>CAWUFW010004326.1:715000-1315000 GCA_963921515.1 Calotriton arnoldi
GAGAGTAGGTAGAGAGTTAGAGAGGTAGAGGGAGATGGTAGAGAGGTAGTGAGGTAGAGAGGTAGAGAGAGAGGTAGAGAGAGAGAGAGAGAGAGGAGAGAGGTAGAGAGAGAGGTAGAGGGAGAGGTAGAGAGAGAGAGAGGTAGAGAGATAGGTAGAGAGTTAGAGAGGTAGAGAGAGAGATGGTAGAGAGAGAGGTAGAGAGTTAGAGAGGTAGAAGGAGATGGTAGAGAGGTAGAGAGGTAGAGAGGTAGAGAGAGAGGTAGAGAGAGAGAGTAGAGAGAGAGAGAGAGAGGTGGAGAGAGGTAGAGAGAGAGAGGTGAGAGAGAGGTAGAGAGAGAGGTAGAGGGAGAGGTAGAGGGAGAGAGGAGAGAGAGAGATAGGTAGAGAGTGAGAGAGGTAGAAGGAGATGGTAGTGAGGTAGTGAGGTAGAGAGTGAGGTAGAGAGAGAGGTAGAGAGAGAGGTAGAGAGAGGTAGAGAGAGAGGGGTAGAGAGAGAGAGAGAGGTAGAGAGAGAGAGGGAGAGAGGTAGAGAGAGGTAGAGAGAGAGAGGTAGAGAGAGAGAGGTAGAGAGTTAGAGAGGTAGAAGGAGATGGTAGAGTGGTAGAGTGGTAGAGAGAGAGGTAGAGAGAGAGGTAGAGAGAGACAGGTAGAGAGTTAGAGAGGTAGAAGGAGATGGTAGAGTGGTAGTGAGGTAGAGAGAGAGGTAGAGAGAGAGTTAGAGAGGTGGAGAGAGGGAGAGGTAGAGAGATAGAGAGGGAGAGGTAGAGGGAGTGAGGTAGAGAGAGAGGTAGAGAGAGAGAGAGGTAGAGAGAGAGAGGTAGAGAGAGAGGTAGAGAGAGAGAGAGAGAGTAGAGAGAGAGGTAGAGAGAGAGGTAGAGAGAGACAGGTAGAGAGTTAGAGAGGTAGAAGGAGATGGTAGAGTGGTAGTGAGGTAGAGAGAGAGAGGTAGAGAGGTAGAGAGAGAGAGTTAGAGAGAGGTGGAGAGAGGGAGAGGTAGAGAGAGAGGTAGAGAGTTAGAGGGGTAGAGGAGAGGTAGAGTGGCAGTGAGGTAGAGAGAGAGAGAGAGAGAGAGAGAGGTAGAGAGAGAGGGATAGAGAGAGAGAGGTAGAGAGAGAGAGGGGTAGAGAGAGAGAGAGAGAGGTAGAGAGAGAGAGGGAGAGAGAGAGGGAGAGAGAGGTAGAGAGGTAGAGAGAGAGGTAGAGAGAGGTAGAGAGAGAGGTAGAGAGAGAGACAGGTAGAGAGTTAGAGAGGTAGAAGGAGATGGTAGAGAGATAGGTAGAGAGTTAGAGAGGTAGAAGGAGATGGTAGAGAGGTAGTGAGGTAGAGAGAGAGGTAGAGAGAGGTAGAGAGAGGTAGAGAGAGGTAGAGAGAGAGAGGTGGAGAGAGGTAGAGAGAGAGGTAGAGGGAGAGGTAGAGGGAGAGGTAGAGGGAGAGGTAGAGGGAGAGAGAGGTAGAGAGATAGGTAGAGAGTTAGAGAGGTAGAAGGAGATGGTAGAGAGATAGGTAGAGAGTTAGAGAGGTAGAAGGAGATGGTAGAGAGGTAGTGAGGTAGAGAGGTAGAGAGAGAGGTAGAGAGAGAGGTAGAGAGAGAGGTAGAGAGAGAGAGAGGTAGAGAGGTGGAGAGAGGTAGAGAGAGAGAGGTGGAGAGAGGTAGAGAGAGAGGTAGAGGGAGAGAGGAGAGAGAGAGATAGGTAGAGAGTGAGAGAGGTAGAAGGAGATGGTAGAGAGGTAGTGAGGTAGAAGGTAGAGAGAGAGGTAGAGAGAGAGGTAGAGAGAGAGGTAGAGAGAGGTAGAGAGAGAGGGGTAGAGAGAGAGAGAGAGAGAGAGAGAGAGAGAGAGAGGTAGAGAGAGAGAGAGAGAGAGAGAGAGAGAGAGGTAGAGAGTAGAGGTAGAAGGAGATGGTAGAGGGTAGAGAGAGAGAGAGAGAGAGAGGTAGAGAGAGAGGTAGAGAGAGAGGTAGAGAGGTAGAGAGAGAGGTAGAGAGAGAGAGAGGTAGAGAGGTGAGAGAGGGAGAGGTAGAGAGAGAGGTAGAGAGAGAGGTAGAGAGAGAGAGGTGGAGAGAGGGAGAGGTAGAGAGAGAGGTAGAGAGAGAGAGAGAGAGATAGAGGGGTAGGGGTAGAGGCAGAGGTAGAGTGGCAGTGAGGTAGAGAGAGAGAGGTAGAGAGAGAGAGGTAGAGAGAGAGAGGTAGAGAGAGAGAGGTAGAGAGATAGGTAGAGAGATAGGAGAGAGTGGAGAGAGGTAGAAGGAGATGGTAGAGAGGTAGAGAGAGAGGTAGAGAGAGAGAGGTAGAGAGAGAGGTAGAGAGAGAGGTAGAGAGAGGTAGAGAGAGAGGTAGAGAGAGAGATAGAGAGAGAGAGGTAGAGAGGGAGAGAGAGAGAGAGAGAGAGAGGTAGAGAGGGAGAGGTAGAGAGAGAGAGAGAGAGAGAGAGAGGGAGAGAGAGAGAGGGTGAGAGGTAGAGGGAGAGAGGTAGAGGGAGAGGTAGAGAGAGAGGTAGAGAGAGAGGTAGAGAGAGAGAGAGGTAGAGAGAGAGGTAGAGAGTTAGAGAGGTAGAGGAGATGGTAGAGGGTAGTGAGGTAGAGAGAGAGGTAGAGAGAGAGAGGTAGAGAGAGAGTTAGAGAGGTGGAGAGAGGAGAGAGAGGGAGAGGTAGAGAGAGAGGTAGAGAGATAGAGAGGTAGAGGGAGAGGTAGAGTGGCAGTGAGGTAGAGAGAGAGGTAGAGAGAGAGAGGTAGAGAGAGAGAGAGAGAGAGAGAGAGGAGAGAGAGAGAGGTAGAGAGAGGAGAGAGGTAGAGAGAGAGAGGGAGAGAGGTAGAGGGAGAGGTAGAGAGAGAGGTAGAGAGAGAGGTAGAGAGAGACAGGTAGAGAGTTAGAGAGGTAGAAGGAGATGGTAGAGTGGTAGTGAGGTAGAGAGAGAGTAGAGGAGAGAGGTAGAGAGAGAGAGTTAGAGAGGTGGAGAGAGGAGAGGTAGAGAGAGAGAGGTAGAGAGTTAGAGGGGTAGAGGGAGAGGTAGAGTGGCAGTGAGGTAGAGAGAGGAGAGAGAGAGGTAGAGAGAGAGGTAGAGAGAGAGAGGTAGAGAGAGAGAGGAGATAGAGAGAGAGAGGTAGAGAGAGAGAGGGAGAGAGAGAGAGAGGTAGAGAGGGAGAGAGAGAGAGAGAGAGAGAGAGAGAGAGAGAGAGAGAGAGAGAGAGAGAGAGAGAGAGAGAGAGAGAGAGAGGTAGAGAGAGAGGTAGAGAGAGAGGTAGAGAGAGACAGGTAGAGAGTTAGAGAGGTAGAAGGAGATGGTAGAGAGATAGGTAGAGAGTTAGAGAGGTAGAAGGAGATGGTAGAGAGGTAGTGAGGTAGAGAGGTAGAGAGAGAGGTAGAGAGAGAGGTAGAGAGAGAGGTAGAGAGAGAGGTAGAGAGAGAGGTAGAGAGAGAGGTAGAGGGAGAGGTAGAGGGAGAGGGAGAGGAGAGAGAGAGGTATAGAGATAGGTAGAGAGTTAGAGAGGTAGAAGGAGATGGTAGAGAGATAGGTAGAGAGTTAGAGAGGTAGAAGGAGATGGTAGAGAGGTAGTGAGGTAGAGAGGTAGAGAGAGAGGTAGAGAGAGAGGTAGAGAGAGAGAGGTAGAGAGAGAGAGGTAGAGAGAGAGAGAGGTAGAGAGAGAGGTGAGAGGGAGAGGTAGAGGGAGAGAGAGAGGGAGAGAGAGATAGGTAGAGAGTGAGAGAGGTAGAAGGAGATGGTAGAGAGGTAGTGAGGTAGAGAGAGAGGAGTAGAGAGAGAGGTAGAGAGAGGTAGAGAGAGAGGTAGAGAGAGAGAGGTAGAGAGAGAGAGAGAGAGAGAGGTAGAGAGAGGTGAGAGAGGTAGAGAGAGAGAGAGAGAGAGGTAGAGAGAGAGAGAGGTAGAGAGAGAGAGAGGTAGAGAGAGAGATGGTAGAGAGAGAGAGGTAGAGAGAGAGAGAGAGAGAGAGAGAGGTAGAGAGAGAGAGAGTAGAGAGAGAGAGAGAGAGAGAGAGGTAGAGAGAGAGAGGTAGAGAGAGGAGAGAGAGGTAGAGAGGTGAGAGAGGTAGAGAGAGGTAGAGAGAGAGAGGTAGAGAGAGAGAGAGGTAGAGAGAGAGAGAGGTAGAGAGAGAGAGGTAGAGAGGAGAGAGAGGTAGAGGGTAGAGGCAGAGGTAGAGAGGCAGGTGAGAGAGAGAGAGAGGTAGAGAGAGAGAGAGGTAGAGAGGTAGAGGAGAGAGAGGTAGAGGTAGAGAGAGAGGTAGAGTTAGAGAGAGGTAGAGAGAGAGAGGTAGAGAGGTAGAGAGGTAGAGAGAGAGAGGTAGAGAGAGAGGTAGAGAGAGAGAGAGTAGAGAGAGAGAGGTAGAGAGAGAGGTAGAGAGAGAGAGGTAGAGAGAGAGAGAGAGAGGTAGAGAGGTAGAGAGAGAGAGAGAGAGGTAGAGAGAGAGGTAGAGAGGTAGAGAGGTAGAGAGAGAGAGGTAGAGAGAGAGGTAGAGAGAGAGAGAGGTAGAGAGAGAGGGAGAGAGGTAGAGAGAGAGAGAGAGGTAGAGAGAGAGAGAGAGAGAGAGAGAGAGAGGTAGAGAGGTAGAGAGAGAGAGGGAGAGAGGTAGAGAGAGAGGTAGAGGGAGAGAGAGAGAGGTAGAGAGAGAGAGGTAGAGAGTTAGAGAGGTAGAAGGAGATGGTAGAGTGGTAGTGAGGTAGGCAGAGAGGCAGAGAGAGAGAGGTAGAGGGTGGTGGGCACGGAACTCGTTTTGGGCGACCAGTGCTTGTTTTCCATAATCAGAATTCGACCCAATGCAGGCGAGAGAGAGAGAAAGTTAGACAAGAAGGGCTGAGCGAGAAGGGAGGGGGAATGCCAGCAGCAGAGGAGCTTGATCAAAGCTCACGAAAAGGGAGGGGAGAAGGGAGGAGGGAGTGCGAGCAGCAGCTGTGCACGTGCAAGCAGGCTGGCAAATGGTGTGCGATGTGCGCGCACCATGACGAGAGAGGAAAGCCATATGGCGCCTCTGCTCGTCATTGTGCGCGTACTCGCACGCTCTAGGCAAGCCCAAAAAAAGTGGTCGCATTTCTAAATGCCCACTTACAAAATGTCTCGCCCAGACCAGCGCAAGCGCTGGCTTCAGGGCGAGACCTAAAAATAAATAAAACTCCCCCTCTGGCAGCACCCGGCGGCATTGCACCCCGTTGTGTAGCTGTTCAGGCAGGCTGGTCTTTCTGGCTCGGTGCTTGTGTGAGAGGGCCATTCGCATTTTCTGTGCTAGATACCAGCGAAGTGTAGTGACTTTGGTTTCACAGCACATTTGTAGGGTTCTGGCTAGAACATGCTTGATTGTACTTAGGATGTGAACTGAAATCATTTCAATAAACATTAATATG
Organism: Calotriton arnoldi; assembly: GCA_963921515.1. Taxonomy (NCBI): domain Eukaryota; kingdom Metazoa; phylum Chordata; class Amphibia; order Caudata; family Salamandridae; genus Calotriton; species Calotriton arnoldi. Next base: position 720,353 of record CAWUFW010004326.1, read on the forward strand.
GCTTAATCTTGAGGGATCCTTAAATGGTTATTGTGGACTAAGCCCTGTCTTTGTATAGACACAAATGGGTACGTCAGAGAGTGGAATGGAGGAGCGATGACCTGAAACGACCTGTCACACAAAAAGGAAGTTATTATTAGCTAGTCCAGCAAGCTATCAATTGATCACTTATTAAATACTTTCTTAATCTATGAATCTTCCCAAAGAAGAACCTCCATGGAAAACAAAATTCTTGTGTGGAGTATTTTAATGAAAAGCTGTGACCAGGAGCTGTAGAAGTGAATCCTTTCAGGAAAAAACTTCCAATATACTTTGCTTGCAGAATGGGCCTTTATCAGTAACTTGGTGTATAAACATTCTTTAGAATCCCATTCCTTTGAATTTTTCGTAATGAATAGCGTTCTCTAATTAATACTCTACCTTGATTAAAGTCTCTCTTGTCAAAAGAATTCTCCGCTCTCTTCTTATTCAGGAGCATAGACTCTGTTATTATTTAGAGACTCTACTACCCCCTCGTCCTCCTCCCTTTTGATCCTCTCTTTTGGGGGTGTCACAGTACCTTATCAACAAGCACCATTGCCCTAAGGGCTACGGCATGTATTATGCCACCCAAAAGGGACCCACACAAAAACTGCATGCAGACTGCCATTGCAGAATGCGTGAAATGGCGCAAGCCATACCAAAAATTGGACATTGCCCACTCCCTGTGTGCAATGCCAAAGTACACTGCATGTACTATAGGTAAGTCACCCCTACAGCAGGCCTTAAAGCCCTAAAGCAGGGCGCATTAATTACATGTGAGGGCACACCTGTATGAGCAGATATGCCACTGCGATGCCTAGTTCCATTGCTAGACATTGCAAGTGATCAGGAAGCCATGTTAAAGATATGTGCTGGGCACTGGTCATTACAAGTTACCCAGCTACATAATGACTTCACTGAAAATAATGATGTTTGGTATAACACATCTTGTCTCAATAAGTCTGTACTGGTGGCAGCCTCAGATTTATTAAGACATGCACCCAGAGGGCACCTTAGAGGTGCCCAGTAACCCTATCAGTCTCTTAGTGTGTTGGCTGACTGGTATCATCCACCCTGCCACCACAAATGAGTTTCTAACCCCTGCAGGTGAGAGCCTGTGCTCTCAGAGGTCAGAAACAATGCCTGCTCTGGGGGAAGGTGATCAGACCTCCTCCAGCAGGATGGCTAGCTGATTAGCATCTCATGCCCAGAGGCTTCAAAGCCTCTACCGCCTTTGAAATACAACTGCGCTTCCCCACAGACTGGGAAAACTCCACCCCCTTCCCTGGGGAACATGGCTCCAGAGCAGGCAGGATATTCAGGAGACGTGTTTCACTCACAGGCTAGTCACACCCCTAAGGTGGGCTACCTGAAGTGGACAGACAAAGAATTGTTTCACCATCTTGTTTTTTGGTGTAATAGTGACTTCTGGGTTAGGATTATGCCCACTCCTCACAGGAATTGGTCATATAGGAGGTGTAGTCAACCTAGTGGTAAGTAGGCCATTGCCTACTACCTCACACTCCCCTAAATGCCCCTACATTGAGTATTTAGGGTTCTCCCGACACCAGATCCCCAGATTCGACTACCTGGGAACAGAAGAAGGACAAGGAAGAGGCGACACAATGAGAACCTGTCCTGAAATTGGCCCCGACTTGCACCTTGACAATCGCAAGGACCTGACTTGTCCAGCAGCTGTGCATCCTCCCCAACACTTGCAGGACTGTCCAGCACTTTGCCAACCATCTAGCATCTCCTTGTGGTGGAGGAGCCATCCCCTGGCATCCGCAGGCACTGACCACACTTGTCTGGTACACCGTGTTGTTGGCCATTGGGCCCACCGAGGGAGAAGCACATGAGGAGGAGGTCTTCGTGGCTCTAGAAGATCAGTCCTGTCTTTCAAATGAGTTTCAAGATGCTAAATTCTCCCTGAGCCCCCCTGCACCAATACCATGAGTACCGTGACACTTGCATCAGCCAAGGCTTGTTCTTCGTCCAGCCGGACACCATTGTCTTGGATTCCTTCCTGTATGACAAGGGACTTCAGGACCAACAAGATCCACAACCAGGGTGGCCCTGCTGTCTTGTTTTCCTTTCCTCTGCAGAACCGACCGGCGACGTGAGAGTCTCAAATGCCAGAGGCCAGCCAAGCACCTCTGCACCCGAGCCCCATAACCCGGATCCACGACTCCTGATTATGTTCCGTTGGCCTAGGGGTCCTCATGACCTGAACCCCCCTTGGGGTTATTCCGGACAAGTTCCCAATTTCCTTATTGCAGGCTCTTAGTTTCGGGTAGCATTGCCCTTACCGGTGTAGAGCTCGAGGCTACCATCCCGACCAGCACTTCCGCACCCGGACACACCAGGGCAGGTAAATCCAAACTAATGGTGGTTCTTTGGACCTTGGCCCCAAGCACTTTAAGACCAAAGGGCACCTCTGAACTTCGACTGCAACTACTGTTTTGCTACATGTGTTTTTCCTCCCATAGGTTCATATTGTAGAGTTCAAGGCTCATAACTCAAATACCATTATTTGAGTATTTTTGCTATTTCTTTGTAAAATCAATATCTCTGAAAGTACGAAAGTTATTCTAAAGATCTTGGTGTCTAAAATTATATAAAAATCTACTTTCTTTTTCTAAATTACTATCGGATTTCTTCTTGAGTGTGTGTCTCATTCATTGACTCTGTTTGTACAGCAAATGCTTAACATTCCCCTCTGATACGCCTAAGCTGCTCGACCACACTACCACAAATAGAGCACTTGGGATTATTAAAGTAATCCCTGTTTACCAATAAGGCCCGTCTGGACTTTTTGCATGGTGTGCCCTTAAATTGGCATCACTACATAAAAAGCCAGCTTCCTACAACAAGGGCGAGACAAGGTCCTGCTACACTCGAATTGGATGATCCAACTGTTGCAGGACTTAGGGGAAAATGATCAATGCCCCAAAATCGAGCCTGATCCCATATCAATCCCTGCAGTTTCTGGGATTCCAAATAGACTTGGTTCAGGCGCTCCTGAGACGGCCAACTCAAAAGATCACATTGATCAAGAAGGAGTTGAGATGAGCTCTCTCTCATCTTCGACTGTCTATTTAGGGTTCCTGCCAGGATTGTGGGGCTGCTAGCGTCCTCCATTCAAGCGATATTTCTGGGTCTTCTTCATTATCAGGCCCGCCAACATCTGAAAATCCTCCATCTATGGAAAGGGCTATCATATTCCGAACAGATCCCCCTGTCGGAGAACGCTAGGATGGAGATGGCTTGGTGGCTGGACAATATGGATGCCTGGAATAGCAAGGCCATTTATGGCAGCGTTCTGGATGTCATTATCGAATTAGATGCCAGTAGATGAGGCAAGGGAGTGAGATGTGGCCCAGTTTCTACCTGAGGCCAGTAGTCCCAGGAGAAATTGCAATTACACATCAATTGCCTAGAGCTCCGGGCGGGCTCTTTTGCAATCAAAACGCTATTCCTTCACAGAACAGAGAGCTGTGTTCTCTTGCGAGTGGACAACATCACGGCAGTGTACCCGGTCCCAACTTCTAGCAGAGATCACCAAGGATTTCTGGCAGTAGCGTCTGGTGTCTGATATAAATGGTGGCTGTGCAGGGGGTAGTTACAAACAAACAAACAAACAAAAAAACACTTAACTGACGCTCGCGCTCTCCTCCTTGCCCCTCTTCTGCTCCTCTGGACACAAACTCCCAGACTCCGCTGCGGCCAATCCCAACGCTGCTCTCACCATGAGAGCAGTGTTGGGATTGGACGGAGCGCACTGGTTTTGTGCTCCATCGGGAGCTGGGAACCAGTGCCTGCTGGTCTCTCCATCCAGCAACGCAGCTGTGTTGGAGAAAAGTCAGTGTGCATGATGGTTTGGCCTTCCTAATTCGGCCAGCCAAACTGTCATGCGCACTGACAGCAGTGCCCAACACTCCCCCTCCTCTTGCTGCAGTCGCTGTAGCCACGCCCACAAGACTCAGACGGACAAAAAATAAAATGATAATAATTTTATTTTTTGTCTGCCTCTGCGGGCAGGGGGGGCGACGTTCCTTCGCCATAGTGGAGGAGTCGCTGCTGATTTTGGGCATTATTGTCTCCAACAAAAGATATCAGTCATTGCATAATACATTCCAGAGAAGAGGAATGTAGTTGCAGACTGGAATTCTCACTTCCTGCGGGACTCCAGTGATTGGACGTTACACCCCACAGTCTTCTTCTCTTTCAATCAACAGTGGGTCCCGCTTGTGGCAGATTTGTTTGCCTTATGCCTGAAAACTCAGCTTCCGATCTTCTTTTGCTGGAGGCCAGATCCCCTAACCGTGAGTTCAGAGACTTTCCTTCAGTACTGTCAAGGGAATATCCATTATGCATTTCTTCCCTTTATAATGGTCCGAGAATCATATCCCAGATGCAACATTAACAGGCAGAGCTGATTCTAATAACTCTTTTATGGAGGGCTCAGAGTTGGCTCTCTTTGTTGCTGGACATGTCAGAGTCTGATTCAGAGCTTTCAGGACCTTCTCACAGGCCCATTGGGCTTACCTCATCCCCTAATTCTGTCCAGATTGACACTCAAGGTCTGCAGTGGCGGCTCCTCCGCTGAGGCGGAGGAGCATCGCCCCACTGCTTTTAAGCATTGTAAATAAAGGAAACATAAAATGATAATATCAAAGTTATTATCATTTTATGTTTCCATACTGCTTTGCAGGTGGGTGGGCAGGCGGGGCTGCTCTGCTCTCAGAGCAGGGCAGGGGAGGAGTGGTTTGCCCACTCCAAGTGTGCAATGACTGTTTGGTTGGCCCTCTGGGGCCGGCCAAACACTCATGCGCACTTCACATGTTCTCCATACAGGCTGCATTACAGCCTGAATAGAGAACATGCCCAGGCCCCCAGTTCCCATCTGAGCGCAGAACCCCGGCGCCCAGACCAAACACAACGCTGCATTGCAGCGTTGTGATTGGTCAGGGGAGTCTGGGTGCATCCTTGTTCCTGTTCGGCGTAGTCCTGACACGGAGGAGAGACGCAGCGGTGATCAGGTAAGTTATTTATATATATTTTTTTACATCTCTCCCCCCATCGCCACCTGCCTCACCACCTCCGATCGGTGTCAGCCGCCACTGATGGTCTGTGGATTTCGGAAGTCGTTGGCAAATGCCGGGCCTTTCAGAGCAATATTTGTTCTATCTCAAGCAATTTTGGACGACCAGCACTCATAAAAGATATACATCTCCATGGAGACGATGGGTTTGTTGGTGCAACAAACAGGGAATGGGTCCCATGGGAGCCAACTTGCATTTGATCATTAATTTTCTATCCCAGCTGGCCGTACAGGGTTTAGCGTATACATCTATCAATAACTTTTGATCTGCTATATCGGCAGGGCATCACCCAGTAGATTGTAAGCCTGTGGGTGAAAAACTCTTAGGGGTTTATTTACAAGAGGCTTTCGCCGCTGGAGCATCACTTTTTTTGATGCTCCGGTGGCGCACGCCTCTCAAACATATCTATATGGTGACGCAACACTCATGGATTTTGACGCTGCTCCAGATTTACAAAATCATGTAAACCTGGGGCAGCGCCAAAACCTTATGCCTCCCCAGAGCAGGCGTAACGAGGAAAAATGTTTTCATTTCTCCTCGTTTTTTCCTCTTTCCAAGTGTGCTGCATTGTGCAGCACACATAGGAGGAAAAAGCCTCCATGGATTGTTTTTGTGCAGGAAGGCGTCCCTTCCTGCACCAAAAACAGTCCTGCCAACAATGCAGACACCCTTGCACCATGGTGCTTAAGTGCCTACGTTGGCACTAGGCTGCAAATTGTGCGCCGGCGCTGGCTGGAAGGGCAGGAATGCACTGTATCTTGTAAATACAGTGCATTCCTGCCCTTTCGAATTGGCGTAGGGCAGCGCCGCAAGAAGACTTGCGGTGCTGCCCTATGCCAATTCATTGTAAATGAGGCCCTTAGTTTGCAAACTCCTACAAGGCAGTTAATTAGTTTAGCCTCCTAGGCCGAGTTATTCGGTTCTATGGGATGTGGATTTAGTTCTTCGATTTTTGAGATCCTGGTCAGCAAATGAAGATTTATCCAGGAAACAATTGTCGGCAATACAGACTGTACTTCTTTTTTCTGATGGATACATCTGCCTGTGGATTCCTCACCTTATGAATATCCCCTGCGCCAGCATTCCACGGAAACATTTTCCTAGCTCTCCACGCCGACGAGGTCGTCACAATGCCATGGCTCCGCACGCGGCTCCGCATGACGTCACCGGAGCCATAAGAGGACCACGTCGGCGTGATGACGTCAGTTCCCTTTTTTCCGCTGTTGACGCTAACGGTTTTTCTGGGACTCTCCATACTTTCTGCTAGATACTTTGTATTCTGGATTGTTTCTATCTGTGGTTTTGCCATGTCTGCTCCGAGGAAGTCGGGTTTTAAACCCTGTAAAGAGTGCGGGGGTCATATGTCGATCACTGACCCTCATGATGACTGTCTGTGGTGTTTATCATCAGATCACGACGTCGAAGGCTGTTCTTCCTGTAGGAAAATGAACCCTAAGGCCTTGAAGGAGCGGGAAGCCAAGCTGTACATGTCTAAGGTGAGAAAAGAAAAAAGGGGTCGAAAACGTTCGAAGTCGAGGTCGTTGACTTCGCGTGACTCGAAGAGGAAGCACAAGAAGAAGAAGAGACATGGATCTCGGCACCGTTCTTCGAAGGCTGTGGTTTCGAGGTCGCCTTCTCCGGCTCCTCGGCGTCGTGAAAAGGACTTTGTCTCTTATTCACCTTCGGTGTCTCCTGAAGCGACTCCGACCCATTCTCCTTCGTTCAAGGGGACTCAGGCGCAGTCACCGACGCCGAGATTTTCTCCGACTCCGGAAGGTTTGTCGAATCTGGCTGATGCTGAGGATCCTTCGGTTCCAGCGGCTCCGCCTGTGGTTCCAGCGGTTCCGACTCCGGAGGTGCCTCGAGTGGATCTCGAGCCTGCTCAGTATCCTCAATTTCCGGCACCGGGATCGGATCCCTCGCATTTTTTAAATGCGATGTATGGCGTTTTTGCCAGGGCCTCATACCCTTCTGGTGCACCTTCGGGTCCCATGGGTCCTTTGGCATTTAATTTGGGTGTGCCTCACCAATATCCTCAGGCACCCTTCGTGCCATTCATGCCGACAACGCCGTCCTGGCAATTTCCTGCACCGAGGATGTCGACGCCGTATGTGCAGTCCTCGGCTCCATCCCTTGAACCTTCTCCTCGGATTCGTTCGACGCCGGTTGCTGCTGCGGATCCTCCTTCGACGCCGCTCCCGGATCCATCGACGCCGCGTGTGGCGCCACCGACGCCGCGGCCGAAGTTGCGCTCGAGGAGAGAAGCGCAGAGGTTGATTGAGGAGGAGCAGTACCAGGCTGAAGAGATGGAGGAAGGTGAAATTTATGATACTGAAGATATATTTGAGGGTCTGTGTGAGGCAAGTGGACTTGATACCTCCCCGGAGTGGGACTTTGCTTCACAGAAGGCTTCCCCCTCGAAGGACGTTTCACCTTACCATGCGGTGATAAGGAAGGCTGCAGAGCTCTTGGATCTTCAGCTCCCTGTGGCTGAGTATAAGCCTAACTTGCTTACAGAGGTGCTTCATTCTCCGTCCTCTGTGGTTGAACCAATTTTGCCATTCAATGATGCCTTGTCTGAGCCAATCATTGATGTGTGGCGCCATCCTCTTACTGCTCCTGCAGTTTCAAGGTCGGTGTCCAGAAGGTACAGGCCTGCTCCAGGGGATCCTGTGTTCCTTTCAGTCGCATCCTTCGCCTGAGAGTTTGGTGGTGCAGGCATCTTGTTCGAAGCAGTCCACGGGGCGCCTTTCCGCAGGCTCCTGCTGATAGGGATTCCAAGAAGTTGGAACAATCTGCAAAAAGGTCTTCTCTTCGGCGAGTATGGCTTTGAAGTCTACAAATGCTACCTGTTTGTTGGGCAGATACATTCATGCCCTTATGGACTCTGCCAAACAGCTTCTTCCAAAATTGTCTGAAGAAGATCGAGAAATCTCAGTGAGGTGTTGGCAGACTCACAGGCTGCGGCTCGCCAGGTCATCCAGTCTGGCCTGGATACAGCGGATTCCGTTGCTAGGGTGATGGGCTCATCCATTGCTACGAGAAGACATGCGTGGCTAAGGTCTTCTGGGTTTTCACCTGACGTACAGGCTGCCCTACTTGATCTTCCGTTTGATGGGACTAAACTTTTTGGTGAAAAAGCTGATTCTGCCCTGCAATGGTTCAAAGCCCTTAAGGCTACAGCGAAATCCTTGGGTCTGCAGACTCAGGCAAAGGGTTATGGCTATAGAAGATACCGTGGCTTCGGGAAGTCTTCCTTTAGTGGTTTCCGACAGCCACAGCAGCAGCAACAGCAGCAAAACCCCTTGTACAAGTCCTACAGGGGTAAAGGCAGAGGTCGTCTTCGTGGAACGGGTCGTCAGCCCTCCTCTACCTCCCCAACCCCTGCTGGTAATGCAGGACAGCAGCCCTAGATCCGCCATCCTGGATCATGCAGGTCCTGTGGGAGGCCAGCTTACTCATTTTCTACAGGATTGGAAATCGGTCACTTTGGACCTTTGGGTTTTAGATCTGGTAGAAAATGGGTACGCCCTTCCCTTCAGGGAATTTCCCCCCCCTTACCCTCCTTGCCAAGGGTTTTGCACGGAGGATCATTTACTTCTTCTTCAGAAGGAGGTTCTTGTCCTGTTACAAAAAGGTGCGATAGAGGTGGTTCCGGAGCAGGAAAGGGGTCAGGGGTGCTACTTCCGGTATTTCCTGATTCCCAAGAAGGATGGCAGGTTACGACCCATCCTGGATCTCAGGATCTTGAATCTGTTCCTCAAGCAGGAGAGGTTCAAGATGCTCACTCTAGCGCAGGTTCTTCAGGCGCTGAATCAAGAAGACTGGATGGTGTCCATCGACTTGCAGGATGCGTATTTTCACATCCCAATCCTGAAGTCGTACAGGAAGTATCTCCGATTTACGGTTGGTTCGCAACATTACCAATTTGCGGTCCTTCCGTTTGGTCTTACTACTGCACCTCGAGTCTTCACCAAGGTGTTGGCGGTGGTGGCTGCCCATCTCAGGAGGTCGGGGATCCCGGTTTTCCCCTACCTGGACAACTGGCTTCTGAAAGCAGAGTCGCCAGAGATGGTGCGTCGTCATCTGCAGGTAACAACCCAGCTGTTGTTCAAATTGGGTTTTTCGATAAATGTGCCCAAATCTCACCTGGTGCCCTCTCAGCGCAACTTGTTCATAGGGGCGGTACTGGATACCACTGTGTGTCGAGCTTTTCCTCCTCCGCAGAGGATTCTCGACATTCAGGAAATAGTCCCTTTGTTTCACAATGGAGCAGTTGTTCCAGTTCTGAAGTTCCTTCGCCTGCTCGGTCTGTTCGCTTCCTGCATTCTGTTGGTCAATCATGCATGCTGGCACATGAGGGCGCTCCAGTGGTGTCTCCGCAGGCAGTGGTATCAGCACAACGGAGATCTCAGGGAGTCAGTCAGGATCTCCAGAGAAGCTGCAGCGGATCTGTCTTGGTGGAGTGTGGAGGGCAATCTGTCTCAAGGAAAGCCCTTTCATCTTCCTCCATCGGTGGCCACAGTGATAACGGATGCCTCTACCCTAGGGCGGGGTGCTCATCTGGGGGATCCGGAGATCAAGGGTCTTTGGTCTCCAGAGGAAAGATTGCTTCATATCAATCTTCTGGAATTGCGGGCGATACGTTTGGCGCTCAAGGACTTTCTCCCTTCCCTTCGCGGTCAGTCGGTTCAAGTCCTAACGGACAACACTGCCGCCATGTGGTATATCAACAAGCAGGGAGGAGTAGGGTCGTACCGTCTCTGCAGGGAGGCGTTGCGGCTTTGGTCCTGGGCTCAGGACCATCGTATTTGCTTGATGGCAAATCATCTGGCCGGGGTGCTGAATGTACGTGCGGACAGCCTCAGTCGGCAGTTCTCCGCCGACCACGAGTGGAGGCTTCATCCAGAGGTAGTTCGACACATCTTCCGGACGTGGGAAACTCCTCGGGTGGACCTGTTTGCCACTCTCGAGAATGCGCACTGCCCGTCATTCTGCAGTCTCCAGTTTCTGAGGCAGGGAACGTTGGGGGACGCGTTTCAGTTGAGTTGGAGCTCTCAACTCCTTTACGCGTTTCCTCCCATACCCTTGATTCCTCAGGTTCTGAGGAAGATTCGCCAAGACCGGGCCCAAGTCATATTGATCGCCCCGGATTGGCCAAGAAGGGTGTGGTACACAGATCTTCTTCACCTCTCATCGCACCCTCCGCTCCGTCTCCCTTTCAGGGTAGACCTCCTCTCGCAGTCGGAGGGGCAGGTTCCGCACCTCCACCTCCAGAGCCTGCACCTTCATGCCTGGAGATTGAACGGGGCAACCTGAATTCTTTCTCTCTCCCACCTGACGTGGTGGATGTTATCTTATCGGCCAGGCGACACTCCACCAAGTCTATTTATTCATACAGGTGGTCAAGATTTGTTAAATGGTGTGGAGAGAGATCTATTGATCCCTTAAAAGCTCATCTTTCTGATGTCCTTTGTTTTTCGTTGCATTTGGCCCAGCAGGGTTGTGCTGTGGCTACTGTTAAAGGTTATTTGTCGGCTTTATCGGCATTTCTTTGTTTGCCTGATCAGCCGTCTCTTTTAAATCTCCGATTGTTTTAAGGTTTATTAAGGGGCTTACTAATATGTTTCCGCCCACTCCCTTCATTATGCCCCAATGGGATCTAAATCTGGTTTTAACTTTCTTAATGGGTTCCCCATTTGAACCTATGCATAGTTGTCCTCTGAGACTGCTGTCATTCAAGACGGTCTTCCTTGTGGCTACCACCTCGGCTAGGAGGGTGAGTGAGCTCCAGGCTTTGAGTTCAAAGCCTCCTTTTCTTACTATTCATGCTGAAAGGTTGGTTCTCAGGACCAGGGCTGCTTTTCTGCCTAAGGTGGTAACTCCCTTTCATCTAGGGCAGTCCATTACCCTCCCTACTTTCTATCCTCCCCCTCACCCTTCTAAGGAGGAGGAGAGGCTGCACCGCTTGGATCCTAAGAGGGCAGTTAGTTTCTATCTGGATAGAACGAAGGACCTGCGAGTGGACGATCAGCTCTTTGTGGGCTACGTTGGACGCATGAAGGGCAAGGCGGTGCACAAGCGCACTCTATCCAGGTGGATCATCTTGTGCATCAAAATCTGCTACGCTTTGGCTGGTAAGGAGCTTCCTGAAGGCATTAGAGCTCATTCAACCAGGGCGAAGTCATCTACGTCTGCCTTGTCCAGAGGTGTTCCTGTGCTGGACATCTGCAAGGCCGCAACTTGGGCCTCCCTCCACACTTTCGCGAAGCATTACTGCTTAGACTCCGAAGTGAGGAGGGACGGCCATTTTGCGCGTTCTGTTTTGCAGGACTTTTTGGTATTGAAGGGTGGACACCCTCCTCCGGGAGTGGGACTGCTGTGGGATTCTATTCATAAGGTGAGGAATCCACAGGCAGATGTATCCATCAGAAGAACAAGTTACTTACCTTCGGTAACGCTTTTTCTGGTGGATACAGTATCTGCCTGTGGATTCCTCACTGACCCACCCGCCTCCCCGTTGTCCACCCTTTTATACCTTAAAAGAGGTATTGGTTAATATGGTTGTTTCATATTGTCATTTTGTATTGCCTCTGTTTGCCTTTGTGTAGGCTTATAGGAAATGCTTGCTTTCTTTTGCTTTCCTTTTTCACTTTACTCTGTGTGTATTTGTGTGAATATTGTATACTATGTATGCATTGTCTCTAAGGTCGGTCCGCCCGTTCGCCTCGGAGGCACGGAAAAAATGGGTGGAACTGACGTCATCACGCCGACGTGGTCCTCTTATGGCTCCGGTGACGTCATGCGGAGCCGCGTGCGGAGCCATGGTATTGTGACGACCTCGTCGGCGTGGAGAGCTAGGAAAACGTTTCCGTGGAATGCTGGCACAGGGGATATTCATAAGGTGAGGAATCCACAGGCAGATACTGTATCCACCAGAAAAAGCGTTACCGAAGGTAAGTAACTTGTTCGTTGCAGGGATTCTGCTCAGGAACAGAACTATGCTTGGGCCCATAGAACATTAGTAGATAGGGACTGAGTCACCATACCACCTCAGTACCATGAGCCGAGTACGACTAGCTATAGTGTCTCACTTGTCTTCGTACCCATATCCAGAGAGACAGGTGAATTGACACCCCAGAACACAACACTCCCAACCCTTCCAGGGATCGCGGTAACAGGATACACCATTTCGTTCACACACTTGTACTTGTCCACAATAAGATATGACAGAGACACAAAGGAAGTTAGAAATATTTATTTAAACTATCGTGCTCTAGAATGCAGTATACGTGCCACAATACGAAAACAACTGCCTAGCAAAAATACCATCAGCATAGTCAATAAACTGTGTATTATAAAAGCCCTGTGATATTATAAAACAGATTAGCCCAACCCCTCTACCCTTATATAGAAGCAAACTGATTATACAGCAAAGATCTCTGGGATTAGTAGCGGACCCTGCACCTTAGCATAGACAGATGGATGTTCTACATCTCAGATACAGCTGTAATCTTCTCTCAGAAAATATCTCTTGCTCTGTTACATTACTGTGCATACCTACATGACAAGGCGTACATGCTCATAAACAACAGCTGCATTCCTGTGTTGCGTCTAGATGCTAGTGCCTCACCAGAACACAATAACAAGGGACATTGTTGTTTGACCTTGTGGGCTGTGTTCAGGCTAAATCCCAAGAAAAAACAGAATGAGAAAACAAAAGCAGGTTCTGTATGAAAATGTAATGTGGCACAAAAGCAAACGTGTTTATATAGTAACGTGTGCAAAGCTAATGCGGCCTGGGTCATGCACAGTTAGGCTAACATAGGGTAAACTACAATAGGCCATGGGCAAAACACATGACACTTTGGGGCATATTTACAAGCCCCTATTGCCACCGCAGCATCACTTTTAGTGACGTTGTGATGGTGATAGGGGCCTCGCCTTATTTACAAGGCAGCGTTAAGCCACTTACCATGGCTTAACGCTGCCTTGTAAATAAGGCACCCTTTCACGCTGTATTTAGCGTGAAAGGGGAGGGCACTGGGTGTTGCTGTGGGCGTTCCACCGCAACGCCTATTGATTTTGACGCTGCCCCCTATGTACAAGGACAGCGTACATAGGAGGCAGTACCAAAATTAAGACCAGGTAAAACCTGGTCTTAAGTTGGCGAAATGAGGAGAAATACTTTATTTCTCTACATTTTTGCTGTTTCCATGTGTGCTGCCTTGTGCAGCACACATAGAAACAGAAAATTGCCTATGATTGTTTATGTGCAGGAAGGTCCCTCTTCCTGCACATAAACAATCATTTAAAAAAATGCTGTTTTGTATGTTTTGTTTTGTTTTGCATAAAGCAGCACACATAGAAGTTACAAAACGGCATTTAAAGGGGGACCTTCCTACACATAAACAATCTTCCCCTCAACACAGGCACCCTTGCACAATGGTGCAAGGGTGTCTGCATTGGTGCTAGGCAGCTAAAGTTAGCGCCAGCGCAGGGGGAAATGCAGAGCTGCACCACATTCTAGTAAATATGGTGCAGCCCGGCGTTTGTAAAGTGACTAAGCATGTCGTTAGTTTTCTTGGCTTAACAACACGCTTCGCCACTTTATTGTAAATATGCCCCCTCGTCTCACTTCATGTTGGAGAATCTCAGATGCAAAAGCCCTTGACTTAACATGTAGAGCTTTTTCTCCATCTGGGGTGACATCTGAAATTTCAAATCCTACTAACACATATTCACGTTGCGTAAGCTATCCAGCATTTCCAGACAACCATAAACTTTGTGTGTTTAAAAGTTTACTAACATTGCACCAAAGAATTGGCCCAGACCACTGGAGGTCAATTGCTTACTGCTTTACAGAAACCCTTTGGGTCTGTGAAATCAGTCCCTTTGGCCAGGTAGGCTAGATGGTTTTTGTCAGAAGCCAGTATATACTTGCTTATTTGGTGCTCAATCGATCAGAGGGGCGATGGCATCCAAATCCTACTCTCTTGTGACTTGTTTAGAGGATATCATGGCGGCAGCTGTTTGGTCCTCGAACTCTACGTTTAACATTTTCTATCACAAACCAATAGAGGATGTCGCTTCTGTTGTTGGGGGACAGCTTTGAACAAGCAAAATCTGAAGCCTCCAGTCCTGACACAGATTAATAAATTGTATAGCTTTGCGTCAAGAATTTTCAATTGTATTAGGGACACGGAGGCGAAGAATATCCAACCCATGAGTATCTTTTTTTATAAAATGTATTATTTATTATTTAATATTTGTATTGATTTTTAACTTGTCACATTCAGAATTGCATTTGCATATATTCCGTTACAAATAAGACATTTATATATCAACATTTATCGTGCACAGTGTTTTAGTCCATCATTACCTGCCCGCGGTCCCCCCTTTTTGACATTTCCATTTCCACCGTTGGTGAAATACATAATTCTCCTCTATATGCATTCCACCCGCTCCACTTTTTGTCCCAATTTTTAGGACAGCCCCTGGATTTATAGACATCTTTTTCAGCAATCATACACTTGTCCATTTCCGCCACCCAGCCTATTATCAATGGTCGATCTGCTGCCCCCCATTTCATAGCGATTGCTCTTTTCACCAATGTGTAGCCCAAGGTGGCCAATTGCTGCTCTATTTCTGTTAGGTCAGTGGCTTACCAAATATTTAGAATCCCCATTAGCGGTGTTAGGGTGATTTGTTTCCCTAGTGCGTCTTGCAGCTTCCCCGTGGCCCTCTCCCACAGGGGTCGTATCTGGGGGCAGTCCCATAGAATATGATAAAATGTTGCCTCTTGGTTACATCCACGTAGACAGAGTGCGTCTTGCCTTGTTCCTATTTTAGCTAGGGTTACTCCGGTGAGGTATGTTCTGTGTAAAACTTTTAATTGAATCAGTCGAAAACGATGATTTATGGCTGCCTATCTTGGGGACATCAATGCGGCCTGCCAATCCTCATCGTCGATCTGCCCCAAGTCTGCCTGCCAGTGGTTTCTGAGAGTGTGGAAGGGGTCTGGTAAATTGTTGCACAACTTACGATATGTGAGTGAAATGGCTTTGTCTTGGATAGGCTCCGATAACAGCCGGTCCTCCAAGGGAGATGAGTCCGGCACTTTTGTCAAGTCTGGGAGTGCTGTCTTAAGAGCATGGCGAATCTGTAGATATCGAAATATCTCACTGTGTGCTAGTTCGTGTTTTGCTTGTAATTCCTTAAATGTGAGAACCTTACCCTTATGTATGAGATCTCCTATGGTGGACAGTCCAATGGTGTCCCATTTGTCAAAACCCATATGGTGACAAAGCAACCCCAGCTGTTGAGAGGACCACAGGGGCGTAGCTTTTGTCAGCACCCCTGTCCAGCCCAGACGTTTATTTGCTTGATGCCAGATGGTTACCGTTTGAGCCATAGGGCCCAGATACCTCCCTTTAGGGACCTTGGTGTATAGGGCCCCAAGATACCCCTCTCGTCCCGTCTGATATCCCTCTAGTCTGTATGCTGGGTTCATCGGGGAACTGTACAGCCATTGATTTATCGCCACCAATTGTGATGCCCAATAATAGAGCCGTATATCTGGGAGTGCGATTCCACCGTCGTACCATCCCTTCGTCAATTTCCCTAAAGCTATTCGCGGTGTACCTCCATCCCACAATAGTGTGCGGACCTCCCCCTCCACGCTATTAAAATACGAGTCGGGGATCCGGTATGGGCAATTCTGGAGCAGATAAAGGAATCGCAGTAGAGCCAGCATTTTAAATAGGGCCGCTCGACCTAGTAATTACAATGGCAGCGATCTCCAATGTTTGACATCTTCATGAAGTCTTTTTAAGGGGACTGCTAGGTTCTTGTCATAAGAAATTTGGGGGTCGGGTGTAATGAAGATCCCCAAATACCGGAATCCTTCATAGGCCACTTCAAGTTCACATCCCCGGGGTAGTCTATGTGTGGGGCCCTGCAGAACAAATAGCACTGACTTAGTCCAATTGACAGCATACCCCGCATATTTGCCGAAATTTGTGAATATATTTATAATCTGTGTATTGAGGCATGTGGGGATGCTAAGTAGATCAGGATGTCATCTACATACAATGAAATCCTGTCCTCATTGTCTTCCTCCCATCTCAGCCCCCGAAGTACCACGTCTCGTCTCACCAGAGACGCCAGTGGTTCTAGTACTAGGGCAAAAAGTAGGGGGGGCAGCCCTGTCTGGTCCCTCTGTTCAGCTTAAACGTCCGGGACGTGCGGTTATTCACCCTCACCTGACCCCGCAACTCAGTATAAAGCAGCCTGATCCACTTTATAAACCGCTGACCAAACCCTAGGCGGACCAGCACTTCGAAGAGATAGGGCCATTCTATAGAATCGAATGCCATAGAGGCATCCAGCAACAGTATTACCACGTCCTCGTCTATACATTGCTGACGTGCCAAAACATTGTGCACTCGTCGAATATTCAGTGCCGTGTTTTGTCCCGGCACAAAGCCTGATTGATCTGCGTGAACCAATGAAGGGAGAACGGTACTCAGACGGGACGCTAGAAGTTTCGCTAGAATTTTAGCCTCCGCATTGATCAAGGAGATTGGCCTATAAGAGCTACAACTGTTCGCCGGTTTCCCGGGCTTTCGGATTACTACTATGGAAGCCAATCTTTGATCTTCAGGCAGAATTCCCTTCTCCAAGCTTTCTGTATACATATGTTTAAGATGGGGTGCCACCCGTAGGGCCATCGATTTGAGGAACTCAATTGGAATCCCGTTGGGCCCCATTGCCTTTCCTGATTGGATGCTGAATATGGCTTTACATATTTCATCATCTGTTATGTCTGCGTCTAGCTCAGCTCTGTCTTTGTCTGACAATGAGGGCAAATTTATGTCTGCCAACAGCTGACGTGAGTCTTCGGATGCACAGGTGGTGGAGGAGGTATAAACCGCCTCCAAATAATCCTCAAATGCCTCCGCTACCTCTTGGGGATCGGAGATCCGTTTATTCCCGTTAACGGATAGTTCAGGTACCCACCGATCCCCTTGTTCCCTCCTCTCTAGCCAGGCAAGCATTTTCCAGGCTCTGTCTCCCAATTCATAAACCCTATGACGCGTGTGAAGTAGTTTCGCCCGGGTTTTTTCCCGCACCATAGTTTTATACTCGAGTTGCTTAATGGTTAAGCGGTGTGTGGTGGCCTCGCTAAGTGAGGAGTTATTCTGTGTCTCTAGTTGTAGGAGCTCACTCTCTAGTTGTAATAGTTGTTGGTTATGTTGTCGGATATAGCCTGTCTTTAATGCCAAAGCATGCCCTTTCATCACCACTTTATAAGCTTCCCAAATGGTCTGCGCTGAGTCCACTGAGCCTAGATTTTGGGTCAAATAGCAGTCTGTTTGCTTGGTGAGATCCTCCTTTATGTCTGGAACCGTTAGGAGCCACGGATTAATAATTATGGAGCTGCGCTGTCTTTTTTGGTTGAAGGTGAGTTCGAGCTATACTGGGGAATGATCCGAGATACCCCTTGGTAGCCCGCGAGGGTGTTGAAAGTGGCCAAGGTCTACTAGGTGTGTAAGGAAGTAATCTATGCGTGACATACTTTTATGTGCGTTAGAGTATTGGGTGTAATACGTCATGTTTGGTTGCAGTGAACGCCATATGTCCGTCAGTCCCATGGCTTGAGTAAATTCCTCCATTTGAGTGCTATGGCGTGTTGGGGGTCGTCGAGGATACCTATCTATTGCGTCGTCCATAGTCATATTAAAGTCACCTCCCAGTATTAATGTACCTTCGGGGAGATCTATCAGAATTTTGCCTAAATCACTAAGTGCCTCCTTTCCCAGTGCTGGCGGGAGATACACTGATACCACATTTATCGGTTTCCCCTCCCAACTGGCCTCCATCACCGCGAATCTTCCTTGCGGGTCAGCCCATGTACGAGTGGGAGTGAGAGCTAGGTTCCTCCGCACTAGGATACCCGTGCCTCTGGAGCCGGATGTAAACCCTGCGTGAACCAAAAGTTTGTATCCCCACCTGTTAAGGGCCTTGCAATTATTACCCACTAGGTGTGTTTCCTGCAGCAATACTAAATCTGGGGCCTGTCGCTTGAGGTATTGCAACACTACTCCCCGCTTTATTTTGTCTCCCAATCCATTTACATTCCACGTCAAAATGGACAACTCTGTTTCTATTGTGCTACCCATGGTAAATTGTCGCTAGGAACTGGTGAAACTCCTGCGGAAGTCACTGGAGGGGTGACCGTCTCCTCTAGTAAGTTAGCATTCATCTTTATAAACCTGGATCGATCGTATATTCCGGAATTTTCCTTGAACTCCAGTTGTCTATACCATGCCGTCTTAGGGAGGACATTACTATCCAAATCTGGTTTGTAACACTGTGCATTGTGATAATCAACATTAAAACTAACAAAATAAAACCCTCCTCCCCCCGCTCTACCCCCCTCCCTGCTAGTGGATTTCCAACTACCCACACCCCAACAAGGCAGAGTGCCTGTCGCCCCCATTCGTGTGAGGTGCCTGGTTTACAACCCTCCCTCCCCCGCCGTAAATTTAGGATATAAGCATATTACACATTATGTCATTCAAACATGTCCCAGTCCCTTCTTATGCTTTCGCTACTAAAGCAGCTCGTTATTGGCTGTCCCGCCTAGGTCAGTAATAGTGGAGCATACTTTGTCAGCTATGGGTTGGTGGAGAATACTCCAATACCTTTGCCTGGTGTCTTACCCTATACTCAGGGGCATCGTTTGTCTCTCAGTCAACATACCCCGGAGTCCAAAACGCCTTGTTTCTTTAGCCCTTCGATGTCAAGTTCAGCTCTCCCTGGGCGGTATCGTCTCTTGGTTTGTCGATGTTGTTCAGCCTGTTGCTACGGGTTCTGTCATTTCGGCTTCCATTCGGCTTTCCAGCTCTCCGCCAACCTTCCAACCATTCCCATGTCTCTTCTGGGGACGAAAAAAACCATGTCTTACCCTCGGATTCAACCCGGAGCCTCGCCGGGAAGAGCATGGAGTATTTTACTTCTTTGTCCCGCAGGGCCTTTTTGACTGTTGTGAAACTGCGTCTTTGAGCTTGGACTTTGGTGGTAAAGTCCGGGAAGAAGGTGACTGCACTGTCTTCCAATTTCAATGGCGGGTTGGCCAGTGCTGTTTGGAGTATGACGTCACGGTCACGAAAGTTGAACACCCGTGCTATAATTGGTCTCGGAGGGGCTCCCGGTTTTGGTCTACCCCCGGAGACTCGATGAGCGCGTTCAATGGAAAAATAACTGGATAAGCGTTTCGGCTGGAGTTTTGTCACTACTAAGTCCTCGACGAAGAGGTCCGCCGCAGGCCCCTCCGCCCGCTCCGGAACTCCCAGGATACATATGTTATTCCTGCGCGCTCTTCCTTCGTAATCATCGAGTAGCCCCTCCATTTTCATCTGCTGGTCACGTAGTTGGGTCACTTGTTGCTTAAGGATAGCCGTGTCTGAGGTTAGCCTTTCGGTAGCCTCTTCCACCTCCTTCACTCTGGAGTCCATTTTCCGCAAGTCGGCTCTGATGAGGGAGACCTCAATATTAACTGAATCAATGCGAGTCTCTAGTGAGGTCCGCACTCCGGCAATGGCCGCCATGACATCTTGGAGGGTTAAATATTGTTGGGGAGTCTGAGGTTGAGGATTTCTTGTTTCCCCTGTGGAGGTGGTGTTGTCCTCCTCACCCGTTTTGGCCCAGGCAAATTTGGCTAACTTGCTTTGAACCTGTGTCTTGGCTCCCTTTCCGCTGGCCATTATTGCGCAGTGTCGAGTGTTGTCCTTCCAGTTGCTCAGGGTCCCGCACCAGTACTCGCCGCCGCCTGCGCTGGGGGGATTCCCACCTCTGCCGGCCTGTCGGGTTTCCTAGTCAGGCGAGCGATCTGCGCTTTGAGGGAAGGAGTCGCGATGAGGCGCTGCACTGGGTCACTGTGCTTTGGGTGAGAGGTAAGGGGGGGTGCAGAGTTTGAAGGAGCCCACAACGACACCTCAAAGTCTCCTCAGTCCTTACTGTCCATCCGCTGTAGTGCAGCCAGTGACGATTACGGTGTTACGCTGGAAGGTTGTTGGGCATTGCTGCACTTGTGGTTTCTAGCCCCCCTGGGTCCCCTCTGCTTGGATGGGTTGCTCCCTTGTATGTTGTCTCGTCCCCGGTACCCGTGGGTCCTCTCGTGTCTACCGTAGACTGTAGACACTTACTATGGGTCAATCTCCATTTGTGGATGGCTACTTGGCCTTGCGTCACCTGCGGTTCCCGACCCCCTGGGAGTTCCTCCGCCTTTGTGAGCTGTTCTCCGGCGCGCTGCCTCGATTGCGCCACTTGCGAGTCCGCTTGCCCCTCCAGCAGTATGCGGATGGTTATTTGGGGGTGATCTCTCTTTCCGGCGCTGCAGTGTACCAGGCCACAAAGCCGGGGCCTCGAGTGCTCGCGCTGTCCGGCCGCTACAACCACAACTAGCGCTCAGGCCCCTCCTACTGCCGGCGCTTCAGGATTTCCCGGGCCACTAACGAGCTCGGCTGTGCCGCGACTGCTATCGGGCTGAGGAGCGGGCAGTCATCCGTTCCAGGACCCTCCAACGGTCACTGTACTTGTGGCTTCCCCACGCGCTCACCTCTTCAGCTGGAAGAACGAGGAGGGGCCGCCATTTTCTCCCCGCATGGGCTCCGATTATTTCGGCGGTGCTCCGGCTCTGCCGCACTCCCCACGGCGGGCTGCACAAATCTGGCGCATTGGGTTTTCTGGGACTTGGACCCCCGGTTGTGAGGGGATACCTTCAGGTTAGATGCCGGATATTTTCAGGAGAAACGGCGAGGGCAGTGGAGCCGCTTCAGAGTGCGGCCATATCCGACGGCTGCTAGCCACGCCCCCAACCCATGAGTATCTTGATGTATATTATGTTAATGCATATATAATGATGAAATTGGTATATTAACATGCAATGTTTCATTAGAGGATACTGCCCACCCTTTAAGAATATAGGAAGAATAATTGTGAGATGTTATGGCTTGTTATGTCTTTTGCTCATAGATTTGGATACCAGAGTTGAACGCCCTGAAAGCGGACGACGTTTTGGTTAATAGTTTCAGTTCAAAAGTGGAGGCTTTTGGTTTTTATCATGTTTATCCTGGCAGCCTATCTTTATGTAATGCAGAGAAGTTCGGTGGAATAGAAACCCACTGCATAAATGTCAACAGACCAGATTCAGGCGGGAGGCTCCTGAATTTTTAAGCCAAAAGTGGCTTTATTTTGGCATTCTCCTGCCTAAATTGTCTCTTTCAATATAAGTCAATAGGGAAAATACATTCTCTGATTATTTCTTTTTCGAACCGCCCAGTTTCCTCTTCTAAATAATGGCATGTATGCCACTGGGAGTCAGTTGGATGAAAGAACAGCTACCAGTGATGTTGGTTTTGGCGATTTGTTATGAGGCTGCAAAGAACAAGGACTAAGATGACAACAGATCTTATAGGGCTGACAAGGTCCTGATTGGAGGAGGGGATACTGATATCCTGATGCAGTTTCATGTAAAATAAAGTTTTTTGAAACGTTTACTGTAATGTGATTGCAGTAAAGTAAGAGAAGCATAATCTTCCACTCCGTGTCCTTAATGTGTTAGCTATAAAGATAATATTCCATCTCAATCACTGCACTTCTCCAATTCCAGTACTGGCTTCTGCAATAGAATCAAACAGCCAGAGCTCCTGGGTCTGTCAGTGTTGGCCCCACGTCCAGCAGGCAGGAGTAGGGTGACCAACCGTCCATCAATTTCACGGACTGCCCGTTATTTGGGCCTCCTGTCTGTTGTCTGTGAGGATTTCTTTCACAGACGCCTTTTGTCCGTAATTTGGGGATGGCAGCAATCTGTGCTGTTTCCCCAGCTCGCACGTCTCTTTGAACTCTAGAGGCTGCAGCAGCCCCTCCCCGACCTTGCTCAGTCCATAGCTGCCAAGGTTTCAGATTGCTATGTGTGACATTTTCATAATTTTAGCGTAATTATGAGTGACATTTCAGGGACTATGAGTGACACTTTCTCGCGAGCAAAAATCAAGAAATGAAACATATAGGGAGACATAAATATCAGAAATGACACCCATTTGACCAACAAGAAACCCTGACAAGGTTTTAAAACTACTGCAAAGCACCAGAAATTGAAAAGCACTTGTGCCCTTGTAACCAGATCATAGTGTTCAACGAATGAGTAACCATGATATTAAACACGTTCTTCAGAGGCAGTTCTTTATTAAAGTTCTGTGCACATAAGGTAGACATACACCCGGGTTGGGCAGGGGCACAGGCTGAGGCAGGAAAACATCGAAGCTGCGCTGCTAGAGCCTGGTTGGACTCATTGGCGTGTTGCTGGACGGATCGACAGAAAAAGCAATTAACAACAGATTGCCATAGCCAGGCTTTGCCGACTAGGCCCCGACTCCTCCCTGGCTATTAATGGTGCGCAATTGCAGACCATCACAGTGTGGACTCGACCAGGACTCGTGGGACCCAGTCCAAACAGGATGCAAGGCCTCAACAAAATTCTCATCTCGGCCTTAAGTAGTGTTGCAGGGTGGGCAGCAGAAAAACAACTTGATTCCTACCTCAGCCAGCCTTTACCCACTGGGCCCCCTAGATACCCTCTGAGAATCAATCAAATCCAATAGGTCTGGTCTTTGAGGCCTATTGGCTCTACCAATCCATTATGCTGTACGCTTTACAGCATCACCAGCACAAAGAGAAAAAAATGTGTGAAAGAGCATACGTGATGTTTAATATGTGGCATTATGCAAGCGCCTTGTGCATGGCCATGCTTCCAAATTGACTCAAGAGCCTCTTATTTTTTACATTTTTTTACGAAAGGAGTCAGTACCATGGGCGTAGGAAGTGTGGGGGACGCGGGGGATACATCCCCCCCAGATTTTGGAGTGGGGGGACACGGGGGACAAGGGTGGGGGGACGAGGGGACAAAGAATTTCCCCTCTCCCTTCTGTTATTCGCAGGGCCATTAGCGCGCGAAAGCACGACCTAATGGCCCTGCACTTGACCTGCCTGGAGTCAAAGAGGCCACCCGCCCTCTACCTTTTGTTATGCTGCAGTAAGCCTCTGCGTTCTGGGAAGGGCAGAGAGAGAGAAAAAACCCTGTCTCTTTTCCTTCATGGCCAGAGAAGGCAAGGACAGTGTCCACTTCTCCCGATCTGCCTCGGGCAGCTGCCCTCCTCCCCGCTCTCTCTCTTTATTCCTCCATCTCTTTCTGTCTCTGTCTCGCTCCTCCTTACTGCTGATTTCAAGAGACAGCTCTTACGAACTCTCTCTTGCCTCTCCTTTTCTTTATTTGTTCCCCTGTGAAATTGATCCAAAAAGGCGGAACACTTTGGCTGGAAATGTCCTCATTTTCTGACCGTTTTCTATTCCAAAGAAAAACCTTGGGACGGAGAGAAAAAATAATTAAATACCTAAATAAAGCAATACAGAGTGGTCAGCAGACAGGCCAGATTGTTATTTACACCCACACACATTAGCGCCACTTTACAGAGTTTGCCAGTGAAAGCGCTACTTTCTTTTTATCTTCTTTCTTTGAACAACATAGTTTTCCCAGGGTGGGGAAGTGCACCATTCCTAAAGGGACTGCAATACCTGGTTGATGGGTGGAGTGGAAATGTTTAATATGATAGTTTTCAACTGTTTTAATTATTTTAGCTTATAAAATGTGTACTGCGGCTCTGTGTTCGGGGATGTGGTCTTTTTTTAAACCAAACTGCTTACATTTTGAAAGGATATAAGCAATGGACATTGAAACGGGTGCCTTCCTGGTCGTGAAGTCATGTCCTGAACTTTTCAGGCAAAATCACTTACTGATTTCTGAATAATGAGTTTAAAACCGTTAAGGTAACCATGTTGTTCCTGATTACATTTCACATGCTTTGCTTATTCTTGCATTCCCTATGAGTGTTTGCTTTTTCCAGGGTGTTGTTCATTTTTTTCAGGCAGCATTTTACTGTTGTCTAGTGCATAATTTGAATTTAGTCGCAGAACAATTGAGTTGTAGCTGAAGGCAGTGCGAGTTTCTCTCAGTGGGGCAGTATGGTGTTCAGTGTGGGAGAGGATGTGGCACTCTGGCCAAAGCTGCTGAATTTGGAACTGGAGAACCATGTTCATCCTTCATGACCAGTCCACCAGACCACACTCCTGACAGAGCTCATTCCGATGCTACACCTTAGAAGGCCCGATAGACCTTAGAAGCCCTGGTGTCTTAGTACCCGCAGGTGGACCCTAACAGTGGCAAGTGTGAGTTAACCTTGAAGGCCTGTCCACCACAATCCATACTGCAGGTCACCTCCAGTCTTGCGAGCAGGCATACGAAGAAGCACACCCTAGATCGACAGTGACTCTGTCACTGAGGTCACAAGACCCTTGAGGCCAGTCCACCTCACCCATTGGTACCTCCATTGGCCTTTTTCAGCAGTAGTAGTGCAACTTACCAGGGGTTGGCAATGTAGGATTTGCATGCACACCAAACTTAGGGGGTGATTATAATGGCGGTGGGACCGCCACGTCACCCCGTCAGTGGCGTTCCACCGCCATCGGTGACTGCATCACCGCCCGCCATATTACAATGGTGGGTGGTTCCCTGGCGGTCCGAAAAACCAATCGCCACGCACCTGACTGGCTCCTTGAGCCCGCCAGTGTGGTGGAGGGGCTCGTGATTCCTACAATGCTGGTGGTGCCTACCAGGCACCGCAGTAGGGATTACGATGTCCCTTACCCGCCAGCCTATACATGGCGGTTCACCCACCATGGAAAAGCTGACGGAAAGGGACATTGGGGGCCCATAGCAGGCCCCTTTCCCCCAGCCCCCAGACATGGGACCTGGGGGACATCTATGATGCCCCCCTACATATCACTGCACCATGTGGCAGGCACCGCATTGTGCCTGCCACGTAGTGCAGTGATATATGTAACATGTCCCTTTTTTACATTGCGGCGGATGATGTAGCCAGCAGCACCTGCTGCAATGTAAAAGATAGGCACTGCGAACGCCGCAGTGGCGGTCGCATTGTAATGCCTATCGTGGGGCCGCCGTCTTGAAGGCCAGCGGTCCCATTCCCTGATTCGATGGCGGACGGACTGAAGTTCGCCTGCCATCGTAATCAGCCCCTAAGTTTTCAAACTTCATGGTCTCTGCTTCATGCACAAACACTTTTAACATGTGCAGCCTGCTTTCGGGCCACTGGAGTTATGCAGCAATGGAGGCCAAAATTATGTCGCAGTGTTGACTAAATTATGGAACAATAAAAAAGCTGCAGAGTAATGCGGTACATTTTATGATTCTTTATTATCTTGACATATTTATACATACTAACAGCCTCTGCAAAGCTTTTGCCTCAATAGTACCTGTGTAACATACAAATGCAGCAGTGGGAAAGGTGACCAGTCAACCTTTGCAAAGGGCCCTACACTTCACAGCAACATAAGTCACATTTCTTTTAGTAATTTTTGATCCGTTTGAGCTACAAAATTGTTTTGGGTGAAATCGTTTGATTATGCAGCAGATTATGTATTATGTGGCAAATATGATACAGCCATAGTTAAGTGGAAAACATTTTTCCACTTTACTTAATTTTGCCCCAACATTGTAGTTGATCAATTTGTAAGTTCCCCAAACCCAAAAGTCGAGTTTGGGCACAATTTGCATTTTTAAAAGCAGTCCTACAACACAGGGCTACTTTTAAACTGACCTCAGGCTTCAGCAGTGCACACATGCAAGCGCAGAAAGGGCTGCTGGCCTCTAAACTTCCATGCCCTATTATATTCTAGGGACTTAACGGTAGTTCTAATCCCCCTGCCCTATTATGTACTAGGGCCTTATAGGAGAGGTCATGCCAATCATAGGGGTACCCTAACCCATAGTGCACCCTAGTGTATGTAGGGGTTTTCACAGTATCTTTAAGTGTCTCTTTCAGAATAGCACTGGCCCTGGGTCTGGTTAGGCAAAGCCCAGGGTCAGTCAGAGTCAGTTACCACCAGTACCAGTCAGCAAAAAGTTGGGGAGTGCCCAGGGCACAGGATGGCTTTGCAACACTAGAGAAGCACAAACTCAGAACACCATGGTTGGGGGGTTCTCTTTAATAATCAGAATTGATTTCTATCCTAATGGACCCATTTTCCAACATTAGGATAAGGAAAGACTGGGGAAAAATCATAACGGTCTAATCTATACCTTGAAGTTTTCATGCAGCTCTTTGATGACGGTTAATAGCTCACTGTTCAATTTTAGGATTTTAACTTATAAACTGCAAATACCAAAAGAATCTCTCAGACAAAAGCAGTAACTCACTGACCTATTTACATGATATGCATTTTGTGATCTGCGTGGTACACGTTCTTTGCAGCAGGCATATTACCCCACTGTGGCTACCTTACCATGAGTAAAAACTTCCACTAGACAAACCTCCGATCTCTCTCAATAAAGAACATTAATCACCAAAGTTATCTTCACATTTTTATTGTTGCCTGAAAATTGCTGGAGACCAGGAATGCAGCAGCAGGTACTTTTCAAACCATAATGCACTTGCAAACACGACGCCCCCACCCTAAGTCAGCGACCTCTGTTTGCTTGGTGCATGAAGATGCAAGATTCATATACATGTTTTTTTAACATTTGGTCTGATTACTATATGGATGTAAATAACAATAAAGCATACATGCAAACTGTGACTACATGCCTGCTTTTCTCAATATTTCACTTCGAAAGTATGTGATTGTATTTGTTTAACGGGCGGTGATTTGCATAGGGTCACTGGAAAGTCCACAAGGTTGTCCCTGTCCCCCCCAGAATTTTAGTGTCTCCTACGCCCCTGGTCAGTACATCACTCTAAATAAAAATTCAGGGGAAGGCGCTTTTTTTAAAGTATAAAAGTAAAAAGAAATAATTAAAAAACATAGGACCGAGGGGCGGGGGAATTTGAGGTGCCGTTGTGGGCGGGAGGGGACGGAGAGGGGAAAAGCAGCACACAAGGGAGAGGAATA
Organism: Calotriton arnoldi; assembly: GCA_963921515.1. NCBI lineage: Eukaryota > Metazoa > Chordata > Amphibia > Caudata > Salamandridae > Calotriton > Calotriton arnoldi. Next base: position 747,511 of record CAWUFW010004326.1, read on the forward strand.
CTGTGGGATCGGGAGGAGCATACAAACGAATGAGAGCAACACGGAGCGTGGGAGAGGAAGAGAAGCACTCAGGTGAGAGAGAGCAACATGGAGCTGCTCCCATGCTGTAGATGATTTGTGTGCACAAGGATTATCAGTGCAAAATTGTGATACAATCCGACAAGGAAGCTGGTGCGCCCACTGCTCATAACACACCTGCTCTATTTGAATGGCACCTAAACATGTTGCATCTCTTCTATTTGAAACGTTCCCAATTCCATGCATGTGTGCATAGCTCAACCAGTTGAGTTTTTGTTTTTTGGTGCAATACAAAGAATGGAAAGAAAAAAGCGAGCCTCCCAACAACACAGAACTCGTAATTTAATTACGCACTGCAGCTGAGACGTCTAATCAGCTGCAGTGCGAGCGTAATTAAAATTACGAGTCAACACGGTCGGGCACTGGGCAAGGCTTAGGCATACACAGTTACGTAGCTGAGTCAGCAGCCAGGCAGTGTAGTTATTCAAAAAAACTACTACTCTTGGGCCAAATGAAATAATTACCCTTAAGTGGTCACGATCGGCGCGCCGCTACCTTCCCAGGCCCGCAGGCACTGCAGCCAGCTGCACAGATGAGCTTAGCTCTCAGCTACTTAACTTATAGAGGGGCCTCTGAATGACGCGTGTGAGTCCCGCGTTGAGGTGACGATCACGATGGACTGTACTGCATACCCCCCCACCCCCACAGATGAGATGAGAGCGAGAGCTCAGACCTCCTGAGTCCTGGCAAAACGAAAAATCCACCAATGACCACGGGCACACCGGCGCCGCGCACCGTAATCACACCAGATCACACACAACACTGACTGAGTCTCAGACACACCTGGCAGGCCGCAGTACTGAGCTGCGACGTGATGACTGCGAGTGAGCAGGCTGCCTCTCAGACACTACAGAATCATGACAAGATGACAGTGTGACGAGCGTTAGAACAGAAGTACTTAAGTGTACTTACTGTGAGAACTTGTGTGCTGGCTGCCTCGGCCTGCCTCTCGGGCCTGCGCCGCACGACATGATGCCTGCAGTGCTGCAGCAGGTGTGCAGCGCCAGTCTCCCCGCACACACTGCGCAGCTGTGCGCCCGATGATGAATCTCGACATGACTCACACTCTGTCAATGTGGTCAGCGCCGCGGCCGGGCGGGACTGCAGTTTTGCAACATTGTATTGATTATTTCCGGCAAGCACGGGCTCAGCAGCATGATCCGATGTGTCAATTACTGCCCCTGGAGTCTCGGAAGCGGAGAGCAGTGTGCACTACGCAGAGCAGCCAGCCCAGCACCCCCAACCCCCACGCACGGCACACAGGTCAGAGGCACCTCACCACAGCCAGGCAGCGCGCGCTAGCAGCAGGGTTAATTTAGCCAACTTTCAGCGCGTAAGCAGAGAGTGGGCAAATGCGTGACAATGCATTTCAGTGCGGTGATGCGGAACACCACACTGAAATGCGTTAGCGTCACGCCTGCTGCGTGACACTTGGCAGGACTGTCAGTCTGTGGACGATTATTACATAAAGAATGACAATGGGCCAAAGGCGTAGTGAAGCACCCGCTATGTCTGCTCAAGTGGGGGTGTCACGGGGTCAGATAAAAGTGTTTCTTGGCCCTTTCTGACTTTCATCTGTGGCTCTCAGGTCAGCATAAGACTGAATAACAAATAAACACCGCAAGGTGAATAATCACCTTGATGCAGCTGTGGGGAGGGGTCTAAAAGGTGCCAAAGTAGCCAACAGCGGCGACATAAAGTGAAGTGCACGATTGTCTCAACCGAATATAAACTTATTTTGACATCTACTTATGTTGGTTGTCTATTTACTTACTTATGTACTATTGTGCAACCTCCTCTGATGTGTCTGTAAGACGTACCTTTTGTCCCAAATTCCTGTCCTGAATTTTGACCCTTTGTCCTGAATTTTTACACTCACTGTCCTGAATTGGTACCGATGCTAGTTGGCAGTCCTGCCAAGTATCACGCGTCAGGCGTTAGACTAACGCATTTCAGTGTGGTGGTCCGCATCACCGCACTGAAATGCGAAGTCACGCATTTATAAGGCCTCAGTAAACCTGTCAAGCTGGCGCGCTATAATTAGCATTGAGCAAAGCAGCATGTAGCGCGCTGCTCTGGCAGCCAACCTGACAGGGACTCTGACTGCTGCAGGCCCAGGGGCTGGTTTAGCTGCGCAGGCTCCATTCGGCATTCATGTGACACAATGGCGTTGTTAGGGAGAGTGCAACAATGTGCCCCATATTTAGCCAATGCCGAGACAGGGCGGGCCGCCCACGGCACGACGCGAGCAGGCGGCAGTTCTCAGGTAGTTTCTTAAACTTTGGCTGGAGTGGAGCTTGCCTCTGCTGGCACCGCCGGCCAGTATGGTGCGTGCAGCCTGCAGCCTCTCATCAAGGTGCTGCACGAGTCCTGACCAGAGTTGGACCAAGGCCACTGCTGTGCCAGAGAGAGGGTTCACTTGTGCCTGCGGCCTTTTATCATGATGCCACGCGCGTCCAGACCAGACCACGGCCGTGGCTGCCAGAGTCGAGTTTGGGGCCTGCAGCCCCTCATGCCGCTGGCCGCTCTGCCAAGCTGCCATTGTCTAGTGTCAGGTAATGTGTAAATTTCAATTATTTTTCTTTTTAGCCCGTTATGATCTTCACTGCTGAGATTCTGCTCTGTGCGACTCCATAAGTAATGTGCTCGGCTGCAGGACTTTCAGTACAATGGTTTCGAGGCAGCGCGGGCCCGTCCTTGCCAATCTCACCTGATAAAGCAATAAACGATGTGACCTCTTCCTCACGGAGTAAAACGTTCTTGTCTGGCGCCCCTTCGCGGTTATTGGTGCGCCTAAATACTCTCGCTTAAAGGCACAAGCGATTTTTGCTAAAGAGTGATGTCTTTGTTATTTATAGGTTCTTGCTTCCCGGGAAGACTGAGTTCCTCTAGTCGTACATTCTGCGAATGTACTAAAGTAGTTTTCAAAAGAAGTAACAGGGACAACATTGTACTGGACTTTATTATATCAAATACTATACAGAACTTTGTACTGTAAACGTAAAAGGTAACATATCATGATCTGTAAAGCGCTCTGATACCCTACGGGGTCAAGTTCGCGCTATACAAAACACTGAATAAATAAATAAATAAACTTCAACCTAATGAAAACCGAAGAGTTTTGTTTGTATCAAGAAAGCAGTTGGCTCCAGGCTGCTGGGTCACATGCTCCCTGCTCTAACAGGAGACAGTACAGCATAGCCAGAAGATGGTCTTTGTCTGTATCGCTGCATACCCCCAGCATGCAGGAGCCCCACGGCATTCCAAATCCCCAGCTCGCAGAGCCTAGCTTTTCATTCCGTTCACAGTGTCAGTGTTCTAAATGAGGAGGGATTCGTTCTTTACTTTCACTTCTTCATTTTAAAAGTGAGTACCTGCACTTTTTATCATGGTCCAATACTTTTAAAAGGAGAGTACCGGCACTTCTTAGTAGCAAACAGGTACGCTGGAATAGCGAGCACCCACATTTTTAGGTCTAGCCTACGCAGCGCGCATGCGCTGCATAGGAGGAGACCTATAGAAATCGTTTCCGTTTTTCAGGCAAAAACGTGCACGCATTGCATTGCTTTGAATGGCAACGCGTGCACGTTTGGTGATTCCCTTGCGGGAGCGAGCTTTGAAACCATCTGTTTGTAATTAACAGATGGTTCCTGCTCGCTCCCGCAAGGGAAACATGCGCAGGCCCCCTCCTCTCTCCCCTCCCCCTGCTGCCTCCTCCTCTCCTCGTCAAACTTGGTTTTTTTTAACTTTCAGCACGAGGCGCGCGCACGCTTGTTTCTTTTTCTTTCACCACTCCACTAGAGTTTAAATGTGTTCTAGCTCTCCCCTTTGAGTATTGCTTCCCGCACCAAACACTCATCCCCTTCATGCTCCGTGTTGTTCCCTAATCCTTCTCCCAAAGCTCATTTCGTTCCCCACACCTCCCTTGCTTTCTTATTCTTTTTTTGGTTTCTTTCACAGCCCACTCTGCATTTCAAGCGGACTGTAATATTTTTATTATAATGTTTTGGAGGGCTTGGCAGCTACCAGTTGCTGCCTGGCCGCTCCGAGGTACAAAAAATTATTTTGCTCTACTGAAATTACATTTTTTTTAACTTACAGATACAAGTGACGTTTGCCATCTTGGATCGGAAAATTAACAAGGCACTCATATCATTCCCTAGGCGTGTGCATGTATGTGACTCATGCACACACGTTAGCATATATGCGTGCGCCTAGGGAATGACGCTGTCTCTAGCAGCGACTGCTTCATTGCGCCTTTTATAAATTTGTATTTATTTTTTTGCTGATGGCACACGGTATCCGCAAAAAGCATTTGGGTTTTTACTGATGCACAACATTGGCTAAAAGAATTGGCACAGCCAATAGGATACAAGGGTGAGACATATTGTCGTTTCCAATGCCTGTTTTAAGATGGAAACCGGCACAAATGTGTGCTTGCAGGGGAGAAGAAGTAAGCAGGCTCGCATCTGATGTACACCTGCGGCTGTGGAGTCTCACTAAAAATGACCTGAGGTATTTGGCAGCTGATATGTTGCTGTACATTGAGAAGAGACAGGGTGTAAGAACGATTAAATGCCATTCTCCGTGAGATTTAGTTAATGCAGATTGGGGTCCTGTTTTCTTGGCAAACTGAGCACCTTCTCCTGCTTAAATCTGCGCGATCTAAATTTCATGTGTGGCAGCTTGACCTATTCTGCATGGCACGGGGCCTCACCTGCTTTGGTATCCTGTGAGTTTGAACACAGGCATTTGAACTAAAATGCCCGGACCCACCACAAGAAAGCGAGCCTGGGATGGCGTTCTATTAACTTTTCGCTGATGCTGTCATCAGCTCTTTGGAGCAACGCTTCTCGTTCTAGCCATCCGTCGTGCTAGAATTAGTATTCAGCACACACGTCAACAAATGCCAGCCTCCCAACAGAGTCTTTTCCCAGTTACTCCTTGTCCGCCAAAGCATCGGCGAGCAATTGATTCCACGCAGAGGCTGCGCAGTGTCACATTTACAACCCAGAATGCATCTGCGCTTAGTTTTTAGCCTTCACTTGGGAAATTCTTGTAAAGAAGACCAGCGGACAGAACGCCTGCTATTGAATGCCCTTAATTTATATGTGTTGCTAAGAGAGGTACATCACACAGTTCCTTTTTTATTGCTCTTTCATTCTAAATGTTTTTATTTCAGGGAGGTTCGCGGATAATCGGATTTAATTTGGCACGGTCTGGCAGAGCTTTGAGTAGCATAGAGTGTGTGGTTTCATGTGAGAGCAGCGTCGGAGGCAGCAGCCCGGGGACTAGCTAAAGTGGAGAAGCGTATGTCCAAGAGGTGCCAGCAGGGAAGCAGTGTCTAGATCAGTCTAATAGTGGCACTGTGGGCTGGGCCCATGCCAGGGATTCAGGACAACTTCAGACATGGACACTCCTGATCTAGATAGAGGAGAAAACAAGCATTGGCATAGCCAATAGGTCTCGCCTTTGGGGCCTTATAAGTATTTTGTTATGCAGCACAATATCCTTGGTGCAACAACATCAACTGTTGCATGGCTAAACACTTATAAGGTCCCAAAGGCGAGACCTATTGGCTATGCCAATGCTTGTTATATTTGCATTGCAAAATCCTGCCAACTCGGAACTCTGTGTGTGGTGCCAGAGAAGTATGCAGCTTCTCTGCTTCAGAGTCAGTGTTACACGTCATGGACACCCAACGGAAGTGACATAAACGCGGTAATACCATTTGACACTCTAAATGGTAAATAAGCTGTAAGCCTCGTCAGTATACAAAAGACAGGGTTACATGGAGCACGACTGAATTATATCGTAATGCTGAAAGGGACAACAAAGTCCATGTTGAGGCTCTGCTTCTACTTGCTAGAATAAGACGGGGGCAATGTATTATGAGGCAAGCTGTTTTCGTATTGAAAATAAACGCTAAGCACCAAAGCTGAGACGGCGAGTTGCAGCCACTTCTAGACTACAGGAGCACTGCCAGTAAACTCTCTTGCTCTCCTGTCCAAAAACACGGGCCAAAGAAGCTCTCTGCCTCAGAGTGGCTGTTAGACTTGGCTTTTTCAGCGGGTTTACCCCCAGACTTTTTGCTTTTTGGCCTCCTGTTTTTGACCCTGTGTGTGTTGGTTTTAGGACTCTGGGCACTTTACCACTGCTAATCAGTGCTAAAGTGCATATGCTCTCTGTGTAAATTGTGTTATGGATTGGTGTTTCCATGATTGGCCTATTTGATTTATGTGTCAGTCCCTAGTAAAGTGCACTGCGAGTGCCAGGGCCTATAAATCAAATGCTGTTGGTGGGCTGCAGCACTGGATTGTGCCACCCACGCAAACAGCCCGTAAAGTGGAACTCTGGCCTGCCATTGCAGAGCCTGTGCGCAGCCTGGAACTGCCATGTCGACTTGGCCAGTGCACTTACTGGCCGGTCCCTAACCTTCCCTTTTCTTGCATGTCAGACACCCCTCAGGTAGGCCCAAGGTACCCCTGTGGGCAGGGTGCAGTGTATGTGAAAGGTGGGACATGCCCTGGTGTGTGTGGCATGTCCTGATAGTGAATTACAGCCAATTTCGTTTTTCACTATTGCAAGGCTACCAGTTCCCCATAGGATAGAATGGGAGGTTTGTTTATAACATCTTATAAACATAACTGGCCCAGGGAATTCGGTAAGAAAATAGAATTTAGTATGCCTGAACTCAGAATCTAAAGATGCATCTTTTAGTGAAGGTGATTTTTACATTCTGTGTTGGAAAATACCACTTTTAGAAAGTGGGTATTTTCTTGCTCAGTCATCCCGTGTGCCTCTGCTGGAATGTGGATTGCCTGTCTGGGTTTTGGATGACAGAAGGCTGGGGGAGCAGGAGGGGCGCCAGATGGTCTAGGTAGGTCAGGAAAGGGCTGAAGAGACCTGGGTTACGATGGGGGAAGGGGGAGGAGATTTCCTTGCACCTCAAAGGGCCTGCTCTGCCTCTGACAAATGCCGTCTCCACCTCCTGCCAGGAATTCACACCAGAGAAGGCAGAACTTGTCCTGACGGGCACAGGCCCTCTCTGCCTAAGAGATCAAAGGATTTTTGGACATAAATGCTGGGTTCCAGACTCCTGAACTTTAGAACTCATCTGGACAAGAAGACTGCCAAGAAGAAGAGCCGGAGAAGCTGCAAAAAGGAACGACTGCTTTGCTGGGTGCTTTGCTGGGCTGACCTGCAGTGGCTGCTTTTGTCTTGGGTAGTGAAAGGCCTGGACTGGACTTTCTGCAACCTAAATTTGTGAGTCTCTCCAAGGGCTTGAGGTAGAGCTTGCCCCCTGTTCACAAAGTCTCAGGAACAGCAAAGACTTCAAGTTATTCGACCCGCAGCACTGGGGACTGTATGTTTTGTGCTGCAACCCGAAGAACACCAACTCGACGAGGTCTACAACGCCACTTCCGACTCCGTGTCCTGAAGGCAACGCAGAGGGCACCGCCACAACGCCGCACCCGTGGTCTCACCGACGACGCCTGTTGACGCCGCCACCGAGCCGCTGCTTGCACCGCGACCTGTGGGCACCGCACTCCGCACCGCCTCGCTTCACGCCGAAGCTTTGGCAACGCAGAGGGCACCGCCGCAATGCCGCACCGCGACCCTGGTCTCACCGACGACACCTGTTGACACCGCCACCGAGCCGCTGCTCGCACCGCGACCTGTGGGCACCGCACTCCGCACCGCCTGGCTTCACGAGGACGCCTTGGCCTGCCTGACGCCGCCACTTCCCGCCGAGATCGACGCCGCTGCTTGCACCGTGGTTCGGGGGCACCACTCGTAAGTTACACGACGCACCGCCCTCATCCCACACCGCAGCCTTGGCCTACCGACGCCGGCGCCATCGACTCCAGTTCGTCAGCCGACGACAGCGCTTCAGCAACGACGACGCCGCTGCTTGCACCGTGATCTGCCAGCACCGTGACGAGCACCGCCTTCATCTCGCACCGCGACACTGGTCTCACCGACGACGCCATCTGACGCCACCACCGAGCCGCTGCTCGCACCGCGACCTGAGGGCACCGCACGCCGCACCGCTGCGCTTCGCACCGCAGCACCCGACGCCTGCCGACGCCAGCGCTCCTGACTCCATCAGAGAGGAGATCGACCTGCAACGCGTGTGACTTCGAGGGCCCCATCGCCCTGCATCTCTGAAAGGTACTGTTTGCGGGTCTTCCCGACACCGTAGCTGGCCTGCAACCCCGCGGTCAGCCAGAACTGTTTTGGATTTGTGTGTTCACTACGCCGTGGTAGCCCGGACGGCGCTATCCACACAAGGAACTCTTTTTAATCAGCGTATTTTTGAATTGTGAACTTTTAAGTATAGTATTGTGGTTCTTTATCGTTTTTGGTCTTGTTTTAATTATATAAAAATATTGGATATTTTTCTAAACTGGTGTGGTGTCCTTTTGTAGTGCGTACACTGTTTTTTTTAATTTTTTTTTATTTATTTGAGTTTTATATAGCGCTGGCTAGACCCGGAGGTATCAGAGCGCTTTACATAGGGTTCCACAAAGTTACAAAATTACATCAGTTACTAGAAAAACATTTCAAGTGCGTAAAGACGAAATAAATGGAGCTTAGAAAGAAGAGGGGGTAGGGTAAAGGGGTAGGAGGGAAATAGGGTGGAGAGACGAGGGAGAGTCTGTCCAAAGTCCGGCTGGGTAGGTGGCGGCCGAGGGGGAAGTCCACAGCCCATCTCCTCTATAGCTATCAGGTAGCTCCACCGGGCATCGGCCAAATATCTAGGTCTCAACGGAAAAACATTTAAAAAGCATAGGGGACGAAAAAATGGAGCACAGAGGGGGAAAGGGGTAGGGTAAAGGGGTGGGAGGGAGAATGCGAAGGCGAGACGAAGGAAGGTCTGCCCAAAGTCCGGCTGGGTAGGTGACGGCCAAGGGGGCCATCTCCTCTATGGCTATCAGGTAGCTCCACCGGGCATCGGCCAAAAACTAGGTCTAGCGCTTAACATAAGGAAACATTGTGTTTTATATAGCGCTGGCTAGACCCGGAGGTATCAGAGCGCTTTACATAGGGTTCCACAAGGTTGCAAAATTACATCAGTTACCAGTTACATCAGTTACTAGAAAAACATTTCAAGTGCGTAAAGACAAAATAAATGGAGCTTAGAAAGAAGAGGGGGTAGGGTAAAGGGGTAGGAGGGAAATAGGGTGGAGAGACGAGGGAGAGTCTGTCCAAAGTCCGGCTGGGTAGGTGACGGCCGAGGGGGAAGTCTACAGCCCATCTCCTCTATAGCTATCAGGTAGCTCCACCGGGCATCGGCCAAATATCTAGGTCTTAACGGAAAAACATTTTAAAAGCATAGGGGACGAAAAAAATGGAGCACAGAGGGGGAAAGGGGGTAGGGTAAAGGGGTGGGAGGGAGAATGCGAAGGCGAGACGAAGGAAGGTCTGCCCAAAGTCCGGCTGGGTAGGTGACGGCCAAGGGGGCCATCTCCTCTATAGCTATCAGGTAGCTCCACCGGGCATCGGCCAAAAACTAGGTCTAGCGCTTAACATAAGGAAACATTGTGTTACAAATTACAAAAATGATCACATTAATTACAGAGAGGTCACAAATTCAATACAGGAGTTATTAGCGACCATGAAAAACAAGATCCACAAAAAGAGAGGGGAAAAAAAGAAAAAGGCCAGGGAGAGCAGGGAGTCCACGGGAGGGAGTCAGCAGCGGAGAAAGATACGAGACATAAGTCAGAGGTCCGGCTGGGTAGGTGACGGCCATAGCGGTTTGCCAGTGCCTGTCTCCCCTATAGCTGTCGGGGCAGTTCCACCGGGAATTGGTCATACATTTCGTACTCCGCCGGATAGAAATGAGAATCAGGAAGGGACCAAAAGTCTAGAGTCCAGAGACGGGCTGGTGGAGCTGGCGAGGGTGGTAGGATACGAAGGGGAGTGTAGCTTGGCAGCCATCTTAAGGTCAGGCAAATCGAGTCTGTTGATCTCCAAGATTCTGTAGGTGGTGTCTCTAGATCTTAGGATTGTTTCCTCAAGATCGAACACGGGCGCCATCTTGGGGTCAGGCCACACTCGGTATAGTCAGTTATGCATTGCATTATATGCCTCAGTAGATGTTTGTGCACACTGGGATGGCTCCTCGGACAGGGGGGCGGGGGGGGGGGGCGGTGCCCGGCGTTCCGCTTCTATGTTTGGTCGCTAGCGGTTGTCTCGTTGTGTGGCAGCCCTATTCCACCCACGATGTAATGTACTCTGGCGCTGTGCCTCAGTGTGTTCCCGCTCTAGAGCCATCTGCAGAGTCCGGCGGGCGCCATGTTAAGGTCAGGCACCCCCAATAGAGCAGCTCCGCCATGGAGTTTACAGTGAACGTATGGAGAATGGCCCCGTGCTCACTAACCTCTGCGACGCGGTGTAGGGTCGCTCCTCGTGTCTGGATCCCCGAGTGACGAGGGACCGGGCCATCGGTTGTCTTAGTGGCGTGGAGGGAGGAAGGGCTCCCGATCATCAGTCCGGCCCTGAGCGCTCCCGCGGGCACCGTGCCAAATCTCGATGTCCCTTGCGGGGTGCCAACTGTTACACCGGCGCTCAGGGGGAGCGCTCCGCTGTGTGGAATTCGTAGCAGGAACCCCACGGTCAGTCTCAGGCTCAGCCGCTCGGGCGCGGGCTCCAGTGGTTAGCGGTCGCCATGTTGTTTCTGGAGCCACTGCCGATAAAGGTTGTATTCCGCTGGGGATCCGCACCGGATCAGGACTCAACCTCCAGCGCTAGGTGCGCCTAACGTTTAGACACATTTCCCCCTGTTTGTTGTAAGTTTTGACGCGCGTTGTGACGAGCGAGTTTCGTGCCCGTATGCGGAGCCTCAGCAGGGCATGTAAAATGCTTTACACACTGCCTCTAAGATAGGCCTGGCTGCTCGTGCCAAGCTACCAAGGGGGTGAGCAGGGGTTATTTTAGAAGTGTAACTCCCTTATCCTGACTAGAGTGGTGGTCTTTGCCTGGCTTTGGCCCGTGCCCTAGCCTACCAAGAATCCCATTTCTAACAGTGGCACTGCAGGGAGCACTTACTTCTGGAAGCAAAGGTGAGTCCAGCAAGAGAACAGTTTCTGATCTGTGCAATGGGGGGCATTTTCTTTGAGACTGTGGAAGATGGGCTATGATACTTTTAGAACTTCTAATTGCTCAAAAGGCTCTCATTTTTAATATTTTATGTCATTTGGCAGTTGGATGTCACTCATAAGACTGGGACCTTGTAGCACTAAACCTACACAAGTCATTATTCTCCACTGCACCGGCCAGAATTCAATTCTGTGGCTCTCTGGTTCAGCACATTAACTAATAGCAGTCCCAAGTGGAGAGCCCGGACAGACTCCCATTAGTGCCCTTCCATTTCTGGTGCTTTACAGCAGTTTAAAGATCTTCTTAGAGTTTCTCGTTGCTCCAATGGGTGTAATTTCGGATATTTATATGTTTTCCCCGTCTTCATTGCTTGATTTTTGCTCGTGACAAAGTGTCACTCATAGTCATCGAATGTCACTCATAAATACACTGAATTTATGAAAATGTCACACATAAGCAATCTGAAACCTTGGCAGCTATGAGTTGGTCACCCTAGGCAGGAGCCCCTAAGGGCTCAGTGCTGCCACACAGGCCAAAGACCCGGGGCCGGCGGGAGACTCCCGGAGTTTGGAGCCAAATATGGCTTATTTTGACCTGAAACTGCCTCTCCTTCAGTAGACGTCACCGGAGGAAACACATCCGCCGACTATTTCTGAGAAACTCCCTCTCTCATCTTCTTGTAAAATGTTGGCAAGCTGCATTACCCTTAGCGAGCACTGTAAGCGCACTGAAAGCCCGACCCAAGATGGCGTTACTTACACTGTTTAAAGAAACGCCCAATCCAAGATGGCGTTACTTACACGGTTTAAAAGAACGCCCAATCCAAGATGGCGTTACTTACTATGTTTAAAGGAATGCCCAATCCAAGATGGCGTTACACACACAGTTTAAATGAGGGCCCAATCCAAGATGGTGTTACTCAAACTGTTTAAACGACCGCCCAATCAAAGAAAGTGTTACTTAAACGGTTTAAACGCACGCCCAATCCACCCAATCCAAGATGGTGTTACTTACACGGTTTAAACGAACGCCTGATCCAAGATGGCGTTACTTACACGGTTCAAACGAACGCCCAATCTAATATGGCGTTCTTAGGGGAGAGGATGTGGTCTGACGGCTAGATTGCCGACTTTGGAGCTGGAAACCAAGGTTCGAGCCTCGGGGTCGCGTCCACATCCTGTGATTCTGGGCAAATCACTTAATCTCTCTGTGCCCACTTAATCTCTCTGTGCCCACTTATTACAGTATTATGCCTTTAGTTGTATTTTGTACCCCATGTATCATATATTTTGCACCCCATGTACCCCCTGCTGTATTCACGCCCTCTCTACTACCTCAAGGAAGTTCTTCCACTATAGGAAATTCTGTACTCCAAGCCTATAGAAGTGCCTTCCCAGTGTGTTATGAGTGACTGCCACTTATTGCAGTATTATACCTCTATTTGTATTTTGTACCCCATGTTTCATGCACACCTGTCACTTTGTCCTCTTGGAATTTATTCCTCTTTTTGTATTTGGTTTGTTTGTTTTTTGCACAATTGTCACTTTTTCCTCATGCAATGTAACGCTTGCTTTTGTATTATGCTCATTTGTATCCTCCTCCTTATGTAATGTTGCTGTTCCTATTGTGAAGCGCTCTGACACCCTCGGGTAAAGTCCGCGCTATATAAAAATGCATAAATAAACATGAATGTGTCCTTGTGTAACGTAACCGGTGCTCATGTAAAGCGCTGCAATACCTTCGGGTCGATTTCGCGCTATATAAAAAATCTGCAAGAAAAAATAAATTATGGCTATAGTTACACTGTTTAAATGAGACCCCAATCCAAGATGGCGTTTGGGCGACAGATACAATCAGATCCCAATCCAGGATGGCTCTGCACGCCCGGCCAAGTACGCGAAGACGCCTGTGATACAGCCTCTTCCAAAATGGCCCCAACGAGGTAAGCTCAGTGCATCCTTCTTCTATGTCCACGGAGGGTCGCCGCATAACTCTCTGTTATCGCTGACGTCACTCAGTGGAGGGAAAACTCAAAGCGTGTTTGGCGCGAGCGCTCCCGGCATGCAGCGCGGCGGCAAGATGGCGGCCTCGGCGGTGCTGGAGCGGAGCTTCACTGAGCTGAGCGGGGCCGAGCGCGAGACCCGCAGGAAGCACCGCGAGATCACCGTGCGCGCGGGTGAGGAGGGGGCGAGGGGCGGAGAGGTGTGTGCAGGTGCAGGGCAGCCGGGGGCACAGGGAGAAGCCGCCTGATGATATAACATGTGTCCCGGTGCCCATGGAGTCGGTACCTGCAGAGAGGCGCGTCTGTGCCTGCTGCCCCCCTCCTGTCACTGCTGCCCCCCTCCTGTCACTGCTGCCCCCCCTCCTCCTGTCACTGCTGCCCCCCTCCTGTCACTGCTGCCCCCCTCCTGTCACTGCTGCCCCCCCTCCTGTCACTGCTGCCCCCTCCTGTCACTGCTGCCCCCCTCCTGTCACTGCTGCCCCCCTCCTCCTGTCACTGCTGCCCCCCTCCTGTCACTGCTGCCCCCCTCCTGTCACTGCTGCCCCCCTCCTGTCACTGCTGCCCCCTCCTGTCACTGCTGCCCCCTCCTGTCACTGCTGCCCCCCTCCTGTCACTGCTGCCCCCCTCCTGTCACTGCTGCTCCCCCTCCTGTCACTGCTGCCCCCCTCCTGTCACTGCTGCCCCCCTCCTGTCACTGCTGCCCCCCTCCTGTCACTGCTGCCCCCCTCCTGTCACTGCTGCCCCCTCCTGTCACTGCTGCCCCCCTCCTGTCACTGCTGCCCCCCCTCCTGTCGCTGGTGCCCCCCTCCTGTCGCTGGTGCCCCCCTCCTGTCGCTGGTGCCCCCCTTCCGTCGCTGGTGCTCCCCCCTTCCCGTCGCTGGTGCTCCCCCCCTTCTCCCCTCCCCCCTTCCCGTCGCTGGTGCTCCCCCCTTCCCGTCGCTGGTGCTCCCCCCTTCCCGTCGCTGGTGGCCCCCCCTTCCCGTCGCTGGTGCTCCCCCCCCCTTCCCGTCGCTGGTGCTCCCCCCTTCCCGTCGCTGGTGCTCCCCCTTCCCGTCGCTGGTGCTCCCCCCTTCCCGTCGCTGGTGCTCCCCCCCTTCCCGTCGCTGGTGCTCCCCCCTTCCCGTCGCTGGTGCTCCCCCCCGTCGCTGGTGTGCTCCCCCTTCCCGTCGCTGGTGGTGCCCCCCTTCCCGTCGCTGGTGGTGCCCCCCCCTTCCCGTCGCTGGTGGTGCCCCCCTTCCCGTCGCTGGTGCTCCCCCTTCCCGTCGCTGGTGCTCCCCCCTTCCCGTCGCTGGTGCTCCCCCCCCTTCCCGTCGCTGGTGCTCCCCCCTTCCCGTCGCTGGTGCTCCCCCCTTCCCGTCGCTGGTGCTCCCCCCTTCCCGTCGCTGGTGCTCCCCCTTCCCGTCGCTGGCGCTGCCCCCCTTCCCGTCGCTGGCGGTGCCCCCCTTCCCGTCGCTGGCGCTCCCCCCTTCCCGTCGCTGGCGGGCCCCCCCCCTTCCCGTCGCTGGTGGCCCCCCCCCTTCCCGTCGCTGGCGCTCCCCCCCCCTTCCCGTCGCTGGCGGTTCCCCCCCCCCCTCCCCCGCTGCTCCCTTCAGTGGCGCCGCCTTGTCAGTGTGGGACCCCCCTGGTCCTGTCAGTGGCCCCCTCCTCCCCAGTCCTGTCACTAATAGTATTGCCATCACAGTGTGGGCAGTAATGTTTCTCAGTTTCTTTAAAAACGGTTAATAAGTTCTACTCAAATCTGTACTAAGATGAATAGATGAAATGCGTTTGCGCGTTAAAATGGATTTCAGGTCCCAGCCTACCAGGCAGCACAGGTGTCGGCTCGAAAAGACATATTTGGGACCTGCTAGAAGCAGACCTAGAAATGCATTCCTCCCATTGCCTGCCATTGGCTTTGCCTTTTGTCATTCACATTTGCATGATTTCTGTTCGCTGCCTATTTACCACTTTCCTGATTCGCTCTTTCTATTCTTCCACGGCTGCTCGCTTTTTGTGCGCCCTTTAAGTTGAAGCCTACCGGGTAGCCCAGCTGTCCTGGTTGTGAAAAGACTTCTTGTGGACATTCTGAAATGAACTGTGCCAATATTTCAGAATATATCAGAATTACGAAAGCACAAATAAAGCACTTTAAAATAAATAATTCTGAAGTGTGGTAGAAATAAATATTCGAATGCGATCAAAACGGATCCGTACACTAGGTGATGCCATTTCTACACATTGTGCGCTGTGTAGTTTTATCAGTAAAACTGTATGTCTGTGCAAATGTAATTTCAATTGAAAATGTGTTGTCTATAATGGCAGTCCACTGGCACACCATGCATACTTCACAGTACTGCACTCTACCACGCTCTAGTCCATGACACCACACTCCACGCAAGGCTACTCTGCAGCACTCCATGCCACTTTACTCCACGTTTCTCTACTCCACTCTACCACACTTTATTCCACTCTACGACACTCCGCTCTACGCCACTGACTTTTAGCCATGCTGAATAGCAGCCACCCTACTGTGCATCATGGCTGAAAAATTCTTTCCATTTCTCTCTGCTTTTAAAGCTCTTAATACGGGTAATTAATTGTTCCTGTAACACGAAAAAAGCACCGTAGCACACGTTTTATTTCTGTGGGAAATCTACTGATCCTTTCGGCAGTTAACCCTTCTATTTAGTTTTCTTTTTGATGCTTTTCTGTTGGATGCTCTTGCACTGAGAAGCCTTCCTTCGATCTCTGGAGTTCCCTTTTTAGGTCTCGCCTAGGCAGCGCGCATGCGCTGCTCTAGGAGGGCCTTTAGCCATTGGTCTTCACTTTTCAAGCACTGCACTCGTGCATGTGGCGGCATCCACCTTGCGGGAGCGAGCAGGGGCGCGCCACAAGCAGGAGTGCAGTGCTTGAAAAGTGAAGACTACGCGCGCACGTACGTCTCCCTTCTAGTTTTATTCGCCCTCTCACCGTCACTCGCAGCTTCATGATCAGACTTTCTCATGCTGTTTACCCTCCCCTCCCAAATGCAAATCGTCTCCTCGCGCAGCTTTAAATAGTTGTCATTGATAGATACATATTCTCCCCTTAAGAAGACTTCAACTGAATGTAAACACAGCCTCAGCCTAGTTTGCTCGCACCTTCAGCTCTGTTCTATAAATAGACTCCTATGAATTTTAAGTCAGCAGGGACTGGAGCATGAGAAATATTCTGGTCTCCCCCAACGGCCAGCAGTCTGTATTTCTATATCACCATGCTGAGATCTGTGCGATTAGGCTATAGAACCTGAATTTTTGGCGCTATTCTGAATTCCGATTTGTGGTAACAACCCCGCGATATATCCTCTGGTGCCATGGGCTATTGCTTCCAGCCTTGCTGCCAATTTCTCAAATTGTCTGTGGACACTGGAAAATTTTAGTATCGTTATGGAGATGTTATCATTTACTGTTAGTTGTATGAGCCTTTTACGGTGAGCAACGCATTCTTGCATGTGACCGAAATTAAAGCGAGCAGTTGCACCATCGTAAAACAAGCACTGTCAAAGCCAGTAGCTAAGGCCTCAGCAAGTAGGTGTGCTTGTTCAGTGTTTTTCATGTTTAGGTCTAACCTATCAGACGGTGGCAAAAGACCAATTGCTTGTTGTTGGGTTTGTGCGTGCGCAGATCTCGCTAGAAATACTCAACAGAGCGTCAGACTAATTGAATCGCTGTTCCTTATAGGTTGTGTTACTTATTAGATGATCTGCACCATTGATTGATTCTGGGTGTTAGTAACTCCACGTTCAAAATGAAAATTCAAGTAGGTTTTACATAAGCCATGTCTCGGACTTTGATGTCCTACCCTATCATTCTGCTGGCACCGCTATGCTTTCACCACGCGGTGTCGCCAGTGCTAGCCTTATGCATGGGTGTATTGAAGATGGCTGGTGTCCCAAGGGTTCACTTCCCTTTCAAACGACTTCTTGGCCACTTGTAATGGTTTAATAACTCTTGCAACAAACTATAGACTTTGGTTTACGTCATTAGTCAATTATTTTAGTATTGTGGCATCAGAACTCTCGTAATTTGTTCATAACCAGATACATACTCTTCTGCCCCTGTCTTCAGGCACCAGTTACCATTATAGTGTTTTTATGGTTGTCACAGGCGTCCAGTTTACACTATTTGCACACCCCACTCACAGTTTCTTAATACTTCTCCTTTTTTTTGTTTTTAGCAAACTGTCCAGATATTTTGAGAGGAAAACCTGCTTTCTTTACAAGAATGAATGTTTAAAAGAAGCAAAACATTTTGCTGCACCTGTATATGTACATATATATATTGTAAATATGCTCTTTTGTACGAAGATATATATGTATTTATAATGTTTTTACCTCTATTGCCCTGCAAGAGATGCAAGCAGTTTCACAATTCTGGCTAGCCAAATAAACATCTTTTTTTCAAATACCATGTGATTAATGTCTGCCCTCCCTTTGCTATCATCCATTTTATTCTGTGAACAGTTGCAATATTTATCTGTAGCAAATGGCGATAAACTGGGGTAAAGTAAGAGGCGAAAGCCATTCAAAACCAAATGGAAGCCGTGAACACCATGCAAGAACCTTCACCTATGTAACCTGCCCTGCTACCAACCCACTGTGATGTTTTGCTGGTGAGATGCTCAACAAAACGTGTTCTGTTTGTCCCATCACTCCAAAATCCGGTCCTTGGTGCACGCATACAATCTACACATTGGTTATGCATGCCTCTGTTCCGATGCCATCACGCTGCTGTGCCAACATGGACCAACAATGCTTCCGCATAGATGACAAAGTAGGGATTCCGGTGGTAATAGTGCCAAGCCCACACTTGCGCTGGGCTTGGCACGTAGTATGGCTGCAGTAAGAGGAAACCCTGTCGAACAAATACTAGAGCCAGTTAGCCATTCATACCGTCACAAACTTTAACTCGCTCATTTCACTTTGGTTAGTTGCCACAATGTACGCCACTATATTACTACGTGTGTGTGTGTGTGTGTGTGTGTGTGTGTGTGTGTGTGTGTATATATATATATATATATATATATGTGTTATTTACTGGCGGTCGCCAGTAGATAGTTATAGTTAGGACCTATTATTCATAGGAAATTCATAACATTCTATTCCCAATAAGTTTGGCGTCGTTTGACGAATCATCGCGAAATTTTCAAAACTAGTGGGGCGCTCCGGTCCGCTCCTGTCTTGAAAGTTTCGGGGTGATTCATCAAGCGGGGCCGAGAAAAGGGGGTCCCAAAACGTGTTTTCTCCATGTTAATTCCCATAGGAAATTTTAGCCACGGCTACAGTCCGAACTGCTGAACGGAATTACACCAAATTTTGCAAAAAGGTAGCGCTTGGTTCAGAAAGCGACCTTTTTTTAAATGGTGTAAATCCGTTCAGTAGTTGCGGAGAAATTCAAAAAATAAGAGTGAAAAAATAAATTTCCCATAGGAAACTTTATGCAAGGCTACAGCCAAAACTGCTGAACGGAATTACACCAAATTTGGCAAAAAGTAGTGCTTGGTTCAGAAAGCACCCTTTTTTTAAAAAATGGTGTAAATCCGTTCAGTAGTTGCTGAGAAAATCCAAAATAAAAGTTTCGATATCTATGGCCGCGGTGGATCCGCGCACCCTTCCGATCACGAGCTGCATGCTAATTGGCTGTCAACACTCCAAACCAGGAAGTGTTGGCAGCCATCTTGTTCCTCGGTAGAACCGAGGAACAAGAAAGCAGTAAAAAAACTACGCAAAAAGGGGGCAGGGTAGAAACACCCTGACCCCCTAGGCCTGCTCAGGGGGTCCTACAAGGACCCCCAGGGCCCCCCAAAAATAAAAAATAAATTAAATTTTTTTTTTAAAAACGCGCTGGGTGCGCGGATCCTGCCGATTTAAAAAAAATAAAAATAAAAAAAAATAAATAAAAAAAAAAATAAAACACGAAGCGCGGGCTCCCGCGCTTTGTGGTTAATTGGCTCCCGGGTGGGCCAAGTCCCGGGGGCATGCGGGGGATCATTAATAATTATATGGCGGGGCCTCTAAGGCCCCCCCAAGCCCCGGGGACCACCACCCCCTGGGGCTTTAAACAAAATGGTGCGGGAGGGCTCTGAGCCCTCACGCAGCCCCGGGGACCGCCATCTCCCCGAGGCTTCTTTTTAAAAAATTATAATTAGTTGTGTGGGGGGGCTCCAGCCCCCCCACACGCCCCGGGGACCGCCACCTCCCCGGGGCACTACATCGTTAAATATGGGGGTCCTGTTACGGACCCCCAGAGCCCCGGGGCTTTCAACCTGTTGGGAGGGGGGCCGCGCGGCCCCCCTCCTGGAGCCCATGATGGCCCTGGGGACCACCACTCCCCAGGGCCGGCTCCTGCAGTGTCCCGGGGTGCCTACCCCCGGGACACTGTAGTGAAATTCCCCCGTTATAGTTAGTTCAGCTAACTAACTCGCGCCCCACAATGCACTGCTGATGACGTCACATATTACATCACTCATGACATGGTCAGTGACATCACTGATGACATCTCAAATGTCGTCACTGATGACATCACTGATGACATCATCTACGTCATAATCTGATGCACCTCCTCACACCCTAATATAACCTTTGATACACCCACTCTAAATTACAGACTGCCATTCGCAAAACCATAGACACTCCAACACCAATAACTACATACCCACTCACTGATTCTTAGGACTACACACACATCCACTCACTCACCCGTACAGTCACTCATACTTACGGTCACTCAGTACAGGACTATCATATGCACTCATACTCCTATATAGACACTCAAACACCGCCACTCATCCATAGAGGTACTCACACACCTAGTCAGTCATGCAAATAATTAAACACACTGCCATTTACTCACCTATACAGTTATACACACACCAGCTCACTTACTCGTACAAATACTAGCACATTCTTACGCTCTTTTACAATCACTGATACAAGCACACACTCATCCATACAGTCACTCTCGCAATCACACACTCGCTTATAGCTATTTATATACTCCAACACACATATATACTTCCTTTCACATATGTAGTTACTCACACATGTACCACTGGGACATACATTCACTCACTAACACACTCTTACACACACTTACCCACCCATACAGTCTATCACAGATGCACTCTTGAAACCATCCACCCAGTGAATCGCCCACTCACACATCTATGCACAGTCGCACACACCCCACCCACACAAACACTCCGGCACCCATACAGATACTCAGACAACCAATCAATTACTCATATAGACACTCATGAAGCTATTCACAAACCCATGCAGCCACTTACACAGCAACAGACAGACGGATACAGACATTCACCCAGTTTAGTCACTAACCCATGCATTCAGTAAGATACGTTTAATCACTCACTTATAGAGTTAGTCACGCACCTACTAAATCATCCATTCAGACACTTATACACCCACTCATTCTTCAATACGCCTTTCCCTATATATTAAAAATATTTAAACTTTACAGAAACAGTCACTGCGTGATGTCATCAGTGATGTCATCAGTGATGTCACTGACCATGTCATTAGTGATGTAATATGTGACGTCATCAGCAGTGCATTGCGGGGGTGCGAGTTATAGTTAGCTGAACTAACTATAACGGGGAATTTCACGGGTTTTGTATGAGTGAAATGTCCAACTAACTATAACTGTCCCTAAAACCTATGGTTTTTCAGTGAATTTCAAAGGTTTTTAAATGCTAATTTCTAACTATAACGTGTCTGAAACCTATGTTTTTTTCTGTGAATTTATATATATATATATATATATTCACTGAAGCAGAAAGTTTTATTGCACAAATTCACAAAAACCAACTCAATCTAAACTTCAGTGCCTGTATAAGTGATAAATCAGTTAATTTTTTGGACATAGAAGTTTACATTGAAAACAATAAAATGGAAACACGGCTTCATAGAAAACCCACAGCGGGAAATGCCATCTTGCATGCCAGCAGTGCCCATCCAGGGCACCTTATACAAAGTTTACCCTATGGTGAGCTATTGCGGCTAAAGCGAATTTGTAGTAATGAGCAGGACCTACTAAAGGCTCAGGGAGAATGCATAAAGAGATTCCGGGAGAGGGGATATAGTAAGAAATGTTTGGACAATGCACTTACCAAAAGCAATCGGGGAACAAGAACAGCTCTCTTAAAAACCAAATTTAAAAGTAAAAAGAGAATTGACACATCAGATGAATTTAGATTCATCTTGAAATTTAACCAACAAGAGGGTGCTGTGCGAAAAATAATTAGGAAAAACTGGCATTTGGTCAGACAGGACCCAGTCATTGGCTCTACGGTCCCTAAACAACCCGCAATAACATACCGCAGGGGTAAATCAATAAAAGACATCCTGGTCAAAAATGACCCATGCGGCCCTCCAATTAAAAGCACTTGGCTATCACAACGGTTGGGCTTTCATAGGTGCAAAACATGTAAAGCTTGCCAACATGGCATATCCATGACTAAATACAAGACCCCATTCGGCGAAAAAGAAATACCTATAGACAAGGTGTTAAATTGTGAAACTGAATTTGTAGTGTATGTGCTGGAGTGCCCTTGTAAATTGAAATATGTTGGCAGTACTATCCTGCAAGGACACAAAAGGGTACTTCAGCACATACGAGCAATCAGGAATAATGATTTGTCATATCCAGTGGCTCGCCAATTCAATGAGAAACATGACGGCAACCCCAAGAAACTACAATATTATCTAATAGATTCCATTCCCATGAACAAAAGGGGTGGGGATCGTGAGAAAGCACTCCGGAAATTGGAGATGTATTATATTCTTAATCTCGATACAAAACACCCCAGAGGGTTAAACGCCACTGAGGAATTACATGCCAGTCTTCAGATTTAAACACTTGGTGTCTGGCCTTTACTAATGTTGTAACATGAGCGATTTAATGATTTAAAATTTTGCACCATCAATGGATATTACAATATTTTGATTCTATGTAATATAACTTTTTTATGGAAACGTCAACCAGGTTTATATCTATATATTTATACATTTATATATTTATATATTCATATATTTATTACATTTTAGGCATATGTTTATATATATTTATATAGTCATAGAGCTTCAATGATGTATTTAATTGGCTCCTTTTCCTTCTCTTTTTCTTCTTTTATAAAAAAACAATTTACAAAAACGAATTAATAATAATAATAATAAATAAAAGATAAATATAAAACTAAATTATAAACAGTTTTTCAACAAATACACTAATATGTAGCCTAACCGCTCACAAGGACTCTATATAGGAATATTTTCTTGTATGCTAAAAGATATTTTATTCGGTTTTCAAGCACAGTTAGCATTTATCACTTTTTCACGTAAAAATGTAATTTTTTTTTTTTTCTTTTGGGTGGAACAAGAGCGTACAGGCAAATAACATTGTAAATAGGAAGAATATTGCAATCGGATGTAATCAATTAGGGGCATTTATAACTATTTTTAGTTTTAGCTTACATATGGAGGCTTTAGGAAGTTCTCAGGCATTAAAACCAAGATTAAATTACATCAAAAAACAGATTTATCGGTTTATTTCTGCAAATGCAGTGGATATTTATGGGCATATATATATTTTCATATGTATATTTTTTATGTATATATTTATATTGATGTACTAATTGTGTATTTAAATATGTTTCTTAAACAACTTTTAGCTTTTATAAAACTTGCATTTATGCAGAAATAATTTATGTAGTTAAAAGTTTACATCATACATGCAATTGTATGATGGTAAATGTAGACAACTATGCTCTAATACGATTGTCAGCAAATCCAATACTTAATTAATTTGCCTGTAACGTTGTTCAAATTGCACTGTCACTTTAAGATGTTAATCACTAAACAGGGAAAAAGTATTTAGTTGAACTGTCATGGCCGATAGCGCGTCATGTGATCAAGTCCCCTGTGAGGGACGAAACGCGTCATGGCTGCTGCACTTCTTGGGGAGTTTGATTAAAATTGCAGTTGACGAACCACGGTGGTCCGCGCTCTTTTCTGGTGCCTTAGGAGATTGGCCAAGCGAGAAGGAGTTCATGTGGAGAGAGAGATAGAGAGATAGAGAGATAGAGAGATAGAGAGATAGAGAGATAGAGAGATAGAGAGATAGAGAGATAGAGAGATAGAGAGATAGATAGATAGATATATATATATATATATATATATATATATATATATATATATATATATATATATATATTCACTGAAAAAACAATAGGTTTCAGGGGCGTTGTAGTTAGTTGGACATTTCACTCGTACAAAACCCGTGAAATTCCCCCGTTATAGTTAGTTCAGCTAACTATAACTCGCGCCCCCGCAATGCACTGCTGATGACGTCACATATTACATCACTCATGACATGGTCAGTGACATCACTGATGACGTCACTGATGACATCACTCATGACATCATCCAGTGACTGTGTGTTTCTGTAAAGTTTAAATATGTTTAATATATATAGGGAAAGGCGCATTGAAGAATGAGTGGGTGTATAAGTGTCTGAATGGATGATTTAGTACGTGAGTGACTGACTCTACAAGTGAGTGATTAAACGTATCTTACTGAATGCATGGGTTGGTGACTAAACTGTGTGAATGTCTGTATCCGTCTATTTGTTGGTGTGTAAGTGGATGCATGGATTTGCGAATAGCTACATGAGTGTCTATATGGGTTATTGATTGGTTCTCTGAGTTTCTGTATGGCTGCCTGAGTGTTTGTGTGGGTGGGGTGTGTGTGACTCTGTACATAGATGTGAGTGGGTGATTCACTGGGTGCATGATTTCAAGAGTGCATCTGTGATGGACTGCTTGGGTGGGTGAGTGTGTGTATGGGTGTGTTAGTGAGTGAATGTATATCTCAGTGGTACATGTGCGAGTAACTACATATGTAAAAGGCAGTATATATGTGTGTTAGAGTATTTAAATGGCTATAAGTGAGTGTGTGATAGTGAGAGTGGCTGTATGGATGCGTGTGTGCTTGTATCAGTTATTGTATAAGAGCGTAAGAATGTGCTAGTATTTGTATGAGTAAGTGAGCTGGTGTGTGTATAACTGTATAGGTGAGTAAATGGGTGTGTGATTAATTTTTGCATGACTGACTAGGTGTGTGAGTACCTCTATGGATGAGTGGCGGTGTGTGAGTGTTTATATAGGTGTATGAGTGCATATGATAGTCCTGTACTGAGTGACTGTAAGTATGAGTGACTGTACTGGTGAGTGAGTGGATGTGTGTGTAGACCTAAGAATCAGTGAGTGGGTATGTAGTTTTTGGTGTTGGAGTGTCTGGTTTTGAGAATGGCAGTCTGTAATTTAGAGTGGGTGTATCAAAAGTTATATTAGGGTGTGAGAAGATGCATGAAATTATCACATGGATGATGTCATCAGTGATGTCATCAGTGATGTCACTGACCATGTCATGAGTGATGTAATATGTGACGTCATCAGCAGTGCATTGCGGGCGCGAGTTATAGTTAGCTGAACTAACTATAACGGGGGAATTTCTATGGTTTTGTACGAGTGAAATGTCCAACTAACTATAACTGTCCCTAAAACCTATGGTTTTATCAGTGAATTTCAAAGGTTTTTTAAATGCTAATTTCTAACTATAACGTGTCTGAAACCTATGGTTTTTTCAGTGAATTTCAAAGGTTTTTAAACGCTAATTTCTAACTATAACGTGCCTGAAACCTATGATTTTTAAGTGAATTTCAAAGGTTTTTTAAATGCTAGTTTCTAACTATGCCTACAGAGGTAGGACATGTGAAGAAAGAAGAAAAACGCACAGAAAGAAGCAAAAGATGTGCAGAAAGAACCAACAGAGGAGCAGAAAGAGGCCTTGTTGCAAAATCATCCTGTGCCCACAACTTTTTCAGACGGGTACTGGTGGTAACTGACTCTGACTAACCAGAGCCAGTGCTATGCTAAAAGACACTTAGAATACAGTGAAAACACCTACATACACTAGGGAACACTATGCGTTGGGGTACCCCTGTGATTAGCATGACCTCCTCTGCAAGTCCCTAGTACATAATAGGGCAGGGGGATTAAAACTAACTCTTAAAAGCGCTACAGGGCGCGTTTGCACAGTGGTGAAGGGAGGGGGGGGCCTGAGGTGACATGTGTGCAAACGCACCCCGTGGCGCGTTTTAAGTTGCGGGATTAAGTCCCCTTGAATTCTGAGGGTCCCTGGGGCCCAACTAGCCCCCCAGGTACCTACAGTTAGGACCACAGAGCTGAGTTGCAGAGAGGCGTTCCGAGGTCACGCACCTTTTTTCACCTCTCTGCAACGCAACTCTGTTGTGCTTACTGAAGGTACCTGGTGGGCTAGTTGGCCCCCAGGGTCCCTCAGGATTCAAAGGGAATTAATTCCCCAACTTAAAACGCACCACAGGGCGTGTTTGCGCACATGTCACCTGAGGCCCGCCCCCTCCCTTCCCACTGTGCAAACGCGCCCCGTGGAGCGTTTTAAGTTGGGGGATTAGGTCACCTTGAATCCTGAGGGTCCCTGGGGCCCAACTAGCCCACCAGGTACTTCCAGTAAGCACCACAGGCCTGCGTTGCAACGCCTGTAACAAATTGTGCAGTTGTGTTTAGGTAGTGTAGGGGGTCATGCTGGGGGTAGTGGTTTAGGGTAGTGCAGTGGTGTTTGGGTAGTGTAGGGGGTCGTGCTGGGGGTAGTGGTTTAGGGTAGTGCAGTGGTGTTTGGGTAGTGTAGGGGGTACTGCTGGGGGTAGTGTTTTAGGATTTAGGGTAGTGCAATGGTGTTTGGGTAGTGTAGGGGGTACTGCTGGGGGTAGTGTTTTAGGGTTTAGGGTAGTGCAGTGGTGTTTGGGTAGTGTAGGGGTACTGCTGGGGGTAGTGTTTTAGGGTTTAGGGTAGTGCAGTGGTGTTTGGGTAGTGTAGGGGTTCGTGCTGGGGGTAGTTTTTAGGGTTTAGGGTAGTGCAGTGGTGGTTGTGTAGTGTAGGGGTAGTGCAGTGGTGTTTGTGTACTGTAGGAGGTCGTGTTTTAGGGTTTAGGGTAGTGCAGTGGTCTTTGGGTAGTGTAGGGGGTCGTGCTGGGGTAGTGTTTTAGGGTTTAGGGTAGTGCAGTGGTGTTTGGGTAGTGTAGGGGGTCGTGCTGGGGTAGTGTTTTAGGGTTTAGGGTAGTGCAGTGGTGTTTGGGTAGTGTAGTGGGTCGTGCTGGGGGTAGTGATTTAGGGTAGTGCAGTGGTTGGGTAGTGTAGGGGGTACTGCTGGGGGTGGTGTTTTAGGGTTTAGGGTAGTGCAGTGGTGTTTGGGTAGTGTAGGGGGTACTGCTGGGGGTAGTGTTTTAGGGTTTAGGGTAGTGCAGTGGTGTTTGGGTAGTGTAGGGGTTCGTGCGGGGGGTAGTGTTTTAGGGATTAGGGTAGTGCATTGGTGTTTGGGTAGTGTAGGGGTTCATGCGGGGGTAGTGTTTTAGGGTTTAGGGCAGTGCAGTGGTGTTTGGGTAGTGTAGGGGGTCGTGCTGGGGGAGTGTTTTAGGGTTTAGGGCAGTGCAGTGGTGTTCGGGTAGTGTAGGGGGTCGTGCTGGGGAAGTGTTTTAGGGTTTAGGGCAGTGCAGTGGTGTTCGGGTAGTGCTGGGGGGAGTGTTTTAGGGTTTAGGGCAGTGCAGTCGTGTTCGGGTAGTGTAGGGGGTCGTGCTGGGGGAGTATTTTAGGGTTTAGGGTAGTGCAGTGGTGTTCGGGTAGTGTAGGGGGTCGTGCTGGGGGTAGTGTTCTAGGGTTTAGGGCAGAGCAGTGGTGTTCGGGCAGTGTAGGGGGTCGTGCTGGGGGTGGTGTTTCAGGGTTTAGGGCAGTGCAGTGGTCGGGCAGTGTAGGGGGTCGTGCTGGGGTGGTGTTTCAGGGTTTAGGGCAGTGCAGTGGTGTTCGGGCAGTGTAGGGGGTCGTGCTGGGGCTAGTGTTTCAGGGTTTAGGGCAGAGCAATGGTGTTCAGGCAGTGTAGGGGTTGTGCTGGAGGTGGTGTTTCAGGGTTTAGGGCAGTGCAGTGGTGTTCGGGCATTGTAGGGGGTCTTGCTGGGGGTGGTGTTTCAGGGTTTAGGGCAGTGGTGTTCAGGCAGTGTAGGGGGTCGTGCTGGGGGTGGTGTTTCAGGGTTTAGGGTAGTGGTGTTCGGGCAGTGTAGGGGGTCTTGCTGGGGGTGATGTTTCAGGGTTTAGGGCAGTGCAGTGGTGTTTGGGCAGTGTAGGGGGTCTTGCTGGGGGTGATGTTTCAGGGTTTAGGGCAGTGCAGTGGTGTTCGGGCAGTGTAGGGGTCTTGCTGGGGGTGGTGTTTCAGGGTTTAGGGCAGTGCAGTGGTGTTCGGGCAGTGTAGGGGGTCGTGCTGGGGGTGGTGTTTCAGGGTTTAGGGTAGTGGTGTTCGGGCAGTGTAGGGGGTCTTGCTGTGGGTGATGTTTCAGGGTTTAGGGCAGTGCAGTGGTGTTCGGGCAGTGTAGGGGGTCTTGCTGGGGGTAGTGTTTCAGGGTTTAGGGCAGTGGTGTTCGGGCAGTGTAGGGGGTCGGTCAGGGGCTGGTGTTTCAGGGTGTAGGGCAGTGCAGTGGTGTTCGGGCAGTGTAGGGGGTCGTGCTGGGGGTAGTGTTTTAGGGTTTAGGGTAGTGCAGTGGTGTTTTTGTAGTGTAGGGGGGTCATGTTTTAAGATGCAACGCTCCAATACCTGACCAGTCTGCACTACATAAAACTGCAAAAAAACTAAAAATAAAGTGTTTTGCACACTTTTGTCATTGGGCTATATGTGGGCTACATCTGGGTAATATTTGTGCTACATTTGGGCTCTTTTTTCACTGGTGGCCATCTTGGAAGACTTCTTTGTTATGAAGTTTCCTAATTTCTTCATTTACTGCAGTCTCCTCAGTAGGAAATGCTTTCAGTTTTTTACTTTGATTCCATCAAGAAGGCATTCAGATGTGTCTCACATTTGCCATAAATTTAGAATGTTAGCACTCTAGTTGCTCATTAGATCACTGTAGTAAAGCTACTGCTCACCAGGGAGTTAACTGGAAGTCTGCTGCTGGTATTGAAAGTGATTGTTTCAGTCTGCATGTCAGAATTTTCTAATGAAATAGAAGAGGATTTGAGATCTCACTTGAAATATGTCCTAATTTTTCTTTCTACAGCACTAACCATAATTTCTATGACAAAATGAACCCCCTCATTTTGTTCCTTTTTAAATTAAATTGTTTAAGTGTTACCAGTTTATTCCAATCAAGATGGCTTCAGGTGTGCCATACTTTTGTCATAAGTAAGGCTGTTAGCACTCTAGTTGTTCTTTAGAACACTCTGGGAAGCTGCAGTAGAACACAAAGGAATCAACTGACAGTCTCTGCCCTTGTTGGATGTACATGTTTTACTGAGAATGTCAGACTTCATTCTCACATGACTGAGAAAGATAATGTGAATTTACAGAAAATATGCTCTCATTTTAGCTTCTGGAGCACCTTCCAAAACTCTATGGGACAAGCATGTGAAAATAGTTTTCTCTCAAACATGATTCATGATATCCCAGCAGAAGGTTTTTCACAGGGTAAAATCACCTTAGAACACACCACAATTCCTGAAATTAGTATGGTACCATCAACAAATGAATTCTAATGTAACTAAAGTCTGTTATCACCCTTTATAGTTCTCCTTTTGGTAACCCTCAAAATCTTTGATTCACTACAATGCATTTCAATGGGGTACTATCATTTATATTGGTCCCAAGATGGCTGCCAGCAATTCCAGGATGAAGTGCTGACAGCCAATCAGATCTCACGATGACATGTGTGGTTATGCTCCGCCCAGATATATGTGATTTTACTTTTGATTTTCTCAGGAACTACTGAACGGATTTACACCATTTAAGCAAAAGGCACGACACTGAACCAAGGGCTACCTCTTTGCCAAATTTGGTGTAATTCCGTTCAGCAGTTCGGGCTGTAGCTGCGACTAAAGGTTCCTATGGAAAAATGAATGGGGGAAACACGTTTTGGGACCCCCCTTTTTTCTCGGCCCCCGCTTGACGAATCACCCCGAGACTTTCAGGATAGGAGCGGACCGGAGCGCCCCAACAAGTTGGAAACTTTCGCGAAGATTCGTCAATCGGCGCCAACGTTATTTCAAATAGAGAATATATATATATATATATATATATATATATATCACGATCGCCGTCGTTGCTCTCAATCCTCTCCAAAACACACGGACACGGACCACTTGTATGTGAGGTTTACTGCTTTATTCTGCCGCCATTACGCGTTTCGACTCCTCAAGAGCCTTGATCACATGACATGATTTAGCGGTAAGTTTTTTTCGCCTTTTAAAGTGACATAGTGCATAGTGGAAAGTGCAAAGTTCAACGTAAATCATGGACATAAACAAAATATATACAATGTATCATGACTTGGAATATTATTTAGACTTACAATGATTATTTTCAATAATGGTTAAATAAGTATCATTAGCTACGCTTGGTTTATAATTATCACATGCCAATTACCATCGGGATATAATGTATATCCTCATATATATTTGTCATTAAAACCTATAGATATATATATCAGGATAAAAGCATAGAAAAAAGTCCTAGCTAAGATTTACAAATATAAAACCACATGTAAAAAATTGATGTTATGTAAAATTACATTATATACATAAAATATGATTTCATACTAAAAATGTATAGCGCGCCCACGTGTTCTGTTTACATTGATGAATTTACAAATTTTTAAGATTATTTTAAAATGCATTGGATAAATCCTTGTAAATACATTGTCCCTGTAAACATGTTTGCGGTCATATTGAATTTGTCATTGTGTCTCATGATTGGTATATATATCATTGATATATGTGGATGTCCAGGGAAGTTTAAAAAGTGCCTAAAGTGCTAAAAGTGCTGTATGTGCTACCTTGCGTGTCTATAATCAGGATAATATATTTTACTTAAATCTAATTAAAATAACATTATTAGCTGCCTGATGTTTCATTTATATATCACACTAATTTATGTCATCTATCTTATGTGTCTGCCGTACATCTTGGTATGAATACCTTGTGTTACCCCTTTATCCTGAGGTTAATAGTTTGCATGGGGTGGCTATTTCCATAACCACCCAGTTAGTAAAGGTGATGTAAGTCAGATATCACTCATGTTTTAGTTCGCCGGAATAGTCAAAGGGTAATACAATGATAAGCATTGATTAATGGAATTTGAACATTGAACACTAAATATTACTCATGAAGTACAGAACATAAAATATCAAATATCAAATATAACATATCATAAATATACATCTCATAAAATATTAAATATTAAATATTGATCTCTATATGCATAAATAGATATTAAATATGCAATATAGAACGTGAAACACACAATATGAAATATAATACATAAAATATAGAGTATCCTTGCGGCTCATTGAGTGATTCAATTGATCTCTGTTACTCGGTGTATATTTTGTATATTATTTGTTTGATATAATCATAGTTCTATCTCATCAATTCAAAGGCAAGTGTGTAAGTCCTCCGTTACATTTAACCCTCCTATATATATATATATTCTACTGGCGGTCGCCAGTAGATAGTTATAGTTACAACCTATTATCCATAGGAAATCCGCGACATTCTATTTGAAATAACTCTCTTGCCGGTTGACGTATCTACGCAAAATTTTCAAACTTTGTGGCCCGCTCCGGTCCGCTCCTACCCTGAATGTCTCGGGGATTCGTCAGCGGGGGCCGAGAAAAAGGGGGTCCCAAAGCGCGTTTTCCCCATGCAATTTTCCATAGGAAACTTTAGACACGGCTACAGCCCGAACTGCTGAACGGAATTACACCAAATTTGGCAAAGAGGTAGTTCTTGGTTCAGAAAGAACCCTTTTGTTAAATGGTGTAAATCCGTTCAGTAGTTGCTGAGAAAATCAAAAGAAAAAAGATAGGTATATCTAGGGCCGCGGATCCTCCCGAGCACGAGCTTTATGTTAATTGGCTGTCAACACTCCAAATCAGGAAGTGTTGGCAGCCATTTTGTCCCTCGGTAGAACCGAGGGACAGAAACAGGTGCGCAAAACGCACAAAGGGGGCAGGGTAGAAACACCCTGACCCCCTAGGTTTGCTCAGGGGGTCCCACAAAGACCCCTGGGCAAAAAAATTTAAAAAAAAAAAAAAAAAAAAAACATCGGCAGGATGCGCTCAGGGAGCGCGAACCCTGCCGAAAAAAAAAAAATCGAAGCGCGGTCTCCCGCGCTCGATGTTAATTGGCCCCGGGTGGGCCAAGTCCCGGGGGCATGCTGGGGGGTTCTTTTTATGTGTGGGGGCCTCTAAGGGCCCCTCAAGCCCAGGGACCACCACCCCCGGGGCTTTATGGATAATGGTGCGGAGGGCTCTGAACCCTCCCGCAGCCCCGGGACCACCACCTCCCGGGGCTTCTTTTTATATTTGAAAAACCTGTGTGGGGGCTCCAACCCCCACACGCCCGAGACCACCACCTCCCGGGGCTTTCTCGATGTAGGGAGGGGCGCGCGGCCCCCTCCTGGAGCCTGTGGTGGCCCTGGGGACCGCCACCCCCAGGGCCGGCTCCTGCAGTGTCCCGGGGTGCCTACCCCGGGACACTGCTGTTTGCAATGACAGGACGGGAGCCTCGTGGCTCCCGTCCTGTCATTGCAAACTGCTTGGATATTGGAAGAGAGAGCAGGAAACCTGCTCTCTTCCAATATCCAAAGCCGATAGCTTTCCACATGGGGAGCTGCATCTTAGCAGCTCCCCATGTGTAAAGCAATGCCGGCTCCCGTAGGACACGGGGAGCCGGCGGGACTGTGGGGGATTGGGGACCCCCACAGTCCCCAACCAGAGGCCAGGCCCCGGGGATGGGGTCCCCGGGGCAAGTAGTGGCCCGGGAGGGGGCCACGCAGCCCCCTCCCCAAAGTAAAAATTTAAAAATTTAAAAAAAAGTGCAAGGCCGGCCCCGGGGATGGGGTCCCCGGGGCCTTAAATGGCCTGAGGAGGGGGCCACACAGCCCCCTCCAAATAAAAACAAAAAGTGGCCATGCCCCGGGGATGGGGTCCCCGGGGCCAATACAGGCCCAGGGAAGGGGGCCACATGGCACCCTTCCCGTTTTGTTTTTAATTTTAATTTTAAAAAAGGGGTAAGGCCCTGGGGGATGGGGTCCCCAGGGCCTAAAAATAGGAAAAAGGAAGGGGGAAAAAAAATCAAAAAAACGATCGGGCCCGCAGGCCCGCCCCTTCCTTCACCACTCTGCAAACGCGCCCCTGGCGCGTTTGCAGAGAGGACGAATTCCCCTTGAATACTGGGGGTCCTGAGGGCCAACTAGCCCACCAGGAACCTCCAGTATGCGCCAGGGGCTGCCTTGCAGAGAGGTGTACAGAGGCCACGCCCCTTTACACCTCTCTGCAACGCAGCTCTGTGGCGCTTTTGGAGGAACATGGTGGGCTAGTTGGACTCCAGGGACCCTCAGGATTCAAGGGAGTTAATCCCCCGACTTAAAACGCGCCACGGGCGCGTTTGCACAGTGGTGAAGGGAGGGGGCGGGGCTTCAGGTGACATGTGTGCAAACAGGCCCCGTGGCGCGTTTTAAGATGGGGAATTAAATCCTCTTCAATCCTGAGGGTCCTGGGGGCCAACTAGCCCAACAGGTACGTCCAGAAAGCGCGACAGAGCTGCGTTGCAGAGAGGTGTAAAAGGGGTGTGGCCTCTGTACATGTCTCTGCAACGCAGCCCCTGGCGCATACTGGAGGTTCCTGGTGGGCTAGTTGGCCCGTAGGGACCCTCATGATTCAAGGGGACTTAATCCCCCAACTTAAAACGCGCCACGGGCGCGTTTGCACAGATGTCACCTCAGGCCCCGCCCCCTCCCTTCACCATTGTGCAAATATTCCTCTAAAATCAGCCGAAATACGAATTCCGATTTACTCACCTGTTATCAGGAGAGACCTCAGTGCTGCATCTTTCAGCCCAGTACTGATCCTCAAAAGTAATTTTAACCGTACTTACCAGTAACTTGAATTTCCTTCCATAGGCTAACATTGACTGGTTTCACTTGGAAATTCTTCTAAGTGTGGAGTTTTGGAACTTTAAAATATTCCTCTAAAATCAGCCGAAATACGATTTCCGATTTACTCACCTGTTATCAGGAGAGACCTCAGTGCTGCATCTTTCAGCCCAGTACTGGTCCTGAAAAGTAATTTTAACCGTACTTACCGGTAACTTGAATTTCCTTCATAGGCTAACATTGACTGGTTTCACTTGGAAATTCTTCTAAGTGTGGAGTTTTGGAACTTTAAAATATTCCTCTAAAATCAGCCGAAATACGAATTCCGATTTACTCACCTGTTATCAGGAGAGAACCCAGTGCTGCATCTTTTAGCCCAGTACTGATCCTCAAAAGTAATTTTAACCGTACTTACCAGTAACTTGAATTTCCTTCCATAGGAATCCATTGTCTGGTTTTCAGCAGAAAAGTTTCAAAGTGTCGATTTTCACAAACTACAAATATTCCTAAAAAATCGCCTGTATGACTTAAACGCATTCTTTCAACTGTTTACAGGAGATGCACCAGTGCTGGATCCAGGATCCAACACTGAGTAAGAAAAAGTAACGATAACCGTTTTTAACTTCTAAGTGAATTTCCTTCCATAGGATAACATTGGTGATTCTATGAGAAAAAGTTTCTAAGTGTGAACTTTTAAAGTACAATAATATTCCTTAAAAATCACTACTGTAACCAAAACGCTTTTACTCAACTGTTTACAGGAGATGTACCAGGACTGAATCTAGGATCCAGTAATGTGGTTAGAAAAGTAATCCATAAAGTAACTAATTGCATTTAACTAGAAATTCACATTGAGCTGAATGTTGCATTGTGTTTGAAAATGTGTTGCCCATTGCAACAACTGTAACTACTGTACTTAAAAGTCTATTGCCTATGTGCAAAGTAATTAAACTAAAGTAATTCATTCTGAGAAAGTATTTTTTGTAATGTATAATGTAATTACAATGTAATTTAAAAAATAAAATATGTAAAAAAAAATTGTTTCTAAAAATTTGGAAATCAGTATGAAAAAAATTTATATAACAATTAATACATTTAAAAATTGTCATTTACAAAACCTTTGAAATTCACTGAAAAAACTGTAGGTTTCAGACATGTTATAGTTACAAATTAGCATTTAAAAAACCTTTGAAATTCACTGAAAAAACCATAGGTTTCAGGGACGTTATAGTTAGAAATTAGCATTTAAAAAACCTTTGAAATTCACTGAAAAACCATAGGTTTCAGACACGTTATAGTTACAAATTAGCATTTCAAAACCTTTGAAATTCACTGAAAAAACCATAGGTTTCAGACACGTTATAGTTACAAATTAGCATTTAAAAACCTTTGAAATTCACTGAAAAAACCATAGGTTTTAGGGACAGTTATAGTTACTTGGACATTGCACTCGTACAAAACCCGTGAAATTCCCCCGTTATAGTTAGTTCAGCTAACTATAACTCGCGCCCGCAATGCACTGCTGATGACGTCACATATTACATCACTCATGACATGGTCAGTGACATCACTGATGACATCACTGATGACATCTCAAATGACATCACTGATGACATCATCCACGTGATAATCTGATGCACCTCCTCACACCCTAATATAATCTTTGATACACCCAATCTAAATTACAGACTGCCATTCGCAAAACCATAGACACTCCAACACCAATAACTACATACCCACTCACTGATTCTTAGGTCTACACACACACATCCACTCACTCACCCGTACAGTCACTCATACTTATGGTCACTCAGTACAGTACAATCATATGCACTCTTACTCCTATATACACACTCAAACACCGCCACTCATCCATAGAGGTACTCACACACCTAGTCAGTCATGCAAATAATTAAACACACTACCATTTACTCACCTATACAGTTATACACACACCAGCTCACTTACTCATACAAATAGTAGCACATTGTTACGCTCTTATACAATCACTGATACAAGCACACACTCATCCATACAGCCACTATCACAATCACTCACTCTCGCTTATAGCTATTTATATACTCCAACACACATATATACTGCCTTTCACATATGTAGTTACTCACACATGTACCACTGGGACATACATTCACTCACTAACACACTCTTACACACACTTACCCACCCATACAGTCTATCACAGTTGCACTCTTGAAACCATCCACCCAGTGAATCACCCACTCACACATCTATGCACAGTCGCACACACCCCTCCCACACAAACACTCAGGCACCCATACAGATACTCAGACAAGCATTCAATAACTCATATAGACACTCATGTAGCTATTCACAAACACATGCAGCCACTTACACAGCAACAGACAGACGGATACAGACATTCACCCAGTTTAGTCACTAACCCATGCATTCAGTAAGATACGTTAAATCACTCACTTATAGAGTCAGTCACGCACCTACTAAATCATCCATACAGACACTTACACACCCACTCATTCTTCAATACGTCTTTTCCTATATATATTAAAAATATTTAAACTTTACAGAAACACAGTCACTGGATGATGTCATCAGTGATGTCATCAGTGATGTCATTTGAGATGTCATCAGTGATGTCATCAGTGATGTCACTGACCATGTCATGAGTGATGTAATATGTGACGTCATCAGCAGTGCATTGCGGGGCGCGAGTTAAAGTTAGCTGGACTAACTATAACGGGGAATTTCACGGGTTTTGTACGAGTGCAATGTCCAACTAACTATAACTGTCCCTAAAACCTATGGTTTTTCAGTGAATTTCAAAGGTTTTTAAATGCTAATTTGTAACTATAACGTCCCTGAAACCTATGGTTTTTTCAGTGAATATATATATATATATATATATATATATATATATCTATCTAGGCGGTCGCCAGTAGATAGTTATAGTTAGGACCTATTATCCATAGGAAATCCGTGACATTCTATTTGAAATAACGTTGGCGCCGGTTGACGAATCTTCGTGAAAGTTTCCAACTTGTTTGGGCGCTCCGCTCCTACCCTGAAAGTCTCGGGTTGATTCGTCAAGCGGGGGCCGAGAAAAAAGGGGGGTCCCAAAACGCGTTTTCCCCATTCATTTTTCCATAGGAACCTTTAGTCGCAGCTACAGCCCGAACTGCTGAACGGAATTACACCAAATTTGGCAAAGAGGTAGCCCTTGGTTCAGTGTCGTGCCTTTTGCTTAAATGGTGTAAATCCGTTCAGTAGTTTCTGAGAAAATCACAGATAAAATCACATATATATCTATGGGCGAGTAGGGTCCGCGTACCCTCCCGATCACGAGCTGCATGCTAATTGGCTGTCAACACTCTAAATCAGGAAGTGTTGGCAGCCATTTTGTCCCTCGGTAGAACCGAGGGACAGAAACGAGTGCGCAAAGCGCAAAAAGGGGGCAAGGTAGAAACACCCTGACCCCCTAGGTCTGCTCAGGGGGTCCCACAAGGACCCCTAGGCAGAAAAAAGCATTTAAAAAAAAAAAAATAGGCGGGATGCGCTTAGGGTGCGCGGATCCCGCCGAGGAAAAAAAAGAGACAAGTGCGCAAACGCACAAAGGGGCAGGGTAGAAACACCCTGACCCCTAGGCCTGCTCAGGGGGTCCCACAAGGACCCCTGGGCAGAAAAAAGCATTAAAAAAAAAAAATCGGCAGGATGCGCTCAGGGTGCGCGGATCCTGCCGAGAAAATCGAGCGCGGTCTCCGCGCTCGATGTTTATTTGCCCCGGGTGGGCCAAGTCCCGGGGGCATGTTGAGGGGTTTAAATTTAATGTGGGGGCCTTTAAGGCCCTCCAAGCCCCGGGGACCGCCACCCCCGGGGCTTTCAAAATAATGGTGCGGGAGGGCTCTTGGCCCTCCCGCAGCCCCGGGACCGCCACCCCCGGGGCACTAAAGATTTGAATATGGGGAAGCCCGGGGACCACCACCTCCCGGGGCTGTGAAATGGTTGGGAGGGGGCCGCGCGCCCCCCTCCTGGAGCCCTTGATGGCCCTGGGGACCGCCACCCCCAGGGCCGGCTCCTGCAGTGTCCCGGGTGCCTACCCGGGACACTGTAGTTTGCTATGACAGGACGGGAGCCTCGCGGCTCCGTCCTGTCATAGCTAAGCTTAGTTTGCATTTTGAAAGAGAGCAGGAAACCTGCTCTCTTTCAAAATGCTAAACAATTACTTTCCACATGGGGAGCAGCATGTTAGCTGCTCCCCATGTGAAAGCTATGCCGGCTCCCGTAGGACACGGGGAGCCGGCGGGACTGTGGGGGATTGGGGACCCCCAGTCCCCAACCAGAGGCCAGGCCCCGGGGGATGGGGTCCCCGGGGCCAAAAGTGGCCAAGGGAAGGGGGCCACGCAGCCCCCTCCCATTCAAAAAAATTAGAAAGAAAAAAAACGACCGGCATCGTGCCGGAGGCCCCGCCCCCCTCTCTGCAGTACTCTGCAAACGCGCCCCCTGGCGCGTTTTAAGAAGGGGAAGTAATTCCCCTTGAATACTGGGGGTCCCTGGGGGCCAACTAGCCCACCAGGAACCTCCAGTATGCGTCAGGGGGCTGTTGCAGAGAGGTGTACAGAGGCCAAGCCCCTTTTTACACCTCTCTGCAACGCAGCTCTGGCGCTTTTTAGAAGTACATGGTGGGCTAGTTGGACTCCAGGGACCCTCAGGATTCAAGGGGACTTAATCCCCCAACTTAAAACGCGCCACGGGCGCGTTTGCACAGTGGTGAAGGGAGGGGGCGGGGCTTCAGGTGACATGTGTGCAAACAGGCCCCGTGGCGCGTTTTAAGATGGGGAATTAAATCCCCTTCAATCCTGAGGGTCCCTGGGGGCCAACTAGCCCAACAGGTACGTCCAGAAAGCGCCACAGAGCTGCGTTGCAGAGAGGTGGAAAAGGGGCGTGGTCTCTGAACACCTCTCTGCAACACAGCTCCTGGCGCATACTGGAGGTACAGGGTGGGCTAGTTGGACCCCAGGGACCCTCATGATTCAAGGGGACTTAATCCCCCAACTTAAAACGCGCCACGGGGCGCGTTTGCACAGATGTCACCTCAGGCCCCGCCCCTCCCTTCACCATTGTGCAAATATTCCTCTAAAATCAGCCGAGCTACGAATTCCTATTTACTCACCTGTTATCAGGAGAGACCTCAGTGCTGCATCTTTCAGCCCAGTACTGATCCTGAAAAGTAATTTTAACCGTACTTACCAGTAACTTATATTTCCTTCCGTAGGAATCCATTGTCTGGTTTTCAGCAGAAAAGTTTGTGTTGATTTTCACAAACTACAAATATTCCTTAAAAATCGCCTGTATGACTTAACCGCATTCTTTCAACTGTTTACAGGAGATGCACTAGTGCTGGATCCAGGATCCACCACTGAGTAAGAAAAAGTAACGATAACACTACTTACCTGCTAAGTGAATTTCCTCCCATAGGATAACATTGGTGATTCTATGTGAAAAAGTTTCTAAGTGTCAACTTTTAAAATACAATAATATTCCTTAAAAATCACTACTGTAACCAAAACGCTTTTACTCAACTGTTTACAGGAGATGTCCCAGGACTGAATCTAGGATCCAGTCCTGTGGTTAGAAAAGTAATCCATAAAGTAACTAATTGCATTTAGCTAGAAATTCACATTGAGCTCAATGTTGCATTGTGTTTGAAATTGTGTTGCCCATTGCAACAACTGTAACTACTGTACTTAAAAGTCTATTGCCTATTTGAAAAGTATTTAAACTAAAGTAATTCATTCTGAGAAAGTATATTTTGTAATGTATAATGTAATTACAATGTAATTTAAAAAATAAAATATCTAAAAATAAATAGTTTAAAAAAATGTAGTAAATCAGTATAAAAAAAAATAAATATAACAATTAATACATTTAAAAATTGTCATTTACAAAACCTTTGAAATTCACTGAAAAAAACCATAGGTTTCAGACATGTTATAGTTAGGAATTAGCATTTAAAAAAACCTTTGAAATTCACTGAAAAACCAATAGGTTTCAGGCTTGTTCTAGTTAGGAATTAGCATTTTAAAAACCTTTGAAATTCACTCGAAAAAACCATAGGTTTCAGGCCTGTTATAGTTAGGAATTAGCATTTAAAAAACCTTTGAAATTCACTGAAAAAACCATAGGTTTTAGGGACAGTTATAGTTAGTTGGACATTGCACTTCGTACAAAACCCGTGAAATTCCCCGTTATAGTTAGTTCAGCTAACTATAACTCGCGCCCATAATGCACTGCTGATGACGTCACATATTACATCACTCATGACATGGTCAGTGACATCACTGATGACATCACTGATGACATCTCAAATGATATCACTGATGACATCATCCATGTGAGAATTTAATGCATCTTCTCACACCCTAATATAACTTTTGATACACCCACTCTAAATTACAGACTGCCATTCTCAAAACCATACACACTCCAATACCAATAAGTACATACCCACTCACTGATTCTTAGGTCTACACACACACACATCTACTCACTCACCCGTACAGTCACTCATACTTAGTCACTCAGTACAGGACTATCATATGCACTCATACTCCTATATAGACACTCACACACCGCCACTCATCCATAGAGGTACTCACACACCTAGTCAGTCATGCAAATAATTAATCACACTCCAATTTACTCACCTATACAGTTATACACACACCAGCTCACTTACTCATAAAAATACTAGCACATTCTTACGCTCCTATGCAATCACTCATGCAAGCACACACTCATCCATATAGCCACTCTCACAATCACACACTCTCACTTATAGCCATTTATATACTCCAACACACATATATACTGCCTTTCACATATGTAGTTACTCACACATGTACCACTGAGATATACATTCAATCACTAACACACCCATACACACACACACACTCACCCACCCATACAGTCCATCACAGACGCACTCTTGAAACCATGCACCCAGTGAATCACCCACTCACACATCTATGCACAGTCACACACACCCCACCCACACAAACACTGAGGCACCCATACAGATACTCAGAGAACCAATCCATAACTCATATAGACACTCATTTAGCTAGTCAGAAACCCATGCAGCTGCTTACACAACAACAGACAGACGGATACAGACATTCACACAGTTTAGTCACTCACCCATGCATCCAGTAAGATATGTTTAATCACTCACTTATAGACTCAGTCACGCACCTACTAAATCATCCATTCAGACGCTTATACACCCACTCATTCTTCAATACGCCTTTCCCTATATATATTAAACATATTTAAACTTTACAGAAACACACAGTCACTGGATGATGTCATCAGTGATGTCATCAGTGATGTCACTGACCATGTCATGAGTGATGTAATATGTGACGTCATCAGCAGTGCATTGCGGGGCGCGAGTTATAGTTAGCTGAACTAACTATAACGGGGAATTTCACGGGTTTTGTACGAGTGCAATGTCCAACTAACTATAACTTTCCCTAAAACCTATGGTTTTTTCAGTGAATATATATATATATATAATCTACTGGCGGTCGCCAGTAGATAGTTAGGACCTATTTTCCATAGGAAATTCGCAACATTCTATTTCCAATAACTTTGGCGCCGGTTGATGAATCTTCGCGAAATTTTCAGAACTCGTGGGGCGCTCCGGTCTGCTCCTATCCTGAAAGTTTCGGGGTGATACGGCAAGCGGGGGCCGAGAAAAAAGGGGGGTCCCAAAACGTGTTTTCTCCATGTTAATACCCATAGGAAATTTTAGACACGACTACAGCCCGAACTGCTGAACGGAATTACACCAAATTTGGCAAAAAGGTAGCACTTGGTTCAGAAAGCGACCTTTTTTAGGTCTCAGCCTGCACCAGCGCTTACGCTGGTCTGGCCGAGAGTTTTAGTAAGCGGGTTTTGGAAGTGCAAACACTGGCTTTCGGCTGGCGACCAGCTTGCGTTCACCATAGCGTGCACGCGCGCAGCTTCCATCTGGGTTTCCTATCTCTTCCTCATTTCCTCGTCATGGCTCATTAACTCTCTGGACGCTGATGTTTCAAACGCAGCAGCAGCTCACATTACCAACTGAGGGCCCTGGACTACAGTCACATGAAAAACAACAGCGATTAGCATTGAAATGCAAGCTTTTTTTTGTCTAGTTGGAAATATTGCTTCGATGGGTTGATTTCACCTTATATCGCTATTTGTTTTATATTGGGAGTCACAGCCTAATTACCAGTATTTTTGTCTCACAGTTTTTTTAATTTTTTTTATATATTTATTCGCGCAAAGCACAAAGCTATATTTAAGGTTACTTTTTCCGCGTCACTTCTTCACTCTATTTAAACTCCACACCCCCACTCTTATTGTCTCTCTCCTTCTCTCCCCTCTCTAATTCTCTCTCTACTTAATTAACTCTCCCCTCTCTATCTTTTTAGCCTTTCATTCTCTCTCACCCCTTTATCTTTTTCTCTTTCAAACTCCTTCATTCACTCTCTCCCCTTCTTTCTCTCTCTCTATCCCGCTCCACTCTTTATTCTATGTACACCCTTTCTCTCTCTTTCACCACCCTCTCTAATTGGGCATTATATCTTCACTCTATCTCTCACTCGGCAACACCACAGCATCACTCAGCATCACCACAGCATCACTCAGCGCAACCACAGCATCAATCAGAGCCAGCACAGCATCAATCAGAGCCAGCACAGCATCAATCAGAGCCAGCACAGCATCAATCAGAGCCAGCACAGCATCAATCAGAGCCAGCACAGCATCAATCAGAGCCAGCACAGCATCAATCAGAGCCAGCACAGCATCAATCAGAGCCAGCACAGCATCAATAAGAGCCAGCACAGCATCAATCAGAGCCAGCACAGCATCAATCAGAGCCAGCACAGCATCACTCAGCACCAACACATCTCTCAACGCCATCACAGCATCACTCAACGCCATCACAGCATCACTCAACGCCATCACAGCATCACTCCACGCCATCACAGCATCACTCCACGCCATCACAGCATCACTCAACGCCATCACAGCATCACTCAACGCCATCACAGCATCACTCAACGCCATCACAGCATCACTCAACGCCATCACAGCATCACTCAACGCCATCACAGCATCACTCAACGCCATCACAGCATCACTCAACGCCATCACAGCATCACTCAACGCCATCACAGCATCACTCAGTGCAACCACAGCATCACTCGGGGCCACCACAGCATCACTCGGGGCCACCACAGCATCACTCGGGGCCACCACAGCATCACTCGGGGCCGCCACAGCATCACCACTCGGGGCCGCCACAGCATCACCACTCGGGGCCGCCACAGCATCACCACTCGGGGCCGCCACAGCATCACCACTCGGGGCCGCCACAGCATCACCACTCGGGGCCGCCACAGCATCACCACTCGGGGCCGCCACAGCATCACCACTCGGGGCCGCCACAGCATCACCACTCGGGGCCGCCACAGCATCACCACTCGGGGCCGCCACAGCATCACCACTCGGGGCCGCCACAGCATCACCACTCGGGGCCGCCACAGCATCACCACTCGAGGCCGCCACAGCATCACCACTCGGGGCCGCCACAGCATCACCACTCGGGGCCGCCACAGCATCACCACTCGGGGCCGCCACAGCATCACCACTCGGGGCCGCCACAGCATCACCACTCGGGGCCGCCACAGCATCACCACTCGGGGCCGCCACAGCATCACCACTCGGGGCCGCCACAGCAGTCATCACTCGGGGCCGCCACAGCAGTATCACCTGGGCCGCCACAGCAGTATCGCCGGGGCCGCCACAGCAGTATCACTCGGGCCGCCACAGCAGTATCGCCGGGGCCGCCACAGCAGTATCACTCGGGGCCGCCACAGCAGTATCACTTCGGGGCCGCCACAGCAGTATCACTTCGGGGCCGCCACAGCAGTATCACTTCGGGGCCGCCACAGCAGTATCACTTCGGGGCCGCCACAGCAGTATCACTCGGGGCCGCCACAGCAGCATCACTCGGGGCCGCCACAGCAGCATCACTCGGCACCACCTGAGTATCAGTCAGCATCACCTCAGCATCGTCCCCGCAACAGTCACCACCACCACCACCACCTCAGCATCACTCAGCACCACCTCAGCTTGCTCTCGGAATCTGGCATCTGTTGATTCTCCCCTAGCGTCTGGCCGCTGCTAGTGTTATAATACAGGTACTAGTTCCCAACCTTCACCCTCCGATTGTTTATGCCCCCTCAAAAAAAAGCTTTAACAAACAACCATTGCCATAGGCAGAAACAAGTTGCCAGCATTGCAAGAACAAAAGAAAACTGAGGACATTTTTTATTGTAAACACTTTTTTAATATGGTCGTTCAGTTTTACATAATGCCTTCTTGGTCATATATAAAGTAACAAAAATGCTTCTGACACTTTTTTATTATAACTTTTCAGCATGCTGCACAGCAGCCACACTTCTCTACAGCACAGCTTGAAGACATTGGCAAAGTCAATAGCTCTGGCTACACTTATAAGGCCCCAAAGGCGAGACCTATTGGCTATGCCAATGCTTGTTTTAAATGGTGTAAATCCGTTCAGTAGTTGCGGAGAAATTCAAAAAATAAGAGTCAAAAAATCAATTTCCCATAGGAAACTTTATGCAAGGCTACAGCTCGAACTGCTGAACGGAATTACACCAAATTTGGCAAAGA
This sequence comes from Calotriton arnoldi, assembly GCA_963921515.1. NCBI lineage: Eukaryota > Metazoa > Chordata > Amphibia > Caudata > Salamandridae > Calotriton > Calotriton arnoldi. The sequence continues at coordinate 791,486 of CAWUFW010004326.1, forward strand.
GGTAGTTCTTGGTTCAGAAAGAACCCTTTTTGTTAAATGGTGTAAATCCGTTCAGTAGTTCCTGAGAAAATCAAAAGTAAAAACACATATATATCTGGGCGGAGCCTAACCACACGTCATCGTGAGATCTGATTGGCTGTCAGCACTTCATCCTGGAATTGCTGGCAGCCATCTTGGAACCAATATAAATGATAGTACCCCATTGAAATGCATTGTAGTGAATCGAAGATTTTGAGGGTTACAAAAGGAGAACTATAAAGGGTGATAACAGACTTTAGTTACATTAGAATTCATTTGTTGATGGTACCATACTAATTTCAGGAATTGTGGTGTGTTCTAAGGTGATTTTACCCTGTGAAAAACCTTCTGCTGGGATATCATGAATCATGTTTGAGAGAAAACTATTTTCACATGCTTGTCCCATAGAGTTTTGGAAGGTGCTCCAGAAGCTAAAATGAGAGCATATTTTCTGTAAATTCACATTATCTTTCTCAGTCATGTGAGAATGAAGTCTGACATTCTCAGTAAAACATGTACATCCAACAATGGCAGAGACTGTCAGTTGATTCCTTTGTGTTCTACTGCAGCTTCCCAGAGTGTTCTAAAGAATAACTAGAGTGCTAACAGCCTTACTTATGACAAAAGTATTGCACACCTGAAGCCATCTTCATTGGAATAAACTGGTAACACTTAAAACATTTAATTTAAAAAGGAACAAAATGAGGGGTTCATTTTGCCATAGAAATTATGGTTAGTGCTGCAGAAAGAATATTTAGGGCATGTTTTAAGTGAGATCTCAAATCCTCTTCTATTTCATTAGAAAATTCTGACATGCAGACTGAAACAATCACTTTCAATACCAGCAGTAGACTTCCAGTTAACTCCCTGGTGAGCAGTAGCTTTACTACAGTGATCTAATGAACAACTAGAGTGCTAACATTCTGAATTTATGGCAAATGTGTGACACATCTGAATGCCTTCTTGATGGAATCAAAGTAAAAAACTGAAAGCATTTCCTACTGAGGAGACTGCAGTAAATGACGAAATTAGGAAACTTCATAACTAAGTCTCCCAAGATGGCCACCAGAGAAAAAGAGCCCAAATGTAGCACAAATATCACCCAGATGTACCCCACATATAGCCCAATGACAGAAGTGTGCAAAACACTTTTTATTTTTATTTTTCTGCAGTTTTATATAGTGCAAACTGGTCAGGTATTGGAGCGTTACATCTTACTTGGACCCCTTATTGCGTATTTTGCACTAAGTACATGAGACTGATCTTGCGAAACATTGACCTTTACGATTCTGTTAACCTGAAGTTGCTCTGAACCGGGCTTTGTAACACCCGTTTTACCTACTGGTTTTAATTAATTCTCACTGTATTGTATTAGGAAAGAGGATTTACTGTTTTTATGTACACTTTTATGATCTAGGTTTCTAAATCAGATCAAATAAAGTTTAATGAATTCTTTGGCAGGACGGAGGCGAGGATTATGCATATCTTTCCTCACTTTATTTGCATAGCAGTTCAAAGAAAACGTAACACAACAATCATTAAACAAAAGACTACACAACCCATGAACCATTAGGGGGTAGTCTCCAAGGCAACTATAGTCCAATCATATCACAGTCCATCGTATATAATATCGTGACGTCCCTTCCGCTTCCTCTTTCTTCACTGCTCGTCAGTTAAGTGCATTCCTTACATTCTTGGCTTAATCTGACGTTGTTTCTGTTTGTATAGCGGTTTCTTGTGCACGTTATTAGCATTATTGCCTTGGTATTGTTTCATATTCCCTGTGCAGCAGGCTCTTGCCCGACGCGTTCTCCCCCTCGCAGTTTTTCCCGCTGTGTGCTCTGCGCGCGGTGAGATCCTGTCAGGCGCGTCTGGTCCGAGCGAGGCAGCTCCGACGAGCGCTCCCGCTGGTCTTTACGCGCGTTTGGGAATCCGGTCACTCCTTTAGTGTCCGCTTGATTCCCGACCAACCCTCGCCTAATTTTGACACCGCTACGCGGTGATTTCCCCCTCACGGCCACGTTAGTGACCAGCGCCACCTGGTGGTGGTAATTGGTATTGCGCCTCAGTCTATTCTTATAACAGCTTCGGGAAAGCCCAGCTGTTAGAGCACCGGCGAGGGGGCTGCCTTAAGGATTTTAAGGGCATTTGTTCTGTGCTCACACCCTCTGCTATCATGTCTTCTCCAGAAGACCATTTTTACTCCTCCTACCAGGAAGTGGAGGAGGAATGGCCCCCAACTTCTCCCTCCAGCAGTGGACCAAGCCCTCTCTCTGGCTATTTCTAGGCGCTGGCTCCTCTTAGGGATCAGGTTGATAAGCTGGCGAAAAGCATCCCTGGGGTGTTCAGTGACCCAGATCTGGTGGTGGCGGGTCCCAGTAGCTCCCAGATGGGGAATAAAAGGGCTGTTAAGCATAACGCGGGGCACTTGGAAGGATTTGATAAACTTACGGAGACCTTCCTCAAGAGTGCGCCAATGCTAAAACATGCACCCTGCCGGGAGGAGGAGGGGCCCGGAGACAATTGCGACACTGTCACCACTATTGTAGACCCCGACGGCGGGTTTCCCTTAGAGGGAGAGGGTGTATCAGAGGACGATTTCTCCTCCGATGAGGATAAGGACTCGGGGCGTCCCTGGCGTCCAGAGTCCCACTCCTCTCAGTCCCCGGTTGGGGACGGGGTCCACTCGGACATGTTCGAGCCTACCCAAATTTACCATCCTAGGTCAGCGGAGTGGACACCTGACGCCAAAGTGGCAGAGTATGTGGTGGGGAAAATCCATCAACCCCTTGAAAGGGAGGTCAGGAATAGGATGAGGGGAGAATGCCCCAGGCCCTCACTGAAGGGGAAGGTGGCACACACGCCTGAAATTGATGAGAAACTATGTACCTTTTTCTCCAAGTATATGAGGGATCCCAAGAAAGGAATTGATAGGTCTTGGACGTGGTAGGAACCTTGACCCAAATTATTCAATTGACGGAGCGTTCCAAAGAGTCAGGATCACCTTTGTCCACGGATATTGTGGCTGGTTGGGCGCACTACCCTAAACCACTACCCCCTCCACTACCCAAACACCACTGCACTACCCTAAACCCTAAAACACTACCCCCAGCACGACACCCTACACTACCCAAACATAACTGCACTACCCTAAAACACTACCAACCAGCATGACTCCCTACACTACCCAAACACCACTGCACTACCATAAACCCTAAATCTACCCACAGCACGACCCCTTCACTACACAAACACCACTGCACTGCCTTAAACCCTAAAACACTACCCCCAGCTCGATCCCCTACACTACACAAACACCACTACACTACCCTAAACCCTAAATCTACCCCCAGCATGACCCACTACACAAACACAACTGCACTACCCTAAACCCTAAAACACTACCCCCAGCACGACCCCCTTCACTACCCAAACACAACTGCACTACCCTAAACTCAAAAACACTACCCCCAGCATGACCCCCTACACTACACAAACACCACTGCACGACCCAAAACCCTAAAACACAACCCCCTACACTACCCAAACACCACTGCACTACCCTAAACCCAAAACACTACCCCAGCACTACCCCCTACACTACCCAAACACCATTGCACTACCCTAAACCCTAAAACACTACCCCCAGCATGACCCCTACACTACACAAACACCACTGCACTACCCTAAACCCTAAAACACTACCCCCAGCACGACCCCTACACTACCCAAACACCACTGCACTACCCTAAACCCTAAAACACTACCCCAGCACGACTCCCTACACTACACAAACACCACTGGACTACCCTAAACCCTAAAACACTACCCCCAGCACGACTCCCTACACTACCCAAACACCACTGCACTACACTAAACCCTAAATCTACCCCCAGCATGACCTCCCACACTACACAAACACCACTGCACTACCCTAAAACACTACCCCAGCACGACCCCCTACACTACCCAAACACCACTGCACTACCCTAAACCCTAAAACACTTCCCCCAGCATGACCCCCTACACTACACAAACACCACTGCACTACCCTAAACCCTAAAACACTACCCACAGCATGACCCCCTACACTACACAAACACCACTGCACTACCCTAAACCCTAAAACACTTCCCCCAGCATGACCCCCTACACTACACAAACACCACTGTACTACCCTAAACCCCCCTACACTATACAAACACCACTGCATTACTCTAAACCCTAAAACACTACCCCCAGCATGACCCCCTCACAACACAAACATCACTGCACTACCCTATACCCTAAAACATGACCCCCTACACTACCCAAACACCACAGCCATACCCTAAACCCTAAAACACTACCCCCAGCATGAACCCCTACACTCCCCAAACACCACTGCACTACCCCCAGCACTACCCCCTACACTACACAAACACCACTGCACTACCCTAAACCCTAAAACACTACCCCAGCACTACCCCCTACACTACCCAAACACCACTGCACTAACATAAACCCTAAAACACTACCACCAGCATGACCCCCTACACTACCCATACACCACTGCACTACCCTAAACCCTAAAACACTACCCCCAGCACGACCCCCTACACTACTGCACTACCCTAAACCCTATAACACTACCCCCAGCACGACCCCTACACCACCCAAACACCACTGCACTACCCTAAACCCTAAAACACTACCCCCAGCACGACCCCCTACACCACCCAAACATCACCGCACTACCCTAAACCCTAGAAAAGAAACCCCCACCCCATGCCCAATCCCCCTTAACTCTCACTCCTCGTGGTTCCTGCTTCACGTCGTCTCTGAGGGGCGGTGCACGTCGTTGTGAGGAAACGGAACAGCCTCTGTTTCCTTACAACGACATTGATCGTCTACATGTTTTTAGAACGCATGGTCATTTACCATACATACCTTTACAACAAAATTCGTTGTAAAGGCATGCGTGGTAAATGACCATGCGTTCTAAAAAATGCGTAGTAATGACTTCGTGATGTACAACGCATGCGTGGTAATGCATGCGTTGTAATGGTATCGCTAAGTAAAAGTCGTTGTAACGGCTGTTTACCGATCGAAGCTGGCCCCTGTTCTTCAGTGAGACGTTTATTTGATTAATTAGGAGGAAGGAATGTGGTTTTTTTACCGAAAAGTGCATTCCCGGCTGTTGTATTGTGAAAGTGTCCGCGTGGCCTGGTTTCACTTCCGGTGAGAGAGTGGAAGAGTCTGTTTGGATCTAAAGGAGTTCTGTTGTTGGACGGGGCCGGCGCGACATGTCATCAGAAAACATAGCTAATGGAAAGCGTCCTCCCTGAAGTGTGGAGCAGTGCCATGAGAGGTCAACGAGTGTGCGTCCCACCGCAGTATGACCGTACCGCGTGACCCATGTGCCACCTCCAGGGTACGGGAGGCAGAAGCGGCATCGCAGGTCCTCTTGAAGACCGTTGTAGCACTAATTCTACATTTTGGTACTAGGGCATTTTAACTTCGTTGTTCCTGCCAGATACAAAGAGAAGATCCTGTGTTATTCAGTGCCCTCGTTACCTTTTTTGTGGGTTGTGGTGCTTGTCACTTCGCTGCCCCGCCGGTGCACACGACTGGGCACCCCACCTCGTGTGCCATCTGCAGGGCCTCTGCCCTCGGATCACTGGTTTCGGTTTCTGGAGTGGCAACATAAACAGTTGCTCCCAAAGGACTAGCCTGAACACTTAGGTGATTATCCCCTGCACCAGCATTCCATGGAAATTCTTTCCTAGCTCTCCCACGTCAACGAGGACGTCATAATAGCACGGCTCCGCTCGTGACACCGTATGACATCATCGGAGCCATAAGAGGACCTCGTCGGCGTGCTGACGTCAGTTCCACCCATTTTTTCCGTGCCACCGAGGCAAACAGGGCACCGAGACATTTTCACATGTATACATAGTATAATATATATATATATATATATATATTCACTGAAAAAACCATAGGTTTTAGGGACAGTTATAGTTACTTGGACATTGCACTCGTACAAAACCCGTGAAATTCCCCCGTTATAGTTAGTTCAGCTAACTATAACTCGCGCCCGCAATGCACTGCTGATGACGTCACATATTACATCACTCATGACATGGTCAGTGACATCACTGATGACATCTCAAATGACATCACTGATGACATCATTCAGTGACTGTGTGTTTCTCTAAAGTTTAAATATTTTTAATATATATAGGAAAAGACGTATTGAAGAATGAGTGGGTGTGTAAGTGTCTGTATGGATGATTTAGTAGGTGCGTGACTGACTGTATAAGTGAGTGATTTAACGTATCGTACGTATCGCAACTGGGTGAATGTCTGTATCCGTCTGTCTGTTGCTGTGTAAGTGGCTGCATGTGTTTGTGAATAGCTACATGAGTGTCTATTTGAGTTATTGAATGCTTGTGTGAGTATCTGTATGGGTGCCTGAGTGTTTGTGTGGGAGGGGTGTGTGCGACTCTGTGCATAGATGTGTGAGTGGGTGATTCACTGGGTGGATGGTTTCAAGAGTGCATCTGTGATAGACTTTATGGGTGGGTAAGTGTGTGTAAGAGTGTGTTAGTGAGTGAATGTATGTCCCAGTGGTACATGTGTGAGTAACTACATATGTGAAAGGCAGTATATATGTGTGTTGGAGTATATAAATAGCTATAAGCGAGAGTGACTGATTGTGATAGTGGCTGTATGGATGAGTGTGTGCTTGTATCAGTGATTGTATAAGAGCGTAAGAATGTGCTAGTATTTGTATGAGTAAGTGGGGTGTTGTGTGTATAACTGTATAGGTGAGTAAATGGTAGTGTGTTTAATTATTTGCATGTCTGACTAGGTGTGTGAGTACCTCTATGGATGAGTGGCGGTGTTTGAGTGTCTATATAGGAGTACGAGTGCATATGATAGTCCTGTACTGAGTGACCGTAAGTATGAGTGACTTTACGGGTGAGTGAGTGGATGTGTGTGTGTAGACCTAAGAATCAGTGAGTGGGTATGTAGTTATTGGTGTTGGAGTGTCTATGGTTTTGCGAATGGCAGTCTGTAATTTAGAGTGGGTGTATCAAAGGTTATATTAGGGTGTGAGGAGGTGCATCAGATTATCACGTGGATGATGTCATCAGTGATGTCATCAGTGATGTCACTGACCATGTCATGAGTGATGTAATATGTGACGTCATCAGCAGTGCATTGCGGGGGCGCGAGTTATAGTTAGCTGAACTAACTATAACGGGGAATTTCACGGGTTTTGTACGAGTGCAATGTCCAAGTAACTATAACTGTCCCTAAAACCTATGGTTTTTTCAGTGAATTTCAAAGGTTTTTTAAATGCTAATTTGTAACTATAACGTGTCTGAAACCTATGGTTTTTTCAGTGAATTTCAAAGGTTTTTTAAATGCTAATTTGTAACTATAACGTGCCTGAAACCTACGTTTTTTTAGTGAATTTCAAAGGTTTTGTAAATGACAATTTTTAAATGTATTAATTGTTAATTTTTTTCATACTGATTTACTACATTTTTAGAAACAATTTTTTTTTACATATTTTATTTTTTAAATTACATTGTAATTACATTACAAAAAATACTTTCTCTTAATGAATTACTTTAGTTTAAATACTTTGCAGATAGGCAATAGACTTTTAAGTACAGTAGTTACAGTTGTTGCAATGGGCAACACATTTTCAAACACAATGCAACATTCAGCTCAATGTGAATTTCTAGTTAAATGCAATTAGTTACTTTATGGATTACTTTTCTAACCACAGGACTGGATCCTAGATTCAGTCCTGGTACATCTCCTGTAAACAGTTGAGTAAAAGCGTTTTGGTTACAGTCGTGATTTTTAAGGAATATTATTGTATTTTAAAAGTTGACACTTAGAAACTTTTTCTCATAGAATCACCAATGTTATCCTGTGGAAGGAAATTCACTTAGCAGGTAAAAACTGTTATCGTTACTTTTTCTTACTCAGTGTTGGATCCTGGATCCAGCACTGGTGCATCTCCTGTAAACAGTTGAAAGAATGCGTTTAAGTCATACAGGCGATTTTTAAGGAATATTTGTAGTTTGTGAAAATCAACACTTTGAAACTTTTTGCTGAAAACCAGTCAATGTTAGCCTATGAAGGAAATTCAAGTTACCGGTAAGTACGGTTAAAATTACTTTTGAGGATCAGTACTGGGCTGAAACATGCAGCACTGAGGTCTCTCCTGATAACAGGTGAGTAAATCGGAATTCGTATTTCGGCTGATTTTAGAGGAACATTTTAAAGTTCCAAAACTCCACACTTAGAAGAATTTCCAAGTGAAACCAGTCAATGTTAGCCTATGAAGGAAATTCAAGTTACTGGTAAGTACGGTTAAAATTACTTTTCAGGATCAATACTGGGCTGAAAGATGCAGCACTGAGGTCTCTCCTGATAACAGGTGAGTAAATCGGAATTCGTATTTCGGCTGATTTTAGAGGAATATTTTAAAGTTCCAAAACTCCACACTTAGAAGAATTTCCAAGTGAAACCAGTCAATGTTAGCCTATGAAGGAAATTCAAGTTACCGGTAAGTACAGTTAAAATTACTTTTCAGGATCAGTACTGGGCTTAAAGATGCAGCACTGAGGTCTCTCCTGATAACAGGTGAGTAAATCGGAATTCGTATTTCGGCTGATTTTAGAGGAATATTTTAAAGTTCCAAAACTCCACACTTAGAAGAATTTCCAAGTGAAACCAGTCAATGTTAGCCTATGAAGGAAATTCAAGTTACCGGTAAGTACGGTTAAAATTACTTTTGAGGATCAGTACTGGGCTGAAAGATGCAGCACTGAGGTCTCTCCTGATAACAGGTGAGTAAATCGGAATTCGTATTTCGGCTGATTTTAGAGGAATATTTTAAAGTTCCAAAACTCCACACTTAGAAGAATTTCCAAGTGAAACCAGTCAATGTTAGCCTATGAAGGAAATTCAAGTTACCGGTAAGTACGGTTAAAATTACTTTTCAGGACCAGTACTGGGCTGAAGGATGCAGCACTGAGGTCTCTCCTGATAACAGGTGAGTAAATCGGAATTCCTATTTCGGCTGATTTTAGAGGAATATTTGCACAATGGTGAAGGGAGGGCGGGGCCTGAGGTGACATCTTTGCAAACGCGCCCCGTGGCGCGTTTTAGGTTGAGGGATTAAGTCCCCTTGAATCCTGAGGGTCCCTAGGGGCCAACTAGACCACCAGGAACCTCCAATATGCGCCAGGGGCTGCGTTGCAGAGACGTGTAGAGAGGCCACACCCCTTTACACCTCTCTGCAACGCAGCTCTGTGGCGCATTCTGGATGTACCTGTTGGGCTAGTTGGCCCCAGGGACCCTCAGGATTGAAGGGGATTTAATTCCCCATCTTAAAACGCGCCACGGGGCCTGTTTGCACACATGTCACCTGAAGCCCCGCCCCTCCCTTCACCACTGTGCAAACGCGCCCCGTGGCGCGTTTTAAGTTGGGGGATTAAGTCCCCTTGAATCCTGAGGGTCCCCGGAGTCCAACTAGCCCACCATATACCTCCAAAGCGCCACAGAGCTGCGTTGCAGAGAGGTGTAAAAGGGTGTGGCCTCTCTACACGTCTCTGCAAGGCAGCCCCTGGCGCATACTGGAGGTCCCTGGTGGGCTAGTTGGCCTCAGGACCCCCAGTATTCAAGGTGAATTTGTTCCCCTCTGCAAACGCGCCAGGGGCGCGTTTGCAGAGTGGTGAAGTAAGGGGCGGGGCCTGCGGGCCCGATCGTTTTTTTTTTGTCCCCTGAAGGGGGGCTGTGTGGCCCCCCTTACTTTTTTCTCTTTTTGGGCCCTGGGGACCCCATCCCCTTTTTTTAAATTACCAAAAAAAAAAAACGGGAAGGGGGCCGCGTGGCCCCCTTCCCTGGGCCTGTATTTGCCCGGGGACCCCATCCCCCGGGGCATGGCCTCTATATTTATTTTTTTGAGGGGGCAGTGTGGCCCCCTCCTCTGGCCATTTTAAGGCCCCGGGGACCCCATCTCCCGGGGCCGGCCTTTCCATTTAAAAAAATAAAAAAAATTCTCTTTTTGGGGAGGGGGCCGCGTGGCCCCCTCCCGAGCCACTACTTGCCCCGGGGACCCCATCCCCTGGGGCTGGCCCTCTCCGTTGGTGACTGTGGGGGTCCCCAATCCCCCCACAGTCCCGCCGGCTCCCACGTCCCTTGGGAGCCGGCATTGCTGTTCCACATGGGGAGCAGCTGACATGCTGCTCCCCATGTGGAAAAGCAATCGCTTTGGATATTGGAAGAGAGAGCAGGTTTCCTGCTCTCTCTTCCAATATCCAAAGCAGTTTGCTATGGCAGGACGGGAGCCGCGAGGCTCCCGTCCTGCCATAGCAAACTACAGTGTCCCGGGGTAGGCACCCGGTACACTGCAGGAGCCGGCCCTGGGGGTGGTGGTCCCCAGGGCCATCAAGGGCTCCAGGAGGGGGCGCGCGGCCCCCCTCCCATTCAGTACACAGCCCCGGGGAGGTGGTGGTCCCCGGGGCTCTGGGAGTCCGTAACGGACCCCCATATTAAAATGTTTAGTGCCCCGGGGAGGTGGCGGTCCCCGGGGCGTGTGGGGGCTGGAGCCCCCCACACAGGTTATATAATGTATTATAAAAAAGCCCCGGGAGGTGGTTGTCCCCGGGGCTGCGGGAGGGCTCAGAGCCCTCCCGCACCATTTCTTAAAAAGCCCCGGGGGTGGCGGTCCCCGGGGCTTGGAGGCCCTTGAGGCCCCCACACATTAAATTATCCCCCCACCATGCCCCCGGGACTTGGGCCACCCGGGGGCCAATTAACATCGAAGCGCGGGAGACCGCGCTTCGATTTTTTCGGCAGGATTTGCGCACCCTGAGCGCATCCTGCCGATTTAAAAAATTTTTTTTTTTTTTTGCCCAGGGGGTCCTTGTGGGACCCCTGAGCAAACCTAGGGGTCAGGGTGTTTCTACCCTCCCCCCTTTGTGCGCTTTGCGCACTTGTTTCTGTCCCTCGGTTCTACCGAGGGACAAAATGGCTGCCAACATTTCCTGAATCGGAATGTTGACAGCCAGCTGACAGCCAGCTGACAGCCAATTAACATGCAGCTCGTGATCGGGACGGTGCGCGCAGGGTGCGCTGAGAGTACAGCGGACCCTACTCGGCCATAGATATCACTAACTTTTTACTTTTCATTTTCTCAGCAACTACTGAACGGATTTACACCATTTAACAAAAGGGTTCTTTCTGAACCAAGAACTACCTCTTTGCCAAATTTGGTGTAATTCCGTTCAGCAGTTCGAGCTGTAGCCGTGTCTAAAGTTTCCTATGGAAAAGTGCATGGGGAAAACGTGTTTTGGGACCCCCTTTTTCTCGGCCCCGCTTGACGAATCCCCCGAGACTTTCAGGGTAGGAGCGGACCGGAGCGGGCCACAAAGTTTGAAAATTTCGCGAAGATACGTCAACCGGCAAGAGAGTTATTTCAAATAGAATGTCGCGGATTTCCTATGGATAATAGGTTGTAACTATAACTATCTACTGGCGACCGCCAGTAGATTATTATATATATATATATATATATATATATATATATATATATATATTTCACTGAAAAAACCATAGGTTTCAGGCACGTTATAGTTAGAAATTAGCATTTAAAAAACCTTAGAAATTCACTGAAAAAACCATAGGTTTCAGGGGCGTTATAGTTAGTTGGACATTTCACTCGTACAAAACCATAGAAATTCCCCGTTCTAGTTAGTTCAGCTAACTATAACTCGGGCGCCCGCAATGCACTGCTGATGACGTCACATATTACATCACTCATGACATGGTCAGTGACATCACTCATGACATCACTCATGACATCACTCATGACATCACTCATGACATCATCCAGAGAATGTGTGTTTTTCTGAAAATTAAATATGGTTTATATTTGTATATCTCAAGGTCGATGGAAGAATAAATGGGTATATAAGTGTCTAAATGGATGATTTTGTTTTGTAAAATTGATAGTCAGTTATACAAAGTGTATCTTAGTGAATACATGGGTTAGTGAGTAATGTTTAAATATGAAAATATCTGTATCAGTCTCTCACTTTGTGTATAAGTGGCTGCATGGGTTGGTGAGTAGCTACATGAGTAGCTACATGAGTGTCTATATGGGTTATTAGTTGGTTTTTTGAGTATCAGTACGAGTGTCTGAGTGTCTGTATGGTTCGGTGGGGGGTATTACTTAGTGCATAGATGCATGAATGAGTGACTCAGTTTGTATGTGTTGAAGACAGCATGTGTGCAGGACTGTATAGGTGGATGAGTATGTGTATGGGTGTGTTAGTGAGTGAATGACTGTCTCAATAGTGTCTTTATGAGTAACTACATATGTTTTAAACTAGTATATGTGAGTATTGGTGTATATAAGTGAGTATATGTGAGAGTGAGAGATTGGAAGAGTTCCTGTACAAATAAGTAGGTGTTTCTATAAGTGATTGTTTAAGAGAGTAAGTATGTGTAAGTTTCTGTAGAAGTAAGTGTGGTAGTGTGTGTATAACTGTATATGCAAGTAAATGGATGTTTGATACTTTGTTTGCATGTGTGACTATGTGTGTGAGTAACTCTATGGATGAGTGGCGGTGTGTAACAGGATGTATAGGTGTATGAGTACATATGATGAGTGAGTACATGTGTGAGTGACTGTATAGGGACTGTTGGTGAATGAGTGGAAGTGTGTGTAGATCTTGGAATTACTGAATAGGTGTGTTGTAACTGGTATTGGTATGTCCATTGTTTTGAAAATGTTAGTTTTTATTTTTGAGTGTGTGTATCAAAGGTTATATTAGGGTGAGAGGAGGTCTGCCACTCTATCACAAGGATGATGTCATCAGTGATGTCATTTGAGATGTCATCAGTGATGTCATGAGTGATGTCACTGACCATGTCATGAGTGATGTAATATGTGACGTCATCAGCAGTGCATTGCGGGCGCGTGAGTTATAGTTAGCTGAACTAACTATAACGGGGGAATTTCTATGGTTTTGTACGAGTGAAATGTCGCCAGTAGATAGTTATAGTTACAACCTATTATCCATAGGAAATCCGCGACATTCTATTTGAAATAACTCTCTTGCCGGTTGACGTATCTTCGCAAAATTTTCAAACTTTGTGGCCCGCTCCGGTCCGCTCCTACCCTGAAAGTCTCGGGGGGGATTCGTCAAGCGGGGGCCGAGAAAAAGGGGGTCCCAAAACGCGTTTTCCCCATGCAATTTTCCATAGGAAACTTTAGACACGGCTACAGCCCGAACTGCTGAACGGAATTACACCAAATTTGGCAAAGAGGTAGTTCTTGGTTCAGAAAGAACCCTTTTTGTTAAATGGTGTAAATCCGTTCAGTAGTTGCTGAGAAAATGAAAAGTAAAAAAGATAGATATATCTAGGGCCGCGGATCCTCCCGAGCACGAGCTTTATGTTAATTGGCTGTCAACACTCCAAATCAGGAAGTGTTGGCAGCCATTTTGTCCCTCGGTAGAACCGAGGGACAAACAAGTGCGCAAAGCGCACAAAGGGGGCAGGGTAGAAAGACCCTGACCCCCTAGGTCTGCTCAGGGGGTCCCACAAGGACCCCTTGGGCCCAAAAATTTTTTTTTTTTTTAAATCGGCAGGATGCGCTCGGGGAGCGCGAATCCTGCCGGAGAAAATCGAAGCGCGGTCTCCCGCGCTTCGATGTAATTGGCCCCGGGTGGGCCAAGTCCCGGGGGCATTCTGGGGGGGTTAATTTTATGTGTGGGGGGCCTCTAAGGGCCCCCAAGCCCCGGGGACCACCACCCCCCGGGGCTTTATGTAGAATGGTGCGGGAGGGCTCTGAGCCACCACCTCCCCGGGGCTTCTTTTTTTAAATTAAAAACCTGTGTGGGGGCTCCAGCCCCCACACGCCCGGAGACCACCACCTCCCGGGGCACTAAGAAAAATTACAATGGGGGTCCGTTTTGGACCCCAGAGCCCCGGGGACCACCACCTCCCCGGGGCTGTGCACTGAATGGGAGGGGGCCGCGCGGCCCCCTCCTGGAGCCCTTGATGGCCCTGGGGACCACCACCCCCAGGGCCGGCTCCTGCAGTGTCCCGGGGTGCCTACCCCCGGGACACTGTAGTTTGCTATGGCAGGACTGGAGCCTCACGGCTCCCGTCCTGTCATTGCAAACTGCTTTGGATATTGGAAGAGAGAGCAGGGAAACCTGTCAGTTGCTCCCCATGTGGAACAGCAATGCCAAGGGACGTGGGGAGCCGGCGGGACTGTGGGGGGATTGGGGACCCCCCCACAGTCCCCAACGGAGAGGGCCGGCCCCGGGGGATGGGGTCCCCGGGGCCTTAAATGGCCTGAGGAGGGGGGCCACGCAGCCCCCCTCCCAAGAAAATAAAAACAGGCCATGCCCGGGGGATGGGTTCCCCGGGGCCAATACAGGCCCAGGGAAGGGGGCCACGCGGCCCCCTTCCCGTTTTTTTTTTTTTTTAAATTAAAAAAAGGGGGTAAGGCCCTGGGGGATGGGGTCCCCAGGGCCTAAAAATAGGAAAAAGGAAGGGGGCCACACAGCCCCCTTCAGGGGGAAAAAAAAACAACAAAAAAACGATCGGGCCCGCAGGCCCCGCCCCTTCCTTCACCACTCTGCAAACGCGCCTCCTGGCGCGTTTGCAGAGGAGAACAATTCCCCTTGAATACTGGGGGTCCCTGGGGGCCAACTAGCCCACCAGGAACCTCCAGTATGCGCCAGGGGCTGCCTTGCAGAGGGGTGTACAGAGGCCACGCCCCTTTTACACCTCTCTGCAACGCAGCTCTATGGCGCTTTTTGGAGGTATATGGTGGGCTAGTTGCACCCTAGGGACCCTCAGGATTCAAGGGAGTTAATCCCCCGACTTAAAACGCGCCACGGGGCGCGTTTGCACAGTGGTGAAGGGAGGGCGGGGCTACAGGTGACATGTGTGCAAACAGGCCCCGTGGCGCGTTTTAAGATGGGGAATTAAATCCTCTTCAATCCTGAGGGTCCTGGGGCCAACTAGCCCAACAGGTACGTCCAGAAAGCGCCACAGAGCTGCGTTGCAGAGAGGTGTAAAAGGGGTGTGGCCTCTGTACATGTCTCTGCAACGCAGCCCCTGGCGCATACTGGAGGTTCCTGGTGGGCTAGTTGGCCCGTAGGGACCCTCATGATTCAAGGGGACTTAATCCCCCAACTTAAAACGCGCCACGGGCGCGTTTGCACAGATGTCACCTCAGGCCCCGCCCCCTCCCTTCACCATTGTGCAAATATTCCTCTAAAATCAGCCGAAATCCGAATTCCGATTTACTCACCTGTTATCAGGAGAGACCTCAGTGCTGCATCTTTCAGCCCAGTACTGATCCTCAAAAGTAATTTTAACCGTACTTACCGGTAACTTGAATTTCCTTCATAGGCTAACATTGACTGGTTTCACTTGGAAATTCTTCTAAGTGTGGAGTTTTGGAACTTTAAAATATTCCTCTAAAATCAGCCGAAATACGAATTCCGATTTACTCACCTGTTATCAGGAGAGACCTCAGTGCTGCTCCTCAAAAGTAATTTTAACCGTACTTACCAGTAACTTGAATTTCCTTCCATAGGATATCATTGCCTGCTTTTTGCTGAAAAAGTTTCTAAGTGTTGATTTTTGAAACATACAAATATTCCTCTAAAATCAGCCGAAATCCGAATTCTGATTTACTCACTGTTATCAGGAGAGACCTCAGTGCTGCATCTTTCAGCCCAGTACTGATCCTGAAAAGTAATTTTAACCGTACTTACCGGTAACTTGAATTCCTTCATAGGCTAACATTGACTGGTTTCACTTGGAAATTGTTCTAAGTGTGGAGTTTTGGAACTTTATAATATTCCTCTAAAATCAACCAAAGTACGAATTCCAATTTACTCACCTGTTATCAGGAGAGAACCTAGTGCTGCATCTTTTAGCCCAGCACTGACCCTGAAAAGTAATTTTAACCGTACTTACCAGTAACTTATATTTTCTTCCATAGGAATCCATTGTCTGGTTTTCAGCAGAAAACTTTCAAAGTGTCGATTTTCACAAACTACAAATATTCCTTAAAAATCGCCTGTATGACTTAAACGCATTCTTTCAACTGTTTACAGGAGATGCACCAGTGCTGGATCCAGGATCCAACACTGAGTAAGAAAAAGTAACAATAACAGTTTTTACCTGCTAAGTGAATTTCCTTCCATAGGATAACATTGGTGATTCTATGAGAAAAAGTTTCTAAGTGTCAACTTTTAAAATACAATAATATTCCTTAAAAATCACTACTGTAACCAAAACGCTTTTACTCAACTGTTTACAGGAGATGTCCCAGGACTGAATCTAGGATCCAGTCCTGTGGTTAGAAAAGTAATCCATAAAGTAACTAATTGCATTTAACTAGAAATTCACATTGAGCTGAATGTTGCATTGTGTTTGAAAATGTGTTGCCCATTGCAACAACTGTAACTACTGTACTTAAAAGTCTATTGCCTATGTGCAAAGTATTTAAACTAAAGTAATTCATTCTGAGAAAGTATTTTTTGTAATGTAATGTATAATGTAATTACAATGTAATTTAAAAAATAAAATATGTAAAAAAAATTGTTTTTAAACAATTTGGAAATCAGTATGAAAAAAATTTATATAACAATTAATACATTTAAAAATTGTCATTTGCAAAACCTTTGAAATTCACTGAAAAAACCGTAGGTTTCAGACATGTTATAGTTACAAATTAGCATTTAAAAAACCTTTGAAATTCACTGAAAAAACCATAGGTTTCAGGGACGTTATAGTTACAAATTAGCATTTAAAAAACCTTTGAAATTCACTGAAAAAACCATAGGTTTTAGGGACAGTTATAGTTATTTGGACATTGCACTCGTACAAAACCCGTGAAATTCCCCGTTATAGTTAGTCCAGCTAACTATAACTCGCGCCCGTAATGCACTGCTGATGACGTCACATATTACATCACTCATGACATGGTCAGTGACATCACTGATGACATCACTGATGACATCTCAAATGACATCACTGATGACATCATCCACGTGATAATTTCATGCATCTTCTCACACCCTAATATAACCTTTGATACACCCACTCTAAATTACAGACTGCCATTCGCAAAACCATAGACACTCCAACACCAATCAACTACATACCCACTCACTGATTCTTAGGTCTACGCACACATCCACTCACTCACCCGTACAGTCACTCATACTTACGGTCACTCAGTACAGGACTATCATATGCACTCATACTCCTATATAGACACTCAAACACCGCCACTCATCCATAGAGGTACTCACACACCTAGTCAGTCATGCAAATAATTAAACACACTACCATTTACTCACCTATACAGTTATACACACACCAGCTCACTTACTCATACAAATACTAGCACATTCTTACGCTCTTATACAATCACTGATACAAGCACACACTCATCCATACAGCCACTATCACAATCACTCACTCTTGCTTATAGCTATTTATATACTCCAACACACATATATACTGCCTTTCACATATGTAGTTACTCACACATGTACCACTGGGACATACATTCACTCACTAACACACTCTTACACACACTTACCCACCCATACAGTCTATCACAGATGCACTCTTTAAACCATCCACCCAGTGAATCACCCACTCACACATCTATGCACAGTCGCACACACCCCTCCCACACAAACACTCAGGCACCCATACAGATACTCACACAAGCATTCAATAACTCATATAGACACTCATGTAGCTATTCACAAACACATGCAGCCACTTACACAGCAACAGACAGACAGATACAGACATTCACCCAGTTTAGTCACTAACCCATGCATTCAGTAAGATACGTTAAATCACTCACTTATAGAGTCAGTCACGCACCTACTAAATCATCCATACAGACACTTACACACCCACTCATTCTTCAATACGTCTTTTCCTATATATATTAAAAATATTTAAACTTTACAGAAACAGTCACTGGATGATGTCATCAGTGATGTCATTTGAGATGTCATCAGTGATGTCATCAGTGATGTCACTGACCATGTCATGAGTGATGTAATATGTGACGTCATCAGCAGTGCATTGCGGGGGCGCGAGTTAGTTAGCTGGACTAACTATAACGGGGGAGTTTCACGGGTTTTGTACGAGTGCAATGTCCAAATAACTATAACTGTCCCTAAAACCTATGGTTTTTTCAGTGAATTTCAAAGGTTTTTTAAATGCTAATTTGTAACTATAACGTCCCTGAAACCTATGGTTTTTTCAGTGAATATATATATATATATATAATCTACTGGCGGTCGCCAGTAGATAGTTATAGTTAGGACCTAGTTTCCGTAGGAAAGCGTTTTTTCTTTTCCCAATAACTTTGGCGCCGGATGACGAATCTTCGCGAAATTTTTAAAACTAGTGGGGCGCTCCGGTCAGCTCCTATCCTGAAAGTTTTGGGGGTGATTCTTCAAGCGGGGGCCGAGAAAAAAGCGTTTTCCCCATGTTATTTCCCATAGGAAACTTTAGACCCGGCTACAGCCCGAACTGCTGAACGGAATTACACCAAATTTGGCAAAAAGGTAGCCCTTGGTTCAGAAAGCGCCCTTTTTTAGGTCGAGCCTCGAGTAGCGCGCAAGCGTTGCTCTGGCAAGACTTTATGTTAGGGGTTTCAGAAAGCTGACCACACGCTCGTGCGTCATGGCCTTTCCATGCGGTTACCCGCAAGCAAAGGCCATGGTGCACGCAGCGTGTGGTCACGCCTGCTGCTCGCAAGCGGGCGCACCACTCACGTGCTTGTTTAGTTTGACTTTCGCGGCCGCGTCAATTTTTTTTTCTTTCAGTTTCGCATAATCGCGGCACCCGCGCTTTACTTTTAAAATTAAAGTAAAGCGCGGGTGCCGTGACTATAGCAAAAGTAAAGAAATAGATGTTTTTCTATTTCTTTACTTTTGCAGCAATCGCAGCACTGGCGCTTTACCTTTAACCATGAGTAAAGCGCTGGTGCCGCGATTGCTGCTTGTTGTTATATTGTGAATAATGTGTTTTGCATACTAACGATATTGCTGGATTGAGAGACCAACAAAATTGAAAAGTATATTTGAAATTCCTCCAGGAACATTTTGTCTGTAGAGGGTCTGGCGATATGGCACAATATTCACGAGTGGGTGATATTGTGTCATTCTGCATTAACTACATTGATTGGTTGTCATTCTTTACTGGATGATGTAATTTGGGGGCAAATTAAAGCAGGTGCGTGCAGTATGGTACCGTGATCTATATGGTGTAACTTCATAAGTCCACTGTCGTTCTTGATGTGTGCAGTGTACTTCCTTACACCACTTTTTAGTGTCTGGTGTACAGCATCATTGTCTATCATATGACGCATTGGTTAGGAAAATGTCACGCCGTTCTTTATTGAGTGTAGCAAGAAGTGCGACACTGTGTTGGTTTGGCTATGGGGTATCATCATACACTATGGATGTTTAAATTTGTTGCTATGCTGCACAGCACTTCTGTAAGATATAAAAGGTTCAACTGATGTAACATATAAGCAACCATCATTGCTGAATGCGGGCCGGAGTTTCCCTTTAAGTGCAAGTAAAGCCTCCGGTCTGTTTATTTGGAGAAAAAGCAGCGGACTTCCTATGTGTTCATATAACGATCGCGTGCATGCACGTAGGCTCCGCGGCGATTGTATCACGCGTTCTGTTCCTGTGTATTAAATCTTGATTGAGATGGGATCTGGAAGCGTCGCCATGGCAACCTCCCAGCGAATGATTGACGATTCCAGTCTAACAAAGCAATATTTGTCATTAAATAAAGGAAAGAGAACCTCGTTTTCACTCCCGCTCTGAAAAATAGTTCAATTATTTATTGTCATTCGGCACAAAGATACCTAACGGTATTTAAAACCTTAGAAAAAAAATTCGGGAACTAATATTAAAACACAGGCAGTAAATACCACTCAGGCCATTTGAAACAAGACTCACACAGCCAAAGAAAATAATGCATCTCGCTATTCAGGGCACTACAAAACTTCGTATTGTTTCACACCTTGGGATCATCACTGAGGGTAGCTGGGAGTGGCAATTGCGACCCCTACCTTGCTGTGTGAACTTAAACAGATTGGTTTGCGACCTGTGATTTAACCACGCCGGCTACTGGCTTTTAAAAGTACCTATAGTTTTAGCTTTCATTTACTTCCTGAATTGTTTTGTAAAGCGCTGACTTGTGACAGAAATTACTTCATAGCGCTACAGCATTTGACGAGGCGACTCAAGACTAAAAACCAAACCCTGCACGATGGGGGTAGGAACCAGTTGCTAGTTTCAGTAGCGACCTGCTCGTGACTGTTGATAGTCATTGTTTAATAACATGCTCAAGTACTCAATAAGCATTATAAAAATAATTTGTTAGATGTGTTTATTTAGTTGCAATAATAACAGAAGTGATATACTTCTATAATAAGTGTTACACATGGATGGACAACATACAGATGTCTTGGTTACAGATGAGGTTCAGCTGGTGGGACATAAAGACATTACAGTGCTGACAGGGATACAACTGTATGAAATACGTATTTACATGGAAGAGATATTCACTTGTAACAATGGCATTTACATATTTATCTCTTAGGGCCCGGTTACGACTTTTGGTGCAGCGTAGCAGGTGGTAAGCCACCGCCACACTCCTGCTGCACCAAAGTCGTGGTTGGGCCGCCACCAGATTAGGAGTTGCCTCCTGTGTTGCATGCTGATTTTTGGCTTTCCCACGGCGGTGCCTCAGAAAATAGGCACCGCAATGGGAACTCCAACAAGCATTGGCATAGCCAATAGGTCTCGCCTTTGGGACCTTATAAGTGTTTAGTTATCCAGCACAATATCCTTGGTGCAACAACATCAAGTGTTGCATGGCTAAACACTTATAAGGTCCCAAAGGCGCGACCTATTGGCTATGCCAATGCTTGTTTTAAATGGTGTAAATCTGTTCAGTAGTTTTCGAGATATTAAAGGAAAAAAATCTTTATATATCTGGGCGGGACCTAACTACACAAGCTTGGCTCTAATTGGCTGCCAACACTTCAATCCAGGAAGTGTTGGCAGCCATCTTGGTGCAATGCTTTTTAGGTCTCGCCTAGCGATGCAGCGCATGCGCTGCTCACTACACAAACACCACTGCACTGCCCTAAAACACTACCCCAGCACGACCCCTACAATGCACGAACACCACTGCCCTGCCCTAAACCCTAAAACACTACCCCAGCACGACCCCCTACACTGCCCGAACACCACTGCACTGAACCCTGAAACACCACCCCCAGCACGACCCCCTACACTGCCCGAACACCACTGCACTAAACCCTGAAACACCACCCCCTGCACGACCCCCTACACTGCCCGAACACCACTGCACTGCCCTAAACCCTGAAGCACGACCCCCTACACTGCCCGAACACCACTGCACTGCCCTAAACCCTGAAACACCACCCCCAGCACGACCCCCTACACTGCCCGAACACCACTGCACTGCCCTAAACCCTGAAGCACGACCCCCTACACTGCCCGAACACCACTGCACTGCCCTAAACCCTGAAACACCAGCCCCTGAACGACCCCCTACACTGCCCGAACACCACTGCACTGCCCTAAACCCTGAAACACCAGCCCCAGCAAGACACCCTACACTGCCCGAACACCACTGCAGTGCCCTAAACCCTGAAGCACGACCCCCTACACTGCCCGAACACCACTGCACTGCCCTAAACCCTGAAGCACGACCCCCTACACTGCCCGAACACCACTGCACTGCCCTAAACCCTGAAACACGACCCCCTACACTGCCCGAACACCACTGCACTGCCCTAAACCCTGAAACACCACCCCCAGCACGACCCCTACACTGCCCGAACACCACTGCACTGCCCTAAACCCTGAAGCACGACCCCCTACACTGCCCGAACACCACTGCACTGCCCTAAACCCTGAAACATCAGCCCCTGAACGACCCCCTACACTGCCCGAACACCACTGCACTGCCCTAAACCCTGAAACACCAGCCCCAGCAAGACACCCTACACTGCCCGAACACCACTGCAGTGCCCTAAACCCTGAAGCACGACCCCCTACACTGCCCGAACACCACTGCACTGCCCTAAACCCTGAAGCACGACCCCCTACACTGCCCGAACACCACTGCACTGCCCTAAACCCTGAAACACGACCCCCTACACTGCCCGAACACCACTGCACTGCCCTAAACCCTGAAACACCACCCCCAGCACGACCCCTACACTGCCCGAACACCACTGCACTGCCCTAAACCCTGAAGCACGACCCCCTACACTGCCCGAACACCACTGCACTGCCCTAAACCCTGAAACATCAGCCCCTGAACGACCCCCTACACTGCCCGAACACCACTGCACTGCCCTAAACCCTGAAACACCAGCCCCAGCAAGACACCCTACACTGCCCGATGACATCATCCACGTGAAAATCTGATGCACCTCCTCACACTCTAATATAACCTTTGATACACCCACTGTAAAATACAGACTACCATTTTCGAAACCATCGACACACCAATACCAGTTACTACATGCGCACTCACTGATTCCTAGGTCTACACACACATCCACTCATTCACCCATACAATCACTCATACATGCAGTCACTCATCAATACAACACTATCATATGCACTCATACACCTATACAGACACTCACACACCGCCACTCATCCATGGAGTTACTCACACACCTAGTCAGTCATGCAAATAATCAATCACACTCCCATTTACTCACCTATACAGATACTAACGCGTACTTACTCTCTTATATAATCACTGATACAAGTACACACTCATCCATACAGTCACAATCACTGACTCTCACGTATAGTCATTTATACTCCAACATACAGCCTTTTCCCTATGTAGTTACTTGGACATGTACCACTGAGACATCCATCCATTCACTCACCAACACACCCATACACACACTCACCCGCCCATACAGCTGTTTTCACATGCACTCTTGAACCCATACACCCAGTGAATCAACCACTCACACATCTATGCACAGTCACACACCTCACACACACACACACACACACACACACACACACACACACACACACTCAGTCTCCCATACAAATTCTCAAGCAACCAATCAATAACCGATATACACACTCATGTAGCTACTCACCAACCCATGCATTCAGTAAGACACATTTAATCACTCACTTATACAGTCAGTCACGCACCTACTAAATCATCCATCCAGACACTTATACACCCACTCATTCTTCAATACACCTTGGCATATATATAAAACATATTTAAACTTTACAGAAACACACAGTGACTGGATGATGTCATCAGTGATGTCATTTGAGATGTCACTGACCATGTCATGAATGATGTAATATGTGACGTCATCAGCAGTGCATTGCGGGGGCGCGAGTTATAGTTAGCTGAACTAACTATAACGGGGGAATTTCTCTGGTTTTGTACGAGTGAAATGTCCAACTAACTATAACCTCCCTGAAACCTGTAGTTTTTTCAGTGAAATTTCTAAGGTTTTTTTAAATGCTAATTTCTAACTATAACTTCCCTGAAACCTATGGTTTTTTTCAGTGAATATATATATATATACGTATGTGTGTGTGTGTGTGTGTATATATATATATATATATATATATATATATATAATGTGTGCGTGTAATCGCTGAAAAAAAAAACAAAAGGTTAAAGTGACGTTATAGTTGGGTAAAAATTTCAGTGCCAATGTAAAGTTTTAAACTCTAACACAAATTCACCAGTTATAGTTAACTCTAGTAACTATAACTTGCGTCCCGCCATGCACAATTTTGTCATCAAAGATGTTATTCCAGATGTTGCAATGACATCAACGATGTCATAGAACATATCTGGAGTGATGAGATTTCAAAATAAAAATTGAGTGATCTACTCTCTGAGGAGTTAGCTGTGCATGGTGAAGCCAGGCCCTGTGTCCAACTCCCCGCGTGTAGCCAACCCCCTCACTGGGCCTAAATGGGCTCCAGCGACCCCCATCCCTGGGGGCCGGATACCTTAGTATTAGGGGAGGGAGGCACATGGTCCCCCCCTTCCCAAGCGGGCTACGGGCACCCCATTCCTGGGACCAAACGTAACGTTGGCGGGACCAGCTACCTCTGCTTGCTCCTACTGAGCGGGAGCAATCACAGTGTCCTTGGCCACAAGAGCAGGATAACAGAAGTGTGCTCACACCCGGCGGCAGCATTTTCAAAGCTCCTGCCTGGTGGGAGCACACTTCTTTCTTTGCCTGCAATCTTACAAGTACTGTGTCCCAGGGGTGGGCACCCCCGGACACAGTTCAAGAGCCGACCCTGGGGTTTGGTGTCCCCTGAACTTTGTAAGGTTTGAGGAGGGGGAGAGACGCCCCCCAAAGATATTAGTTGGCCCAAGGGGTGGGGTTTTTGGGCCCCATTTCAGCTCAGGGATGGGGGCTGTGCAACACCCCCCCCCCTTATGACTTTTTTGAGCCCCAGCTGATGGAGTTCCCGGGGCCTCCTAAAGCTCGGTGGGAGGTGGGGGGTGCAGCGTGCTCCTCTCCCCTTTTTGGTGACTTTGCCCAGGGAATGGGGTCCCCAGGGCCCGGCTGTGGCTCAGGAAGGGGGTCTGCATGCCCCCGCCCCAATAATAATCATTTAAAAAACTACCATAGTTTAAAAAAAAAAAAACTATTTTCAATCCCACAGGAATCCAGCGTAATATGACAAAAAATATATAGATACATGGGTATAGTAGGCTCAAGCTCAATTTTAATACATCGCTTTCGCACACTTAAAAAAAAAAAAAAAAAAAAAAAAACTGATCCCTTTCGGACTGTAAATAAAGACACAACAGTGCTCTTTGTAAGTGCGTGCATTTGTGTTGAATACATGCACGTGCCTGAAAAATGACTCGACAATTTCGTCTTTGGATTTTTTGTTCGCCCTGCTGCACAGCAGCCATGATGCTGTTCAACATTGTTAAAAATAATTACAAAGCCTAAAGGTTTCATAGGCACGGCCTGTTGGCTTTGCCAATGCTTGTTTGAATTTTGAAGACCTCGTACCATATTTTAGAATGATGTCATATTTTCAGTACTCTGCTCGTGCACAGGCTCTTAGAGTCGGAGCCAACCCTTGGCTTAGCTCACCCTGCTCATTTGTTGGCTTGCCCACATCTGCCCCACCCCATTCTACCTCCATCTGGTGGCAGAAATGCTCTTTGGTTCTGGGGAGTACCACCCGATGACAAGACGGACTGACGCCCCACACCATTCCTTTTTTGGACCTCAAACCCTGGTGTCAAGTGGACTTTCCACGCCTTGGGCTGGAAGATGGGAGATGAATCCTCCAAACTCCCTTGCCCCACCTCCCAAAAGGATGCAGAAAGGCTGTGTGGTGCCAGGTGGGCAAGCCCATGTTGTTTCTAACTTTTTCCCTGATGGGCTGGTGGGCTTTCTGAACCTTGTTTAGTAGGATTTTTATCATTCCCCGCAGATTCAGAATCTTTCCCTCAAATGTGAGGAAAATCTGTTCTAGCTCAAGTTTGAAGGGCATCCTGGGTAAGAAAAAGTGGTGGAATCCACGTATGTCGCAACACCCTGGACTTCTCCAGGTGTCTGATTTTAAGAAGTTTCTGTGGTTGAAATGTGCCTCTGGGTACCGGCGGACCACAAGCCCAAATACTACAGCTAGCAACACCACCACCACCCTCCCCCCTCGAAAGATTGAAATTCAACAGAGAAATCTTTGTCTCCACATTGCTTTTTGGGGTCTTTCCTGTTGTGGGTAATATACCCATCCACACAAGTAGGGTACCCCTTTTATCTGCACCATTGGGGGAGACCGAATATTAGAGAAGATGGTGTTATTCATTGAATTTCTCTCCATCTGTGCCTTTTAAAATGTAAAGTCTTTTTCTGATCAATGGTAAATCTAAGTCCACTCCCGCTAAATCATATTATTGGCAACACCAAATTCATGCATAAGTTGCATTCATTCCCATTTTCATTAGTTAGGTTTTACTACAGGAATTAATGCCTGGGCAGTGGATTGGAAAGAAATTGTAAGCTGCATCTCGGTTGATAGCTCTGGGTCACGGGTGTAGCATTAATATCGTCCAACGCCCTGGACATATTGTTTGCGGTGTAGGACAAGAATTCTTCATGTTCATTTTGTCCACTGGACAAGGAGGCCCAAACGCTTTGCCTTCCAGTTTATGGTACCACAATATTGATTGATGAAAGATGCAAATTTTGCCTTGGGGCAGACTGTACCAAGTTGTTCGAACTTGTAAATATGTTTTATTGATGCAAAAGCTTTATTTATTGGGGCACGCATTAATTGAAGGGCAGTGAGCTGTGATCTCAGCTTGTTTTTCTGCCATTAGTATAAAAACTTGTAAACATGTTTGCGGAGTTCAGGCTCTGTATAATTCTCTTAGAATTGTCCCTGATATATGCATATTGAAATGAAGAAAGCAAGTGAAGTACAATGATTTCAGAATAAAATGTGCACAAAAACATTGCAACTTGGAAAAAATGTTTTCCAAAACTATTTTGCAACTTCAAATATAATTTCTCTGCAGTATCACTCAAACATGTTCAATGCATGCCAATATGTTCAAACAATTAATAAAGGAAAATTAGTGCTAAACCGTTATGGGCAACATGAAACTACATTAAGGGCCCTCCTTAATGAAAGTCACAAAAGTTATGGATACTTGTCCTTGCGTTGGTGTAGACCTGGAAACCGTATTCCTAGCAAATGTCTTGTCAATTCCATTTTCGCTTGAGTGAATGTACATGTGAAAATCTGTTAGATAAGCAATTGCAAATTCCCTTTACACCCACAATGCCTTTTTTCTCACTG
The DNA here is from genome assembly GCA_963921515.1 of Calotriton arnoldi. Taxonomy (NCBI): domain Eukaryota; kingdom Metazoa; phylum Chordata; class Amphibia; order Caudata; family Salamandridae; genus Calotriton; species Calotriton arnoldi. The sequence goes on from CAWUFW010004326.1 coordinate 818,497, forward strand.
CTAAAAGTTTTCGTTCCCAACCTTTTTCCAGTTTCGGGCAAGATAGGAGAAAAGTTGGTGAATACCCTTAAACACATTAGTTTGTGCATGTCCCGACTCACAGAGCACTCCAACCCTGGAGCCACTGCTTCCAGCCTACTTCTATCCCCTGTGTGTAGATTTGTGGAAAGAAGACCAAATCAGAACCTTGCTGGAATCCAAAACGTAATATAACATTAGGCCTAGCATATTCAGAGAGGCTATTATCAGATCGCTGATTTAAGGATAACATGGCCTTTATCTTTCTCCTCATTCCATGGCACCAATTGGAACAAGTGAATTTTTTTACAGGACAAGTAAATGCTTTATAGAATTCTGCTCTTTGCTTGAAGTGGTAGAGTTTTTAGACTACCAACTAACACTTTGCATCCCTACGACCAGAAGAGTCTGATGGACATAGCTGTGTGTTAGTTTTGTAGATCGACCTTCAGGGCACTTAGGGATTCCTTTATAGACTAACAAACTGGATAAACCGCTTCTCGCTTAATCTACACCCAGCAAAAACGGACATCCTGCTTCTCTGATCGAGAGGGAGTCTCCTCCGGTACGCACCTCGTTTGGACCACTTTCTTCTCTAAGCATCCCCCCCCACATTGGTTCCAGCAGCAAAATCACTTGGATATACCATCAACCAGAACATAACTAAGCTGCCCTTCGTATCCGAGCTTGCCAAAACGACCTCATTTAATCTTTTCTATGTAAGGAAACTCAAGCCTACTAACCACCTGCAGCTTCCAGAGCAGTGGTACAAACCCAGTTTTGTCATAACTTTATAATGGCAAAGCTCTCCAAAACCTCTGTAGAACCTCTTGGGTCTATTTTATACATTACTGCATGCCCTATCAAAGAAGCAAAAGAATCCGAACGCTTACACCTATTTTAATAGACCTTGACTTGCTCCACTTGATCCCAGTATGGACTTTAAAACAGGATGCTTCACTTTGAGACGCAAACTCCACTCCATGGGAGGTCAGAGCAACACTAGAGAAAAATGTTCTGGAAAACCCTATGACCCCAAAATTAAATTCTCAATTAAGCCTTCGCCAATCTCCCAGAAACACTGAGACTCACACTTCAAGCTTCCGAGCCTTCCAAAGGGCTCCATAAACTAAATTGTCCACACAGTAACTAAAACAAAAAATGAATTTACCAGTTGTTTTTTTTTCATGTCTTACGATGTTTCAGTGACCTGCAGGGTGCCGCAGCCCCCTTTGGCAGGGTTCTCTAGTTTGATGTTTACTAGCGTTGGTTTGGTCTGTGTTGGTCTCGGCCCGTCTTAGAGAAATTTACCCCAACGCTTTTTCCTCCTAGTCTTGGCCGACTCTCTCCACATGACCGTAGGAATCGCGTCGCCTTTCCACTGTATTGTAAAAAACAAAAAGTAACGACTTTAGTGCACTAGGTACTCTTAGGATACCAAAGCTAAATACAAGTTTATTCTAAAGGAATACAATCAGCTTATCTTTACTGCAAAGACCATGTCTCTGCTAACAAAATTGAATAGTCGCGTAAGCCAGCTAGTGAAACGTTCTCTCTTTTTCAGCCCCAGGCCTGCAACAGGAACATGCCCTCCTTAGAACAGCTGTGCTCCAATCTGCCCTCCGTAGAACAGCTGTGCTCCAATCTGCCCTCCGTAGAACAGCTGTGCTCCAATCTGCCCTCCGTAGAACAGCTGTGCTCCAATCTGCCCTCCGTAGAACAGCTGTGCTCCAATCTGCCCTCCGTAGAACAGCTGTGCTCCAATCTGCCCTCCGTAGAACAGCTGTGCTCCAATCTGCCCTCCTTAGAACAGCTGTGCTCCAATCTGCCCTCCTTAGAACAGCTGTGCTCCAATCTGCCCTCCGTAGAACAGCTGTGCTCCAATCTGCCCTCCGTAGAACAGCTGTGCTCCAATCTGCCCTCCGTAGAACAGCTGTGCTCCAATCTGCCCTCCGTAGAACAGCTGTGCTCCAATCTGCCCTCCGTAGAACAGCTGTGCTCCAATCTGCCCTCCGTAGAACAGCTGTGCTCCAATCTGCCCTCCGTAGAACAGCTGTGCTCCAATCTGCCCTCCGTAGAACAGCTGTGCTCCAATCTGCCCTCCGTAGAACAGCTGTGCTCCAATCTGCCCTCCGTAGAACAGCTGTGCTCCAATCTGCCCTCCGTAGAACAGCTGTGCTCCAATCTGCCCTCCGTAGAACAGCTGTGCTCCAATCTGCCCTCCGTAGAACAGCTGTGCTCCAATCTGCCCTCCGTAGAACAGCTGTGCTCCAATCTGCCCTCCGTAGAACAGCTGTGCTCCAATCTGCCCTCCGTAGAACAGCTGTGCTCCAATCTGCCCTCCGTAGAACAGCTGTGCTCCAATCTGCCCTCCGTAGAACAGCTGTGCTCCAATCTGCCCTCCGTAGAACAGCTGTGCTCCAATCTGCCCTCCTTATTTGCCATCAAAATCTCAGATTTGCAAGCAGATTTCCCTGTCCAACCCATCCCTTCTCTAGCGCAGTCGGATCCTCCCTGTCCAACCCATCCCTTCTCTAGCGCAGTCGGATCCTCCCTGTCCAACCCATCCCTTCTCGAGCGCAGTCGGATCCTCCCTGTCCAACCCATCCCTTCTCGAGCGCAGTCGGATCCTCCCTGTCCAACCCATCCCTTCTCGAGCGCAGTCGGATCCTCCCTGTCCAACCCATCCCTTCTCTAGCGCAGTCGGATCCTCCCTGTCCAACCCATCCCTTCTCTAGCGCAGTCGGATCCTCCCTGTCCAACCCATCCCTTCTCTAGCGCAGTCGGATCCTCCCTGTCCAACCCATCCCTTCTCGAGCGCAGTCGGATCCTCCCTGTCCAACCCATCCCTTCTCGAGCGCAGTCGGATCCTCCCTGTCCAACCCATCCCTTCTCGAGCGCAGTCGGATCCTCCCTGTCCAACCCATCCCTTCTCGAGCGCAGTCGGATCCTCCCTGTCCAACCCATCCCTTCTCGAGCGCAGTCTGATCCTCCCTGTCCAACCCATCCCTTCTCTAGCGCAGTCGGATCCTCCCTGTCCAACCCATCCCTTCTCTAGCGTAGTTGGATCCTCCCTGTCCAGCTTCTCTGACTAGTTCCACAGCCCTGTCCAGCATGAAGGTCCAATCACTCATGTCTGCTGTCCAATCAGGATTACCAAGTGAGCCCTATTCGCCTCCTGTGGTTTCCCTTGTACCCAATATCCTCCTTTCGATACTCACTGAACCTATGCAATAAATCCATTTAGTCAACATCTGTTCCAGATGTATGGAAACAGGACTCTGATTCCTTTTGCTGAAAAAACCCTCAGGTGACCCTGCAGTGCTAACCAACTTCCAACCCATTTCATTGTTGCCCTTTCCTAACAAAATCATTGAAAGAGCCATGAATCAGCAGATGTCCTTCTGTCTCGCAGCCACAGTACAGAGACCAGTTTGTCTACGGCCACAGACCGCATTGGAATGACTCCGGCTCAGGACCCTACCGCTGCCCTCTTATTGTGTCTGTTAGTGGCATTCGATACGGTCTCCCACACAATGCTTCTCGAAAGCCTGTTCAGGGTTGGAGTCTGTAAAAAGGGGCTCAAGTGGTTAGTCTCTTCCTAGTTCCTTCTCCCAAAGGGTCTCTCTACAGCTGTTTGTCTGAACCCACAAGAATTGCATGTAGTGTTCATCGGGATTTCTCCATTAATGTCTGCTGTCTTCCTCTAGCCTCTGAGTCACTCGTTCACTCTTAAGATGGATCCTATGCTGATGACACATCATCAGCTCCTTCTCTTAGATGCAAGCCTGTTCTTAAACCTGTTTCCGGTCCTGCGTGCGCCGTTGCCTCTGAGATGTAGATGAACTATTCAAGCTTAACTGCGGCAAAAACAAAGCTATTATTCTGGGGACAGAAACCCATTTCTTGGTCTCCGGAGTGGAGTTCTCTGAATTGGGACCAACACTGGTGCATGTTACTTCAGCCAGAAACCTGCAAACTGTATTTTATTAAAGAGGTTAATCATGTGGCCGGAACATACTTTTCTCTTCTTCGCATGCTGAAGATATATTTGTATTCTTCTCCCTGACTCAGAAGTACAATGGTACATTCTTTAATCACCTCTCAATTGGACTATGGTAACTCTCTGCACTCTCTTCAAGTGTTCCAAACTCATTCTTAAACTTCCTTCCTCTTCTTGCATAGCTTCGCTTCTTCAAACCCAACATTGGCTCCCAATATAGAACCTTTCAGTGTTCAAAGCTCTGTTTTGCACACTGAGCAATTCACTAGATCGGGCCAGTCTCTCGGAAGCATTTTGAACCTCTGTCTTCCTTTCCGTGATCGCAGATTTTCTGCTTTTAATCTCTTTGTAGAGCCCAATATCCGCAGAGCAAATCTAGGAGGCCACGCTTTCTCTTTTTTAATAACCAAACCTTAAAACGCACCAACACTGGACCTAAAAAAGATCACCAACCACCTTATCTGCAAGAAACTCAAGACCTGGCTCTTTTAAGACTACTTCTCCTTAGCTGCCCCTCTACCCTTTCAGTGCCAGGACATTCTCTAGCTCACATTTCTTAATAAATGTTCATTATTTCTAAAACATGGGCCTTTAACATGTTTCGCAGCAACGATGGCATTCGTGGAAGCAATGGAAAGTGGCTTTATGTTGCCCTTTTTGTGTGTTTTGAAAATCAGTTTTTAAATAAGCAGGTTGTATTTTAAGAGCGGAAGTAATATTCAATGAAATAAAAAATGTATTGCTATATCTGCACCAAAAATACTTGTGCTACTATTTCAAATTAGGAGAATGGATTCTGTTTTCCAAGTGAAATTCCTCCATTATTAAAAACCTGCATTGGCTTTGTGTAATGAAGCATCATTTTACAGCAGTGCTACCTTGGGCTTCCCAATACGGAAAAGAGACTTGATTTATCGCTAAACAAAATTTGAAAAGACAGCGGTCTTCCCCGTGCTCCTTTGAAGCCCAGGCCTTCTGATGCTGATCACTTTTGAGTAAACAGCAAACTGTTAGCTGAAACATGGCGGCACAGCACAAATGTTAGTGATTTGTGCATTGCAACTACTCTTTGCAATATACTATTCCTCTCTCTTGCCAAAGTTAGCAGATTGGCCTCCTGATATATGGTCGTAACTTTACATGTGTCTAACTTACATCCTCTTCTTCGTTGTGACAGTGAAGAAGAGGGAGGAAAAGGGACAGTTTTACAACAGCCTCTGGTCCATCCTGGAGAAATGCCTTGAGAGAGACTTCACCATATTGATGAGGGACCTCCCTGCCAAGATTTGAAGCAACAACACTGGGATTGAAGAAGTCCTTGGCAACTCTAGCCTTGTTGACATGAACGAGAATGGTGAAAGGCTTGCAGATCTCTGTGCCCTGAACAGTCTGGTGCTAGGCATCTTTGTATTCCCATACACAAGAATACACAATGTGGAATGTGGGTGTCACCAGACCATTCGACATAGTATCAGATCGACAATGTATGGATTGCCAAGAATTTCCGTAGGTCCCTGCAGGATGTGAGAGTGACGAGAGGAGCGGGCGTGGCGTCAGTCCATCACCTTGTTGTGGCCAAGCTAAAGCCGGAGAAAGCGTGGCTGGAACCAACAAACCAATGCCAACATTACCCTCCTAAAAGATGCACAGAAACTGAATAAATACTCAGTCACTCTCAGCAAAAAAAGTTTCAAGCCCTGCAAGAACTAGAGGACAACAGAGACACAGTAGAAAGTCAGTGGGAGAAGATCAAAGCAACAGTGACCTCAACCTGCCAGGAGGTACTGGGTCCCAAGAAACACCAGCATGAAGAATGGATCTCCACGAGACTCTCCGCAAAATCCAAGAGAGCTGCAGTCAACGCCAGCCCAACAAATGCAGAAAAGTGAGAGCTCAAAGTAAATACACCAAAACCAACAAGGAAGCAAAGAGAAGCTTCAGAGCAGACAAGCAAAGATTCATTGATGGTTGCCACAGAAGCCCAGGATGCAGCAAGCCATGGAAACTTGAAAGAACTGTACGACAAAAAAGGAAACTCTCCGGTAGATGCAGCAAGCCAGAAAAGACCTATTCAAGACAAAGCTGGAAAGACAATCGTGGGTAATGAAGGCCAACAACGGAGATGGGTGGAGCACTTTGAAGAACTGCTGAAACAGCTTGTGCTGCAGTCTCCACTAGACCTACAGTCAGCTGATGAAGACTTGGCAGTCGACTGCAGCAGACCAACTAAGGAAGAAATATGACCAGCCATTAAACATTTAAGAAATGGGAAGGCAGCAGGACCTACTAACATTCCTACGGAAGCACTGAAGGCAAACATTAGTAGACATGCTCTACGCCATGTTTGGAAGGATCCCGGAAGAGGAAAAGGTGCCGTCAGACTGGAAGAAGGGATATCTCATCAAGATCCCCAAGAAAGGTGACCTGAGTAACTGCGCAAACTATAGAGGGATAACTCTTCTATCAATCCTAGGCAAAGGGTTCAACAGAGTCCTCCTAAGTAGAATGAAGGAAGATGTTGATGCTCCGTTTCGAGACCAGTGAGCTGGCTCCCATCAAAGATAGATCCTACACAGGCCAGATTGCAACATTACTCATCACTGAGCAGTCGAAGGAATAGAACTCACTCTGTCTATGTCAACTTCGACTATGAGAAAGCATTCGACAGCGTGGACAGAGAGACCCTTTTGAGAGTCCTCTGCCACTACGGTGTGAAAGATACTCGTAAGAATCAGGAACGTTTGCGGGAATGACCTGCAGGATAGACCATGTAGGACAACTCACAGAAGCATCCGAAGTAAGTACCAGAGTCCGCCAAGGGTGTTGGCGCTCTCCTTTTCTCTTCCTGCTGGCCATAGACTGGATCATGAAGACATCCACAGAAAGGAGAAGAAATGGGATCCAGTGGACACCTTGGTTGCCGCTAGAGGACCTGGCCCTACTCTCCCAGACCCATCATAGGATGCAAGAGAAGACCGACAACATGGCAGCCACATCAGCACAAGTTTGCTCAACATCCACAGAGGGCAAAACCAAGATCCTGAAGGCTAACACTGCCAGCCCAACTGCAATCACTCTTGCAGGCGATGCACTGGAAGAGTTTGCGGCCTTCACCTACCAGTGCAGTGTCGTAGACAAATGGGGCAATACAGACGCCGACGTCAGGGCAAGAATAGATAAAGCAAGGGCTGCCCTTAATCAGCTAAAGAAGATCTGGAGCTCCAAGGACCTAACGCTGCCAACCAAGATCAGGCTTTTTAACACCAATGTAAAATCGGTCCTTCTGTATGGAGCAGAAACTTGGAGGACAACAGTGACCACCACCAACGAAGCCCAGACCATCAACACCTGTCTGAGGAAAATCCTCCAAATCCTTTGGACAAACACCATCAGCAACAACCACCTATGGCAAATGACTTAACGACTCCCTGCTCATGAAGAAATCATGAAAAGACGCTTGGTCTGGATCGGTCACACCCTCTGCAAGCCCCTACCGAACACCACCAGGCAAGCTCTGACCTGGAACCCTCCAGGGAAAAGGAAAAGAGGAAAGCCAAGAAACACCTGGCGCCGAGGCCTCGAGGCTGGCTGCAAGGAGATGGGTTACAGCTGGAGTCAGATTGAAAGAAGAAACCAGGACCAAGATGGCTAGGGAGTCCTGTGACGACATCTACCCAGGAGGGGTTGTAGGCAAAAGCAAGTAATTTACATCCATCTTCAGGGCTACACATTTTACAGGTGTAGCCACATGGAAGCTGTCTATCAGTGGCAGTGTTAAGCCTCCCCTGGCCGCCCTGCTTCCCACCGCAATAGTTATTCTTATAAAGAATCAGGAAATGCATCACAGGTCCTTCTGCCCTTTTCGTCTATAGCCAAAGTGCCAGCTGTATCTGCATTTCTCTATCCTCGGACTCCCAAGCCCTGGCAATGCACATCTAATACCAAGCTTCCACTTATTTCCAAACCGTACTGTGGCTCTGCAAGTGGATGTTTCCCCAACTTCTGCATCATTCGTCTCGGGACAAGAAACTACTTCGTTACTTGACCTGTGCGCCTGGTGGCAGTGCCCAGGTTTTTCAAGCCACGTTGTGCGTTTTATTATGAGGGATTCAGAGAAGAGGTGTGGAGTGCCAGGGGGTGACCTGAAAGAGGTATGAAGGTCCGGAATGGGTTGTGTGTGCCTGCACCCGAACACGTGTTGTGATGGTGTTGCTAAGTGTGTTTTGGGGAAGAATTGGTGTGCGATTAGGCTAGGGTGCTGTAGGTGTGAGTGGGTAGCAAGAAGCTAGGAAGTGTGGTGGGCACCAGAGGTGATGAAAGCATACATTAAGGTCCTAAAGGTATGAAAGGAGCTCTCTGTGCTTGACGATGGAGCGGGAAGAGCTTCATGTGTGGTGTCTTTGGTAGAGTGGTATTCTTTTGGAGTGACCACGAACAGGAAGGGGAGGGGGCACTGAGGGCTGAAGTCATCTGAGAATAGCTTGGGGTGATGGACGTTTTAAAGAGCTCTTGAGCAGGTTCCTTGAAAGAGAAGTCCTGGAACTGGTGTGAGAAAGTCCCTGCGATGAAGTAGTGGTGGTGTATTTGGGGGTCGATGAAAAGATATACGAGAGCCACGAAGTCTGCATAACTACTATGGCACAAGTGACCATTTATTGTTTCAGTTAACAAGTTGGGTACATGAAGGCTTTCCTCCGAAATACTGCGTTTTTCTTTCTTGTTTTGTCTGGTGACATGCACGTACAAAGATAGCTGTTTACCGTTTCCCCTCCCAGCTCTCGAACACGGGGAAAGTTTCCTCTTTGTATTTTTTTTCTATTTCTGCTATGAAAAACTGTTGCATTGCTATTGCAGCAAGGACCAGTGTAATTTTTCAACCTGTAACCAGAATGTCTCAATGTTTGTACATCACAACTTTGTGCAGATTGCTGCCTGATGTTCGATCATCGGCAAGAGGAGCTGAAATTGTTTCTGTTCTTCTCCAGTCCTTTCCTGGAGTCTGTTATCTCTGTCCTTTACATGCACTTGTAGGTCTGTTTGTGCCTTTCCTCTGCTAACTATGACTCGTGATCAGTGTAGGAGAGTAGGATCTGCTTCTTATAGTTACCCCCACTTTTTGCTGATGTTTCACTGTTTTCGACTTGGACTGGGGTCCTGAATAGCAGGATCCCAGTCAGACTATCTGCTTTCTCCTCTAAATTGATTGCATGTACTTTAGGTACACTCCAGATTGGATTCTGGGGTACCCTTATAAGTCCCTAGCATATGGTATACTATGTACCCAGGGCATCAGTACCCCAGAGGCCTCCCAGGGGCTGCAGCATGTATTATGCCACCCCTGAGAGACCATTTAAAATGACACCACAGGTCTGCTACTGCAGCCTGTGTAAGGTGGTGCATGCACCCCTTACTTAGATATAGGTTCACTATATCTATCCTAATGACTGCACATATAAACCTATCAGTCACCCCTATGGCAGGCCTTATCAATCCTGAAGGCAGGATGCTGGGTTTTATGTGAGAGGGTGCCCATGCATGAGCAGAGCCCCTCTGCAGCCTTCGGAACCTATTTTCCGGGGTTGTTTGTAATGCAACCAACCATATATACTTAAGTGCATTATAACCTCGCGGTAAATGCTAACTTTAATATGGCTGCATGGAAACATGTTGTGTTTGGTGTCAAACACCTTGGAATCATACCTCCACACCAGTAACTAGTGTGGGAGGTATGATTCCACCCTCCTAGAGGGAGAAATATGACAGCACCGGTACACCCGGTACCAGCTTTCTTGACCCCGGCATCACAAAATGGATGCTGCCAGCCACAGACACGAGTCTGCCCTCCTGCTGCTGGACGAAACTCCGGCAGGGGAAGGTTTGACAATGGTTTTCCTGTCACATGGAGGTGTGACCACCTCCCAGACAGGCTTTAGTGTATTGGGGCTGGGTGGGTGCACTCCAAGAGTGCTTTGAAGTCTGCACTGGGGGCACATTTGGTGTCCCTGTGCATAGTCTAGCTCAAACCGGTTGCAGGAGCCATTTGCTCTGGCGCGAACCTGGACAAAGGACATGGGTGTAGCCACCCCTCTGTCCTGACCCTCCCATAGGTGGGTCCCCAGAGTTTGTCCCACCCCTTCCTTGGGTATAAAATAGGAACCCCTGACTACAGGACTTTGGATTTACCTGGACTAAACTCTGCTACAGAAACCAAGTACTTTTGACGATCTACACTTCGTTGGACGACAGAAGAATCTCCCTTGGAGTAAAGGAGTTACTCCCCTGCTGAGCAGGCACCTAAACGCATCTGACCGGTTTGCATCTACGAAGCTCCCGAAGAACTCCGAAGATTTTTGCAACACAGGAGGTGGGTTCCCGAGATCTCCGAGGTCGATCTGCGCTCTCAGCAATTCTGAGGCCCGTATCCCTCGTGGGGACCGTGAAACCCGTACCACTGGGCACAGTGTACATTTGCAGCAGCATATGCTTTTCGGCGACCCCTGAAGCTGTGCTTTGGGCTACTTGTAGTCCTGACCCCGAGCAGTAATTCCACCAAAGATTTCCAGCCTACACTCCACGAGTGTTCCGTGGGCTGGTATTTAGTGATTCAGCTCGAGGTCCCTTCGCGATCCCTGGTCCGTTGGCCTGTGGGTCCCTGTGAAGGCAACTTTAACTTTCAGTGGGCTTCCCTGGTTGCTCCAGACGTGTCCTGACTCTCCATCGCTTGGAGAGTCCCCAGGACCTTGCTGGTCCTCACAGAAGCAGCTTTCCTCTGACCGCGTGGGTTGCAGTTGCCAAGGCTTGTTGGTGTTCAATCCGGACACTGACCCCCCCAACACTCTACATCCTTCGTGGGACAGCTCGAATCCGGACTTTGGTCGTCGTAAACGTCTCCTGGTCCCCGTGGCTGCAGAGTCAAGCTTCACCTCATCTCACCTGAAGCACCCGACATCGGTGGGCATTCGATTGCTCCGCTCCTGGTCACGTGAAGTGACCCAGACTTTGTCCCCTCTGCTTTCAGGTTCTTCTCATCTCCGATCCAGGCTTGGGTCACACCGGACACTTTTCTTCTCCACGGCAGCAGTACTTTTCCGCATCACGCCATTGAAAACGACGAGGGTTTCCGACACCACTTGACCCCTATGCACCCGGCTCCTCTGGGATAGGTAACACGGGTACCTCAGTACTCTCAAGGGTGCTGGCCTTAGAACCTTCTATGTTTAGCTTGGTTTACTTAAAGTCCTCTCCTAAGTGTCCTTAATCTTTAAATTTCCAACCGCGACTTTCCCATAGAGTTGTACGGAGCTCGCGTCTGTGTTCCCACACTGCACCCGTCCTCCGTGGGTCCCCTGTGTCACTACCTTGGGTGGTTCCTTGGGGTCCCAGCGATTCTACGTGCTCTATGCACTGTCTAGTCAAGTTGTGGTTGTTATACCACTTTCTTAGTATATGGGTTGGTCTCCCCCTGGAGCCCACTGTGTATTGTGCTATTTACTGTCGTTCTAGTGATTTAATATTGTGTGCCTTAATCTCTAATCTCATAAAGAGGTTAGTAGAGAGTGTTTAGTAATAAATACATATATTTTATATATACCTGGTGTGGTTCTCCTTTCATTTGGTCATTCAGGAGGTTATATACTGGTAAAACAAACAGCTTAACACTCCTTCAAGACTTAGCCTGAAGGCTGCTCTCCATAGCTACCACTAGGATAGCTTTCAATAAAGGTTGTCTTTAACCTAATCATCAATAAAGGTAGTTTGGACTTGTGCAAGGTGCCCACTTTAATTAGTGGACAGCATATACCAGGCCAACTTCTCACAATCCGCTTCCCAGTCTACTTTTCTTGTTTAATCTCCTATTCAGGTTCCTATTTCCACTTTAAATGATTAGACTATGCTTGATTTATCTCTGGCTGTCTCTTGTGACCCTCTTCTCTTGCTGTCTCTTGTGATCCTCTGCAGGTGTGAGTCCAATTCCTGGAAGCGTGAAGTATAATGAGAGTGCTGGAGGCTTCTACTATGAGGAGAGCAACAAACTGCTCTCGATTACTCGCAACAGATTCATTCATTGGTGAGTTCATGGCCTTCTCTTAGATTGTGCGAGGGGCATGGTTGGGTGGTGAGGGTTTCTAACTCAAACAGGTGGGAGATGGAACAAATTGTTTTACCTCCCAGAATTGCAAGCAAGCAGCTGGTTGGTTACTATGTGGTGCAGGCAAGTAGTTTCTCTACCCAAAGGTACCGGAGATGACATTCCTCAAATAGCATTGCCTCCCGATTGTTTTTGCCTCCCAAACAGTCTTGAAGGTTCAATCAATCAGGGTTGGTAAAGCGCAGCCACTCACCTGGGAGGGTCTCAAGGCTCTGAGGGAGGAGGGGTGTTGGCTCTGAGTGCTGGGGTCATCCGAAGAGCCAGGTCTTAAGGTCCTTCCTGAACTGGGGAAATGTGGGAGATTGCCGGAGGTGTAGGGGGAGGGTGTCCCAGTCTCTGGCTGCTAGGTAGGACAAAGACTTTCCTCCTGTTCTGGTCTTGTTGGTACATGGGACGGTGGCCAGAGAGTGCTGGGCTGATCGGAGATGTCTTTTGGGTGTGTGGAAAGAGAGGCGACTGTTCAGGTATGCAGGTCCGGTGTTGTGAAGGGCCTTGTATGCGTGGGTGAGGAGTTTGAAGGTTATTCTTCTTTCGACTGGAAGCCAGTGGAGATCGCAGAGGTGTTGGGTGATGTGACTGCGACGGGGGATGTCAAGGATCAGTCTGGATGCAGTGTTCTGGAAAGTCTGGAGTTTGCAAAGGAGTTTCTTGTTGATTCTGGTGTAGAGCGTTGCCGTAGTCCAGTCTGCTGCTGATGACTGTGTGCGTGACAGTTTTTCTGGATTCGGTTGGCATCCATCTGAAAGTCTTTTAAAGCTTGAGGAGGACTACTGTCTTTTCTGAGTTGAGTTTCAGGCTGCTGCTGTTCATCCAGGTTGCGACAGCTTTCATCTCTTCTTGGAAGTTGTGTTTGGTGATATTGGGTTCGTTGGTGAGGTAGAGGATCAGCTGGGTGTCGTCGGCGTAAGAGGCGATATTGAGCCTGTGGTTCCTGACGATGGTTGGGAGGGGGGGCCACGTAGACATTGAAGAGGGTGGGGCTGATGGAGGAGCCCTGGGGCACTCCACAGTTGGTCACTGTCGGTTCCGAGAGGTAGGGAGTGAGTCTGACCCGCAGAGTTCTGCCGATGAGGAAGGAGCGTATCCAGCCGAGGGCCTTGCCGCGGATGCCGGCGTCGTGGAGTCTGGTGGCTAGGGTACGGTGGGAGACTGTGTCAAATGCAGCCGAGAGGTCCAGGAGGATGAGGGCTGCCCATTTTGCCCTGGTCGAGGAAGGAGCAGATGTCTTCAGCGAGTAGGGCGGTATTGGTGCTGTGGTTGCTTCGGAATCCGGATTGGGAGCTGTCCAGGACGTTGTTGGCTTCAATGAAGTTTGCTAGCTGGGTGTTGACGGCATTTTCGATGACCTTGGCTGCGAATGGGAGATGGGCCTGAAGTTCTTGAGGTCCGTCTGGTCCGAGGAGGGTTTCTTCAGGAGGGGGTTGACTTCGGCGTGGTTCCAGTTGTCGGGGAAGGTGGCGGTCTAGAAGGAGCAGTTGATCGTCCGACGTAGTTCGGGTGTGATGGTAGAGATGGCTCTGTGGATGATGTGATGTGGGCAGGGGTCTGAGGGTGCTCCGGAGTGGATGCTTTTCATGGTCTTCAAGGTGTTTTCTGTCATGAGCGGGATCCATTTGAGCAGGGTCTGTTGGGTGGCATTGCACGAGGGGGAGCTGGAGCGGTGGTCTTGGCTGTCGAAGTTGTCGTAGATCATCTTAATCTTGTGGTGGAAGAAGGTACTGAGTCTGTTGCAGAGGTCTAGGGAGGGTGGAACGTCTGTTTTGCTGCATAGTTTGGCGAATTCATTGATGATGGAGAAGAGCTCTTTGGTGTTGTTTCTTCCTTGTGGATTTGATGAGTTGGTGGTGTGCTGTGGTGGCTGCTTTGTAGGCGGCGCATGTTTCTGGGGTTTTGTTGTTCCTCCATGTCTTTTTGAGACGTCTGCAGAAGCGTCTGGATTCTTGGAGTGCAGGGGTGAACCTGCTTGTTTTCTTGATGGGTCTTCCGGTGGTTTTCTTGAGGGAGTTTGTCTGCGCCGTTCGTGATCCGTCGGTGGAGGTTGCGTGCTGCGGTGTTTGCGTCTGATGTAGTCTGTGGTGGGGTGCTGACGAGGGCGGAGGTGAGCTGGTCTTTGGTGACTTTTTTCCAGCTTCTGCGGGGGAGGCGGTGGGCGTGCTTATGAACAGTGGGTTTTTTGAAGAAGTGGATGCAGTGCTGATCTGTCCAGAGGAGTTCCATGGTGTAGATATAGGAGATGCTGTTTCCTCCAGTGAAGACTGGGTTGAGTGTCTCCTGCTTGGTGCGTGTGGGTGGTGACTAGTTGTTTCAGTCCTATGTTGGCGAGGTTCTCTAGGAGGGAGGCGGTGTTTGAGTCGTCGTGGTTATCCAGGTGGAAGTTTAGGTCTCCGAGTAGGATGTAGTCTATGGATGCGAGGGCATGGGGTGCAATGAGGCCGGTGCTGGAGTCGAAGGGAGCGCGGGGGCCAGGCGGCCTGTAGATGAGGGTTCCGCAGGGAGTCGTTTTGGGGTTGGTCTGGATCTAGAAGTGGAGGTGCTCCATGAGGGTCGTTGTTTCGCCTGGGAGGGAGGTCATGCAGAGGGTGCTTTTGTGAACGACGGCGAGGCCTCCTCCTAGACGAATGGGGCGGTCCTTGCGCAAGATCTTGTATCTGTCAGGAATGGCAGTGGCAATGTCTGGTGCAGAGTTGCCGTTGGTCCAGGTTTCTGTGAGGACTGCGACGTCTGGCGAGTAGGTGTTCAGGAGGTTCCAGATTTCTGTGGCGTGTTTGCGTAGGGAAAGTACGTTGAGGAGGATGCAGTTGAGTGGTTTGTGAGCAGTGATGTCCGGTAGGCTGGGAGATGCTGCTGGGGTACGGAGGTGGGTGAAGGTGCGGCGGCAGTGTAGACAGGAGAGAGGGCGCTGGTGTTGGTGGGCGTTGAGAGCTGGCAGTTGTTGTTGCATCCGGGGTTGAGATTGTGGTGGGTGCTGGTTGAGTCATGGACAGGCGCAGAAGGGCTTGCCTTTGGCGTGCCAGCGGCGCGGCCATGTAGCGGCCTCCATTGAGTAGGGATCGAGGGTGGCGGGTCAGGTGGGAGGCGGGTAGGACACACTGGAGGGGCCACATGGGCTGCAGCAGCGGGGGAAACTAAGGAAAGAATGAGAAGTGAAAAGGAGAAAAGTGACAGAAGGGCAGAACGAAGGAAAGAGGAAAAAGAGCACAAAAGGAAAGGGGCAAGAGAGGCAGAGGTGGAGCAACAGAAGAGCAGAGTGCTCTCCCACTGGACCACCAGTGATAAGGGACAGGCAGGAGCCTGCGGGTGGAGGAGGGCCTCGAGCACCCCGCAACGGAGCTCAGGGGGCAGCACTTGGTGGAGCTGCGCGGGGGAGAGCAGTCACACTGACCAGGTCAGTGGACTTATTCCCAAGGTTTCAACCTGTGTGGAAGATGCTCATTGTGTCTTGGACAGTTGGATTTTATTTTTGCGCCTTTCCTTGGAGTGAGACCTTTCCTTGTGGAAGTTGCAGCCCAGCTCAGGTCAAGACCTGGTAGAGTCTGAGAACTTCATGTGGGAGGCCCTTGGGCAGGAGAGAGCTTCTGGGCAGTATACCCCATGGGGGCTGTTCATCCCTCGTGTCTCAGGGCCCCAATCAGGTTTTGTCAATAGTGTAATCGAGTAATTCCTTTAGATGGTTGACTCTCCTGGGTAGTTGACGTTTAATAGTCAAGACTTACTGCACTATGTGAGCGGAATTAGCTACTCCGACAACATCAATAACAGTGAAAAAGCAGTGTAAAAACACTACTGTTTCTCCGAAGGAGAGGGCTTTATTCAATGATAAGTAAATAAGGCCGTTAAACATAGGAAGTGCACAAAGCCGGAAGGTGCGAGGACCTGGGGCTGTAGCTATCCGTGCAAATGTCTTTATATCATTTACATGATAGATTTGGAAGTTACTCTAACCAGTGGAAAGCATTTGAGTATTCTTAGAAGCTTTAAAACTTGTCAAGCTTTACTCTTTTATCAATAGGAAGGCGGTACCGGACCCCAGGATACAGACTCTAGGTGGGATTAAGTCTCTCCATCTTATTTGCATCTCTGGACGCAAAGTCCTGCTAACTTTAGCCGTAAACATTATTCAGAACTCACCTGGACCTAAAGAACTACCGTCCAAATCAAACAAGAGTCCCACCAAACTAAAGAAAATAGAGATTTAAAGTGCTTGGGCTTGTTCAGTCTGTGTCCAGTTTAACATGATTATTAGGGGTCTAGATAGATGCACAGTTGAAGGCGAGACCTTTTGAGGCCCCTCTGCTCTCATTCGTCCAATCGTTTTCAGTGGGGAGAACGGCATATGTAGTATTGGATGAGCTCATACAGCAGCCCCTGAAGGTATAAACTCTAGGGACCTGCACCTCGAGGAGGGTGTATGTAGTATTGAGACAGCATTCATGAAGCAGCCCCGAAGGTATAAACTCTAGGGGCCTGCACCTCGAGGAGGGTGTATGTAGTATTGAGACAGCATTCATGAAGCAGCCTCCGAAGGTATAAACTCTAGGGGCCTGCACCTCGAGGAGGGTGTATGTAGTATCGGATGAGCTCATTCAGCAGCCCCGAAGGTATAAACTCTAGGGGCCTGCACCTCGAGGAGGGTGTATGTAGTATTGAGACAGCATTCATACAGCAGCCCCTGAAGGTATAAACTCTAGGGGCCTGCACCTCGAGGAGGGTGTATGTAGTATCGGATGAGCTAATTCAGCAGCCCCCGAAGGTATAAACTCTAGGGGCCTGTATCTCGAGGAGGGTGTATGTAGTATTGAGACAGCATTCATGAAGCAGCCTCCGAAGTTATAAACTCTAGGGGCCTGCACCTCGAGGAGGGTGTATGTAGTATCGGATGAGCTCATTCAGCAGCCCCCGAAGGTATAAACTCTAGGGGCCTGCACCTCGAGGAGGGTGTATGTAGTATTGAGACAGCATTCATGAAGCAGCCTCCGAAGGTATAAACTCTAGGGGCCTGCACCTCGAGGAGGGTGTATGTAGTATTGAGACAGCATTCATGAAGCAGCCTCCGAAGGTATAAACTCTAGGGGCCTGCACCTCGAGGAGGGTGTATGTAGTATTGAGACAGCATTCATGAAGCAGCCCCCGAAGGTATAAACTCTAGCGGCCTGCACCTCAAGGAGGGTGTATGTAGTATTGAGACAGCATTCATGAAGCAGCCCCCGAAGGTATAAACTCTAGCGGCCTGCACCTCGAGGAGGGTGTATGTAGTATTGAGACAGCATTCATGAAGCAGCCCCCGAAGGTATAAACTCTAGGGGCCTGCACCTCGAGGAGGATGTATGTAGTATTGAGACAGCATTCATGAAGCAGCCCCCGAAGGTATAAACTCTAGCGGCCTGCACCTCGAGGAGGGCATATGTAGTATCGGATGAGCTCATACAGCAGCCCCTGAATATATAAACTCTAGCGGCCTGCACCTCGAGGAGGGTGTATGTAGTAAGGGCTCAGCGCTCATGAAGCAGCCCCGAAGGTATAAACTCTAGCGGCCTGCACCTCGAGGAGGGTGTATGTAGTATTGAGACAGCATTCATGAAGCGGCCCCGAAGGTATAAACTCTAGGGGCCTGCACCTCGAGGAGGGTGTATGTAGTATTGAGACAGCATTCATGAAGCGGCCCCGAAGGTATAAACTCTAGCGGCCTGCACCTCGAGGAGGGTGTATGTAGTATCGGATGAGCTCATTCAGCAGCCCCCGAAGGTATAAACTCTAGGGGCCTGCACCTCGAGGAGGGTGTATGTAGTATTGAGACAGCATTCATGAAGCAGCCTCCGAAGGTATATACTCTAGGGGCCTGCATCTCGAGGATGGTGTATGTAGTATTGAGACAGCATTCATGAAGCAGCCTCCGAAGGTATATACTCTAGGGGCCTGCATCTCGAGGATGGTGTATGTAGTATTGAGACAGCATTCATGAAGCAGCCCCCGAAGGTATAAACTCTAGCAGCCTGCAACTCGAGGAGGGTGTATGTAGTATTGAGACAGCATTCATGAAGCAGCCTCCGAAGGTATAAACTCTAGCGGCCTGCACCTCGAGGAGGGTGTATGTAGTATTGAGACAGCATTCATGATGCAGCCCCGAAGGTATAAACTCTAGGGGCCTGGACCTCGAGGAGGGTGTATGTAGTATTTGATCAGCGCTCATGAAGCAGCCCCTGAAGATAGTAAACTCTATGGGCCTGCACCTCGAGGAGGGTGTATGTAGTATCGGATGAGCTCATTCAGCAGCCCCCGAAGGTATAAACTCTAGGGGCCAGCACCTCGAGGAGGGTGTATGTAGTATTGAGACAGCATTCATGAAGCAGCCCCCGAAGGTATAAACTCTAGGGGCCTGCACCTCGAGGAGGGTGTATGTAGTATCGGATGAGTTCATTCAGCAGCCCCCGAAGGTATAAACTCTAGGGGCCATCACCTCGAGGAGGGTGTATGTAGTAAGGGCTCAGCGCTCATGAAGCAGCCTCCGAAGGTATAAACTCTAGTGGCCTGCACCTCGAGGAGGGTGTATGTAGTATTGAGACAGCATTCATGAAGCAGCCCCCGAAGGTATAAACTCTAGTGGCCTGCACCTCGAGGAGGGTGTATGTAGTATTGAGACAGCATTCATGAAGCAGCCCCCGAAGGTATAAACTCTAGGGGCCAGCACCTCGAGGAGGGTGCATGTAGTATCGGATGAGCTCATTCAGCAGCCCCCGAAGGTATAAACTCTAGGGGCCAGCACCTCGAGGAGGGTGTATGTAGTATTGAGACAGCATTCATGAAGCAGCCTCCGAAGGTATAAACTCTAGCGGCCTGCACCTCGAGGAGGGTGTATGTAGTAAGGGCTCAGCGCTCATTCAGCAGCCCCCGAAGGTATAAACTCTAGGGGCCAGCACCTCGAGGAGGGTGTATGTAGTATTGAGACAGCATTCATGAAGCAGCCCCCGAAGATATAAACTCTAGGGGCCTGCACCTCGAGGAGGGTGTATGTAGTATCGGATGAGCTCATTCAGCAGCCCCCGAAGGTATAAACTCTAGGGGCCAGCACCTCGAGGAGGGTGTATGTAGTATTGAGACAGCATTCATGAAGCAGCCCCCGAAGGTATAAACTCTAGGGGCCTGCACCTCGAGGAGGGTGTATGTAGTATCGGATGAGCTCATTCAGCAGCCCCCGAAGGTATAAACTCTAGGGGCCTGCACCTCGAGGAGGGTGTATGTAGTATCGGATGAGCTCATTCAGCAGCCCCCGAAGGTATAAACTCTAGCGGCCTGCACCTCGAGGAGGGTGTATGTAGTATCGGATGAGCTCATTCAGCAGCCCCCGAAGGTATAAACTCTAGGGGCGCGCACCTCGAGGAGGGTGTATGTAGTATCGGATGAGCTCATTCAGCAGTCCCCGAAGGTATAAACTCTAGGGGCCAGCACCTCGGGGAGGGTGTATGTAGTATTGAGACAGCATTCATGAAGCAGCCCCCGAAGGTATAAACTCTAGGGGCCTGCACCTTGAGGAGGGTGTATGTAGTATCGAATGAGCTCATTCAGCAGCCCCCGAAGGTATAAACTCTAGCGGCCTGCACCTCGAGGAGGGTGTATGTAGTATTGAGACAGCATTCATGAAGCAGCCTCCGAAGGTATAAACTCTAGCGGCCTGCACCTCGAGGAGGGTGTATGTAGTATTAGGACAGCATTCATGAAGCAGCCCCTGAAGGTATAAACTCTAGCGGCCTGCACCTCGAGGAGGGTGTATGTAGTATTGAGACAGCATTCATGAAGCAGCCCCCGAAGGTATAAAAACTAGGGGCCTGCACTTCGAGAAGGGTGTATGTAGTATTGAGACTGCATTCATGAAGCAGCCCCAGAAGGTATAAACTCTAGCGGCCTGCACCTCGAGGAGGGCATATGTAGTATCGGATGAGCTCATACAGCAGCCCCTGAAGGTATAAACTCTAGCGGCCTGCACCTCGAGGAGGGCATATGTAGTATCGGATGAGCTCATACAGCATCCCCTGAAGGTATAAACTCTAGCGGCCTGCACCTCGAGGAGGGCATATGTAGTATCGGATGAGCTCATACAGCAGCCCCTGAAGGTATAAACTCCAGCGGCCTGCACCTCGAGGAGGGCATATGTAGTATCGGATGAGCTCATACAGCAGCCCCTGAAGGTATAAACTCTAGCGGCCTGCACCTCGTGGAGGGCATATGTAGTATCGGATGAGCTCCTACAGCACCTTCTGAAGGTATAAACTCTAGCGGCCTGCACCTCGAGGTTAGGGTGTATGTAGTATTGAGACAGCATTGATGAAGCAGCCTCCGAAGGTATAAACTCTAGCGGCCTGCACCTCGAGGAGGGCATATGTAGTATCAGATGAGCTCATACAGCAGCCCCTGAAGGTATAAACTCTAGCGGCCTGCAACTCAAGGAGGGTGTATGTAGTAAGGGCTCAGCGCTCATGAAGCCGCCCCCGAAGATATAAACTCTAGCGGCCTGCACCTCGAGGAGGGTGTATGTAGTATTGAGACAGCATTCATGAAGCAGCCTCTGAAGGTATAAACTCTAGGGGCCTGCTCATCGAGGAGGGTGTATGTAGTATCGCATGAGCTCATTCAGCAGCCCCCGAAGGTATAAACTCTAGGGGCCAGCACCTCGAGGAGGGTGTATGTAGTATTGAGACAGCATTCATGAAGCAGCCCCCGAAGGTATAAACTCTAGTGGCCTGCACCTCGAGGAGGGTGTATGTAGTATTGAGACAGCATTCATGAAGCAGCCCCCGAAGGTATAAACTCTAGGGGCCAGCACCTCGAGGAGGGTGTATGTAGTATCGGATGAGCTCATTCAGCAGCCCCCGAAGGTATAAACTCTAGGGGCCAGCACCTCGAGGAGGGTGTATGTAGTATTGAGACAGCATTCATGAAGCAGCCCCCGAAGGTATAAAATCTAGGGGCCTGCACCTCGAGGAGGGTGTATGTAGTATCGGATGAGCTCATTCAGCAGCCCCCGAAGGTATAAACTCTAGGGGCCTGCACCTCGAGGAGGGTGTATGTAGTAAGGGCTCAGCGCTCATGAAGCAGCCCCGAAGGTATAAACTCTAGGGGCCTGCACGTCGAGGAGGGTGTATGTAGTATTGCGACAGCATTCATGAAGCAGCCGCCGAAGGTATAAACTCTAGCGGCCTGCACCTCGAGGAGGGTGTATGTAGTATCGGATGAGCTCATTCAGCAGCCCCCGAAGGTATAAACTCTAGGGGGCCAGCACCTCGAGGAGGGTGTATGTAGTATTGAGACAGCATTCATGAAGCAGCCTCCGAAGGTATAAACTCTAGGGGCCTGCACCTCGAGGAGGGTGTATGTAGTATTGAGACAGCAGTCATGAAGCAGCCCCCGAAGGTATAAACTCTAGCGGCCTGCACCTCGAGGAGGGTGTATGTAGTATTGAGACAGCATTCATGAAGCAGCCTCCAAAGGTATAAACTCTAGCGGCCTGCACCTCGAGGAGGGTGTATGTAGTATCGGATGAGCTCATTCAGCAGCCCCCGAAGGTATAAACTCTAGGGGCCAGCACCTCGAGGAGGGTGTATGTAGTATTGAGACAGCATTCATGAAGCAGCCTCCGAAGGTATAAACTCTAGCGGCCTGCACCTCGAGGAGGGTGTATGTAGTAAGGGCTCAGCGCTCATGAAGCAGCCTCCGAAGGTATAAACTCTAGGGGCCTGCACCTCGAGGAGGGTGTATGTAGTATTGAGACAGCATTCATGAAGCAGCCTCCGAAGGTATAAACTCTAGGGGCCTGCACCTCGAGGAGGGTGTATGTAGTATTGAGACAGCATTCATGAAGCAGCCCCCGAAGGTATAAACTCTAGCAGCCTGCACCTCGAGGAGGGTGAATGTAGTATTGAGACAGCATTCATGAAGCAGCCTCCGAAGGTATAAACTCTAGCGGCCTGCACCTCGAGGAGGGTGTATGTAGTATCGGATGAGCTCATTCAGCAGCCCCCGAAGGTATAAACTCTAGGGGCCTGCACCTCGAGGAGGTTGTATGTAGTATTGAGACAGCATTCATGAAGCAGCCTCCGAAGGTATAAACTCTAGCGGCCTGCACCTCGAGGAGGGTGTGTATATAGTATCGGATGAGCTCATTCAGCAGCCCCCGAAGGTATAAACTCTAGGGACATGTATCTCGAGGAGGGTGTATGTAGTATTGAGACAGCATTCATGAAGCAGCCCCTGAAGGTATAAACTCTAGCGGCCTGCACCTCGAGGAGGGTGTATGTAGTATTGAGACAGCATTCATGAAGCAGCCTCTGAAGGTATAAACTCTAGGGGCCTGCTCATCGAGGAGGGTGCATGTAGTATCGCATGAGCTCATTCAGCAGCCCCCGAAGGTATAAACTCTAGGGGCCAGCACCTCGAGGAGGGTGTATGTAGTATTGAGACAGCATTCATGAAGCAGCCCCGAAGGTATAAACTCTAGTGGCCTGCACCTCGAGGAGGGTGTATGTAGTATTGAGACAGCATTCATGAAGCAGCCCCGAAGGTATAAACTCTAGTGGCCTGCACCTCGAGGAGGTTGTATGTAGTATTGAGACAGCATTCATGAAGCAGCCCCCGAAGGTATAAACTCTAGGGGCCAGCACCTCGAGGAGGGTGTATGTAGTATCGGATGAGCTCATTCAGCAGCCCCGAAGGTATAAACTCTATGGGCCAGCACCTCGAGGAGGGTGTATGTAGTATTGAGACAGCATTCATGAAGCAGCCCCCGAAGGTATAAACTCTAGGGGCCTGCACCTCGAGGAGGGTGTATGTAGTATCGGATGAGCTCATTCAGCAGCCCCCGAAGGTATAAACTCTAGGGGCCTGCACCTCGAGGAGGGTGTATGTAGTAAGGGCTCAGCGCTCATGAAGCAGCCCCGAAGGTATAAACTCTAGGGGCCTGCACCTCGAGGAGGGTGTATGTAGTATTGCGACAGCATTCATGAAGCAGCCTCCGAAGGTATAAACTCTAGCGGCCTGCACCTCGAGGAGGGTGTATGTAGTAAGGGCTCAGCGCTCATGAAGCAGCCTCCGAAGGTATAAACTCTAGGGGCCTGCACCTCGAGGAGGGTGTATGTAGTATTGAGACAGCATTCATGAAGCAGCCTCCGAAGGTATAAACTCTAGGGGCCTGCACCTCGAGGAGGGTGTATGTAGTATTGAGACAGCATTCATGAAGCAGCCCCCGAAGGTATAAACTCTAGCAGCCTGCACCTCGAGGAGGGTGTATGTAGTATTGAGACAGCATTCATGAAGCAGCCTCCGAAGGTATAAACTCTAGCGGCCTGCACCTCGAGGAGGGTGTATGTAGTATTTGATCAGCGCTCATGAAGCAGCCCCTGAAGATAGTAAACTCTAGGGGCCTGCACCTCGAGGAGGGTGTATGTAGTATCGGATGAGCTCATTCAGCAGCCCCCGAAGGTATAAACTCTAGGGGCGAGCACCTCGAGGAGGGTGTATGTAGTATCGGATGAGCTCATTCAGCAGCCCCCGAAGGTATAAACTCTAGGGGCGAGCACCTCGAGGAGGGTGTATGTAGTATCGGATGAGCTCATTCAGCAGTCCCCGAAGGTATAAACTCTAGGGGCCAGCACCTCGAGGAGGGTGTATGTAGTATTGAGACAGCATTCATGAAGCAGCCCCCGAAGGTATAAACTCTAGGGGCCTGCACCTCGAGGAGGGTGTATGTAGTATCGGATGAGCTCATTCAGCAGCCCCGAAGGTATAAACTCTAGCGGCCTGCACCTCGAGGATGGTGTATGTAGTATTGAGACAGCATTCATGAAGCAGCCCCCGAAGGTATAAACTCTAGCAGCCTGCACCTCGAGGAGGGTGTATGTAGTATTGAGACAGCATTCATGAAGCAGCCTCCGAAGGTATAAACTCTAGCGGCCTGCACCTCGAGGAGGGTGTATGTAGTATCGGATGAGCTCATTTAGCAGCCCCGAAGGTATAAACTCTAGGGGCCAGCACCTCGAGGAGGGTGTATGTAGTATTGAGACAGCATTCATGAAGCAGCCTCCGAAGGTATAAACTCTAGCGGCCTGCACCTCGAGGAGGGTGTATGTAGTATTGAGACAGCATTCATGAAGCAGCCCCGAAGGTATAAACTCTAGGCGCCTGCACCTCGAGGAGGGTGTATGTAGTATTGAGACAGCATTCATGAAGCAGCCTCCGAAGGTATAAACTCTAGCGGCCTGCACCTCGAGGAGGGTGTATATAGTATCGGATGAGCTCATTCAGCAGCCCCCGAAGGTATAAACTCTAGGGACATGTATCTCGAGGAGGGTGTATGTAGTATTGAGACAGCATTCATGAAGCAGCCCCCGAAGGTATAAACTCTAGCAGCCTGCACCTCGAGGAGGGTGTATGTAGTATCGGATGAGCTCATTCAGCAGCCCCCGAAGGTATAAACTCTAGGGGCCAGCACCTCGAGGAGGGTGTATGTAGTATTGAGACAGCATTCATGAAGCAGCCCCCGAAGTTATGAACTCTAGGGGACTGCACCTCGAGGAGGGTGTATGTAGTATCGGATGAGCTCATTCAGCAGCCCCCGAAGGTATAAACTCTAGGGGCCAGCACCTCGAGGAGGGTGTATGTAGTGTTGAGACAGCATTCATGAAGCAGCCCCCAAAGGTATAAACTCTAGGGGCCTGCACCTCGAGGAGGGTGTATGTAGTATCGGATGAGCTCATTCAGCAGCCCCGAAGGTATAAACTCTAGGGGCCAGCACCTCGAGGAGGGTGTATGTAGTATTGAGACAGCATTCATGAAGCAGCCCCGAAGGTATAAACTCTAGGGGCCTGCACCTCGAGGAGGGTGTATGTAGTATGGAGACAGCATTCATGAAGCAGCCTCCGAAGGTATAAACTCTAGCGGCCTGCACCTCGAGGAGGGTTTATGTAGTATTGAGACAGCATTCATGAAGCAGCCCCGAAGGTATAAACTCTAGGGGCCTGCACCTCGAGGAGGGTGTATGTAGTATTGAGACAGCATTCATGAAGCAGCCTCCGAAGGTATAAACTCTAGCGGCCTGCACCTCGAGGAGGGTGTATGTAGTATCGGATGAGCTCATTCAGCAGCCCCTGAAGGTATAAACTCTAGCGGCCTGCACCTCGAGGAGGGCATATGTAGTATCGGATGAGCTCATACAGCAGCCCCTGAAGGTATAAACTCTAGCGGCCTGCACCTCGAGGAGGGCATATGTAGTATCGGATGAGCTCATACAGCAGCCCCTGAAGGTATAAACTCTAGCGGCCTGCACCTCAAGGAGGGTGTATGTAGTATTGAGACAGCATTCATGAAGCAGCCTCCGAAGGTATAAACTCTAGCGGCCTGCACCTCGAGGAGGGTGTATGTAGTAAGGGCTCAGCGCTCATGAAGCCGCCCCCGAAGGTATAAACTCTAGCGGCCTGCACCTCGAGGAGGGTGTATGTAGTATTGAGACAGCATTCATGAAGCAGCCTCCGAAGGTATAAACTCTAGCGGCCTGCACCTCGAGGAGGGTGTATGTAGTATTGAGACAGCATTCATGAAGCAGCCCACGAAGGTATAAACTCTAGGGGCCTGCACCTCGAGGAGGGTGTATGTAGTATTTGATCAGCGCTCATGAAGCAGCCCCTGAAGATAGTAAACTCTAGGGGCCTGCACATCGAGGAGGGTGTATGTACTATCGGATGAGCTCATTCAGCAGCCCCCGAAGGTATAAACTCTAGCGGCCTGCACCTCGAGGAGGGTGTATGTAGTAAGGGCTCAGCGCTCATGAAGCAGCCTCCGAAGGTATAAATTCTAGGGGCCTGCACCTCGAGGAGGGTGTATGTAGTATTGAGACAGCATTCATGAAGCAGCCTCCGAAGGTATAAACTCTAGGGGCCTGCACCTCGAGGAGGGTGTATGTAGTATTGAGACAGCATTCATGAAGCAGCCTCCGAAGGTATAAACTCTAGCGGCCTGCACCTCGAGGAGGGTGTATGTAGTATTGAGACAGCATTCATACAGCAGCCCCTGAAGATAGTAAACTCTAGGGACCTGTACCTCGAGGAGGGCATATGTAGTATCGGATGAGCTCATACAGCAGCCCCTGAAGGTATAAACTCTAGCGGCCTGCACCTCGAGGAGGGTGTATGTAGTATTGAGACAGCATTCATGAAGCAGCCTCCGAAGGTATAAACTCTAGCGGCCTGCACCTCGAGGAGGGTGTATGTAGTATTGAGACAGCATTCATGAAGCAGCCCCCGAAGGTATAAACTCTAGGGGCCTGTACCTCGAGGAGGGTGTATGTAGTAAGGGCTCAGCGCTCATGAAGCAGCCTCCGAAGGTATAAACTCTAGGGGCCTGCACCTCGAGGAGTGTGTATGTAGTATTGAGACAGCATTCATGAAGCAGCCTCCGAAGGTATAAACTCTAGGGGCCTGCACCTCGAGGATGGTGTATGTAGTATTGAGACAGCATTCATGAAGCAGCCCCGAAGGTATAAACTCTAGCAGCCTGCACCTCGAGGAGGGTGTATGTAGTATTGAGACAGCATTCATGAAGCAGCCTCCGAAGGTATAAACTCTAGCGGCCTGCACCTCGAGGAGGGTGTATGTAGTATTTGATCAGCGCTCATGAAGCAGCCCCTGAAGATAGTAAACTCTAGGGGCCTGCACCTCGAGGAGGGTGTATGTAGTATCGGATGAGCTCATTCAGCAGCCCCCGAAGGTATAAACTCTAGGGGCGAGCACCTCGAGGAGGGTGTATGTAGTATCGGATGAGCTCATTCAGCAGCCCCGAAGGTATAAACTCTAGGGGCGAGCACCTCGAGGAGGGTGTATGTAGTATCGGATGAGCTCATTCAGCAGTCCCCGAAGGTATAAACTCTAGGGGCCAGCACCTCGAGGAGGGTGTATGTAGTATTGAGACAGCATTCATGAAGCAGCCCCCGAAGGTATAAACTCTAGGGGCCTGCACCTCGAGGAGGGTGTATGTAGTATCGGATGAGCTCATTCAGCAGCCCCCGAAGGTATAAACTCTAGCGGCCTGCACCTCGAGGATGGTGTATGTAGTATTGAGACAGCATTCATGAAGCAGCCCCGAAGGTATAAACTCTAGCAGCCTGCACCTCGAGGAGGGTGTATGTAGTATTCAGACAGCATTCATGATGCAGCCTCCGAAGGTATAAACTCTAGCGGCCTGCACCTCGAGGAGGGTGTATGTAGTATCGGATGAGCTCATTCAGCAGCCCCCGAAGGTATAAACTCTAGGGGCCAGCACCTCGAGGAGGGTGTATGTAGTATTGAGACAGCATTCATGAAGCAGCCTCCGAAGGTATAAACTCTAGGGGCCTGCACCTCGAGGAGGGTGTATGTAGTATTGAGGCAGCATTCATGAAGCAGCCTCCGAAGGTATAAACTCTAGCGGCCTGCACCTCGAGGAGGGTGTATGTAGTATCGGATGAGCTCATTTAGCAGCCCCGAAGGTATAAACTCTAGGGGCCAGCACCTCGAGGAGGGTGTATGTAGTATTGAGACAGCATTCATGAAGCAGCCTCCGAAGGTATAAACTCTAGCGGCCTGCACCTCGAGGAGGGTGTATGTAGTATTGAGACAGCATTCATGAAGCAGCCCCGAAGGTATAAACTCTAGGCGCCTGCACCTCGAGGAGGGTGTATGTAGTATTGAGACAGCATTCATGAAGCAGCCTCCGAAGGTATAAACTCTAGCGGCCTGCACCTCGAGGAGGGTGTATATAGTATCGGATGAGCTCATTCAGCAGCCCCGAAGGTATAAACTCTAGGGACATGTATCTCGAGGAGGGTGTATGTAGTATTGAGACAGCATTCATGAAGCAGCCCCCGAAGGTATAAACTCTAGCAGCCTGCACCTCGAGGAGGGTGTATGTAGTATCGGATGAGCTCATTCAGCAGCCCCCGAAGGTATAAACTCTAGGGGCCAGCACCTCGAGGAGGGTGTATGTAGTATTGAGACAGCATTCATGAAGCAGCCCCCGAAGTTATGAACTCTAGGGGACTGCACCTCGAGGAGGGTGTATGTAGTATCGGATGAGCTCATTCAGCAGCCCCCGAAGGTATAAACTCTAGGGGCCAGCACCTCGAGGAGGGTGTATGTAGTATTGAGACAGCATTCATGAAGCAGCCCCCAAAGGTATAAACTCTAGGGGCCTGCACCTCGAGGAGGGTGTATGTAGTATCGGATGAGCTCATTCAGCAGCCCCCGAAGGTATAAACTCTAGGGGCCAGCACCTCGAGGAGGGTGTATGTAGTATTGAGACAGCATTCATGAAGCAGCCCCGAAGGTATAAACTCTAGGGGCCTGCACCTCGAGGAGGGTGTATGTAGTATGGAGACAGCATTCATGAAGCAGCCTCCGAAGGTATAAACTCTAGCGGCCTGCACCTCGAGGAGGGTTTATGTAGTATTGAGACAGCATTCATGAAGCAGCCCCCGAAGGTATAAACTCTAGGGGCCTGCACCTCGAGGAGGGTGTATGTAGTATTGAGACAGCATTCATGAAGCAGCCTCCGA
This sequence comes from Calotriton arnoldi, assembly GCA_963921515.1. Taxonomy (NCBI): domain Eukaryota; kingdom Metazoa; phylum Chordata; class Amphibia; order Caudata; family Salamandridae; genus Calotriton; species Calotriton arnoldi. The sequence goes on from CAWUFW010004326.1 coordinate 847,234, forward strand.
AGGTATAAACTCTAGCGGCCTGCACCTCTAGGAGGGTGTATGTAGTATCGGATGAGCTCATTCAGCAGCCCCCGAAGGTATAAACTCTAGGGACATGTATCTCGAGGAGGGTGTATGTAGTATTGAGACAGCATTCATGAAGCAGCCCCCGAAGGTATAAACTCTAGGGGCCTGCACCTCGAGGAGGGTGTATGTAGTATTGAGACAGCATTCATGAAGCAGCCTCCGAAGGTATAAACTCTAGCGGCCTGCACCTCGAGGAGGGCATATGTAGTATCTGATGAGCTCATACAGCAGCCCCTGAAGGTATAAACTCTAGCGGCCTGCACCTCGAGGAGGGTGTATGTAGTAAGGGCTCAGCGCTCATGAAGCCGCCCCGAAGGTATAAACTTTAGCGGCCTGCACCTCGAGGAGGGTGTATGTAGTATTTGATCAGCGCTCATGAAGCAGCCCCTGAAGATAGTAAACTCTAGGGGCCTGCACCTCGAGGAGGGTGTATGTAGTATCGGATGAGCTCATTCAGCAGTCCCCGAAGGTATAAACTCTAGGGGCCAGCACCTCGAGGAGGGTGTATGTAGTATTGAGACAGCATTCATGAAGCAGCCCCCGAAGGTATAAACTCTAGGCGCCTGCACCTCGAGGAGGGTGTATGTAGTATTGAGACAGCATTCATGAAGCAGCCTCCGAAGGTATAAACTCTAGCGGCCTGCACCTCGAGGAGGGTGTATATAGTATCGGATGAGCTCATTCAGCAGCCCCCGAAGGTATAAATTCTAGGGGCCTGCACCTCGAGGAGGGTGTATGTAGTATGGAGACAGCATTCATGAAGCAGCCTCCGAAGGTATAAACTCTAGGGGCCTGCACCTCGAGGAGGGTGTATGTAGTATTGAGACAGCATTCATGAAGCAGCCCCGAAGTTATGAACTCTAGGGGACTGCACCTCGAGGAGGGTGTATGTAGTATCGGATGAGCTCATTCAGCAGCCCCCGAAGGTATAAACTCTAGGGGCCAGCACCTCGAGGAGGGTGTATGTAGTATTGAGACAGCATTCATGAAGCAGCCCCCAAAGGTATAAACTCTAGGGGCCTGCACCTCGAGGAGGGTGTATGTAGTATCGGATGAGCTCATTCAGCAGCCCCGAAGGTATAAACTCTAGGGGCCATCACCTAGAGGAGGGTGTATGTAGTATTGAGACAGCATTCATGAAGCAGCCCCGAAGGTATAAACTCTAGGGGCCTGCACCTCGAGGAGGGTGTATGTAGTATCGGATGAGCTCATTCAGCAGCCCCCGAAGGTATAAACTCTAGCGGCCTGCACCTCGAGGAGGGTGTATGTAGTATCGGATGAGCTCATTCAGCAGCCCCGAAGGTATAAACTCTAGGGGCGAGCACCTCGAGGAGGGTGTATGTAGTATCGGATGAGCTCATTCAGCAGCCCCGAAGGTATAAACTCTAGGGGCGAGCACCTCGAGGAGGGTGTATGTAGTATCGGATGAGCTCATTCAGCAGTCCCCGAAGGTATAAACTCTAGGGGCCAGCACCTCGAGGAGGGTGTATGTAGTATTGAGACAGCATTCATGAAGCAGCCCCGAAGGTATAAACTCTAGGGGCCTGCACCTCGAGGAGGGTGTATGTAGTATCGGATGAGCTCATTCAGCAGCCCCGAAGGTATAAACTCTAGCGGCCTGCACCTCGAGGAGGGTGTATGTAGTATTGAGACAGCCTTCATGAAGCAGCCCCTGAAGGTATAAATTCTAGCGGCCTGCACCTCGAGGAGGGTGTATGTAGTATTGAGACAGCATTCATGAAGCAGCCCCCGAAGGTATAAAAACTAGGGGCCTGCACTTCGAGAAGGGTGTATGTAGTATTGAGACTGCATTCATGAAGCAGCCCCAGAAGGTATAAACTCTAGCGGCCTGCACCTCGAGGAGGGCATATGTAGTATCGGATGAGCTCATACAGCAGCCCCAGAAGGTATAAACTCTAGCGGCCTGCACCTCGAGGAGGGCATATGTAGTATCGGATGAGCTCATACAGCAGCCCCTGAAGGTATAAACTCTAGCGGCCTGCACCTCGAGGAGGGCATATGTAGTATCGGATGAGCTCATACAGCAGCCCCTGAAGGTATAAACTCTAGCGGCCTGCACCTCGAGGAGGGCATATGTAGTATCGGATGAGCTCATACAGCAGCCCCTGAAGGTATAAACTCTAGCGGCCTGCACCTCGAGGAGGGCATATGTAGTATCGGATGAGCTCATACAGCAGCCCCTGAAGGTATAAACTCTAGCGGCCTGCACCTCGAGGAGGGCATATGTAGTATCGGATGAGCTCATACAGCAGCCCCTGAAGGTATAAACTCTAGCGGCCTGCACCTCGAGGAGGGTGTATGTAGTAAGGGCTCAGCGCTCATGAAGCCGCCCCGAAGGTATAAACTCTAGCGGCCTGCACCTCGAGGAGGGTGTATGTAGTATTGAGACAGCATTCATGAAGCAGCCTCCGAAGGTATAAACTCTAGCGGCCTGCACCTCGAGGAGGGTGTATGTAGTATTGAGACAGCATTCATGAAGCAGCCCCCGAAGGTATAAACTCTAGGGGCCTGCACCTCGAGGAGGGTGTATGTAGTATTTGATCAGCGCTCATGAAGCAGCCCCTGAAGATAGTAAACTCTAGGGGCCTGCACATCGAGGAGGGTGTATGTAGTATCGGATGAGCTCATTCAGCAGCCCCCGAAGGTATAAACTCTAGGGGCCAGCACCTCGAGGAGGGTGTATGTAGTAAGGGCTCAGCGCTCATGAAGCAGCCTCCGAAGGTATAAATTCTAGGGGCCTGCACCTCGAGGAGGGTGTATGTAGTATTGAGACAGCATTCATGAAGCAGCCTCCGAAGGTATAAACTCTAGCGGCCTGCACCTCGAGGAGGGTGTATATAGTATCGGATGAGCTCATTCAGCAGCCCCGAAGGTATAAACTCTAGGGACATGTATCTCGAGGAGGGTGTATGTAGTATTGAGACAGCATTCATGAAGCAGCCTCCGAAGGTATAAACTCTAGCGGCCTGCACCTCGAGGAGGGTGTATGTAGTATTGAGACCGCATTTATGAAGCAGCCCCCGAAGGTATAAACTCTAGTGGCCTGCACCTCGAGGAGGGCATATGTAGTATTGAGACAGCATTCATACAGCAGCCCCTGAAGATAGTAAACTCTAGGGACCTGTACCTCGAGGAGGGCATATGTAGTATCGGATGAGCTCATACAGCAGCCCCTGAAGGTATAAACTCTAGCGGCCTGCACCTCGAGGAGGGTGTATGTAGTATTGAGACAGCATTCATGAAGCAGCCTCCGAAGGTATAAACTCTAGCGGCCTGCACCTCGAGGAGGGTGTATGTAGTATTGAGACAGCATTCATGAAGCAGCCCCCGAAGGTATAAACTCTAGGGGCCTGCACCTCGAGGAGGGTATATGTAGTATTTGATCAGCGCTCATGAAGCAGCCCCTGAAGATAGTAAACTCTTGGGGCCTGCACCTCGAGGAGGGTGTATGTAGTATCGGATGAGCTCATTCAGCAGCCCCCGAAGGTATAAACTCTAGGGGCCAGCACCTCGAGGAGGGTGTATGTAGTATTGAGACAGCATTCATGAAGCAGCCCCCGAAGGTATAAACTCTAGGGGCCTGCACCTCGAGGAGGGTGTATGTAGTATCGGATGAGCTCATTCAGCAGCCCCCAAAGGTATAAACTCTAGGGGCGAGCACCTCGAGGAGGGTGTATGTAGTATCGGATGAGCTCATTCAGCAGCCCCGAAGGTATAAACTCTAGGGGCCAGCACCTCGAGGAGGGTGTATGTAGTATTGAGACAGCATTCATGAAGCAGCCCCGAAGGTATAAACTCTAGGGGCCTGCACCTCGAGGAGGGTGTATGTAGTATCGGATGAGCTCATTCAGCAGCCCCGAAGGTATAAACTCTAGGGGCCTGCACCTCGAAGAGGGTGTATGTAGTATCGGATGAGCTCATTCAGCAGCCCCAGAAGGTATAAACTCTAGGGGCCAGCACCTCGAGGAGGGTGTATGTAGTATTGAGACAGCATTTATGAAGCAGCCTCCGAAGGTATAAACTCTAGGGGCCTGCACCTCGAGGAGGGTGTATGTAGTAACGGATGAGCTCATTCAGCAGCCCCCGAAGGTATAAACTCTAGGGGCCAGCACCTCGAGGAGGGTGTATGTAGTATTGAGACAGCATTCATGAAGCAGCCCCGAAGGTATAAACTCTAGGGGCCAGCACCTCGAGGAGGGTGTATGTAGTATTGAGACAGCATTCATGAAGCAGCCTCCGAAGGTATAAGCTCTAGCTGCCTGCACCTCGAGGAGGGTGTATGTAGTATTGAGACAGCATTCATGAAGCAGCCCCCGAAGGTATAAACTCTAGGGGCCTGCACCTCGAGGAGGGTGTATGTAGTATTGAGACAGCATTCATGAAGCAGCCTCCGAAGGTATAAACTCTAGCGGCCTGCACCTCGAGGAGGGTGTATGTAGTATCGGATGAGCTCATTCAGCAGCCCCCGAAGGTATAAACTCTAGGGGCCAGCACCTCGAGGAGGGTGTATGTAGTATTGAGACAGCATTCATGAAGCAGCCCCGAAGGTATAAACTCTAGCGGCCTGCACCTCGAGGAGGGTGTATGTAGTATCGGATGAGCTCATTCAGCAGCCCCGAAGGTATAAACTCTAGGGGCGAGCACCTCGAGGAGGGTGTATGTAGTATCGGATGAGCTCATTCAGCAGCCCCGAAAGTATAAACTCTAGGGGCGAGCACCTCGAGGAGGGTGTATGTAGTATCGAATGAGCTCATTCAGCAGTCCCCGAAGGTATAAACTCTAGGGGCCAGCACCTCGAGGAGGGTGTATGTAGTATTGAGACAGCATTCATGAAGCAGCCCCAGAAGGTATAAACTCTAGGGGCCTGCACCTCGAGGAGGGTGTATGTAGTATCGGATGAGCTCATTCAGCAGCCCCCGAAGGTATAAACTCTAGCGGCCTGCACCTCGAGGAGGGTGTATGTAGTATTGAGACAGCCTTCATGAAGCAGCCCCTGAAGGTATAAATTCTAGCGGCCTGCACCTCGAGGAGGGTGTATGTAGTATTGAGGCAGCATTCATGAAGCAGCCCCGAAGGTATAAAAACTAGGGGCCTGCACTTCGAGAAGGGTGTATGTAGTATTGAGACTGCATTCATGAAGCAGCCCCAGAAGGTATAAACTCTAGCGGCCTGCACCTCGAGGAGGGCATATGTAGTATCGGATGAGCTCATACAGCAGCCCCAGAAGGTATAAACTCTAGCGGCCTGCACCTCGAGGAGGGCATATGTAGTATCGGATGAGCTCATACAGCAGCCCCTGAAGGTATAAACTCTAGCGGCCTGCACCTCGAGGAGGGCATATGTAGTATCGGATGAGCTCATACAGCAGCCCCTGAAGGTATAAACTCTAGCGGCCTGCACCTCGAGGAGGGCATATGTAGTATCGGATGAGCTCATACAGCAGCCCCTGAAGGTATAAACTCTAGCGGCCTGCACCTCGAGGAGGGCATATGTAGTATCGGATGAGCTCATACAGCAGCCCCTGAAGGTATAAACTCTAGCGGCCTGCACCTCGAGGAGGGTGTATGTAGTAAGGGCTCAGCGCTCATGAAGCCGCCCCGAAGGTATAAACTCTAGCGGCCTGCACCTCGAGGAGGGTGTATGTAGTATTGATACAGCATTCATGAAGCAGCCTCCGAAGGTATAAACTCTAGCGGCCTGCACCTCGAGGAGGGTGTATGTAGTATTGAGACAGCATTCATGAAGCAGCCCCGAAGGTATAAACTCTAGGGGCCTGCACCTCGAGGAGGGTGTATGTAGTATTTGATCAGCGCTCATGAAGCAGCCCCTGAAGATAGTAAACTCTAGGGGCCTGCACATCGAGGAGGGTGTATGTAGTATCGGATGAGCTCATTCAGCAGCCCCGAAGGTATAAACTCTAGGGGCCAGCACCTCGAGGAGGGTGTATGTAGTAAGGGCTCAGCGCTCATGAAGCAGCCTCCGAAGGTATAAATTCTAGGGGCCTGCACCTCGAGGAGGGTGTATGTAGTATTGAGACAGCATTCATGAAGCAGCCTCCGAAGGTATAAACTCTAGCGGCCTGCACCTCGAGGAGGGTGTATATAGTATCGGATGAGCTCATTCAGCAGCCCCGAAGGTATAAACTCTAGGGACATGTATCTCGAGGAGGGTGTATGTAGTATTGAGACAGCATTCATGAAGCAGCCTCCGAAGGTATAAACTCTAGCGGCCTGCACCTCGAGGAGGGTGTATGTAGTATTGAGACCGCATTTATGAAGCAGCCCCCGAAGGTATAAACTCTAGTGGCCTGCACCTCGAGGAGGGCATATGTAGTATTGAGACAGCATTCATACAGCAGCCCCTGAAGATAGTAAACTCTAGGGACCTGTACCTCGAGGAGGGCATATGTAGTATCGGATGAGCTCATACAGCAGCCCCTGAAGGTATAAACTCTAGCGGCCTGCACCTCGAGGAGGGTGTATGTAGTATTGAGACGGCATTCATGAAGCAGCCTCCGAAGGTATAAACTCTAGCGGCCTGCACCTCGAGGAGGGTGTATGTAGTATTGAGACAGCATTCATGAAGCAGCCCCGAAGGTATAAACTCTAGGGGCCTGCACCTCGAGGAGGGTATATGTAGTATTTGATCAGCGCTCATGAAGCAGCCCCTGAAGATAGTAAACTCTTGGGGCCTGCACCTCGAGGAGGGTGTATGTAGTATCGGATGAGCTCATTCAGCAGCCCCCGAAGGTATAAACTCTAGGGGCCAGCACCTCGAGGAGGGTGTATGTAGTATTGAGACAGCATTCATGAAGCAGCCCCGAAGGTATAAACTCTAGGGGCCTGCACCTCGAGGAGGGTGTATGTAGTATCGGATGAGCTCATTCAGCAGCCCCGAAGGTATAAACTCTAGGGGCGAGCACCTCGAGGAGGGTGTATGTAGTATCGGATGAGCTCATTCAGCAGCCCCGAAGGTATAAACTCTAGGGGCCAGCACCTCGAGGAGGGTGTATGTAGTATTGAGACAGCATTCATGAAGCAGCCCCCGAAGGTATAAACTCTAGGGGCCTGCACCTCGAGGAGGGTGTATGTAGTATCGGATGAGCTCATTCAGCAGCCCCCGAAGGTATAAACTCTAGGGGCCTGCACCTCGAAGAGGGTGTATGTAGTATCGGATGAGCTCATTCAGCAGCCCCAGAAGGTATAAACTCTAGGGGCCAGCACCTCGAGGAGGGTGTATGTAGTATTGAGACAGCATTTATGAAGCAGCCTCCGAAGGTATAAACTCTAGGGGCCTGCACCTCGAGGAGGGTGTATGTAGTAACGGATGAGCTCATTCAGCAGCCCCGAAGGTATAAACTCTAGGGGCCAGCACCTCGAGGAGGGTGTATGTAGTATTGAGGCAGCATTCATGAAGCAGCCTCCGAAGGTATAAACTCTAGCTGCCTGCACCTCGAGGAGGGTGTATGTAGTATTGAGACAGCATTCATGAAGCAGCCCCCGAAGGTATAAACTCTAGGGGCCTGCACCTCGAGGAGGGTGTATGTAGTATTGAGACAGCATTCATGAAGCAGCCTCCGAAGGTATAAACTCTAGCGGCCTGCACCTCGAGGAGGGTGTATGTAGTATCGGATGAGCTCATTCAGCAGCCCCCGAAGGTATAAACTCTAGGGGCCAGCACCTCGAGGAGGGTGTATGTAGTATTGAGACAGCATTCATGAAGCAGCCCCCGAAGGTATAAACTCTAGGGGCCTGCACCTCGAGGAGGGTGTATGTAGTATCGGATGAGCTCATTCAGCAGCCCCGAAGGTATAAACTCTAGGGGCCAGCACCTCGAGGAGGGTGTATGTAGTATTGAGACAGCATTCATGAAGCAGCCCCGAAGGTATAAACTCTAGGGGCCTGCACCTCGAGGAGGGTGTATGTAGTATGGAGACAGCATTCATGAAGCAGCCTCCGAAGGTATAAACTCTAGCGGCCTGCACCTCGAGGAGGGTTTATGTAGTATTGAGACAGCATTCATGAAGCAGCCCCGAAGGTATAAACTCTAGGGGCCTGCACATCGAGGAGGGTGTATGTAGTATTGAGACAGCATTCATGAAGCAGCCCCTGAAGGTATAAACTCTAGCGGCCTGCACATCGAGGAGGGTGTATGTAGTATTGAGACAGCATTCATGAAGCAGCCCCGAAGGTATAAACTCTAGTGGCCTGCACCTCGAGGAGGGCATATGTAGTATTGAGACAGCATTCATACAGCAGCCCCTGAAGATAGTAAACTCTAGGGACCTGTACCTCGAGGAGGGTGTATATAGTATCGGATGAGCTCATTCAGCAGCCCCCGAAGATATAAACTCTAGGGACATGTATCTCAAGGAGGGTGTATGTAGTATTGAGACAGCATTCATGAAGCAGCCCCCGAAGGTATAAACTCTAGCAGCCTGCACCTCGAGGAGGGTGTATGTAGTATTGAGACAGCATTCATGAAGCAGCTTCCGAAGGTATAAACTCTAGCGGCCTGCACCTCAAGGAGGGTGTATATAGTATCGGATGAGCTCATTCAGCAGCCCCGAAGGTATAAACTCTAGTGACATGTATCTCGAGGAGGGTGTATGTAGTATTGAGACAGCATTCAGGAAGCAGCCCCGAAGGTATAAACTCTAGCAGCCTGCACCTCGAGGAGGGTGTATGTAGTATCGGATGAGCTCATTCAGCAGCCCCGAAGGTATAAACTCTAGGGGCCAGCACCTCGAGGAGGGTGTATGTAGTATTGAGACAGCATTCATGAAGCAGCCCCGAAGGTATAAACTCTAGGGGCCTGCACCTCGAGGAGGGTGTATGTAGTATCGGATGAGCTCATTCAGCAGCCCCGAAGGTATAAACTCTAGTGGCCTGCACCTCGAGGAGGGTGTATGTAGTATCGGATGAGCTCATTCAGCAGCCCCGAAGGTATAAACTCTAGGGGCGAGCACCTCGAGGAGGGTGTATGTAGTATCGGATGAGCTCATTCAGCAGCCCCGAAGGTATAAACTCTAGGGGCGAGCACCTCGAGGAGGGTGTATGTAGTATCGGATGAGCTCATTCAGCAGTCCCCGAAGGTATAAACTCTAGGGGCCAGCACCTCGAGGAGGGTGTATGTAGTATTGAGACAGCATTCATGAAGCAGCCCCGAAGGTATAAACTCTAGGGGCCTGCACCTCGAGGAGGGTGTATGTAGTATCGGATGAGCTCATTCAGCAGCCCCGAAGGTATAAACTCTAGCGGCCTGCACCTCGAGGAGGGTGTATGTAGTATTGAGACAGCCTTCATGAAGCAGCCCCTGAAGGTATAAATTCTAGCGGCCTGCACCTCGAGGAGGGTGTATGTAGTATTGAGACAGCATTCATGAAGCAGCCCCCGAAGGTATAAAAACTAGGGGCCTGCACTTCGAGAAGGGTGTATGTAGTATTGAGACTGCATTCATGAAGCAGCCCCAGAAGGTATAAACTCTAGCGGCCTGCACCTCGAGGAGGGCATATGTAGTATCGGATGAGCTCATACAGCAGCCCCAGAAGGTATAAACTCTAGCGGCCTGCACCTCGAGGAGGGCATATGTAGTATCGGATGAGCTCATACAGCAGCCCCTGAAGGTATAAACTCTAGCGGCCTGCACCTCGAGGAGGGCATATGTAGTATCGGATGAGCTCATACAGCAGCCCCTGAAGGTATAAACTCTAGCGGCCTGCACCTCGAGGAGGGCATATGTAGTATCGGATGAGCTCATACAGCAGCCCCTGAAGGTATAAACTCTAGCGGCCTGCACCTCGAGGAGGGCATATGTAGTATCGGATGAGCTCATACAGCAGCCCCTGAAGGTATAAACTCTAGCGGCCTGCACCTCGAGGAGGGCATATGTAGTATCGGATGAGCTCATACAGCAGCCCCTGAAGGTATAAACTCTAGCGGCCTGCACCTCGAGGAGGGTGTATGTAGTAAGGGCTCAGCGCTCATGAAGCCGCCCCGAAGGTATAAACTCTAGCGGCCTGCACCTCGAGGAGGGTGTATGTAGTATTGAGACAGCATTCATGAAGCAGCCTCCGAAGGTATAAACTCTAGCGGCCTGCACCTCGAGGAGGGTGTATGTAGTATTGAGACAGCATTCATGAAGCAGCCCCCGAAGGTATAAACTCTAGGGGCCTGCACCTCGAGGAGGGTGTATGTAGTATTTGATCAGCGCTCATGAAGCAGCCCCTGAAGATAGTAAACTCTAGGGGCCTGCACATCGAGGAGGGTGTATGTAGTATCGGATGAGCTCATTCAGCAGCCCCCGAAGGTATAAACTCTAGGGGCCAGCACCTCGAGGAGGGTGTATGTAGTAAGGGCTCAGCGCTCATGAAGCAGCCTCCGAAGGTATAAATTCTAGGGGCCTGCACCTCGAGGAGGGTGTATGTAGTATTGAGACAGCATTCATGAAGCAGCCTCCGAAGGTATAAACTCTAGCGGCCTGCACCTCGAGGAGGGTGTATATAGTATCGGATGAGCTCATTCAGCAGCCCCCGAAGGTATAAACTCTAGGGACATGTATCTCGAGGAGGGTGTATGTAGTATTGAGACAGCATTCATGAAGCAGCCTCCGAAGGTATAAACTCTAGCGGCCTGCACCTCGAGGAGGGTGTATGTAGTATTGAGACCGCATTTATGAAGCAGCCCCCGAAGGTATAAACTCTAGTGGCCTGCACCTCGAGGAGGGCATATGTAGTATTGAGACAGCATTCATACAGCAGCCCCTGAAGATAGTAAACTCTAGGGACCTGTACCTCGAGGAGGGCATATGTAGTATCGGATGAGCTCATACAGCAGCCCCTGAAGGTATAAACTCTAGCGGCCTGCACCTCGAGGAGGGTGTATGTAGTATTGAGACAGCATTCATGAAGCAGCCTCCGAAGGTATAAACTCTAGCGGCCTGCACCTCGAGGAGGGTGTATGTAGTATTGAGACAGCATTCATGAAGCAGCCCCGAAGGTATAAACTCTAGGGGCCTGCACCTCGAGGAGGGTATATGTAGTATTTGATCAGCGCTCATGAAGCAGCCCCTGAAGATAGTAAACTCTTGGGGCCTGCACCTCGAGGAGGGTGTATGTAGTATCGGATGAGCTCATTCAGCAGCCCCCGAAGGTATAAACTCTAGGGGCCAGCACCTCGAGGAGGGTGTATGTAGTATTGAGACAGCATTCATGAAGCAGCCCCCGAAGGTATAAACTCTAGGGGCCTGCACCTCGAGGAGGGTGTATGTAGTATCGGATGAGCTCATTCAGCAGCCCCCAAAGGTATAAACTCTAGGGGCGAGCACCTCGAGGAGGGTGTATGTAGTATCGGATGAGCTCATTCAGCAGCCCCCGAAGGTATAAACTCTAGGGGCCAGCACCTCGAGGAGGGTGTATGTAGTATTGAGACAGCATTCATGAAGCAGCCCCGAAGGTATAAACTCTAGGGGCCTGCACCTCGAGGAGGGTGTATGTAGTATCGGATGAGCTCATTCAGCAGCCCCGAAGGTATAAACTCTAGGGGCCTGCACCTCGAAGAGGGTGTATGTAGTATCGGATGAGCTCATTCAGCAGCCCCAGAAGGTATAAACTCTAGGGGCCAGCACCTCGAGGAGGGTGTATGTAGTATTGAGACAGCATTTATGAAGCAGCCTCCGAAGGTATAAACTCTAGGGGCCTGCACCTCGAGGAGGGTGTATGTAGTAACGGATGAGCTCATTCAGCAGCCCCGAAGGTATAAACTCTAGGGGCCAGCACCTCGAGGAGGGTGTATGTAGTATTGAGACAGCATTCATGAAGCAGCCCCCGAAGGTATAAACTCTAGGGGCCAGCACCTCGAGGAGGGTGTATGTAGTATTGAGACAGCATTCATGAAGCAGCCTCCGAAGGTATAAGCTCTAGCTGCCTGCACCTCGAGGAGGGTGTATGTAGTATTGAGACAGCATTCATGAAGCAGCCCCGAAGGTATAAACTCTAGGGGCCTGCACCTCGAGGAGGGTGTATGTAGTATTGAGACAGCATTCATGAAGCAGCCTCCGAAGGTATAAACTCTAGCGGCCTGCACCTCGAGGAGGGTGTATGTAGTATCGGATGAGCTCATTCAGCAGCCCCGAAGGTATAAACTCTAGGGGCCAGCACCTCGAGGAGGGTGTATGTAGTATTGAGACAGCATTCATGAAGCAGCCCCGAAGGTATAAACTCTAGCGGCCTGCACCTCGAGGAGGGTGTATGTAGTATCGGATGAGCTCATTCAGCAGCCCCGAAGGTATAAACTCTAGGGGCGAGCACCTCGAGGAGGGTGTATGTAGTATCGGATGAGCTCATTCAGCAGCCCCGAAAGTATAAACTCTAGGGGCGAGCACCTCGAGGAGGGTGTATGTAGTATCGGATGAGCTCATTCAGCAGTCCCGAAGGTATAAACTCTAGGGGCCAGCACCTCGAGGAGGGTGTATGTAGTATTGAGACAGCATTCATGAAGCAGCCCCCGAAGGTATAAACTCTAGGGGCCTGCACCTCGAGGAGGGTGTATGTAGTATCGGATGAGCTCATTCAGCAGCCCCGAAGGTATAAACTCTAGCGGCCTGCACCTCGAGGAGGGTGTATGTAGTATTGAGACAGCCTTCATGAAGCAGCCCCTGAAGGTATAAATTCTAGCGGCCTGCACCTCGAGGAGGGTGTATGTAGTATTGAGACAGCATTCATGAAGCAGCCCCGAAGGTATAAAAACTAGGGGCCTGCACTTCGAGAAGGGTGTATGTAGTATTGAGACTGCATTCATGAAGCAGCCCCAGAAGGTATAAACTCTAGCGGCCTGCACCTCGAGGAGGGCATATGTAGTATCGGATGAGCTCATACAGCAGCCCCAGAAGGTATAAACTCTAGCGGCCTGCACCTCGAGGAGGGCATATGTAGTATCGGATGAGCTCATACAGCAGCCCCTGAAGGTATAAACTCTAGCGGCCTGCACCTCGAGGAGGGCATATGTAGTATCGGATGAGCTCATACAGCAGCCCCTGAAGGTATAAACTCTAGCGGCCTGCACCTCGAGGAGGGCATATGTAGTATCGGATGAGCTCATACAGCAGCCCCTGAAGGTATAAACTCTAGCGGCCTGCACCTCGAGGAGGGCATATGTAGTATCGGATGAGCTCATACAGCAGCCCCTGAAGGTATAAACTCTAGCGGCCTGCACCTCGAGGAGGGTGTATGTAGTAAGGGCTCAGCGCTCATGAAGCCGCCCCCGAAGGTATAAACTCTAGCGGCCTGCACCTCGAGGAGGGTGTATGTAGTATTGAGACAGCATTCATGAAGCAGCCTCCGAAGGTATAAACTCTAGCGGCCTGCACCTCGAGGAGGGTGTATGTAGTATTGAGACAGCATTCATGAAGCAGCCCCCGAAGGTATAAACTCTAGGGGCCTGCACCTCGAGGAGGGTGTATGTAGTATTTGATCAGCGCTCATGAAGCAGCCCCTGAAGATAGTAAACTCTAGGGGCCTGCACATCGAGGAGGGTGTATGTAGTATCGGATGAGCTCATTCAGCAGCCCCCGAAGGTATAAACTCTAGGGGCCAGCACCTCGAGGAGGGTGTATGTAGTAAGGGCTCAGCGCTCATGAAGCAGCCTCCGAAGGTATAAATTCTAGGGGCCTGCACCTCGAGGAGGGTGTATGTAGTATTGAGACAGCATTCATGAAGCAGCCTCCGAAGGTATAAACTCTAGCGGCCTGCACCTCGAGGAGGGTGTATATAGTATCGGATGAGCTCATTCAGCAGCCCCGAAGGTATAAACTCTAGGGACATGTATCTCGAGGAGGGTGTATGTAGTATTGAGACAGCATTCATGAAGCAGCCTCCGAAGGTATAAACTCTAGCGGCCTGCACCTCGAGGAGGGTGTATGTAGTATTGAGACCGCATTTATGAAGCAGCCCCGAAGGTATAAACTCTAGTGGCCTGCACCTCGAGGAGGGCATATGTAGTATTGAGACAGCATTCATACAGCAGCCCCTGAAGATAGTAAACTCTAGGGACCTGTACCTCGAGGAGGGCATATGTAGTATCGGATGAGCTCATACAGCAGCCCCTGAAGGTATAAACTCTAGCGGCCTGCACCTCGAGGAGGGTGTATGTAGTATTGAGACGGCATTCATGAAGCAGCCTCCGAAGGTATAAACTCTAGCGGCCTGCACCTCGAGGAGGGTGTATGTAGTATTGAGACAGCATTCATGAAGCAGCCCCGAAGGTATAAACTCTAGGGGCCTGCACCTCGAGGAGGGTATATGTAGTATTTGATCAGCGCTCATGAAGCAGCCCCTGAAGATAGTAAACTCTTGGGGCCTGCACCTCGAGGAGGGTGTATGTAGTATCGGATGAGCTCATTCAGCAGCCCCGAAGGTATAAACTCTAGGGGCCAGCACCTCGAGGAGGGTGTATGTAGTATTGAGACAGCATTCATGAAGCAGCCCCCGAAGGTATAAACTCTAGGGGCCTGCACCTCGAGGAGGGTGTATGTAGTATCGGATGAGCTCATTCAGCAGCCCCCGAAGGTATAAACTCTAGGGGCGAGCACCTCGAGGAGGGTGTATGTAGTATCGGATGAGCTCATTCAGCAGCCCCGAAGGTATAAACTCTAGGGGCCAGCACCTCGAGGAGGGTGTATGTAGTATTGAGACAGCATTCATGAAGCAGCCCCCGAAGGTATAAACTCTAGGGGCCTGCACCTCGAGGAGGGTGTATGTAGTATCGGATGAGCTCATTCAGCAGCCCCCGAAGGTATAAACTCTAGGGGCCTGCACCTCGAAGAGGGTGTATGTAGTATCGGATGAGCTCATTCAGCAGCCCCAGAAGGTATAAACTCTAGGGGCCAGCACCTCGAGGAGGGTGTATGTAGTATTGAGACAGCATTTATGAAGCAGCCTCCGAAGGTATAAACTCTAGGGGCCTGCACCTCGAGGAGGGTGTATGTAGTAACGGATGAGCTCATTCAGCAGCCCCCGAAGGTATAAACTCTAGGGGCCAGCACCTCGAGGAGGGTGTATGTAGTATTGAGGCAGCATTCATGAAGCAGCCTCCGAAGGTATAAACTCTAGCTGCCTGCACCTCGAGGAGGGTGTATGTAGTATTGAGACAGCATTCATGAAGCAGCCCCGAAGGTATAAACTCTAGGGGCCTGCACCTCGAGGAGGGTGTATGTAGTATTGAGACAGCATTCATGAAGCAGCCTCCGAAGGTATAAACTCTAGCGGCCTGCACCTCGAGGAGGGTGTATGTAGTATCGGATGAGCTCATTCAGCAGCCCCGAAGGTATAAACTCTAGGGGCCAGCACCTCGAGGAGGGTGTATGTAGTATTGAGACAGCATTCATGAAGCAGCCCCCGAAGGTATAAACTCTAGGGGCCTGCACCTCGAGGAGGGTGTATGTAGTATCGGATGAGCTCATTCAGCAGCCCCCGAAGGTATAAACTCTAGGGGCCAGCACCTCGAGGAGGGTGTATGTAGTATTGAGACAGCATTCATGAAGCAGCCCCGAAGGTATAAACTCTAGGGGCCTGCACCTCGAGGAGGGTGTATGTAGTATGGAGACAGCATTCATGAAGCAGCCTCCGAAGGTATAAACTCTAGCGGCCTGCACCTCGAGGAGGGTTTATGTAGTATTGAGACAGCATTCATGAAGCAGCCCCGAAGGTATAAACTCTAGGGGCCTGCACATCGAGGAGGGTGTATGTAGTATTGAGACAGCATTCATGAAGCAGCCCCTGAAGGTATAAACTCTAGCGGCCTGCACATCGAGGAGGGTGTATGTAGTATTGAGACAGCATTCATGAAGCAGCCCCGAAGGTATAAACTCTAGTGGCCTGCACCTCGAGGAGGGCATATGTAGTATTGAGACAGCATTCATACAGCAGCCCCTGAAGATAGTAAACTCTAGGGACCTGTACCTCGAGGAGGGTGTATATAGTATCGGATGAGCTCATTCAGCAGCCCCCGAAGATATAAACTCTAGGGACATGTATCTCAAGGAGGGTGTATGTAGTATTGAGACAGCATTCATGAAGCAGCCCCGAAGGTATAAACTCTAGCAGCCTGCACCTCGAGGAGGGTGTATGTAGTATTGAGACAGCATTCATGAAGCAGCTTCCGAAGGTATAAACTCTAGCGGCCTGCACCTCAAGGAGGGTGTATATAGTATCGGATGAGCTCATTCAGCAGCCCCCGAAGGTATAAACTCTAGTGACATGTATCTCGAGGAGGGTGTATGTAGTATTGAGACAGCATTCAGGAAGCAGCCCCCGAAGGTATAAACTCTAGCAGCCTGCACCTCGAGGAGGGTGTATGTAGTATCGGATGAGCTCATTCAGCAGCCCCCGAAGGTATAAACTCTAGGGGCCAGCACCTCGAGGAGGGTGTATGTAGTATTGAGACAGCATTCATGAAGCAGCCTCCGAAGGTGTAAACTCTAGCGGCCTGCACCTCGAGGAGGGTTTATGTAGTATTGAGACAGCATTCATGAAGCAGCCCCCGAAGGTATAAACTCTAGCGGCCTGCACCTCGAGGAGGGTGTATATAGTATCGGATGAGCTCATTCAGCAGCCCCCGAAGGTATAAACTCTAGTGACATGTATCTCGAGGAGGGTGTATGTAGTATTGAGACAGCATTCATGAAGCAGCCCCGAAGGTATAAACTCTAGCAGCCTGCACCTCGAGGAGGGTGTATGTAGTATCGGATGAGCTCATTCAGCAGCCCCCGAAGGTATAAACTCTAGGGGCCAGCACCTCGAGGAGGGTGTATGTAGTATTGAGACAGCATTCATGAAGCAGCCTCCGAAGGTATAAACTCTAGCGGCCTGCACCTCGAGGAGGGTGTATATAGTATCGGATGAGCTCATTCAGCAGCCCCCGAAGGTATAAACTCTAGGGACATGTATCTCGAGGAGGGTGTATGTAGTATTGAGACAGCATTCATGAAGCAGCCCCCAAAGGTATAAACTCTAAGGGCCTGCACCTCGAGGAGGGTGTATGTAGTATCGGATGAGCTCATGCAGCAGCCCCCGAAGGTATAAACTCTAGGGGCCAGCACCTCGAGGAGGGTGTATGTAGTATTGAGACAGCATTCATGAAGCAGCCCCGAAGGTATAAACTCTAGGGGCCTGCACCTCGAGGAGGGTGTATGTAGTATCGGATGAGCTCATTCAGCAGCCCCCGAAGGTATAAACTCTAGGGGCCAGCACCTCGAGGAGGGTGTATGTAGTATTGAGACAGCATTCATGAAGCAGCCCCGAAGGTATAAACTCTAGCGGCCTGCACCTCGAGGAGGGTGTATGTAGTATCGGATGAGCTCATTCAGCAGCCTCCGAAGGTATAAACTCTAGCGGCCTGCACCTCGAGGAGGGTGTATGTAGTATCGGATGAGCTCATTCAGCAGCCCCCGAAGGTATAAACTCTAGGGGAGAGCACCTCGAGGAGGGTGTATGTAGTATCGGATGAGCTCATTCAGCAGTCCCCGAAGGTATAAACTCTAGGGGCCAGCACCTCGAGGAGGGTGTATGTAGTATTGAGACAGCATTCATGAAGCAGCCCCCGAAGGTATAAACTCTAGGGGCCTGCACCTCGAGGAGGGTGTTTGTAGTATCGGATGAGCTCATTCAGCAGCCCCCGAAGGTATAAACTCTAGCGGCCTGCACCTCGAGGAGGGTGTATGTAGTATTGAGACAGCCTTCATGAAGCAGCCCCTGAAGGTATAAACTCTAGCGGCCTGCACCTCGAGGAGGGTGTATGTAGTATTGAGACAGCATTCATGAAGCAGCCCCCGAAGGTATCAAAAATAGGGGCCTGCACTTTGAGAAGGGTGTATGTAGTATTGAGACTGCATTCATGAAGCAGCCCCAGAAGGTATAAACTCTAGCGGCCTGCACCTCGAGGAGGGTGTATGTAGTAAGGGCTCAGCGCTCATGAAGCAGCCTCCGAAGGTATAAACTCTAGGGGCCTGCACCTCGAGGAGGGTGTATGTAGTATTGAGACAGCATTCATGAAGCAGCCCCCGAAGGTATAAACTCTAGTGACCTGCACCTCGAGGAGGGCATATGTAGTATTGAGACAGCATTCATACAGCAGCCCCTGAAGATAGTAAACTCTAGGGACCTGTACCTCGAGGAGGGCATATGTAGTATCGGATGAGCTCATACAGCAGCCCCTGAAGGTATAAACTCTAGCGGCCTGCACCTCGAGGAGGGTGTATGTAGTAAGGGCTCAGCGCTCATGAAGCCGCCCCGAAGGTATAAACTCTAGCGGCCTGCACCTCGAGGAGGGTGTATGTAGTATTGAGACAGCATTCATGAAGCAGCCCCGAAGGTATAAACTCTAGGGGCCTGCACCTCGAGGAGGGTGTATGTAGTATTTGATCAGCGCTCATGAAGCAGCCCCTGAAGATAGTAAACTCTAGGGGCCTGCACATCGAGGAGGGTGTATGTAGTATCGGATGAGCTCATTCAGCAGCCCCCGAAGGTATAAACTCTAGGGGCCAGCACCTCGAGGAGGGTGTATGTAGTATTGAGACAGCATTCATGAAGCAGCCTCCGAAGGTATAAACTCTAGCGGCCTGCACATCGAGGAGGGTGTATGTAGTATCGGATGAGCTCATTCAGCAGCCCCCGAAGGTATAAACTCTAGGGGCCTGCACCTCGAGGAGGGTGTATGTAGTATTGAGACAGCATTCATACAGCAGCCCCTGAAGGTATAAACTCTAGCGGCCTGCACCTCGAGGAGGGTGTATGTAGTATTGAGACAGCATTCATGAAGCAGCCTCCGAAAGTATAAACTCTAGCGGCCTGCACCTCGAGGAGGGTGTATATAGTATCGGATGAGCTCATTGAGCAGCCCCCGAAGGTATAAACTCTAGGCACATGTATCTCGAGGAGGGTGTATGTAGTATTGAGACAACATTCATGAAGCAGCCCCTGAAGGTATAAACTCTAGCGGCCTGCACCTCGAGGAGGGTGTATGTAGTATTGAGACAGCATTCATGAAGCAGCCCCCGAAGGTATAAACTCTAGTGGCCTGCACCTCGAGGAGGGCATATGTAGTATTGAGACAGCATTCATACAGCAGCCCCTGAAGATAGTAAACTCTAGGGACCTGTACCTCGAGGAGGGCAAATTTAGTATCGGATGAGCTCATACAGCAGCCCCTGAAGGTATAAACTCTAGCGGCCTGCACCTCGAGGAGGGTGTATGTAGTAAGGGCTCCGCGCTCATGAAGCCGCCCCCGAAGGTATAAACTCTAGCGGCCTGCACCTCGAGGAGGGTGTATGTAGTATTGAGACAGCATTCATGAAGCAGCCTCCGAAGGTATAAACTCTAGCGGCCTGCACCTTGAGGAGGGTGTATGTAGTATTGAGACAGCATTCATGAAGCAGCCCCTGAAGGTATAAACTCTAGCGGCCTGCACCTCGAGGAGGGTGTATGTAGTATTGAGACAGCATTCATGAAGCAGCCCCCGAAGGTATAAACTCTAGTGGCCTGCACCTCGAGGAGGGTGTATGTAGTATCGGATGAGCTCATTCAGCAGCCCCCGAAGGTATAAACTCTAGGGGCCAGCACCTCGAGGAGGGTGTATGTAGTATTGAGACAGCATTCATGAAGCAGCCTCCGAAGGTATAAACTCTAGCGGCCTGCACCTCGAGGAGGGTGTATGTAGTAAGGGCTCAGCGCTCATGAAGCAGCCTCCGAAGGTATAAACTCTAGGGGCCTGCACCTCGAGGAGGGTGTATGTAGTATCGAGACAGCATTCATGAAGCAGCCTCCGAAGGTATAAACTCTAGGGGCCTGCACCTCGAGGAGGGTGTATGTAGTATTGAGACAGCATTCATGAAGCAGCCCCGAAGGTATAAACTCTAGCAGCCTGCACCTCGAGGAGGGTGTATGTAGTATTGAGACAGCATTCATGAAGCAGCCTCCGAAGGTATAAACTCTAGCGGCCTGCACCTCGAGGAGGGTGTATGTAGTATTGAGACAGCATTCATGAAGCAGCCCCCGAAGGTATAAACTCTAGGGGCCTGCACCTCGAGGAGGGTGTATGTAGTATTTGATCAGCGCTCATGAAGCAGCCCCTGAATATAGTAAACTCTAGGGGCCTGCACCTCGAGGAGGGTGCATGTAGTATCGGATGAGCTCATTCAGCAGCCCCCGAAGGTATAAACTCTAGGGGCCAGCACCTCGAGGAGGGTGTATGTAGTATTGAGACAGCATTCATGAAGCAGCCCCCGAAGGTATAAACTCTAGGGGCCTGCACCTCGAGGAGGGTGTATGTAGTATTGGATGAGCTCATTCAGCAGCCCCCGAAGGTATAAACTCTAGGGGCCAGCACCTCGAGGAGGGTGTATGTAGTATTGAGACAGCATTCATGAAGCAGCCCCTGAAGGTATAAACTCTAGCGGCCTGCACTCGAGGAGGGTGTATGTAGTATTGAGACAGCATTCATGAAGCAGCCCCCGAAGGTATAAACTCTAGGGGCCTGCACCTCGAGGAGGGTGTATGTAGTATCGGATGAGCTCATTCAGCAGCCCCCGAAGGTATAAACTCTAGGGGCGAGCACCTCGAGGAGGGTGTATGTAGTATCGGATGAGCTCATTCAGCAGCCCCTGAAGGTATAAACTCTAGGGGCCAGCACCTCGAGG
Organism: Calotriton arnoldi; assembly: GCA_963921515.1. Taxonomy (NCBI): domain Eukaryota; kingdom Metazoa; phylum Chordata; class Amphibia; order Caudata; family Salamandridae; genus Calotriton; species Calotriton arnoldi. The sequence continues at coordinate 868,009 of CAWUFW010004326.1, forward strand.
AGGGTGTATGTAGTATTGAGACAGCATTCATGAAGCAGCCCCCGAAGGTATAAACTCTAGGGGCCTGCACCTCGAGGAGGGTGAATGTAGTATCGGATGAGCTCATTCAGCAGCCCCCGAAGGTATAAACTCTAGGGGCCTGCACCTCGAGGAGGGTGTATGTAGTATTGAGACAGCATTCATGAAGCAGCCTCCGAAGTTATAAACTCTAGGGGCCTGCACCTCGAGGAGGGTGTATGTAGTATTGAGACAGCATTCATGAAGCTGCCTCCGAAGGTATAAACTCTAGCGGCCTGCACCTCGAGGAGGGTGTATGTAGTAAGGGCTCAGCGCTCATGAAGCAGCCTCCGAAGGTATAAACTCTAGGGGCCTGCACCTCGAGGAGGGTGTATGTAGTATTGAGACAGCATTCATGAAGCAGCCTCCGAAGGTATAAACTCTAGGGGCCTGCACGTCGAGGATGGTGTATGTAGTATTGAGACAGCATTCATGAAGCAGCCCCCGAAGGTATAAACTCTAGTGGCCTGCACCTCGAGGAGGGTGTATGTAGTATTGAGACAGCATTCATGAAGCAGCCCCTGAAGGTATAAACTCTAGCGGCCTGCACTCGAGGAGGGTGTATGTAGTATTGAGACAGCATTCATGAAGCAGCCCCTGAAGGTATAAACTCTAGCGGCCTGCACTCGAGGAGGGTGTATGTAGTATTGAGACAGCATTCATGAAGCTGCCTCCGAAGGTATAAACTCTAGGGGCCTGCACCTCGAGGAGGGTGTATGTAGTATCGGATGAGCTCATTCAGCAGCCCCCGAAGGTATAAACTCTAGCAGCATGCACCTCGAGGAGGGTGTATGTAGTATCGGATGAGCTCATTCAGCAGCCCCCGAAGGTATAAACTCTAGGGGCGAGCACCTCGAGGAGGGTGTATGTAGTATCGGATGAGCTCATTCAGCAGCCCCCGAAGGTATAAACTGTAGCGGCCTGCCCCTCGAGGAGGGTGTATGTAGTATTGAGACAGCAGTCATGAAGCAGCCTCCGAAGGTATAAACTCTAGCGGCCTGCACCTCGAGGAGGGTGTATGTAGTATTGAGACAGCATTCATGAAGCAGCCTCCGAAGGTATAAACTCTAGCGGCCTGCACCTCGAGGAGGGTGTATGTAGTAAGGGCTCAGCGCTCATGAAGCAGCCTCCGAAGGTATAAACTCTAGGGGCCTGCACCTCGAGGAGGGTGTATGTAGTATTGAGACAGCATTCATGAAGCAGCCTCCGAAGGTATAAACTCTAGGGGCCTGCACCTCGAGGATGGTGTATGTAGTATTGAGACAGCATTCATGAAGCAGCCCCCGAAGGTATAAACTCTAGCAGCCTGCACCTCGAGGAGGGTGTATGTAGTATTGAGACAGCATTCATGAAGCAGCCCCCGAAGGTATAAACTCTAGGGGCCTGCACCTCGAGGAGGGTGTATGTAGTATTGAGACAGCATTCATGAAGCAGCCCCCGAAGGTATAAACTCTAGGGGCCTGCACCTCGAGGAGGGTGTATGTAGTATTGAGACAGCATTCATGAAGCAGCCTCCGAAGGTATAAACTCTAGCGGCCTGCACCTCGAGGAGGGTGTATATAGTATCGGATGAGCTCATTCAGCAGCCCCCGAAGGTATAAACTCTAGGGACATGTATCTCGAGGAGGGTGTATGTAGTATTGAGACAGCATTCATGAAGCAGCCCCTGAAGGTATAAACTCTAGGGCCTGCACCTCGAGGAGGGTGTATGTAGTATTGAGACAGCATTCATGAAGCAGCCCCCGAAGGTATAAACTCTAGGGGCCTGCACCTCGAGGAGGGCATATGTAGTATTGAGACAGCATTCATACAGCAGCCCCTGAAGATAGTAAACTCTAGGGACCTGTACCTCGAGGAGGGCATATGTAGTATCGGATGAGCTCATACAGCAGCCCCTGATGGTATAAACTCTAGCGGCCTGCACCTCGAGGAGGGTGTATGTAGTAAGGGCTCAGCGCTCATGAAGCCGCCCCCGAAGGTATAAACTCTAGCGGCCTGCACCTCGAGGAGGGTGTATGTAGTATTGAGACAGCATTCATGAAGCAGCCTCCGAAGGTATAAACTCTAGCGGCCTGCACCTCGAGGAGGGTGTATGTAGTATTGAGACAGCATTCATGAAGCAGCCCCCGAAGGTATAAACTCTAGGGGCCTGCACCTCGAGGAGGGTGTATGTAGTATCGGATGAGCTCATTCAGCAGCCCCCGAAGGTATAAACTCTAGGGGCCAGCACCTCGAGGAGGGTGTATGTAGTATTGAGACAGCATTCATGAAGCAGCTCCCGAAGGTATAAACTCTAGGGGCCAGCACCTCGAGGAGGGTGTATGTAGTATTGAGACAGCATTCATGAAGCAGCCCCCGAAGGTATAAACTCTAGGGGCCTGCACCTCGAGGAGGGTGTATGTAGTATCGGATGAGCTCATTCAGCAGCCCCCGAAGGTATAAACTCTAGGGGCCAGCACCTCGAGGAGGGTGTATGTAGTATTGAGACAGCATTCATGAAGCAGCCCCCGAAGGTATAAACTCTAGGGGCCTGCACCTCGAGGAGGGTGTATGTAGTATCGGATGAGCTCATTCAGCAGCCCCCGAAGGTATAAACTCTAGGGGCCAGCACCTCGAGGAGGGTGTATGTAGTATTGAGACAGCATTCATGAAGCAGCCCCCGAAGGTATAAACTCTAGGGGCCAGCACCTCGAGGAGGGTGTATGTAGTATTGAGACAGCATTCATGAAGCAGCCCCCGAAGGTATAAACTCTAGGGGCCTGCACCTCGAGGAGGGTGTATGTAGTATCGGATGAGCTCATTCAGCAGCCCCTGAAGGTATAAACTCTATGGGCGAGCACCTCGAGGAGGGTGTATGTAGTATCGGATGAGCTCATTCAGCAGCCCCCGAAGGTATAAACTCTAGGGGCCAGCACCTCGAGGAGGGTGTATGTAGTATTGAGACAGCATTCATGAAGCAGCCCCCGAAGGTATAAACTCTAGTGGCCTGCACCTCGAGGAGGGCATATGTAGTATCGGATGAGCTCATGCAGCAGCCCCCGAAGGTATAAACTCTAGGGGCCAGCACCTCGAGGAGGGTGTATGTAGTATTGAGACAGCATTCATGAAGCAGCCTCCGAAGGTATAAACTCTAGCGGCCTGCACCTCGAGGAGGGTGTATGTAGTATTGAGACAGCATTCATGAAGCAGCCCCCGAAGGTATAAACTCTAGGGGCCTGCACCTCGAGGAGGGTGTATGTAGTATCGGATGAGCTCATTCAGCAGCCCCCGAAGGTATAAACTCTAGGGGCCAGCACCTCGAGGAGGGTGTATGTAGTATTGAGACAGCATTCATGAAGCAGCCCCCGAAGGTATAAACTCTAGGGGCCTGCACCTCGAGGAGGGTGTATGTAGTATCGGATGAGCTCATTCAGCAGCCCCTGAAGGTATAAACTCTAGGGGCGAGCACCTCGAGGAGGGTGTATGTAGTATCGGATGAGCTCATTCAGCAGCCCCCGAAGGTATAAACTCTAGGGGCCAGCACCTCGAGGAGGGTGTATGTAGTATTGAGACAGCATTCATGAAGCAGCCTCCGAAGGTATAAACTCTAGCGGCCTGCACCTCGAGGAGGGTGTATGTAGTATTGAGACAGCATTCATGAAGCAGCCCCCGAAGGTATAAACTCTAGGGGCCAGCACCTCGAGGAGGGTGTATGTAGTATTGAGACAGCATTCATGAAGCAGCCTCCGAAGGTATAAACTCTAGCGGCCTGCACCTCGAGGAGGGTGTATGTAGTATCGGATGAGCTCATTCAGCAGCCCCCGAAGGTATAAACTCTAGGGGCCAGCACCTCGAGGAGGGTGTATGTAGTATCGTATGAGCTCATTCAGCAGCCCCCGAAGGTATAAACTCTAGGGGCCTGCACCTCGAGGAGGGTGTATGTAGTATTGAGACAGCATTCATGAAGCAGCCTCCGAAGGTATAAACTCTAGGGGCCTGCACCTCGAGGAGGGTGTATGTAGTATTGAGACAGCATTCATGAAGCAGCCTCCGAAGGTATAAACTCTAGGGGCCTGCACCTCGAGGAGGGTGTATGTAGTATTGAGACAGCATTCATGAAGCAGCCCCTGAAGGTATAAACTCTAGCGGCCAGCACCTCGAGGAGGGTGTATGTAGTATCGGAGGAGCTCATTCAGCAGCCCCCGAAGGTATAAACTCTAGGGGCCAGCACCTCGAGGAGGGTGTATGTAGTATTGAGACAGCATTCATGAAGCAGCCCCCGAAGGTATAAACTCTAGGGGCCAGCACCTCGAGGAGGGTGTATGTAGTATTGAGACAGCATTCATGAAGCAGCCCCCGAAGTTATGAACTCTAGGGGACTGCACCTCGAGGAGGGTGTATGTAGTATTGAGACAGCATTCATGAAGCAGCCCCCAAAGGTATAAACTCTAGGGGCGAGCACCTCGAGGAGGGTGTATGTAGTATCGGATGAGCTCATTCAGCAGCCCCCGAAGGTATAAACTCTAGGGGCCAGCACCTCGAGGAGGGTGTATGTAGTATTTGATCAGCGCTCATGAAGCAGCCCCGAAGGTATAAACTCTAGGGGCCTGTAACTCGAGGCATATGTAGTATTGGTTGAGAAAATCAACAACCCTGGATTGTCGGGATACCTCCTGATTTCTCCAGTGCACACATTCATTAAATTCATCTCTACATTCATCATATGCATCATAAACTGTGCTGTTCTGTCCGATGTCATACGTTCTCCAGAACAGCAGCGAAGGTACCATTTAATGTGAGCCCTTCCACAAAAGATTGTATCAGCAGACATGGATGCAAGAGCGGCCCCCCGGCACACAGTCCTTTTATGGTTAACCTTGAACATGGGTTTTTCCAACAATGAACCCGAAATCCACTGATACACTGAGGGCACAGGCGGACGAGGGCACAGGCGGACGAGGGCACAGGCGGACGAGGGCACAGGCGGACGATATTTGAACGGAAGGAACGGTCACCTCATTCATGGACTTCAAGCAATACAGTTCATTGGCCAAAGGCTACTCTCGGATCAGTGACACCATAATGGTCCTCACGTTTCACAACATGCAACTGTGGTATGCTAAAATCCCAGTGACTCCAGCAATCCGAGCCACAAAGAAAGATTGGTAGAAGATATTGCAGTCGGGTGTCATGGCAGAGTTTCCAGCGAGAAGCCCAACAAATCATCTCTGTGCATACATCCTTCCTACAGAAAGCCACAAAGCCAATAGGTCTAGCTTGCATTTTCAGTCCTGATAAAAACATTAAAGAAAAGCCCACTGCAGTGAAAAAGGGTAATAAAGTTTAATTTCTGTATACAGTACATCTATGGCCTAAAGATTTTAAATGTGTTGATTTAGTGTACTCTTTAGATGTGAAATACTCCCTCCTGATTTCCAATACAAGCACTCCCTAGACAGTCAGTCGCTTGAGATGAAACAGTAGTACTCCCCTGTGCGGTGCCAAAGTCCACTTTATATAGCCACAATTTTGCCCAACCTTTTAATGGGTATTTTAGCTAGAATATTGAATCCCATGTTAATAAGTAAGATTGACTGGTATGTAGTGCGTTGTTCGAAGGGGTCTTCCTGCCTTTGGTAGACCCAAAATAATTTTTCGCGTGGTGAAGATGAGGAAGCGGGCACCAGAGGTGTCTGCACACCTGCGCCCTGGACTGACTTGGCACACTTGTCCATTTTGATTCGTTTTGTTTGTTGCGAGAAACGAAGGGCCTTGTTCTTTGCTATTGCTGGATAGTGACCACAGGGGTGGTAGTGTGGTGAAATCTGTGTGGTCAACAAGATGCATGCTGAGTGTGTTTAGCGGGATCTAGTGAAGGCCCTGTCAGTGTTGGCCAAAGTTTCAATGTGCAAGATCACTCCGCTCTGCTCAACCTGCTTGTGTGACATTTTGTCCAGAGTTGTGTACTTGCCCCTGATCCAGCGCTATCAATAACATTTCTTCTATATGCTTTGCACGTCCAGGTACAAATATCCCTCTTTCCACAACTATATCCATATGACGCTGGGGCCCATAACACCGCATAAACATTCACTCTCTCATATATTCCCTGGATTTCATCCGTTTTTATCTAGGAGAAAACAGTTAATGATTTGCTGGAAGGAGACGGGATACCTTTTAAAACGACATAATACTTCTCAAGATTTAAGGTATTCCGCTCTTTGGTCGATGGACCAACTAGTAGGAATCAGTTGATGGTGATTAAGACCAGCTCAATCACAATAAACCTTCTAACATTTTACATTTATCATTGAGCTAAAGAACCACTGACTCATTGTTTAAAGATAATATAGTTTATATAATTTTTAGAAGCATGAATAAGTTTCACATTTATTATTCAGATTATTACATTTAGCGTCATTATAATAAATTGAAATTGCACTGCATACCTATTAGATGGAAAAACAAAGTTCGTCACAGCAATGAATTCAGATCACAGCATAGAACTCCCGAAAAACTGTCCATCTGTCCTGAAAAACAGGCCTTCTCGACGGACCACCTATAGGGTGTTTCTCGCCACAATCCCGTTCTTTTCCCCTTTAGTATTTTAAGAATAAAAAGGTCTAATAGTATTAAAATGGAAAATCTATTAAGAGCAAAAAGGTTCTCCAGCAGCAGCGTCTCGTGCTCAATCAAAAATATAAAATAGCAGCTCCCGCACCCCCTCCCTAAGAGTAGGTCTTCTTATACCCTAATACTAGCTTACTAAGTGAAAATGTTACATCTTTATGGGCGAGATTCTCTCTAATTGGTCCATTTGGGGTCAGTATACATCTCATTATGAATATTCTTGCTCCAACCAGTTCTTTGTGGAAAGTTCATACTTCTGTCGTTTCTCACGGGTTCATGACATTACCCATCCGCACATTGGTTTCAATCTGTATCCTTTTCTGATACTTTAAATTGAACAGTTCATTGTTTATTCACATATTCACTGCAGCTTCTCACGCTTTTCGCTATGTCCTTCTTTGGCACACGTTTGTATAATAAGGTCATCGCAGCCTTGGCCACGCTTCCATCCTAGGCTTTGGGACGGTCACATGATCCTTTCGTTCACAGCCTTTCTCGCTTTCGGAATCCACTTCGCGCCTGCGTACTCTAGCTTGTTTGCCACGGCAGCCATTTTTACATCGCGGCACAACAGGCCTAAGCGAACTATTATAAAGATAAACAGAACATAGTTAAGAATAAAGAATATAAGCCTTTTCATTTCCCTCCCGTCATTCTACGTACCCCAATTAAGTATTACCTAGCAAAAGCGACATATAAAGCCATTTCTTACTTACCAACCGCTTTACTTTGCCACTACACAGTTTATTTCCAAGCACAAATCATGCATTTATTATTCTAGTTAGTACGCAAATTATTAGGCTTATGTTATCCACGTTAACAATTGTAAGTAAATTAGTTTGCACGGATATAGCGTGTTACCCATAACCCTTTTCATGTCACATACATGGTTGGTTATTTACTGAGACGAACCTGTGTGTTAATTATTCAACATAAATATTAGGAGGTTAAAAATTTTTCGTTTGCCCTGCTCCATCACCCCTCAATTATTTCCGTTTATCAACGGAATCATAGACTACTTGATGGCCTGCGCCGACTCCCCGGTTCTTGGGAAGACTAAGATTTCAGGCTTGTTGTTTGCAGAGGATATGTTGTTTATACCAAAGATTCCCAAAGGCCTAGAGACTCTCCTGAGCAAGTTTAGCCTGTCTTGTTTAGACCAAGGCTTTATGATAAATGAAAGTAAAACCAAATTCAATGCCATCCATTTGCACAGAGGCTTTAAAGGTACAATATTGCCGGAGGGGAAACAGAGTGCATAAATTTGATTACCTCGGTATTAGTCTGTCTATTACAAAATTTCTGGGTAAATCAAGTTACTAAAAGCTCCCTCATTCTGAAATACAGAGCGGCAGCCTTATTAAGATTTGCAAATAATTCCTTTATCCATCCAGTCTCTCTGATCCTCGAAGCATGGAGGATCCATGTCGTTACTGCAGGTATCTACGGTGCAGAACTGTGGGGGTCACGTTAACCTAGACGCACTGGAAGTGGCAGACAACAACTTTCTGAGAATGGTACTTAAAATCCCCCAAAGCACCCCTTTAATCTTTAAACTTGACTTAGGAATCTGGCCCATTGCCCAACCATTTCGCATCAGACCAATCTTGTACTGTTTTCGAGTCTGGTTGACCCAGAGTTGGCTAATTACAGAGAGGGTCTTCAAGACGTTTTGGATAGGACCCAGGGTGGGAAATTGCTCCTGTGGCTGGCCTTTGTAAAACCGACATACTACTCACTAGGTTTGCAAAAGGATTGGTCAGATCCATGTTCGATTTCCTCTCCTGAAATGAAAACTCTGAAGGCAATGTACTGGGATCAGGTAGGGTCTGAACTACTCCATCGGCCCGGCTTAGGGAAACAGACTGAATCTTTCCTAGAATTCAAGACATTCCCCTCTCTAGAGAACTACATGGATGAAACGGATCCCCAGTCACAAAAGCATTGTACATCAGATTTAGGTTGGGCATCTGCCACCAGCAGCTGGAAAGCCAACCACAGGGGTTCGAATTCCTGCCCTGCATGTGGAGAGGTGGAGGAAACCGAACAGATGCTGGTTTTTTTTTTTTCCCTCCCAAAATGCCATAAGCAGAGAAGGCGCTGGATAGTTCCTTTATGCAGTTTTCTTGGTGTCCGCCACTACAGGGTAGCAGCATTTGTAGAGCTGACACGTCCCCAGTTATAGTTTTCTCAATTGCCAAATTTTTAGAGACCATCTGTCCCATTCGGTGTTAAATGTTGATGTCTTTTAACTCCACATTGCAGCCTAGTGCATCGGTTGGGGATATTTAACTGTATTTCCAGGAATGTGCTGTGTTTTTATAGATGACTAGTGTTACTATCACTGTTATGCCTGTGATTTTACTTATTTTGATGCACTGTTTCTAGATTTGAAGTAATTTATTCGTATATTATATGCTTATTACTTTTATGATCTTTGACTGAAATGAAGTAAATGAAATAGACATATCCTGCAATCGTAGTCCGACGCAGTTGTACCTCTTATGTCAGCATAACAGTACGTCTTATTAAAGGGGAGGGGGTGTGCAGTGGAAGCTGCAGTGCAGTCAGTTATTGTAGGCTCTGCCGGGCCACACCCGGTAGGGAAGTTCAAGAAGCTGCATGCCTGGCCAAAGCCCCAGGAAAAAACATCTTTCCAGGGCCCCAGTGGTCCGGCTGTGCAGGTTTGGGGCTCTCAGCTGCCACACTAGGGTCATGGGTTTCTGTTTAGTGCCGCTAGTATTAAGTGCTGTGCTGCCGCATTATAACCCCAAACCACTGGGGGTGCCCATCTCTTGTATGAACCTACTGCTCCCCCCAGGTAAGAGCCGGGGAGAAGGGGAGTGGGATGGCCTTGGAGCCCACCTCCACCCAACCCAGAGCCGGCACTCCTATGAATCACGTAGCTCCTCGGCAGTGGACTGTTGCAATTATCTGAGTGGATGCTAGCTGGTGTCATAGGAATGTGCTACCTTCCACTTTCTGCTTTTTTTTTTTAATGGTGTTATTATGCGAGGTTTCTTAGTCAGAACTGGCGGATCATGTCAGTTGAAGAGATGCCGCTCAGTCCATAGGCCAAATTGTTTTTTTTCATCTACTCAATTGGTCAATTTTTGAACTCAATAAAAACTGATGTGCCCTAATGAAGATGGTTCCTGGTAAGTTTGAGTGGGGACTGGCCAGCACAACAGAATGTACTTGCTTAGGTTATGGATAGAAAGAATCTCAGCCACTGATAATTACTGTGAACTGCATTTCATTCCATTGTTTTTTAGTATGTCCCAGTCATTACAAGCGGGGGTCCAACCATATGCAAATCCAACTTGGCTTGTATCACATCTCTTGATGAAATCCGCAGACACCGATACACCCTCCGTACTGAGTGTGAGAAAGTGCCCTCTTTCGGCATGGTTGCCCCCACTTTTTGCTGAATTGCTGATGTACTGTGACTGAGTGTGCCCAGGGCTCCTGCTAATCAGATACCCAGGGCCTATGTTCCTTCCCTAAAACCGCATTGAAGCCCGAACCCAATTGGCATCTCTGGCCACAGGTCAGTCCCTGGTAAATGGTACCACAGGTACCCAGGGCACTGTGACCAGAGATGGCCTCTAAGGGCTGCAGCACGTATTGTGCCACCCTTAGAGGTCCTGTACCACCACACTCACACACTGCCTTTGCAGGCTGCGTGTTTTGGTGCAGAACAAAGTGAAGAGTCGACATGGCACACATCTCTGTGTGCCATGCCCACAAACCACTGCCCTGGCATACATCAGTCACCCCTCTAGCTGGGTGAACTATACCAGTGATGAGGGTACAGATGCATGAGCCCTGTATCCCCACAGTGTCTAAATTAAGGCTGGGCAAAGCACTACGCTACGCTCGCGTAGTTTGCGAAGTTTGCGCTACTTCGCACTACGCGAATTGCACGTAGCACAGTGCAAACACGCGTAGCGTAGTGCAGCGGTCATTTTTTGCTTGCTCGCGGCCCTCAACGTCAAGTTGGCGACCGCGAGCAAGCAAAATGACATCCCGGCGAGACTTTTTCCTCGTTCGCGATCAGCAACATCAGGTTGCCGATCGCGAGCGTGGAAAATAAACCTCTCGGCGAGATTCTCAACGCGGGGAGGTTAGGTTTCTCATTGCGAGTGGTTGCGCATGCTCGCGAACGCTCGCGATGAGAAACTACCAGTCCGCGTTGAGAAGCTGCCGCTCGAGTAAAAATCTACTCGAGCGGCAGTGAAAGACAGCTCGCACTGTGCAAGATGCTGTTTTCAATGATTGCACAGTGCGGACAAGCATCTGGCACTGTGCAATCAGTGCGAACAGCATTTTGCACAGTGCACTACGCAGTTCGCGTAGCTACGCGTAGCTCGCGTAGTGCGAGGTGCACTTCACGTAGCTTCGCGTAGCGCTACTTCGCGAACTGCGCCCAGGGTTAGTCTAAATCCATTCTCAGACGTAAGTGCAGTGCTGCCATTAAGAGTATATGGTGCTGGGAGTTTGTCATTACGAACTCCACAGCACCATAATGGCTACACTGAAAACTGAAGTTTGGTATCAAACTTCTCCCCACATTAAACCCACACTGATGCCAGTGTGGGATTTAATGAAAAATGCACACAGAGAGCATCTTAGAGATGCCCCCTGAAAAAAAACCTACCACTAGTGTCCAGGCTGAGTGGCTGCTTTCAGCTGCCGCCACCAGACATGTTTCTGGACCCCTGCCTGCTGCTCTATGGGGCCTGAAACCATGCACATCCTGGGACGAGGTGCCAAGCCTCCTCCCCCAGGATGGGCAGGGTTCAGGAAGGGGAAGCTTCAAAGGCTTGCCGCCTTTGTGATCTTCCCCAGGCCACTTGCTGCTCTCAGCAACTGGTCCCCACTGGTTCGTGCCCCCCTCCCACTGGAGGATGGCATAATAGGGGGTGTACCCACCCCAGGAAGGGACCCATTGGTCCCTGCCTTCTACCTACCTGTAACGCCCCTAAATCTAGTATTTAGGGGCAGCCCTGAACCTTGCTTCCTCAGATCCAGACAAGAAACAAGAAGAACAGAAGGACCGAACAGCCCTGCAGCAGCTAACAAGAGGAAGACGCCCACTGACTTGGCCCCAGCCCTACCGGCCTGTCTCCCCCTCGAACCTGCTCCTGCGAAATCCCATTGTGTCCTGCAGCCAGCAACCTCAAAAACCCCAGAGGACCTGCCTGCCTTCACTTCCAAAAACTGCTTCTCCCGTGAACACCGGATTTGTTCAACTGCAACCTCTGGCAGCAGCCGGAGACCGCGAATCCGCCCCACTCTGCACCCGCTGTCCACGGCCCGAGCTCGAGTGGGCAAACACCACGAGGAGGTCACCCCGGTGATACTGAACCGAGATCCGGCGACCCCTGACCTGCCTCCAGCCGAAGCCTGCAGCCTAAATCCAGAAGGCCCCCCTAACCGTGACCCGGAGCTGGTAAGAAGATCCGACCCCAAAAGGCACTCCTGCACCCGACGCCTCACGGCCTTGTGTGCCCAAACCAACAGTGCCTAACCAACCCTAACTTCCCAACTTACCTCTCGAAGTGGTGGTCGCACCCAGAAGTCCTTCTTCTCCCTGGCTGCAGTGCTTTTGCAAACCGTAGGTTCTCCATTGGAAACAGGGCATCCAACCTCGAAACAGCACCCTGCACCCGGCCGCCCTAGTGTCGCCTTTGGTGCTAATTTGTTTCCCCATTTGCCCTGAGCTAAAGTCCAGGAGCTTTGCCAGCAGCCACCAACCTGAGGCCCCCTATCCCCCATTGGATAACATTGGGCCTCAACACTCCACACCCGGCTGCCCTAGTGCCGCTGAGGGTGTAACAAGAGTGCCTCACTGACCCTGGGGGACCCCTGAGTCTAACCCCAGAACCTCAACTCCAAAGACCTATTACTTACCTAAAAACCGATAACCATATTTTCCTCCATAGGATAACATTGACACTTTTTCCTGAAAAAGTTTGTGTGGAGTTTTGAAACCTAAAGAAATTCTTTAAAATTGTACGATTTAACAAAAACGCTTTTACTCACCTGTTTACAGGAAATGTCCCAGTGCTGCATCCAGGCATACAGCACTGAGTAAGAAAAGTAATCCAAAAGTAACTTACCTGCTATTTTACTGAAAATCCCATTCAAGTCTATGTACTGTATTTACAAGTGATTGCATTTCTCTGAAACAATACTGTAAGTCAAACCATAGTACATTTACAATTGAAATTGAACTGTTTTACAATCCGCATTCACTACTGTAAAGTATTTATTGATTACCTGTGCCAGGCTTGCTTGGTTCCAGAAATAAAACAACTAAAAGAATATTTTTATACAAAAACAATTGGTCTGAAGTTGAGTCTTTGAGTGTGTGACATCATTTGCTGCCTGAGTGTGTACAACAAATGCTTAACACTGTCCTCTGATACGGCCTTACTGCTCGACCACACTACCACAAATAGAGTGAGGTGCTATCTAACTTTACCTCTGCCTACCTTTGGGTTCCACTGGACTCTGTGCACACTATACCTCACTTTGGTATAGTATATACAGAGCCAGCTTCCTACACAGAGAGAGCACATATTGCATCATAACATCTTCATTTGCAAATGCCTGAAAGTGCATACTTTAGGCAAGACCTGGGTATGAGAAGGAGCCTTTGCACAGAAAGTTTTTAGAGCCTCCTCTGGTTGGTAGCTCCAGACATGGTTCACAAGAAAAAGCCTTCTCAGTGAAGCTTTTCAGAGCCGCCTCTGGTTGGTCGGTCCACCAGTACCTGAACCCATCTGAAGCAGATCACTTGCTAGTAAACTCATCGTTTACCCTCCTCAGATGGTGGTGGGTCAGAAAATGCGAACCAGCCTGCATCTCCCAGTTTCTGGCCAACCATGAGGTTCGCTCTGGACTGTGTACCATTACCCGCCCATTTTCATCATGTTTTCAATCATTCCAAATGTAGGGCTTTCTTATGAACTAGTTGGTTGGTTTTTTAACGAAGAGATGTTTTACTCCGTACTGGAGCATTACATTTGTTTTAGGAATCAGTCTATCCATCCACGTGACTTGACCAAGATTGGAGAACTTGGCGAGGGACTAGTGAAGTGAAGTTAGCGGGCAGAATAAAGTGTATAAAGAAGTACCACAAAATAACTGTGCGATTGCTGCATAGAAAGGTTTCGTATATTCAAAAGAGAAAGATGAGGCAAAAGTAATTTCAAAAAGTTTACAAGGACTGTTTCGTAAGTGGAGTAGTTTAGCAGACGTAGCGGAGCCTGCGTTCTTCGTGGGAGCGGAGGTGTCTTGGGGCTCAAGATTTGAGGTTACTCCAGTGAGTGATCTGTTCTGGTTTTGTGTTCACAGGACGTCTGCAGTGGATACTCTGGAGCTGGTTGAGGAATCTCTGGATGTCAACCTGCTGAACAATGCTGTACGCCTGAAAATCCCACACTGCATCATTTTGCCTGGTGGAGTGCACATCTGTGAAACCCAGAGCAATGTTGTCATCCTCATTGTCACCAACCAGACGCTGCACAGACTGCTGCTGCCGCACCCCTCCCGCATGTACCGAAGCGTGAGTAACTGAGAGCTCTTACACTTGGCAGGGGCATAGAGACCTCCAATTCATTCCCTCATCTGTTTAAGACCTAACTCTGGACACTTTTCATACTTCTGATCTTGAGAGCATGTTCTACTCAACCTACATGGAATATTTCTGGCCCCTCCTCCCCCTGATCTTGACTCTAGTTGTCCTCTCCCACTCTGACAAATCCTTGCTGACATTCACTTGTGCATGATGTTGCTCATCACTCATTCCCTCTGTGACATTTTATTGGGGGCAGTCTGAGGTTACGGCATTACATGCACGGTCATTTGCCACTGGTGTCCTGAAGCCTCAAACTCCGTGACGAGCCTGTGGTGTTATCCAGCCTCCTTTACAGCATAAGGAATGTTTAGAGCATTGCATATGTTCCTCGTGCTTGCTGTGCTTGCATAAAACAGTGTCTAGTAGTGCGTTGTGTGCATTTATCGAGACCATTAAAAGGCGCTTGCTTTACGTGCAGTGTGTTCTTTACACAGGAGCTGGTTATCGAGAGCCAAGTGCAGTCTATATTCACCGATATTGGAAAAGTGAATTTTCTTGACCCTTCGAACTACCAATTAATCCCGACAACTCCTGGTCTGGCCCCCAATTCTTGCGCCTCTGCCGCCTGGCTGGGCAGCGATGGCGAGGCCCTCTTCGCCCTGCCGTCAGCATCTGGTGGGGTCTTCACTCTTCAGATGCCACCTTTGGATGTTCCCGGTAAGTCGGATTGAATTGTGGGACGTGTCTGTTGTATAGTGATGTGGGAGCCAGGGCCTGGGCTTTGATAAAGCGCTTCTCCGTTTGAACCTTCAGATGTTTTAGTTGAGTGTAGCTCCTGCACTCCGTGTCCCCCAGAGCGCTTCTCAAAGCAGCACATGGTCGCATGAAGCGACGAGGATGTGGTCATTGGGCCCCTGGTGCTCTATTCTAGGAGGGTGTACTGTCCCTGTTTTGCACTGTGGTCTTTAACTAGGTGTGCCTTGTGCAAACTGGGAAAGCTAATGTGCTGCCCCCAGGGCAATCGTGAACTCGTGCTGCCCCAGGGGTAACGCATTAGTGAATTACAGACTGGCTGTGTGAAGCAGCCGCTCTGCCTTTCACAGTGCAGGTGGCTGCAGTAAGTGACTGCAGCTGCCTACAGGCAGATGTCTGGGCTCTAAGGGCCCACCTTTTCTCTTTTTCAGAAGGAGCCCTCGAGGGCGCACTGACTGGAGCACGTCCGTGCCCCTCCTGGCCACCTCTTTGCCTCTGCACCTGCCTTTGTAATATGGCGCAGAGGAAGTGCTTCCCTCATTAGCATGGGGACCACGCCCCATGCTAATGAGGGAATGCCACCTTAAGATGGCGACAGTGCTATCTGCATTATAACGTGTGCCGCACAACCCCTTCTGTACTACCAGGGTAGCCCAGGGGACCTGCTAGCAGGTGCACACGTGCTCTGTGCCCCTGCGGCTTGGCTCCTTGTGGGGAGCCATTCACGCTCTGTCCCGGTGGAGTTATGTTGGCTGGGTGAGCTAAAGGCAGTGACATTGGTGGTTTGGTCTGTTGGTGTTGTCTGCAGACATCTGTAGTAGCCGTCACTCGGAAAGAACGCTGCAGAAGGTAACACAATCCTACATTCAGGTAGTCCTGTGACTCTAATTATCTTGATTGTGCACTTGGAGTGCAGCAGTATTGTGAGCCTGGGAGATTCATTTTCATTGGAAGTACCGACCCTGGATAGCCCCTGCCTTCTACAGGACCGCCCGATCAGGCCTCCTTTCTGACATTGACCAGAGCTACATACAAATGTGGGCTCCTTATTCATGGAGGATCTGGTGGGTCACCCATGCTGGGAAGGAAATAGAAAAGAGCCTGTGGGGGAGAGTTACAAAGTCACTAGAACATTAAATATTTCCTTTTCCATTCCCTAGAAAGCAATTTCTGAGGTCATTCGCTCCATCAGTGCTGTTGGAGCTCAGACTCTGCCTTGTATGTGTTTAATTTATTCTGTGCCGGCAGTCTGAGAGTGCTGTTAGAGGTTCACCCTTTGTCTGTGTGACTCGGGTCCTCTGTCTTAATGAAGGGAACTTTCTTGTTTTTCCAGGGCCTGTGTCCGTGGTGGAGTTGAAGCAGAGCTCGGTGATGCAGCGCCTGCTGACCGGGTGGATGCCGACAGCCATTCGGTACGGACTGTGCGAACATCGGTGCAGCGTTGAGACTCACTGGATAGTGGGGGCTTCGCTGGCTCTGTGGGGTGTAGCTGTTCAAGCTTGTGCTCCAGCAGTGCACACATTGAGTAGCATTCTCAGCTGAACGCCCAGCGATAGTCCTACTGTTTAAACACACCTGCAGTCTCCGCAGTGCACTCATTCAAAGGGATTACTTGCATCAATACACAAACTTATCTATGCCAGATGTTTATTGGTAACTCTACCTTGTCTCAGAAGTACATACGCACTAATCAATAGTAGCTGTCCAGGGCCAGACTGTCCCTACTCTGGCAATGCTGTTTGTGTTGCCTCGTACATGCATTCATAATCTTGCAGTGTCGCTGTGATCCCTTCCTGGGTGATCGTGCTCTACAGATCTGCATAACATGTTACATTGTCCGTTCGATTCTCAATGTCATGATTTTTCTGAATTCAAATCAAAGTTGGTTTCTTCCCTGTCTTTCCTTTTATTTTCAGAGGTGACCAAGGCCTTTCTGATCTACCCATCAGCCTCCTGGTTCACTGCCTTGAACATGATGCCTTCCTGTTTGCTTTGTGCCAAGATCACAAACTGAGAATGTGGTCCTACAAGGTGAGCAGTCGGGTGGCCTGCATCTCTTGCTAGGGAAGATCAGAGTGGCATCTCTTGCTTGTCACACAAGGATAGAGCCTCATCCCCTCCCACACAGGTTTTGCGATCATGGCTTGCTTTCTGCCACAGTTCAGGGCTGCTTCAATACTTGTAGGGACTGATATCCTTTGCACGTTTGGAGGAACCAGCTGTGTATTCCATTCAGCTTGCCATGTCTCTCACATGGCTACATTTCCGATCAAGGTCTGATTGTGTGTGAAGTGTTGGGACTGTGTCGCCTGCATACTGTAGGAAGTCAGGGCTGCACCCCACACAGTTTTGGTCATCTCTATGTGCCCATCACCGGTCTTTGGGTCAGGATGCCTTGTGCAGATCTTTTGTGCAGGTGGTTAACAGGCCAGGTCATGTCAGGGATGCGTCTCCTGCTTGGTTTAGGTCTAGAAAGGAATGTCTCGAGTCAAGTGCAGGTTGCATCTCTCCTAGAACTGAAGGACTGGGGGTGTGTGCATGTATATACCACTATCACTTGGTGAGGAGTCTCTTGTTGTGGCACGTGAAGCACCTATTGCTGACGACAAGCAGGAACCAATGTAATACCGAGAAGAGCCAGGTTTTAGAGATTTTTTGAAATTGGATGAAACTAGGTAATGCCGGGATTTCCCAAGGAGTGCTCTTCCAAACGGTTGCTCCTTGTATGGGAGCAGCGCTGAGCCCGATGGTAAGGTTTGGGATCGCGAGAGAAGGGTATTGGTATGGCAGATGAATGAGCTGTTTTGCATGTGATTCCAGCTATGGGGAGAGATGTGTATGCAAAGGAACATAGGTTGCAGACGTCATGGGAATAGGCAGCAGGCTCTGGCTAAGATTATGTGGGGGAAGATGGTTCATATGTGGCCTCTCCTGGGCATGTGTGCAGGGGCCAGAAGCACATGGGAGAAGGTATTGGCAGGCCTCACCTGCGTTCTGTGGCCTGTCCTTTGTTTGTATGCAGGGGCCAGCAGCACATGGGAGAAGGTATGGGCTTGGGGAAGCCTCCTCTGCGTTCTGCGGCCTGCCCTGGGCATGTGTGAAGGGGTCAGAAGCACATGGGAGAAGGTATGGGCATAGGAAGGCTTCACTTTAGTTCTGACGTCCAAAGTGCCTTTCCTTTTTCCTTCACAATGTGGTTAAGTAGCAACCTCTGCTGGACAGAATCCCCTTCAGTAAAGAAATTGTTGTTGTACTAGAAGTAAAAGGGTGGCCGCAGTAAGCAATGTTGTTTTACTCGATGTATAGGCATAGTATACCTACAGCATAACTGATGTGCTGAACATATCTTTACTGTATGCATGGTTTTCAGTGCATAGTTCACGGTACCAATGATGTAAGGGGTTCTTCTCCATGTGCTACGTGCTGTGCTGTAGTGTACAGAGACAATATATGCAGAGTGCAGAATGCGTAATATACAGGGGAAGGACACTATATGGTATACATGATGGACAGAGCAGTGCCCATACACATTACAGCACACATAGGAATACATCAGAGTACGTTCAGTTTCTATACTGTTGAAAGGTGGTTCTGACACTATGGGCCGCCCGGATTTTTCGCCTTTTGAGCACCTATTTGTTGAGCTTTTACTGTGGGAGAGCCTCATAAGTTGGGACTCACCCACAGGGAACTCATGATGAAAGAGACTGCATGTGGATTTTACTGGTGTCCCCCTAGCTTGACTAGGCCGCTGCGCAGCAGCTGGAGTAAGGGGCACTGGGCTGGTTACATGCAGACACCTGTGTACATGCGTGTGCACACGTGTAGGGGCTGCGCAGGGGAGATTCCTGGCGTGCGCAGTCCAGGCGCAGCTACAAAGTGAATGGTGTGGCAGGACTTATGGAGAATTGGGTGGTGACATGGAATAGGCTTTATACACTGGGAAGGAACATGCCAGGGAAAGTCAGTGTGTTTTACTGTTTTTCACTTCATTATTCCCCTATGGGGATGTGGAGCCCATGTGCTAGATTAACTTTCCTAAGGCCTACAGATTCCAGACACGCACTAAAGTCCACTGTAGCGGATGTGAAAAGGAGTATTCTGCAGAGTCCAAAGTCATAGTTGTACTGCTTTTGGGTCATCCAGAAATGTCACATTTCTCTGAGTCAGTCATAACAAGGGCCAGGCTGAGGGCTGACCTCAGCTGGATGGATTGATAACCTTTCTTCCACAAGCTAAGGCCTCCTCTCCACGAGGAGAAGATGGGTGGGGCTACGGGCTCATCCATCAGCAGCTATCACTGGGTGCCAGGCACAAGGCGGCACCAAGGAGAGAAGGCAGCGAGGGGGGAAAGGGTCTTGTTTCAGAGACCATGTGGCCAGAGACCCTGGACGACGCCATTTTGAACAAACCCAGAGGCTGGACAAGGAGGGAGCAGGGGCAGGGAAGTGATGTGTGGCTGTTTGATAGGACCAACAGAGACTTCCTGCCAGCCCCCTACTCAACTTTTAAAAAGTGCTTGCACAGGAAGAGAAGCTCTCTCTGGGGTGTGGTCTGCTGAGGCAGAAGGTGCTGGAGCCTGGCAATGGGCAGTTGGAAGGAGGAACCCCTGACTGCCCCCAGGGCCCTAACAGCGCCAGAAGAAGAGCCCAGGACCGGTGCGCAGAAGCAGGGGCCTCTGCGCAGGGAGAAGAGGGGCCCAGGAGGAGAGCCAGGCGAAAGGCTGGCGCAGGGTACCAGTGAAGACCGCTCCCTGCAGAATGCACCCTCTTGGAGACCCGGAGGGCGAAGGAGAGTGCTCCCAGTGGCTGGGGGGCGCCACCAGGAGCAAGAAGACGCGAAAATGGGGCAGATCGGACCCCCAGGGGCTGAGATATGGCCCCCGGAAGGTAGGCGACCTTTGACCCCTAAGAAGACCGCCGACGAAGCGCGTGGGGCTCCGCCGCCGGTCTCAGATGCCCCTGGGGTGGGTCAGGTCACGGGGGCTGCCCCCAGAAGTAGGGAAGCCGGGGAGCGCCGTCGCGCTCCCCGTGAAAATGCCCTGCGGGGGGCCAGGAGCCCACCCTGGCCCCCACCGAAGAGGGAGGCGGGGGAGCGCCGTCGCGCCCCCTCTCGAAGATGTAAGCCGGGGAGCGCCGTCACGCTCCCCGTGAAGGTGCCCCCGCGGGGTGCCAGGAGCCCACCCTGGCCCCCGCCGAAAAATGAAGGGGAGCGCCGTCGCGCTCCCCGTGAAGGTTGGCAGGGGGGCGGGACCCGGGATCCCATCCCCGGGCCCCAAAGCCGGGGAGCGCCGTCGCGCTCCCCGGGAAGATGAGGAAGGAGGGGGTGCCAGGAGCCCACCCTGGCCCCCAGCGAGCAAGCGAAGACTGGGAGCGCAGGCGCGCTCCCCGTGAAGAGGAGGCAGGGGCCCGGGACCTCCTCTCCGGGCCCCGAAGCTGGAGGGAGGCGGGAGGGGGGGGAGTGCCGCCGCACTCCCCCGAGGTCCACCAGCACCCGCGGGAACCTCCGTGTCTGCCCGAGCGGGCAGACCAGAATGAATGTGCTGGCTTCCGCGGCCGCACACGGAGGTGCGGGCCGCGCGGGGAGCCGGCCGGAGCAGCCGGGGGTGGGCTCCCCGGGCTGCTCTCCTGCATGGTGGCCTTGCGGGAGGTCCGGGTGGGACCGGACCTCCCTAAAGAGAGAGAGAGAGAGAGAAGCACTCGCCAGCAGGAGCAGCCGGGGGTGGGATCCCCGAGCTGCGATGAATCCCCTGGGGGTCCGGGTGGGACCGGGCCCCCCACCGAGGCCCAAGAAGCGGCCGGAGGCCCACATCGCAGCTCTCCCCAGAGCAGCGGGAGAGCCGCTCATCAATTATGCGGCAAAACCCATAATGCCTTGCAGGCCAGGACCGGCCTGCAAGGGCAACACAGCGTTTTCACGGCTTGTGGTGGCCCCAGGAGAGCGGGGTCACCACCATACATGTGTAAAGGTGCTGGGGGAGCTGCTGGAGAAGCGCAGTCTCCCCCCCCCCCCCTCCCCCCAGCACGAAGAGGAGTCCCTCCCTAAGTCACCTGAGGACTTGAAAGGAATAACCCCTCAAGGGCTCAATCTGCATTTAACACCTTCTAGGCTGGAACTTTTGTTCTACAGCTGAGGGTGTATTGAGAAGTGCCTCACGGAGTGAAGGGCTGAGTTGGGGATGTCTGGAGAAGGGCATCCCCTGGAGGTGAAGAGGTGTAATTGCACCAGAAATGCATTTACTGTGGTTATTGCTTTTAGAGGGACTGAAGGTCACATGTGTAATGTGAAGTACCTGTGTAAGGTGATGTCATAAGCAAAGTGGGGTTATGTTGCCAGACATTCCTGGTAGGGTGTCTGGCTGTATATGTGTAATCCTGTGATTTCATCTGTGATGCCTTTAGGGGCTGTAATTGCAACGCATTCTAATGATCCACAAATGTGATGAGTACTGTCATTCTAAAGTGATGCTTAAACATGTATTCTTGCTGCTGCGCTTAGGTGAAGAACCCAGACTGCTAGCCCTTAAGATGTAGAGGTGTATACTTCATGGTCAGTAGGGAAGGCTCAGTCAGGGTCATGTGTCACCAAGGCAGGTGTACCTATTTTAAATGCGTGTTGAGATAAGGGGGTGGGTCGCCACTGGGATGGTGCCAGTGCGCAGGGCCCTCGCTCCAGATTATGTTCAACTAACTGCATTGGGGGCAAGATGATGTGCATACATGGGAGTGGTGGTACTAGACCCCACCCACCTGCGGGAGGGGTGGAGATGTTATGCAATGTCACAAAGTAATTCCAACAGCTTATGTATATTTGAAAATTGGTGCATAGTATTGAGTAGTGTGTGTGTTTAATAAATGTACTCTTACTTTTATAAAGTAAAGTACAGACTGGACAATCAATTATTGAGTTATTCCTGCGCACCTGCAAATGGCGATTACTAGCCCACACCACCTCCCTTGAGTAAGCCTCAGACTGCTCTGCAACGCTACCCTCTGAGAGTCAGGCGCTACAATTGGGTGTTTGGTTCCCAGTGAAGGACAAATGTAGTCATGTTATTTGTGCAGGCCTCACAGATGCTGCCTCGTTTTCCAACATTTACAAAGTGTGGTGTTGTGTTTACGATCTTCCTTCCCTGCACAGGACCAGATGTGCCTTATGGTGGCTGACATGCTGGAGTTTGTGCCTGTGAACAAAGAACTGAGGCAGACTGCAGGCACTGGCCATAAGCTGCGACTGGCGTTCTCCCCTTCGATGGGGCTCTACCTCGGAGTTTACATGCACGCACCTCGACGAGGACAGGTACAGTGGCAGCAAAACAATAGTTAATGTGTATTTGGTGCAGAGAAACTGTGGTAAGATGTCAGCAGTCTATTAATCCATAAAGCTGAAAAGTTTGCAATCTTGCTCCAATTGGAGATAGCCTTATTTGAAGCTTTTTATTTTTTTATTAAACCAACACAACTTTTATCAGACAAATTTTAAAATAAGTAGGCGACTCAAAAGTAACCTTCGTTAGCTTCAGATCTGCATCTCCAATTACTCTGAGGAGCTGTTTGAGATCGAACATTTTATACAACTTCTACGATGCTTTACTTGTCTTGATCCAGTAGAATGTGCCGCAGCTTGTCATCCGACACCTGGAACAGGGAAGACGTTCCTGAGGGACCTTAGGAAACTGTGCTTGACTCAGAGGGGTGGCACTACTGATTCTATGCTTCCTTACAGCGTGGAAGGACCACGCTGAACTTGTGTCTCCTACTTGGCTCAACATCGTACTCCGATGGAGTTCATATCCACCCTCGGCACTGCTCCAGACTGTGGGGCAAACTCTGAGATTTAGCATCATTAGACATGAGGCATGCAGCAGCTTTCGCATTGGCATGCTTTCCCAAAATGACCTATTCTTACGATGGTACCCGTGATGCAGAAGAAACCATGTTCAAGTAGTCCTCCTAATCGAAGAGAAGGCACTTGTTGGCTGAGCTAGTTAAAACCGTGTTCCAGCTGCAAGCAAGAATTGGTCCACGAAGAAAGTCCACTCACTACATGTCCAGGGTCCACTCGCAGAAGACCTGCAAGCCCCAACTCCTTGAGTAGGAGCGTTGGGGAAAGATGACTGCAGTGTGACCCACTAACAGGATGAGGACAACATGGCTTCATTCGTTCTTACCTACAGACCGCTGTATGGCTATACTAATCCATAGTGACTCTCACTCTATGGCTGTACTCGTTCATACCCGCTGATTGTATAGCTGCTGTACTCGTTCATACCCGCTGATTGTATAGCTGCTGTACTCGTTCATACCCGCTGATTGTATAGCTGCTGTACTCGTTCATACCCGCTGATTGTATAGCTGCTGTACTCGTTCATACCCGCTGATTGTATAGCTGCTGTACTCGTTCATACCCGCTGATTGTATAGCTGCTGTACTCGTTCATACCCGCTGATTGTATAGCTGCTGTACTCGTTCATACCCGCTGATTGTATAGCTGCTCTTTTGTATGGACATCTTGTTGTTTGAACTCAGCGGTGGCCCTGATTTTATTGCCACATTTTGGACATAAGGAAGATTTTCAGCTTTTAGTCGCCTGCATGACCGTATCCCGACCATACTCTGAATGTATATTCACTCCGCTCAGTACACTGTTTGCTGCCTCCGCTGTCCCTCAATCCTAAGATTGCTGTTTGGGCTGAGGGGGACAGTTCTTATTGCTGCTCTGTCAGGTGCTCCTCTCGCTGCCTTCACTGGCTTGTTTTAGAGGTTCACAACTGGTACATTTTCTGGGAGGACGTTTTCCTCCAAACCTGATGGTATTTTTGCATATCAGATTAATGGAGGCCTTGGGCAGTTGTTCATGATTGTTTTAAGTCCCCGCCCCTCTCCTGGTGATTGCAGCATCTCCCCGCCCTCTCCTGGTGATTGCAGCATCTCCCCGCACCTCTCCTGGTGATTGCAGCATCTCCCCACCCCTCTCCTGGTGATTGCAGCATCTCCCCACCCCTCTCCTGGTGATTGCAGCATCTCCCCGCCCCTCTCCTGGTGATTGCAGCATCTCCCCGCCCCTCTCCTGGTGATTGCAGCATCTCCCCACCCCTCTCCTGGTGTTGCAGCATCCCCCCCGCCCCTCTCTCTGGGGATGGCAGCATGCCCCATGCCCCTCTCTCTGGGGATGGCAGCATCCCCCCGCCCCTCTCTCTGGGGATGGCAGCACCCCCTCCCGCCCCTCTCTCTGAGGATGGCAGCATCCCCTCCCGCCTGCCCCTCTCTCTGGGGATGGTAGCATCCCCTCCCGCCTGCCCCTCTCTCTGGGATGGCAGCATCCCCTCCCGCCTGCCCCTCTCTCTGGGGATGGCAGCATCCCCCCCTCCTGCCCCTCTCTCTGGGGATGGCTGCATCCCCCCTCCTGCCCCTCTCTCTGGGGATGGCAGCATCCCCACCCCCCCGCCCCTCTCTCTGGGGATGGCAGCATCCCCACCCCTCCGCCCCTCTCTCTGGGGATGGCGGCATCCCCACCCCCCCGCCCCTCTCTATGGGGGTGGCAGCATCTCCAACCCCCCGCCCCTCTCTATGGGGGTGGCAGCATCCCCACCCTCTCTATGGGGATGGCAGCATCCCCACCCCCGCCCCTCTCTATGGGGATGGCAGCATCCCCACCCCCGCCCCTCTCTATGGGGATGGCAGCATCCCCACCCCCGCCCCTCTCTATGGGGATGGCAGCATCCCCCCGCCCCCTCTCTATGGGGATGGCAGCATCCCCCCCCCACCCCTCTCTATGGGGATGGCAGCATCCCCCCTCCTGCCCCTCTCTCTGGGGATGGCAGCACCCCCTCCCGCCCCTCTCTCTGAGGATGGCAGCATCCCCTCCCGCCTGCCCCTCTCTCTGGGGATGGTAGCATCCCCTCCCGCCTGCCCCTCTCTCTGGGATGGCAGCATCCCCTCCCGCCTGCCCCTCTCTCTGGGGATGGCAGCATCCCCCCTCCTGCCCCTCTCTCTGGGGATGGCTGCATCCCCCCTCCTGCCCCTCTCTCTGGGGATGGCAGCATCCCCCCTCCTGCCTCTTTCTGGGGATGGCAGCATCCCCCCCTCCTGCCCCTCTCTCTGGGGATGGCAGCATCCCCAGAGAGAGGGGCAGGAAGCATCCCCCCTCCTGCCCCTCTCTCTGGGGATGGCAGCATCCCCCCTCCTGCCCCTCTCTCTGGGGATGGCAGCATCCCTGCCCCTCTCTCTGGGGATGGCAGCATCCCTGCCCCTCTCTCTGGGGATGGCAGCATCCCTGCCCCTCTCTCTGGGGATGGCAGCATCCCTGCCCCTCTCTCTGGGGATGGCAGCATCCCTGCCCCTCTCTCTGGGGATGGCAGCATCCCTGCCCCTCTCTCTGGGGATGGCAGCATCCCTGCCCCTCTCTCTGGGGATGGCAGCATCCCCACCCCTCTCTATGGGGATGGCAGCATCCCCGCCCCCCTGCCCCTCTCTCTGGGGATGGCAGCATCCCTGCCCCTCTCTCTGGGTATGGCAGCATCCCTGCCCCTCTCTCTGGGGATGGCAGCATCCCTGCCCCTCTCTCTGGGGATGGCAGCATCCCTGCCCCTCTCTCTGGGGATGGCAGCATCCCTGCCCCTCTCTCTGGGGATGGCAGCATCCCTGCCCCTCTCTGGGGATGGCAGCATCCCTGCCCCTCTCTCTGGGGATGGCAGCATCCCTGCCCCTCTCTCTGGGGATGGCAGCATCCCTGCCCCTCTCTGGGGATGGCAGCATCCCTGCCCCTCTTCTGGGGATGGCAGCATCCTGCCCCTCTCTCTGGGGATGGCAGCATCCCTGCCCCTCTCTCTGGGGATGGCAGCATCCCTGCCCCTCTCTCTGGGGATGGCAGCATCCCTGCCCCTCTCTCTGGGGATGGCAGCATCCCCGCCCCTCTCTCTGGGGATGGCAGCATCCCCGCCCCTCTCTCTGGGGATGGCAGCATCCCCGCCCCTCTCTCTGGGGATGGCAGCATCTTCCCTCTGATGATGGTGACTGGTGATTCACAGTGGTCATCCTCCAACTCGGGAGGAGATCTCCATGCAATGTCCTTTGTAGCTGTTATTCTTTTTTATAGGCCTACGAGCAGTGCTGAAGCTGCCTCTTTGCAGGTGGTGGGTGATTTTACGTATGTACTGGAAGAGAGTGATTTCTGCTCTGTTTAAACTCTTCTGTTAACCGGCTTTTTAAACCTATCAACCATGAAGCTCTAATTGATGACACACTCTCTCTCGGGCTCTCTCTTGTGAACATTCAAGATCTCACTGCTGTACTACCGTGGAATATTTCGTTTTTGGACAATCAAATACCAATAATAACAGAACAAACCCCTGCTTATGTGATCAAAATAGAGGGTACATCTTAGAGAAATCCCATGGCACCTAGTTTAGGGCATCCAATAGACTGAAACATGTCGACCTTGCTTACAAAGGTTGAACTATTCCTGTAACAAGTTTTTAATCGTACCCATTGGGACCATAATAACACTTTCTGATTCACCAGGAAGTAGTTTTAACAGTTTTCCGTCTCAACATTATCCACACATCACACCCACACCAAATTTTCGAGGTCCCCACATCCACTGGAGTGGAATTTTTGTTTTCTACCCTTAAGAGCTCCCTGCAACGTCCGGTTAGAGGCCCACATTGGTGCTTTTCCGTCAGTGAGTAGGGGCCCGATGACAAAGCATGCCACCCTCGGGTGGGCCAGGATTTTAAATCCATTAACCATTGTCCTTTAGATTAGTTTTTACCATCCGGGCACCATTGTCTATAATATGTGGTAGGATGTGAACGATTGCCAGATTGTGCCAGTGAAGCCTCTGCGAGAGGTCGGATGTGGATCAATGGTGGATGATTGATGCCTCTCTAAAGCTGAGAGGGGTCGAGGTCGGTTGTGGATCAATGCTTGTAAGAAACTGGCTCTATATATACTACACCAAAATGAGGTATAGTGTGTATAGGGTCCAGGTGACCCCAGAGGTAGGCAGAGGTTAAAATTAGATAGAACCTTACTCTCTATTTGTGGTAGAGTGGTCGAGCAGTAAGGCAGTATCAGAGGACAGTGTTAAGCATTTGATGTACACACTCAGTCAGCAAATGAATTCACACACTCAAGAACTGAACTCTAGGCCAATTGTTTTTGTATAAAAATATACTGTTTATTTTTAGAACCAAGCAAGCCTGGCACAGGTAAGCATTAAATACTTTTCAGTAATAAGTTACTGGATATAGAACAGTTTGAAAATGCAATAGAAATTGTACTTTGTTTGATTTACAGGGGAGCAGTAGTATGCAACACTTAGCAAATACAGTACATTGAAATGAATAGGCTTTTTCAGTAAATTACAGGTAAGTTACTTTTTACGTTACTTTTCTTACTCAGTGCTGGATACCTAGATTCAGCACTGGGACATTCCTGCAAACAGGTGAGAAAACACGTTTTGGTTAATTGTACGATTTTTAAAGAATATCTTTAGTTTTCAAAACTCCACACTTAGTCGTTTTTTGGAAGAAAAATTGTCAATGTTATCCTATGGAGGAAAAACAGGTTATCGGTTTGCAGGTAAGTAAACGACTGTGGCAGTTAAGGTTCTGGGGTTAGACTCGGGGGTCCCCCAGGGTCAGTGATGCCCTGTTGTTGCACCCTCAGCGGCACTAGGGCGGCCGGGTGCAGAGTGTTGAGGCCCAATGTTATCCTATGGAGGATAGGGGGTCTCCGGTTGGTGGCTGCTGGCAAGCAGGCCACTGGGTTGTGGGAGCAAAGCTCCTAGGGTTTAGGTCAGGGCAAATGGGGAAACAAGTTGGCACAAAAAGTGCACCCTCGGCAGCACTAGGGCGGCCGGGTGCAGAGTGCTGTTTCGGCGTCGGGCGCCTTGTTGTTTTCTATGAAGAGCCTCCCGGTTTGGTAAAGCACTGCAGGCAGGGAGACGAAGGACTTCTGGGTGCTACCACCATGTGCAGAGGTAAGTTGGGAAGTTAAGGGTTGGTTAGGCACCGTTGGTTTGGGCACAAAAGGCCGTGGGGCGCCGGGTGCAGGGGTGCCTTTTAGGGTCGGATTTTCTTACCCGCTCTGGTCGCGGTAGAGGGGGATCCTCTGGATTTAGGCTGCAGGCGTCGGGTGGAGGTTTGAGGCAGGTCAGGGGTCGCCGGATCTCGGGTCAGGATCGCCGGGGTGACCTCCTCGTGGTGTTTTTCCACTCGAGCTCGGGCCAGGTTCGGCGGGTGCAGAGTGGGCTGGATTCGCGGTATCCGGCCGGAGCCAGAAGCTGCAGTTTAAACACATCCGGTGTTCACGGGAGAAACAGTCTGAGAAGTGAAGACAGGCAGGTCCTCCGGGGTTTGTGAGGTTGCTGGCTGCTGGACACGCCGGGATTTCGCAGGAGCAGGTTCGAGGGGAGATAGGGCTGGGGCCAAGTCAGTGGGCGTCGTCCTCTTGTTAGCTCTGCACGGCTCTTCGTCCTTCTTCTTTTCTTCTTGTAGGTAAGCTGGATCTGAGGAAGCAAGGTTCAGGGGTGCCCCTAAATACTAAATTTAGGGGCGTTACAGGTAGGTAAAGGGCAGGGACCAATGGGTCCCTTCCTGGGAGTGGAGTACACCCCTATTCTGCCACTCTCCAGTGGGAGGGGGCAGGAGCCTGTCCCTGGTTGGCTGGGTCCCCCCATCCTCAAGATGGCGGGGACTCAAGGTTGTGTTTCACCTCGCCTCCCCCACCTGAGGGGTGGAGTTGGCAGAGGTGGGCACACCTCCCTTCCTCACTTGTTTTTCCCCGCCGGTTCTCCCGCCCAAAGTGGGGGGTAGAACCAGTGGGGACCAGTTGCTGAAAGCAGCAAATAGTCTGGAGAGGCTCACAAGGCGGCATGCCTTTGAAGCTTCTCCTTCGTGAACCCTGCCCATCCTGGGGAGGAGGCTTGGCACCTCATCCCAGGATGTACATTGTTTCAGGCCCCGAGAGCAGCAGGCTCTCGACCCAAGGAGTCCAGAAACATGTCTGTTGGTGGCAGCCTAAGCAGCCACTCAGTCAGGTCACTAGAAGTTGGTCAAGTTTCAGGGGGCATCTCTAAGGTGCCCTCTGTTGTGCATTTTACATTAAATCCCACACTGGCATCAGTGCCAATGGACTTGGGCACTGTAGGGGTACAGGGCTCATGCACCTGTACCCTCACCACTGGCATAGGGCACCCAGCTAGAGGGGTGACTGATGTATGCCAGGGCAGTGGTTTGTGGGCATGGCACACAGGGATGTGTGCCATGTCGACTCTTCACTTTGTTCTGCACCAAGACACGCAGTCTGCAAAGGCTGTGTGAGTGTCAGGGTACAGGACCTCTAAGGATGGCACATTAAGTGCTGCAGCCCTTAGAGGCCTTCTCTGATCACAGTGCCCTGGGTACCTGTGGTACCATTTACCAGGAACTGACCTGTGGCCAGAGATGCCAATTGGGTTAGTTTTGGGGAAGGAACACAGGCCCTGGGAACCTGATTGGCAGGGACCCAGGGCACACCAAGAAAAAGTGCATCAGTAGTCTGGCAAAAAGTGAGGGGGTTACTGCAACAGAAACCCACTTTCCTACACAAGCCCCCCCCCAGCCCAAAGGCCAGGAGACTTTGCCAAAGCTGGGAGAGTCTTCCTAGTCTTTCAGGCGAGGAAGAGTAGAGGAAGTGGTTTGAAAGTTGCAGGGCCTACTCTGCCTTACATCCTTCTGTCCAGGTCAGTCCCTTTGGGGAGCTGGCCTACCTCAACAGTTTCAGGACCTAATTCCCAATGCTCCTTTCCTAGCTCTTTAGTGTCTTCACCCCATCTTTTAGTTTGGGTTCAGAGGTGCCCACCTCTGCAAATTCTAACTTAGCCAGGGCAAAGCCCAGCTTACCCACAGATTGAGCAACCCCACCATGACCAATAGGGTCAGGGGGCCTAACTTGCTATTTGGCAGGGGGCTAGGCCACCATGCCAAGGACAGTGCTGCTATGAAGGCCAACACCCAGCTGAGGCTGCTGACAGCCTTCAGTGCCCAGAACCACACCTTTAGCTCCTGACTGGTAAGGGAAGGGGCTATCTTACAGGCTTCTTTGGGTTCTGGCTGCCTGTCTGCTGTTTTAGGGTGGGGGGTCACTACACTTGGTAGTGAACACCCCTCCTCCACCCTCTGTTCTGCCAGCTGAGGAGCCACCAACTCAGGCTGGACAGTTGCCTGACTAGTCGGGTCTTTTTGTTGGCTAGGGGGGACTTTACCAGTGCCACTTTTGGAGTTCTCCCTTACTGGGATAGAATCTCCCTTGCCCACTGGAACTGTGGCTAACAGTTGCCCACATTTCCTACACGGTTTCTTTTTTTTCTTTTGGGGCTTAGCTGCACTAACTGCAGGTTGAGCCCCCTCCCCCCCCCCCCCCAGATTTCCTGGGTGAGGTATGGCATTGGACCAGTACCTCTCTTTGGCTCAGACCAACCTCTGGGTGGTCATTCCCTAGGAGACAATCAAGGGGGAGGTTTTTACTAACTACCACCTTTCTCCATCTAAGGGTCCCAGCTACTTCTAGGAGCACTACAGCCACAGGCCTAACAGTGACTCACCCCCCCCCCCCCCCCGGTACAGTCCTTACTCTTTGTTTCCCCTGGGACATACTGGTGTGGGAGTACCAACCTGTCATGCACCACAGTGTGACTGGTACAGGTATCTCTCATGGCAGTGGCTGGGATTCCATTCACCAGTAGGTGGTGGAAGTGTCTACTCCCCTCTGGAATTTCCAGCTCACCTTTTGGGCCCATTTTCCAGTTGAAGGCTAGGAGGACTTCCTCATCTGAGGAACCATCCTCCAAAGCTACACTGGCAACCCCTGGAGCTACACTAGTCACCCCTGGAGCTGTACTAGGGGCTTTGTTTTTAGGACAGCTAGGGTCCTTGGTGTGGTGTCCTGCCTTTTGACAGTTGTGAGACCATACCCTGTTGGGATCCCAATTCTTACCCTGGTACCCTGTTTTAGTTTGTGAGGTGTCTTTGGGCCCACCCTCCTGGACAGGTTTTTGGGGGGCTACCTGGGACTCCTTACTTTTATCTTTAAGGGGTTCACTGTCTTTCCTCTGGGGAGGCTTTGTAACCCCTTTCTTTTGGTCGCCCCCAGTGGACGTCCTAGTTACCCTTGTTTTGACCCAGTGGTCTGCCTTCTTTCCCAATTCTTGGGGAAAAAGTGGACCTAGGTCTACCAGGTACTGATGCAACTTTTCATCAATGCAATTACTTAATGTGTTTCTTCATAAACGGGTTGTAAATTCCATTAAAGTCATGCACATTGTTTCCACTTAACCAGCCACCTAGTGTCTTTACTGAGTAGTCTACAAAATCAATCCAGGACTGGTTTTGGGTTTTGTGAGCCCCCCTGAATCTAATTCTGTACTCCTCAGTTGTGAGTCCAAATCCCTCAATCAGAGTTCTCTTCATGAGGTCATAGGACCCAGCATGTGCCCCAGAAAGTGTCAGTAGTCTGTCTCTGCAGTTACCAGAGAACCGTTCCCAAAGGAGTGCCCCCCAGAAGTCTTCACCCTTCTGGCTTCACAAGCCCTCTCAAAGGCTGTGAACCACTTGGTGATATCATCACCCTCCTCATATTTAGGGACAATCCCTTTGGGGATTTTAGGATCATAAGATTGCTCTTCATCCTTATTATTTGTATTGCTGCCACCATTGATGGGTGCTAAACCCATCTCCTTTCTTTCTTTATTTCTTTCTTTCTCTAGAGCCAGGAGTCTGGACTCTAGATCCAGTCTTTTGGCCAGCCTTGCTAAAAGGCTGTCCTCCTCATTGAGGCTGTCCTCAATGTCCCCACCAGAACCTGAGCCACCTGTGTGGCCTCTAGGTCCCCAGAGGTTAACTCTTGGAAGTAAGGGTGCAGGGACCCTTTCTTCCCTAGGAAGTGGTGGAGGTGGGCACCTATCTCCATCCTCCTCACTCCTTTCCTCCTCTGACTGGTCATCACCATGCTCAGAGGGGTGGGCCTTTGCATACTCAGCCAACAGCTCCTGGAGCTTTTGTTTGGTTGGATGTGGGCCCATTGCTATGTTTAGGTCTCGCCTGAGCTAGCGCATGCGCTGCTCTGGCGAGACTTTTAGTGAGTGGGCATTCAAAAATCCGACCACACGCTTTCTGTGTGGCCTCGAGCGTGCGGTTACGCGCACAGTTACGAGCAGAGGCGCCATCTGGCTTACCTCTCTCGTCATGCGCTCAGCGCATCGCTCGCGGGCACACAGAAAGCGTGTGGACGCTGCAGCTGCTTTCACTTTTGCCGCCGCGCGCCCACTCGCTCTGCCCTCTCCGTCTCCTTTTTGAAGACCGCTTGTTCTATATTCCCTCTGGTTTGGATGAAGGAATTCCAGCTATGCTTCTACATTTCTCTTGCCAACTGCGTTTTGCGTTGCTGGCAGTACGTGGTCTTGTTTATTTAATGACAGTGTGTGGCCTCTTGGCTTACAATGTGGTTATCGAGTAGATTCCATCGAGGGAAGTTTGGATGTAGTTAAATTCAACAAATTCCTTTTCATCAGTAACACACCACTGACTTTGTCTAATAGAGCTTTGCGCAAGATTCCAATGTCGTATACATTTTTTAAACACTTCATTAATCTATCTTTGGGCTGATCTACTTAACCAATATCAATTAAACAAAGTTTTAGAAAGTGCCGGAACTTTTGCAAGCGCCACATGACCGTAAGCTTCTTTCATGGTCGGTGCCAAATGTTTTGGCTTACTCGGATTTAGTCTTACTCTCTACGTTTTACTCCATCTAGACAGATGCTCCCACTCCTGTATTCTTCTACTCTTACTATTTACTCCGAATCATACTCCCAGACATACTTTTAATCCTATGTACACCTACTCTTACTTACTCCCACAATTATTCCTACTTATGCCTACTAGTACTCATACTTAAACATATACTTTCTTTTAATTACTCCCACTCTTACTCTACACATATTCCTAATCGTACTCCTATCAATCAATCAGGGGTTTGTTAAAGCGCGACTACTCACCCGTAAGGGTCTCAAGGCGCTAGGGGAGGGGGTGGGGGGGGTGCAGGTTCCATCCATCAAGGAGGGGGTCTGTCGAAGTGCCAGGTTTTGAGGTTTCTTGCGAAGATGGGGAGCGATGTCTGTCTGAGGTGGAGCGGAAGGGCGTTCCATGCTTTGGCCGCGAGGAAGGAGAAGGAGCGGCCTCCCGATCTGGTCTTTCTGGTGCTGGGGACCACGGCGTAGGAGAGCTGGGCTGATCGTAGGGTCCTTTGGGGTGCGTGGAATTTGAGTCGGATGTTCAGGTATGCTGGTCCGGTGCCGTGGAGGGCCTTGTGTGCGTGGGTGAGCATCTTGAAGGTGATTCTCGCCTCGACAGGGAGCCAGTGGAGTGTGTGCAGGTGCTGGGAGATGTGGCAGTGTTTTGGCAGGTTCTTGCGGCGGCGTTCTGGATGTTCTGTAGCTTGCGGGTGAGGTTTTTGTTTACTCCTACTTCTACACCTCTGTACATTGGATCTTACTCCTCCTTTTACACTTATTTCTCGACTTATTCCTACTGTTGCTTCCAGGTACTCCCACTCTCACTCTTATACTTACTTTTACTGACTCTTCATCTTACTCCTACTTACTGCTACTCTTACATATGTATACTTACTCTTAAAAACATTTGCTCTTGTATTCTTGCTTCTAAATACTCGTACATTCATCCACTCACCCACATATTTCCATCAACCCACGTAACCCACGTAAGCATATATCCATCCACTAACATCCACTTGGAGACCCAAGCATTCATCTATTCACTCACTCTTTTATCCACCCAGCAATGCATCAACGCCCTTCTATCTACACATTCTTCCACCCACCATCGCATACACCCCCAGCCAGCTGTCCATCCCTCTATAGCACTTCACAGCCATGATTTTAAGCATTTTTCCAACCAACATCCACCTGCGTCTGCATGTGCTGCTACGTGTGCGGTCCGATTGTGTGTACATGTGCGTTCAAGTGCACATCTGGGCCGTGTCTGTAGGCAAATGAGCACCTGCACGTGCGGTGTTTGTCAATGCATTCAACATAGAACCTGTACAAATGTATCAAGACCAGACCTATTGGCAAGGTTGGTTACTTTTTGACTTTCATTCTTACTTTGCATATATTTATATATTCTGAGACATTACTAAAGTGATGTATTTTTATATAAAATAAAACCCTCACAGGACATTCAGTGTATTGCCGCTGTGATAAATATATAGCACCGCTGCACTTACCCCTCTTCTAACCCTCTACCCCTCTACCCTTATACCCCTCTTCTACCCCTCTTCTACCCCTCTACTACCCCTCTACTACCCCTCTACTACCCCTCTACTACCCCTCTACTACCCTGCGGTGGACTAAGTGGCAGCCGGAGCCTGATAGCACTGCTTGTCCTTTAAGGGGAAAAAAAGCATTGGCATAGCCAATAGCCTTTGGGACCTTATAAGTGTTTAGTTGTGCAGCACAATATCCTTGGTACAACAACATCAACTGTTGCATGACTAAGCACTTATAAGGTCCCAAAAGCGAGACCTATTGGCTATGCCAATGCTTGTTTTAAGTTTACATAAGGACCTTACTTCCTTGAAAGACAAGTGAAGGGAAGGGGTGAGGTCAAGCTCCTCAACCAGGTCCTGTATGTCATTATTGTTATCTTTACTAATAGTTGGGTTCTTTTCTTGAGACATTCTAACAAAAAAGTTCTAACCCCTCTTCCCTTGACTACAGTGACTTTTTATTTTCTAAAATTCTAAAGGGACTTAAGCAAGGCCCTAACTAGACTTTTAGGAGTTTGGTAAAAATGCCAATTTGAAAAAAATCAGAATTTTAAAGGCAATTTAAGAGTTCTGTCGTGTGATCAGGTGGTAACCAAGTAGTCCAACAAATGCAGGTTGTATATCCCACCGCTGATCCACCAATGTAAGAAACTGGCTCTATATATACTGCACCAAAGTGAGGTACAGTGTGTATAGAGTCCAAGAGTCCCCAAAGGTAGGCAGAGGTTAAAGTTAGATAGAACTTTACTCTCTAATAGTGGTAGCTTGGTCGAGCAGTAAGGCAGTATCAGAGGACAGTGTTAAGCATTTGATGTACACACTCAGTCAGCAAATGAAGCCACACACTCAAGAACTGAACTCTAGGCCAATTGTTTTGTATAAAAAATATACTGTTTTATTTCTAGAACCAAGCAAGTCTGG
This sequence comes from Calotriton arnoldi, assembly GCA_963921515.1. Taxonomy (NCBI): domain Eukaryota; kingdom Metazoa; phylum Chordata; class Amphibia; order Caudata; family Salamandridae; genus Calotriton; species Calotriton arnoldi. Next base: position 903,265 of record CAWUFW010004326.1, read on the forward strand.
CACAGGTAAGCATAAAATACTTTTCAGTAATAAGTTACTTGATATAGAACAGTTTGAAAATGCAATAGAAATTGTACTTTGTTTGATTTACAGGGGATGCAGTAGGTTGCAACACTTAGCAAATACAGTACATTGGAATGAATAGGCTTTTCCAGTAAATTACAGGTAAGTTACTTTTTATGTTACTTTTCTTACTCAGTGCTGGATACCTAGATTCAGCACTGGAACATTTACTGAAAACAGGTAAGTAATTACGTTTTGGTTATTCGTGCGATTTTTAAAGAATATTTTCAGATTTCAAAACTCCACACTTAGAAACTTTTGGAGCAGTACTTTGAAATGAATAGGCTTTTCAGTAAATTACAGGTAAGTTACTTTTACGTTACTATTTCTAACTCCGTGCTGGATGCCTAGATTCAGCACTGGGACATTTCCTGCAAACAGGTGAGAAAACACATTTTGGTTAATTGTACGATTTTTAAAGAATATCTTTAGTTTTCAAAACTCCACACTTAGTCGTTTTTTGGAAGAAAAATTGTCAATGTTATCCTATGTAGGAAAAACAGGTTATCGGTTTGCAGGTAAGTAAACGACTGTGGGAGTTAAGGTTCTGGGGTTAGACTCGGGGGTCCCCCAGGGTCAGTGATGCACTGTTGTTGCACCCTCAGCGGCACTAGGGCGGCCGGGTGCAGAGTGTTGAGGCCCAATGTTACCCTATGGAGGATAGGGGGTCTCCGGTTGGTGGCTGCTGGCAAGCAGGCCACTGGGTTGTGGGAGCAAAGCTCCTAGGGGTTAGGTCAGGGCAAATGGGGAAACAAGTTGGCACAAAAGGTGCACCCTCAGCGGCACTGGGGCGACCGGGTGCAGAGTGCTGTTTCGACGTCTGGCGCCCTGTTGTTTTCTATGGAGAGCCTCCGGTTTGGTAAAGCACTGCAGGCAGGGAGACGAAGGACTTCTGGGTGCTACCACCACGTGGAGAGGTAAGTTGGGAAGTTAAGGGTTGGTTAGGCACCGTTGGTTTGGGCACACAAGGCCGTGGGGCGTCGGGTGCAGTGGTGCCTTTTGGGGTCGGATCTTCTTACCAGCTCCGGGTCGCAGTTAGGGAGGTCTTCTGGATTTAGGCTGCAGGCGTCGGCTGGAGGCTTGAGACAGGTCAGGGGTCGCCGGATCTCGGGTCAGGATTCCCGGGGTGACCTCCTCGTGGTGTTTTTCCGCTCGGGCCGGGTTCGGCGGGTGCAGAGTGGGCTGGATTCGCGGTATCCGGCCAGAGCCAGAAGCTGCAGTTTAAATACGTCCGGTGTTCACGGGAGAAACAGTCTGAGAAGTGAAGACAGGCAGGTCCTCCGGGGTTTGTGAGGTTGCTGGCTGCTGGACACGCCGGGATTTCGCAGGAGCAGGTTCAAGGGGAGACAGGCCTGTAGGGCTGGGGCCAAGTCAGTGGGCGTCGTCCTCTTAGCTCTGCACGGCTCTTCGTCCTTCTTCTTTTCTTCTTGTAGGTAAGCTGGATCTGAGGAAGCAAGGTTCAGGGTGCCCCCTAAATACTAAATTTAGGGGCGTTACAGGTAGGTAAAGGGCAGGGACCAATGGGTCCCTTCCCTGGGGTGGGTACACCCCCTATTCTGCCACTCTCTAGTGGGAGGGGGGCAGGAGCCTGTCCCTGGTTGGCTGGGTCCCCCCATCCTCAAGATGGCGTGGACTCGAGGTTGTGCTTCACCTCGCCTCCCCCACCTGAGGGGTGGAGTTGGCAGAGGTGGGCACACTTCCCTTCCTCACTTGTTTTTCCCGCCGGTTCTCCCGCCCAAAGTGGGGGTAGAACCAGTGGGGACCAGTTGCTGAAAGCAGCAAATGGTCTGGAGAGGCTCACAAAGGCGGCATGCCTTGAAGCTTCTCCTTCGTGAACCCTGCCCATCCTGGGGGAGGAGGCTTGGCACCTCGTCCCAGGATGTGCATTGTTTCAGGCCCCCGAGAGCAGCAGGCTCTCGACCCAGGGGTCCAGAAACATGTCTGTTGGTGGCAGCCTAAGCGGCCACTCAGTCAGGTCACTAGAAGTTGGTCGAGTTTCAGGGGGCATCTCGAAGCTGCCCTCTGTTGTGCATTTTACATTAAATCCCACACTGGCATCAGTGTGGGTTTAATGTGCTGTGAAGTTTGATACCAAACTTCCCAGTCTTCAGTGTAGCCATTATGGTGTTGTGGAGTTCGTAATGACAAACTCCCAGCACCATATACTCTTAATGGCAGCACTGCACTTACAGTGCCCAGGAATGTACTTGGGCACTGTAGGGGTTCAGGGCTCATGCACCTGTACCCTCACCACTGGCATAGGGCACCCAGCTAGAGGGGTGACTGATGTATGCCAGGGCAGTGGTTTGTGGGCATGGCACACAGGGATGTGCGCCATGTCGACTCTTCACTTTGTTCTGCACCAAGACACGCAGCCTGCAAAGGCAGTGTGCGAGTGTCGGGGTACAGGGCCTCTAAGGGTGGCACAATAAGTGCTGCAGCCCTTAGAGGCCTTCTCTGGTCACAGTGCCCTGGGTACCTGTGGTACCATTTACCATGGGCTGACCTGTGGCCAGAGATGCTAATTGGGTTAGTTTTGGGGAAAGAACACAGGCCCTGGGAACCTGATTGGCAGGGACCCAGGGCACACCAAGAAAAAGTGCATCAGTGGTCTGGCAAAAAGTGGGGGGGTTACTGCAACAGAAACCCACTTTCCTACAATGCTGGATGATTGATGCCTCTCTAAAGCTGAGAGGGTTCGAGGTCTGTTGTGTATCAATGCTGGATGATAGATGCCTCTCTAAAGCTGAGAGAGGTCGGTTGTGGATCAATGCTGGATGATCGATGCCTCTCTAAAGCTGAGGGAGGTCGATTGTGGATCAATGCTGGATGATCGATGCCTCTCTAAAGCGGAGAGGTCGGTTGTGGATCAATGCTGGATGATCGATGCCTCTCTAAACCTGAGAAGTCGGTTGTGGATCAATGCTGGATGATAGATGCCTCTCTAAAGCTGAGAGGTCGGTTGTGGATCAATGCTGGATGATCGATGACTCTCTAAAGATGAGAGAGGTCGGTTGTGGATCAATGCTGGATGATCGATGCCTCTCTAAAGCTGAGAGAGGTCGATTGTGGATCAATGCTGGATGATAGATGCCTCTCTAAACCTGAGAAGTCAGTTGTGGAACAATGCTGGATGATAGATGCCTCTCTAAAGCTGAGAGGTCGGTTGTGGATCAATGCTGGATGATAGATGCCTCTCTAAAGCTGAGAGGGGTCGGTTGTGGATCAATGCTGGATGATCGATCCCTCTCTAAAGCGGAGAGAGGTCAGTTGTGGATCAATGCTGGATGATCGATGCCTCTAAAGCTGAAAGAGGTCGGTTGTGGATCAATGCTGGATGATAGATGCCTCTCTAAAGCTGAGAGAGCTCGATTGTGGATCAATGCTGGATGATAGATGCCTCTCTAAAGCTGAGAGAGCTCGATTGTGGATCAATGCTGGATGATCGATGCCTCTCTAAAGCTGAGAGGTCGGTTGTGGATCAATGCTGGATGATAGATGCCTCTCTAAAGCTGAGAGGGGTCGGTTGTGGATCAATGCTGGATGATCGATCCCTCTCTAAAGCGGAGAGAGGTCAGTTGTGGATCAATGCTGGATGATCGATGCCTCTAAAGCTGAAAGAGGTCGGTTGTGGATCAATGCTGGATGATAGATGCCTCTCTAAAGCTGAGAGAGCTCGATTGTGGATCAATGCTGGATGATAGATGCCTCTCTAAAGCTGAGAGAGCTCGATTGTGGATCAATGCTGGATGATCGATGCCTCTCTAAAGCTGAGAGAGCTCGATTGTGGATCAATGCTGGATGATCGATGCCTCTCTAAAGCTGAGAGGTCGAACAGGTATTTAGGATAACTTGCCCCATTGCACTCTTGGTAGCTTTCCATCTCTGTTTTTCTCTTTCGTGCCTGCCTCGCTTTCCTCTCACTCCATCCTTTTATTTGTCTTTTTCTCTCACCTCTCTGCTAGACTCGGTCTCTTCTCTACCTTGACTCCATCTGCTCTGTATTGTCTCTGTTCCTCCCCTTCTCTCCAGTAACTCTTCCTTCATCGGTTTTGCCTCGGATCTTTTTGATGGGCCTTTGTGTCTCACTCTTATGTGTCCTCTTTCTCCTCTGTTCTTTCCCTTCTCTTGCTTCTCCCTGCGAGTTGCTTGGTGTAGTCCTTATTTTGTTATACGCGTAACCCCACAATACCAAGCGGTTTAGACCTTATCTACTTTAAGTCATGACTTGTACAGTAGCTTCTTTTTCCTATTTTAATTTGTCTTTGTTTTCTTTTTCTCTAGTTCTGCATTTTTCAGTTGGTGAGTGCAGAAAGTAATCGCTACAGCCTGGAACACATCTCAACGCTATTCACAAACCAGGTAAATTGTGCTTTGTTTCAGAGACACCTTTAAGCAGTTTATTGATAGGCGTCATGAGTGAAGCTTGTGTGGGACTAGCGATCGGTGTAGCCTGAAGTAGGGCTGTGGGTATTCCGTTTGAAACACCCATTGGTGTCCTTTCATTGCATCTGTTTTAATTTTCTTTTTACTACTGTCAGTGCACCATATCTAACCCATCTACGGTCACTCTTGAAGTCACCAATGCATACAATGGCAGAAAAACCAAAATAACTGAAGCCATGGAGATGATTTTATGAAATGTGCTATGTTTGGCAGCTTTTGAAATGCCAGCAGACATGCAAGGGGTATGTCTGGCCAGAGCCATTGCCAGCCGAGACATTTTTTTTATACATATCGTTAATGGTTTTCAACATATAACAGCGGTGTGTGTGGGGAAATTACCCACATCCAAGATCGTATACAGCGGTGTTACAGAGCCATAGTAGTATCCCAAGTGCCACATAGCAAGATCCTTCGCTCAGCCTTAACTTAACTTGAGAATGGAACTAATTCTCCGGAGACAGGCAGGGCCCAAAGTCCACTCTCTGGAGTGCTCTTCAATTTGTAGCTGAAGTTCTGAGCATCACAAGATGCTTTGAGATCTCCTGCTGTTGTCTGAGCCGATGCCCGATATGCAGAAGCGGTACTATATGAATGAGCGGAGTGGGAGTAGCTCCCTGTAGGGAAATGTAGGAATGTGCCTGTTTTTGTAGAAGGACTGTCCTGCGTCGGAGGGACCCACAAAAATGAGTGTACCTGCTGTGCCCACTCGTGGAACAGAGCTCCACTGGTGCCAGGACGGAAGAAACAACTCCAAGGGATAGTAGGCTAGCCTCCTGTTAAGCTTCTGGGCCATCACAGCCTAAAGAAACCTGGACCCATCGAAATCCCAACTGCCAAGAAAGCCTACCTTAATGTTCCTGCTAAGAGACCGAGCCGGACCTTCACAAGTTGTCCCTAAGCCAGTGGAGCCTGTAGCCAAAGTCGAAGTGGACTCTGCTCCCCAAAGAAAAGGATTTGCTTGCCTGTAAGCAACCGCTGAACCTGGTGTAACTGGTAGACCGGTTGAACAGTGGCAACTGAACCTGCACTGGACCTCCCTACTGCATCTTGGGATATTGAGCCGTGAGGCCAGAGACCCCTGAAGTTCTTGGACCCCAAGGTGACCCCAGGAAAACTCACTGCATCTCTTCAGTGTCCCTTCAGGATGTTGGCATCCTTCATCCCCAGCATCAGGACCACTTCTTGGCTCTATTGAGTTAAAGGAGAAAAGCGCTTTGAGGACCCCAAGACTGCTGACCGCATCAGTTAAACTCCCCCTGGAACTGAGTGGGCCCTGTGCTTGACCCCCAGTCCATGAAACTAGTCCAAGAGGATTCTAACAGGCGTTTTAACCTGTTGGCGACAAACTGCTTGCAACAATTTATTGCATCTAAAAGACTGCTTACATTTGAAAAATCAGATCTCCAGTGCCCCTCAATAGATTGGCATTTTGGTTTCTAATTTAACACAAAAATACACACTATCTTTATAAATTGGTGTTGAATTTTTATTGTGTTTCTTCCTTCCCTTTTTTGGCCCTTCTAAATGCTTTACACTTGTTCCTTTGAGTAAGCCTGGCTGCTCTGTGCCACAGCTTCCCAGGGATGAGCTGCAGGGTTTGTTAAAGAAACCTAACTAGACCTGGTAAAGATTGTGACATGATTGCATGGTGAGGTCTCGCACCACACCCGACCCTACATGATGGTGTCCTTCTGGATTGAAACATGATCCCTGGGTGAGGTAGCACACAGCCTTTGCTGCACTTTGCCTCCAAACACTCTGTTTTGACCCATTATCTCCACAGCCCTACTGTGCTACATTTGAATATAGGCATGACTTTTTTTTTCCACTAAAACCAAAATAGTAGCTTTTCGTGTTCTGCCGTCAGCCTGAGAAGAAATGCAGTGGCTTTTTCTCTGTGTGGTAGTAGTTCATTTTGTTTTTTTACTTTTAAAGACCGACTGCCACACTTAGGTTATTCTTACAGTGTTGTTGAGACTAAAGTTTTTTTTTAGACTGTTGTGCAGTACTGAATAATAGATGGATATGATACACTTGAATAACTGAGCCCATCCATCTCTTCCACCAGGAAACGCTGGTGGACTTCACGCTGACCTCGACGGACCTTTGGGCTCTCTGGCAAGATGATGAAAACCAGACGATAGTGAAGCACACAAACTATGAGCAGTGAGTATCGCCTGCCTCGAGAACAAGAAAGATGTGTGTGCTTTTGTGGTGGGGTGGTATGTGTAAAGTACTTGTGTGTAATTTGGGAGCGTGCTTATTCCGGCTTGAGATGGGCGGTGCTGGGATTGTTTGGTGTTAATGTGTGCTCACAAACGAGGGGGGGGCCTTTGTGCGCTGTAAGTTGTTTTGTGTCTGTGCAAGTGGTATGAGGACTAAGCAGATGTTGGTTAGTGGAATGCCTCTCAGAGTCCTGAGGCAGTCGGTGGTTACTAGGCAGTGTCAGTGATTGATTAATTCAAGACTTTAGTCGGTGTAAAAACAACCATAAGTGATTAACAACAGCACATAATTGTAATCGAGAATAAAAGGAAAAGCCCTTCATATCTAAATACATCAATAGCAAAAGTACATAAAATTAATTATGACGTCATAAAACAATACCTTTACGTATATTGATTGCTTTGATAAAGTGCAACATTAAAGCAAACCCAAGTATCATTTAACTCGAGCATATATTTCAGGGCAACAATATGTGATCTGATATTTTGTGCACGGATAAGCGGTTTTAAATAATGGGGCCTAAAATTAGAATACAAACACAGAATAACATAAAATGCATGGTCCTGTGCTCTCTGCCATCACAGGGGCAGGGGGTCGTGTCTGGAGGACACGGCTTCATGGAGGGAAAGGCAACTAAATGGGGGGGCAATCCCTAGTCTAAATCTAATTAATACAAAACAGTGCATTAAATTTGAAACACACGTTAAATAACTGAGAGCCCACCTAATAATAAAATATAAGAGTTGGTTTCCCTCGCCCGTACTTCCCTTGTAAAGGTTGTGATGTTATCTTTGATGCACAGTTCCGTGAGTGTTGGTACCAGTGGGGTTTGGGCTGAATTGGCATCCTAAAGAAATCCGTAACAATGGAGTTGATATAACTTGGGGGATACTCCGTACCATATCCACGGACAAGCAATCTAAAATTGACTTCGTGAAGCTGGTCTCATCTTTTATCCTAATAGAGCGCCAAAGCAGCAAGGGGCGACGTGTGACTATATCTGCTAGATACTGTAGCCCGGCCTCTGTGTGTTATCGCTGTGGAGGCAGCGGTGGGTAAATATAATAGGCGTTTGAGGAAACTGTTTTCCTCAATCTGTATTATAATGACTCCACAGACCAGCCCCATATGGCAGTAGATAGTACCCTGGCCTTGTAGATGGCTAACAGATCTTTTATGGGCCGGGTACCCAGCTTTCCTGAGAACCTAAAGATTCCTTGGGCGCTTCTATTCATCTTACCCCATACGTTTGTAATTTTGTTGTGTCCAAGAGCAATGCCCTAATAACAAAAGGTATCGACTGTAGCTACCGGGGTGTTTGCATAAAAAACGTTCTACATTTCTTTTGCTTGGCCTCACAGATCATGGTATAGGTTTTATTTTTGTTAACCACCAGTTTCCTTGCGGCAATAAAATCCCCAAAGGTGTTCATTAGTTGCTGTAAGCCCACCGGGGTCCTTGCCAGCAAAACGGCATCATCTGCATATAATAGCACTGGTATAGGACTCCCGGCGACTTCTGCTTGTAGTGCCTTATCCCCCCCATTAATAAAACAGGGAAAATAATAGGGAGACCAGAACACAACCCTGCCGAATACCTCTTTCTACATTAAAATTCACAGTGCATTCGCCTTGTGGACCACATCGTACTTTACTCGATAATTTCTAGTACAACCTTGCGAGAAAACAAATAATCGGTCTAAGTGCACCAATAGTAAGCAGGGTTGACCAGAGAATAGAGTGATCGACTAAATCAAAGGCACTACTCAAATCTGTGAAGCAGAGATACAATCTACCGCCTTTAACACGTGTATATTTACCAATTAAGAAGTCCAAATTCACACATTGCTCTATGGTGCCCACTCCTTGTCTGAAGCCAATCTGCGCTGGGGAAAGTGTCGAGTGTTTGCATGCCCCCTCTTCCAATCTTCTGAGTAGGAAAGTGCCGAGTGTTTGCATGCCCCCTCTTCCAATCTTCTGAGTAGGAAAGTGTCGAGTGTTTGCATGCCCCCTCTTCCAATCTTCTGAGTAGGAAAGTGTCGAGTGTTTGCATGCCCCCTCTTCCAATCTTATGAGTAGGAAAGTGTCGAGTGTTTGCATGCCCCCTCTTCCAATCTTCTGAGTAGGAAAGTGTCGAGTGTTTACATGCCCCCTCTTCCAATCTTCTGAGTAGGAAAGTGTCGAGTGTTTGCATGCCCCCTCTTCCAATCTTCTGAGTAGGAAAGTGTCGAGTGTTTGCATGCCCCCTCTTCCAATCTTATGAGTAGGAAAGTGTCGAGTGTTTACATGCCCCTCTTCCAATCTTCTGAGTAGGAAAGTGTCGAGTGTTTGCATGCCCCTCTTCCAATCTTCTGAGTAGGAAAGTGTCGAGTGTTTGCATGCCCCCTCTTCCAATCTTATGAGTAGGAAAGTGTCGAGTGTTTGCATGCCCCTCTTCCAATCTTCTGAGTAGGAAAGTGTCGAGTGTTTACATGCCCCCTCTTCCAATCTTCTGAGTAGGAAAGTGTCGAGTGTTTGCATGCCCCCTCTTCCAATCTTATGAGTAGGAAAGTGTCGAGTGTTTGCATGCCCCCTCTTCCAATCTTATGAGTAGGAAAGTGTCGAGTGTTTACATGCCCCCTCTTCCAATCTTCTGAGTAGGAAAGTGTCGAGTGTTTGCATGCCCCCTCTTCCAATCTTCTGAGTAGGAAAGTGTCGAGTGTTTGCATGCCCCCTCTTCCAATCTTCTGAGTAGGAAAGTGTCGAGTGTTTGCATGCCCCCTCTTCCAATCTTCTGAGTAGGAAAGTGTCGAGTGTTTACATGCCCCCTCTTCCAATCTTATGAGTAGGAAAGTGTCGAGTGTTTGCATGCCCCCTCTTCCAATCTTCTGAGTAGGAAAGTGCCGAGTGTTTGCATGCCCCCTCTTCCAATCTTCTGAGTAGGAAAGTGCCGAGTGTTTGCATGCCCCCTCTTCCAATCTTCTGAGTAGGAAAGTGCCGAGTGTTTGCATGCCCCCTCTTCCAATCTTCTGAGTAGGAAAGTGCCGAGTGTTTGCATGCCCCCTCTTCCAATCTTCTGAGTAGGAAAGTGTCGAGTGTTTGCATGCCCCCTCTTCCAATCTTCTGAGTAGGAAAGTGCCGAGTGTTTGCATGCTCCCTCTTCCAATCTTCTGAGTAGGAAAGTGCCGAGTGTTTGCATGCCCCCTCTTCCAATCTTATGAGTAACACTTTGGCCTCCACTTTCGCAGAAGCGTCTAAGAGTGATATTGGGCGATGGTTCCTCGCTTCAGATTTGTTGCCCTTTTTATGGATCGGGACAATAATCGACATTCCCCATGAGGGCGGTATCTCAGGAGTTGCGGCGATATTAAAAACTCAAGTTAAAATTGGACCCGACTAGGCAGTGTCATTGGGTAGTACTATAGGTTACCACTACTTTTCCAGGGTCTTGTAAGGGAGAGTTGTGGCACAGCGGCCAGAGCGGCTGACGGCGCACGGGGCTTGCGGTTCGATCACCAGCGGCAGCTCAGCAGCATGTGACTCTGGGCAGTAGCTCACTTAATCAACCCAACGGCCCTCAGTGCCTTGAGACCCTTAGGGGTGATTAGTTTGCGCTTTGCAAATACCAGATTTGTGTGCTGCCGCACTCACTTTAGACATTAGTTACCACCTCCATGCACTTGATTCTGAATAGTCACTAGATAATCAACTAAGGCTTGCTCCAAGAGGCGGAAGCAGCTGTAGCACTCTAATTACAGTAGTTCCAAGTAATCACATACAGAAAACTCGGTCTTTTCGGAGCAGTAGCTTTTCAAATGATTTGAAAACACAACCCAGAAGGATCTAGCAGAAACATGTCTATATAGCCTGTCCAAGAAGTGGTCTAAAGTCAAAGTTCCTGTGTCTAGGTAAAGGGTGAATTTTGAGCTACAATGATTTTACAAAACTGGCTCTGTATATACTATACAAAAGTGAGGTATAGTGTGCACAGAGTCCAGTGGATCCCCAAAGGTAGGCAGAGGTAAAGTTAGATAGCACCTCACTCTCTATTTGTGGTAGTGTGGTCGAGCAGTAAGGCAGTATCAGAGGACAGTGTTAAGCATTTGTTGTACACACTCAATCAGCAAATGATGCCACACACTCAGACTGAACTCGGACCAATGATTTGTTTCAAAAATATTAGTTTGTTGACATTTTTATTTTTAGAACCAAGCCAGACTTGGTACATGTAAGTAGTGTTGTACTTTTGAAGACCGATTGATCAACAAGCAAGCTGGATGAAAATGACTTTTGTTACAGGTTTGTAAAATATTTCAAAACAGTTGGAATTACTTTTGGATTACTTTTTAGAGTACTTTTTGGATTACTTTTTCTACTCCGTGTGATATGCCCAGATATCACACTGGGACATTTCCTAAATAAAAGGTAAGTAAAATTGTTTTTATCAAAAAAGTTTCTTATGTTTCCATACAAAACACCCTCAACACTTACAAGTTTTTCAGAGGAAAACAGTCAATGCAATCTTATGGAGGAAAATGAGGTGATCGGTTTGCAGGTAAGTAAACTGTCTTGAGGGTTGAGTTTCTGGGGTTAGAACAAGGGTTCCCCCAGGGTCAAGGATGCACTCTCAAAGCACCTTCAGCGGCACTCGGGCGGCCGGGTGCAGAGTGCTGAGGCCCAATACTATCCAATGGGGGACAGGGGGCTTCCGGTTGGCTGCTCACGAAGAGGCTACACGGTTGTGGGAGCAAAGCTCCTGGTGTTAGGCTCAGGGCTAAGGGGGAACCGCTTTAGCACACAAGGTGCACCCGCAGGGGCGGATTGGTGCAGAGTGCTGATTTGGCATTGGGTGCCCTGTTTTCAATGGGCGTTGCCGGTTTTGGCTTCAGGCTCGGTCCAGGAAGTCTTCCGGGAGGAACCAACAGCTGGGCAGGTAAGTTGGAGGGCTCGGGGACGTAGGTGCACCCTAGATCCTCTTCAGGGTGCAGGGCGGCTGGATGCAGGGGTGTCTTTTGAGGTCTGATTTCACCTTACTGGGCCACTCGCGGTTGGAGGGGTCTCTGTGCAGAGGCTGCAGGCGACGTCTGAGTCCTGGAGGGGTAAACCCACGGTGGACTCGGACTCTGGAGCGCTGGGGGACCTCGCTGGGACCGGTGGGCCGCTCGAACTCGGGCCGTAGGCGACCGGTGCAGCGGTGGTTCCAGGTGTCGTGTGTCTTTACCCTCAGCAGGCTCGGAGTCTTTCTTTGATGATTCTTTTGAACAGAGCTGTTCATAGGTGATCCGGTCTTTGTTGAAGGCAGTCAGTCATCCCAGGTTTTCTGGAGGTCGCTGGCTGCAGGACAAGGCGACTTTTGGCGCAGGTCCGCTGAGCCAGTAGGGCTGGGGCAGAGTCAGTTCTTCTCTGCAGTCTCCTCTGCTGGACGTCTTCGCTTGTCGTCCTTCTTAGGTTGCGGAAATCTCTCTTCTTGGTTCAGGGCTGCCCCTTAAATACTGTATTTAGGGGGCGTTTAAGGGGTCTCCAGGTCAGTAGACTATGGGCTACTGACCTTACAGTGACCACACCCTTGGTGTGCTCACCCCATGTGGGGGAGTGGGCACAATCCCTAACCCGGTTTGGAGAGTGCCTGCCATCTGCAAGATAGCGGGCACTGAAGAATGGGCTTCACCTCTCATCCCCCCACCCGAAGGGTGGGCTTGGCACACCTTCTGGGCTGTTCTAATTTTTCCCTCCTATCTTCCCGCCGAAAAGGAGGTGAGACAGGAAGGGGGCCTGCTCCTGATAGCAGGAGAGGCTGGGGCTCGCATTACAAAGGCGGCAAGGCCTTTGAAGCCTCCCTGCCACAGAAGGCTCTTCCTGGCCTGGGGGAGGTGTGAACACCTCCGCCCAGGAAAGGCTTTATTTCTAGGCTAAGGGAGCGAAGGCTCCCACCCCAAGGGTCCAGGAACATGTCTTGTGGTGGCAGGCTGGTGTGTACCAGTCGGGGAACCCACCGGAGGCTGGTTATTTTTTAGGGGGCATTTCTAAGATGCCCTCTGAGTGCATTGTATAATAAATCCCACACTGGCATCAGTGTGGGTTTATTATGCTGAGAAGTTTGCTACCAAACTTCCCAGAATTTAGTAAAGCCATTATGGTGTGTGGAGTTCGTAATGACAAACTCCCAGCACCATATACTCTTAATGGCAGCACTGCACTTACAGTGTCTAAGAATGGACTTGGACACTGTAGGGGTACAGGGCTCATGCACCTGTACCCTCACCACTGGTATTGTGCACCCCTCTAGAGGGGGGTCTTACCTATTCCATAGGCAGTGTGGTTGCAGGCATGGCACACAGGGATGTGTGCCACGTCGACTCTTCACTTTTCTCTGCAGCCAGCCATGGCAGTGTGTGTGTGTGTGTGTGTGTAAAGGTACAGGGCCTCTAAGGGTGGAACAATAAGTGCTGCAGCCCTTAGAGGCCTTCCCTGGTCACAGTGCCCTTGGTACCTTTTACAAGGGACTTGCCTGTGGCCAGAGAGGTGCCAATTGGGGGTACAAAGGTACAGTTTTGGGAAAGAATACAAGCCCTGGGAACCTGATTGGCAGGGACCCAGGGCACATCAAGTCAAAGTGCATCAGAAATCTGACAAAAAGTGTGTGTGTGTGGGGGGGGGGGAGGTTACTGCTACAGAAACCCACTTTACTAGAATGATTAATTAGACTGTTTAAAATTTAGAAAAGTTAATGCTCCAGCTGCTCTCCAAGGACAGCTAACTATGCTAGGTCCCTTACTGGTATCAGATGTTTTGTGAATGGCTGCTTGCTGTTGAATTGTTAATTTTGCTCCTTCCTGTTTCAAGGAACAACTGGGAATGTAGATCAAGTGTTGGGACTTATTGCGTCCTTAAAGCCTGAGATCTATAGATCTGTAAAGATGAGAGAGCTGGTTCCAATGGTTGTAAAATCTGTGTGATCCACCTCAGCCAATGGGACACTCACATGGGTCTAGGGCGAGCGAGAAAATACTTGTATCCCTCTTGGGCTGGAAAAGAGGTGATGCAGACTCCCACCAAGTCAGTGAGTTACTGGCACCAAAGCACTTTCTATTAACAGCTAATATTCTCAAATCTTACGCTCGGTCCAATACCGGTGCAAGCATGGGTGGATCAGCAGCTAAAGATTCCCCGCCCGGTCAGAGTCTGACCGATTATTCAAACCATCTCAACAATGTGCATTCAGTACGTCATATTACCCTCCAGTGTAGTTTTTGTTCCATGTTATGGTTTTATCCCTGTAGAAAAATCCAGTCAGAATGTCATTTGAATTTTACAAACTTTTTTATTCTTCTTGCGCCAACATTTCTTATTATTCCAACTTATCAAAATCCATTTCATGTATGGACCAGCAACGCATGTTGTCCCCTTGAAACATTCTGAAGTATCGACTGCACCAAACCACTACAACCACTACAAGCACTACACTACAAGCACTACTACAACCACCACTACAACCACTACACTGCAGATCCTTCCCACTCTCAGTCACATTAGTGTCTGCCAAATATTTCTTGAGCGTGAACACACGTATAGCGTCTCCCACCAGAGAGCCCTACCAGTCCCCGAGAAAGTTTCAAAGGGGAGAAACGTGTTTCGGCTTCAAGGGATTTATTCAAATGATTTTGATGCGTTGGAATAAGACATTTTAGGGCAACAAGAAGAATACGGTTTTAAAATTCAAATGATATTCTGCCTGAATTTTTCTACATGGATGAAATCAGAACATGGAATAAATGAACTACATGAGAGATTAATCTGATGTGCGGAGTGCACATTATTGTCGGTAGGAAGTTATGGACAGGTCGGGGCGATGCAGGCCCGTCACGCTTGCAGTCTTGGGAATGTCTCATACAGATCTTCAACTCTGGACAGCAGGAGCACGAGGTCCTTCAGGCTGCTGTGCAGCTCATTTCTCGATCACATCCATGCATTTCTGAGCTGTGCCGTGCTCCCTGCACCACTCCTTTGGGTCTCATCTAAGACGTGAAGTTTGAATGTGCTGCTCCAATATTGATGGAGCCACCAGGACAACTATCGGGAGAAGATGAAACTCAAACTGAGAAGCGGACTCTTGCAGGCGACAACCTGGTAATCGCCCAGGCTGCGTCGCCTTCTGTGAATTGTATGTTCTGCTCTGGATCTTAGTATGGCAGCTTGCCAGATAAGATGATGGGGTATCTTCCATCTATAGAGGACATTTACTTTGTAGGGAAACAACATAAAAATTCAGGTATTCTCTTTGGTGTGGAAAGCTTGCCAGTCTGTCATCTGCTGATCACAGCTGAGAAATTGCAAGCGATTAGTCTCGGTGGTTTGCATTCGTCTAGGACCTATGAATGTTTGACGCAAACAGTGCCTGTCTTCCGCTCTGTCCTGCTAAAAGAAAATTGCAGCCTTATCCCTCTGAAAGGTCCTTTATTAAGAGCTTGAATCTCATTATCATGTGGATCTGTTATTGCTTTTCCTCTGCTTGTTGACTTTACAATGTCTATGGAGGAAGAACAGATACTAAGGGAATTAAACCATGTTTTACTCAACTTAGTTTTTTAATTTTTTAGTAACCCTGCCGGGCAGTGGAGCCAGGTGTTTGTTTTGCCCCTGCCGGAAGAGGATGTGAATATTAGTGACGAGCAAGACCCCAGGGTGAGTATCAAAATATTTGATAAGAGTTTAATGAAGCTATGTGCTAGGTCCCTTCTGACTCCTTTCTTCTTGCAATTGCCTGTCCCAGAGAGCTTGCGATTAGTGGCGCAGACACCAGAAGTGGAGACTCAGCACAGATCTTTTACAGTCACCTGGGAGAGCCCCATCTACCTTTTCCACCCACCAACTAGGTAGATGTTGTGGACTTTTTTTTCTAGATCCGTAAAGTGGAGTTCTTCAGTGTGACCCTGATTGCTGGGAGTGTCAGACCCACCCTTTCCTTTTGAACAGAACTACTCCCTTCTAACATTGCACCCCCTGTCACTCTCTGCGGTTACTACTGTCCATGGGAGTTGAGGCTTGAAATCCACCTCTCGCTTCCGCTCCCCGCCCTTTTACCATGTATGTTCAGTACAAGGAGAGGTGCACCCCTTTGGGGCAGTTATTTATTGCAACAGCGCCTCGTTAGACATTCACCACCAGGCTTTTCTTTCACGTCCAATTGGCTTCTTTCAAACTCTGATAGGTGATCCGCTTTCCCAACCCCTACACCACCAACCAAAAACTGTAGACCTACTCTTTATCCAGGAATGCTCGTAGAGCAAGAGACCTTATGTTAAGAACAGGATTTAGAAGATTATTTTAGGTTCAAGAGTAATAACAACTGTTATTTTAACTTGGCAGCTAAATCGGTGTCCAAAACCAGTTATTCCAATGTAAGACTGCAGCATGACCGTGACTGTCTTTGTTCCACAGAGGAAGGTGGGGAGGGAGGGTGGGGGGTGGTGGTGGTGGTGGTGGTGGTTTCATAATGTGAGGCATTTTTCACACACTGTTGACATTGTTTTAAAAACATGTTCTGTTACTGTGCTCTGTCCCTCTCCTGCTCACTACTTTGTTAACCTCCCACTTGTGGTCGGACTGAAGCACCTATGTTCAGCCTAATTCTCTGTCTTAGCAGTTTTAAGCCAGACTGCATGGGCGCCTCAAGGCTCACTTCCTTCCAAAACTTTAGTCCCTTTCTCTTCTGTTGGTGTTCCGGACGTTTCTAAATATTGTGCACAGTGTGTCCTGTTGCGA
The DNA here is from genome assembly GCA_963921515.1 of Calotriton arnoldi. Classification (NCBI taxonomy): domain Eukaryota; kingdom Metazoa; phylum Chordata; class Amphibia; order Caudata; family Salamandridae; genus Calotriton; species Calotriton arnoldi. The sequence goes on from CAWUFW010004326.1 coordinate 919,740, forward strand.
GCTAAAGTTTTCTCTTCTCCATATGCTTTGTCAGCCAGAAGGTTTTTTCACACTTGGCTTGTAGAGCCCTTGGCATCAGTCGTGCCGTTGAGGCATTGCAGATCTTCCGCGCTCCTTTCTCTGGTGCTGATCCTCATCATAACTGTCTTCAGACCATGAGTCACCAGCTCTCCTTGCCCTCCTGCATTTTGTATTTTCTGTTATTGAAGCTCTTTGTGGAGACATTGGCACAGAGAGACACTCTTCTATAAAGTCTGCCTCTGGTGATTGTGGGGAGGGGTCACCAGTTGTCATGTTTTGTTCAGTTTGTTAAGGGTAACCCTAGGATACTTTTATGGCTTTACACTACGAGACCTCCTGACGTCTCCATACTGACATTCACTTGGTAAACTGACTTGCACCACGGCTCACACTGAGGTTCTACCGATGCAGGCTTACACTTGGCTCATCTGTAGTTATTGCTGGGTCCTGCGGGCTTACACTTGGCTCATCTGTAGTTATTGCTGGGGTCCTGCAGGCTTACACTTGTTACATCTGTAGTTATTACTGGGGTCCTGCGGGCCTATGCGGGCTTACACTTGGCTCATCTGTAGTTATTGCTGGGGTCCTGCGGGCTTACACTTGGCTCATCTGTAGTTATTGCTGGGGTCCTGCAGGCTTACACTTGGCTCATCTGTAGTTATTGCTGGGGTCCTGCGGGCTTACACTTGGCTCATCTGTAGTTATTGCTGGGGTCCTGCGGGCTTACACTTGGCTCATCTGTAGTTATTGCTGGGGTCCTGCGGGCTTACACTTGGCTCATCTGTAGTTATTACTGGGGTCCTGCGGGCTTACACTTGGCTCATCTGTAGTTATTACTGGGGTCCTGCAGGCTTACACTTGGCTCATCTGTAGTTATTACTGGGGTCCTGCGGGCCTCATGCGGGCTTACACTTGGCTCATCTGTAGTTATTGCTGGGGTCCTGCGGGCTTACACTTGGCTCATCTGTAGTTATTGCTGGGGTCCCTGCGGGCTTACACTTGGCTCATCTGTAGTTATTGCTGGGTCCTGCGGGCTTACACTTGGCTCATCTGTAGTTATTACTGGGGTCCTGCGGGCTTACACTTGGCTCATCTGTAGTTATTGCTGGGTCCTGCGGGCTTACACTTGGCTCATCTGTAGTTATTACTGGGGTCCTGCGGGCTTACACTTGGCTCATCTGTAGTTATTGCTGGGGTCCTGCGGGCTTACACTTGGCTCATCTAGTTATTGCTGGGTCCTGCGGGCTTACACTTGGCTCATCTGTAGTTATTGCTGGGTCCTGCGGGCTTACACTTGGCTCATCTGTAGTTATTGCTGGGGTCCTGCGGGCCTATGCGGGCTTACACTTGGCTCATCTGTAGTTATTGCTGGGGTCCTGCGGGCCTATGCAGGCTTACACTTGGCTCATCTGTAGTTATTGCTGGGGTCCTGCGGGCTTACACTTGGCTCATCTGTAGTTATTGCTGGGGTCCTGCGGGCTTACACTTGGCTCATCTGTAGTTATTGCTGGGGTCCTGCGGGCTTACACTTGGCTCATCTGTAGTTATTGCTGGGGTCCTGCGGGCTTACACTAGGCTCATCTGTAGTTATTGCTGGGGTCCTGCGGGCTTACACTTGGCTCATCTGTAGTTATTGCTGGGTCCTGCGGGCTTACACTTGGCTCATCTGTAGTTATTGCTGGGGTCCTGGGGGCTTACACTTGGCTCATCTGTAGTTATTGCTGGGGTCCTGCGGGCTTACACTTGGCTCATCTGTAGTTATTGCTGGGGTCCTGCGGGCTTACACTTGGCTCATCTGTAGTTATTGCTGGGGTCCTGCGGGCTTACACTTGGCTCATCTGTAGTTATTGCTGGGGTCCTGCGGGCTTACACTTGGCTCATCTGTAGTTATTGCTGGGGTCCTGCGGGCTTACACTTGGCTCATCTGTAGTTATTGCTGGGGTCCTGCGGGCTTACACTTGGCTCATCTGTAGTTATTGCTGGGGTCCTGCGGGCTTACACTTGGCTCATCTGTAGTTATTGCTGGGGTCCTGCGGGCTTACACTTGGCTCATCTGTAGTTATTGCTGGGTCCTGCGGGCTTACACTTGGCTCATCTGTAGTTATTGCTGGGGTCCTGCGGGCTTACACTTGGCTCATCTGTAGTTATTGCTGGGGTCCTGCAGGCTTACACTTGGCTCATCTGTAGTTATTGCTGGGGTCCTGCGGGCTTACACTTGGCTCATCTGTAGTTATTACTGGGGTCCTGCAGGCTTACACTTGGCTCATCTGTAGTTATTGCTGGGGTCCTGCGGGCTTACACTTGGCTCATCTGTAGTTATTACTGGGGTCCTGCGGGCTTACACTTGGCTCATCTGTAGTTATTACTGGGGTCCTGCAGGCTTACACTTGGCTCATCTGTAGTTATTACTGGGGTCCTGCGGGCTTACACTTGGCTCATCTGTAGTTATTGCTGGGGTCCTGCGGGCTTACACTTGGCTCATCTGTAGTTATTGCTGGGGTCCTGCGGGCTTACACTTGGCTCATCTGTAGTTATTGCTGGGATCCTGCGGGCCTATGCGGGCTTACACTTGGCTCATCTGTAGTTATTGCTGGGGTCCTGCGGGCTTACACTTGGCTCATCTGTAGTTATTACTGGGGTCCTGCGGGCTTACACTTGGCTCATCTGTAGTTATTGCTGGGGTCCTGCGGGCTTACACTTGGCTCATCTGTAGTTATTGCTGGGTCCTGCGGGCTTACACTTGGCTCATCTGTAGTTATTGCTGGGGTCCTGCGGGCCTATGCGGGCTTACACTTGGCTCATCTGTAGTTATTGCTGGGGTCCTGCGGGCCTATGCGGGCTTACACTTGGCTCATCTGTAGTTATTGCTGGGGTCCTGCGGGCTTACACTTGGCTCATCTGTAGTTATTGCTGGGGTCCTGCGGGCTTACACTTGGCTCATCTGTAGTTATTGCTGGGGTCCTGCGGGCTTACACTTGGCTCATCTGTAGTTATTGCTGGGGTCCTGCGGGCTTACACTTGGCTCATCTGTAGTTATTACTGGGGTCCTGCGGGCTTACACTTGGCTCATCTGTAGTTATTGCTGGGGTCCTGCGGGCTTACACTTGGCTCATCTGTAGTTATTGCTGGGGTCCTGCGGGCTTACACTTGGCTCATCTGTAGTTATTGCTGGGGTCCTGCGGGCTTACACTTGGCTCATCTGTAGTTATTGCTGGGGTCCTGCGGGCTTACACTTGGCTCATCTGTAGTTATTACTGGGGTCCTGCGGGCTTACACTTGGCTCATCTGTAGTTATTGCTGGGTCCTGCGGGCTTACACTTGGCTCATCTGTAGTTATTGCTGGGGTCCTGCGGGCTTACACTTGGCTCATCTGTAGTTATTGCTGGGGTCCTGCGGGCTTACACTTGGCTCATCTGTAGTTATTGCTGGGGTCCTGCGGGCTTACACTTGGCTCATCTGTAGTTATTGCTGGGGTCCTGCGGGCTTACACTTGGCTCATCTGTAGTTATTGCTGGGTCCTGCGGGCTTACACTTGGCTCATCTGTAGTTATTGCTGGGGTCCTGCGGGCTTACACTTGGCTCATCTGTAGTTATTGCTGGGGTCCTGCGGGCTTACACTTGGCTCATCTGTAGTTATTGCTGGGGTCCTGCGTGGCTTACACTTGGCTCATCTGTAGTTATTGCTGGGGTATTGCGGGCTTACACTTGGCTCATCTGTAGTTATTGCTGGGGTCCTGCGGGCTTACACTTGGCTCATCTGTAATTATTGCTGGGGTCCTGCGGGCTTACACTTGGCTCATCTGTAGTTATTGCTGGGGTCCTGCGGGCTTACACTTGGCTCATCTGTAGTTATTGCTGGGTCCTGCGGGCTTACACTTGGCTCATCTGTAGTTATTGCTGGGGTCCTGCGGGCTTACACTTGGCTCATCTGTAGTTATTGCTGGGGTCCTGCGGGCTTACACTTGGCTCATCTGTAGTTATTGCTGGGGTCCTGCGGGCTTACACTTGGCTCATCTGTAGTTATTGCTGGGTCCTGCAGGGCTTACACTTGGCTCATCTGTAGTTATTACTGGGGTCCTGCGGGCTTACACTTGGCTCATCTGTAGTTATTGCTGGGGTCCTGCGGGCTTACACTTGGCTCATCTGTAGTTATTGCTGGGGTCCTGCGGGCTTACACTTGGCTCATCTGTAGTTATTGCTGGGGTCCTGCGGGCTTACACTTGGCTCATCTGTAGTTATTGCTGGGTCCTGCGGGCTTACACTTGGCTCATCTGTAGTTATTGCTGGGGTCCTGCGGGCCTATGCGGGCTTACACTTGGCTCATCTGTAGTTATTGCTGGGGTCCTGCGGGCTTACACTTGGCTCATCTGTAGTTATTGCTGGGGTCCTGCGGGCTTACACTGGGCTCATCTGTAGTTATTGCTGGGGTCCTGCGGGCTTACACTTGGCTCATCTGTAGTTATTGCTGGGGTCCTGCGGGCTTACACTTGGCTCATCTGTAGTTATTGCTGGGGTCCTGCGGGCTTACACTTGGCTCATCTGTAGTTATTGCTGGGGTCCTGCGGGCTTACACTTGGCTCATCTGTAGTTATTACTGGGGTCCTGCGGGCTTACACTTGGCTCATCTGTAGTTATTGCTGGGGTCCTGCGGGCTTACACTTGGCTCATCTGTAGTTATTGCTGGGGTCCTGCGGGCTTACACTTGGCTCATCTGTAGTTATTGCTGGGGTCCTGCGGGCTTACACTTGGCTCATCTGTAGTTATTGCTGGGGTCCTGCGGGCTTACACTTGGCTCATCTGTAGTTATTGCTGGGGTCCTGCGGGCTTACACTTGGCTCATCTGTAGTTATTGCTGGGGTCCTGCGGGCTTACACTTGGCTCATCTGTAGTTATTGCTGGGGTCCTGCGGGCTTACACTTGGCTCATCTGTAGTTATTGCTGGGGTCCTGCGGGCTTACACTTGGCTCATCTGTAGTTATTGCTGGGGTCCTGCGGGCTTACACTTGGCTCATCTGTAGTTATTGCTGGGGTCCTGCGGGCTTACACTTGGCTCATCTGTAGTTATTGCTGGGGTCCTGCGGGCTTACACTTGGCTCATCTGTAGTTATTGCTGGGGTCCTGCGGGCTTACACTTGGCTCATCTGTAGTTATTACTGGGGTCCTTCGGGCTTACACTTGGCTCATCTGTAGTTATTGCTGGGGTCCTGCGGGCTTACACTTGGCTCATCTGTAGTTATTGCTGGGGTCCTGCGGGCTTACACTTGGCTCATCTGTAGTTATTGCTGGGGTCCTGCGGGCTTACACTTGGCTCATCTGTAGTTATTGCTGGGGTCCTGCGGGCTTACACTTGGCTCATCTGTAGTTATTGCTGGGGTCCTGCGGGCTTACACTTGGCTCATCTGTAGTTATTGCTGGGGTCCTGCGGGCTTACACTTGGCTCATCTGTAGGTATTGCTGGGGTCCTGCGGGCTTACACTTGGCTCATCTGTAGTTATTGCTGGGGTCCTGCGGGCTTACACTTGGCTCATCTGTAGTTATTGCTGGGGTCCTGCGGGCTTACACTTGGCTCATCTGTAGTTATTGCTGGGGTCCTGCGGGCTTACACTTGGCTCATCTGTAGTTATTGCTGGGGTCCTGCGGGCTTACACTTGGCTCATCTGTAGTTATTGCTGGGGTCCTGCGGGCTTACACTTGGCTCATCTGTAGTTATTACTGGGGTCCTGCGGGCTTACACTTGGCTCATCTGTAGTTATTGCTGGGGTCCTGCGGGCAGGCAATGGTTAAAGGACGGCATTATTTGCGAGTACCCACATTTACCACAGATGTCCTGTGTGAGAAGCTGGGTTTCTGTTGCAGTAACCCCCCTCCCCCCCTGCTTTTTGCCAGACTACTGATGCACTTTTTACTTGATGTGCCCTGGGTCCCTGCCAATCAGGTTCCCAGGGCCTGTGCTCTTTCCCCAAACCCAATTGGCATCTCTGGCCACAGGTCAGCCCCTGGTAAATGGTACAACAGGTACCCAGGGCACTGTGACCAGGGAAGGCCTTTAAGGGCTGCAGCACTTATTGTGCCACCCTTAGAGGCCCTGGCATAGGTCAGCCACTCCTCTAGCTGGGTGCACTATACCAGTGTTGAGGGTTCTGCAGCGCACACACTGAGCCGAGTAGACTCCACCAGTGCAGTGGTGACCGCTGCCTTCTGCAGCGCACACACACTGAGCCCAGTAGACCAGTACAGTGGTGACCGCCGCCTTCTGCAGGGCACACACTGAGCCCAGTAGACTCCACCAGTGCAGTGGTGACCACTGCCTTCTGGAGTGCACACACTTTGAGCCCAATAGACTCCACCAGTACAGTGGTGACCGCCGCCTTCTGCAGCGCACACACACTGAGCCCAGTAGACTCCACCAGTACAGTGGTGACCGCCGCCTTCTGCAGCGCACACACACTGAGCCCAGTAGACTCCATCAGTACAGTGGTGACCGCCGCCTTCTGCTGCGCATACACTGAGCCCAGTGACCAGTACAGTGGTGACCACTGCCTTCTGCAGCGCACACACTGAGCCCAGTAGACCAGTACAGTGGTGACCGCCGCCTTCTGCAGCGCACACACTGAGCCCAGTAGACCAGTACAGTGGTGACCGCCGCCTTCTGCAGCGCACACACTTTGAGCCCAGTAGACCAGTACAGTGGTGACCGCCGCCTTCTGCAGGGCACACACGTTGAGCCCAGTAGACTCAACCAGTGCAGTGGTGACCGCCGCCTTCTGCAGGGCACACACTGAGCCCAGTAGACTCCACCAGTGCAGTGGTGACCACTGCCTTCTGGAGCGCACACACTGAGCCCAGTAGACTCCACCAGTGCAGTGGTGACCACTGCCTTCTGGAGCGCACACACTGAGCCCAGTAGACTCCACCAGTACAGTGGTGACCACTGCCTTCTGCAGCGCACACACTGAGCCCAGTAGACTCCACCAGTGCAGTGGTGACCACTGCCTTCTGGAGCGCACACACTGAGCCCAGTAGACTCCACCAGTACAGTGGTGACCACTGCCTTCTGCAGCGCACACACTGAGCCCAGTAGACCAGTACAGTGGTGACCGCCGCCTTCTGCAGCGCACACACTTTGAGCCCAGTAGACCAGTACAGTGGTGACCGCCGCCTTCTGCAGCGCACACACTATGAGCCCAGTAGACCAGTACAGTGGTGACCGCCGCCTTCTGCAGGGCACACACTGAGCCCAGTAGACTCCACCAGTGCAGTGGTGACCGCCGCCTTCTGCAGGGCACACACTTTGAGCCCAGTAGACTCCACCAGTGCAGTGGTGACCACTGCCTTCTGGAGTGCACACTGAGCCCAGTAGACTCCACCAGTGCAGTGGTGACCGCCGCCTTCTGCAGGGCACACACACACTGAGCCCAGTAGACTCCACCAGTACAGTGGTGACCGCCGCCTTCTGCAGGGCACACACTGAGCCCAGTAGACTCCACCAGTACAGTGGTGACCGCCGCCTTCTGCAGGGCACACACACATGAGCCCAGTAGACTCCACCAGTGCAGTGGTGACCGCCGCCTTCTGCAGCGCGCACACACACTGAGCCCAGTAGACTCCACCAGTACAGTGGTGACCGCTGCCTTCTGCAGCGCACACACTGAGCCCAGTAGACTCCACCAGTACAGTGGTGACCGCTGCCTTCTGCAGCGCACACACTGAGCCCAGTAGACTCCACCAGTACAGTGGTGACCGCCGCCTTTTGCAGCGCACACACACTGAGCCCAGTAGAGTGGTGACCACCGCCTTCTGCAGCGCACACACTGAGCCGAGTATACTCCACCAGTACAGTGGTGACCGCCGCCTTCTGCAGGGCACACACACACACACACACTGAGCCCAGTAGACTCCACCAGTACAGTGGTGACCGCCGCCTTCTGCAGCGCACACACTGAGCCCAGTAGACTCCACCAGTGCAGTGGTGACCGCTGCCTTCTGCAGCGCACACACTGAGCCCAGTAGACTCCACCAGTACAGTGGTGACTGCCGCCTTCTGCAGCGCACACACTTTGAGCCCAGTAGACCAGTACAGTGGTGACCGCCGCCTTCTGCAGCGCACACACTTTGAGCCCAGTAGACCAGTACAGTGGTGACCGCCGCCTTCAGCAGCGCACACACTGAGCCCAGTAGACTCCACCAGTTCAGTGGTGACCACTGCCTTCTGGAGCGCGCACACACTGAGCCCAGTAGACTCCACCAGTACAGTGGTGACCGCCGCCTTCTGCAGCGCACACACTGAGCCGAGTATACTCCACCAGTACAGTGGTGACCGCCGCCTTCTGCAGGGCGCACACACACACACTGAGCCCAGTAGAGTCCACCAGTACAGTGGTGACCGCCGCCTTCTGCAGGGCACACACACACTGAGCCCAGTAGACTCCACCAGTACAGTGGTGACCGCCGCCTTCTGCAGGGCACACACTGAGCCCAGTAGACTCCACCAGTACAGTGGTGACTGCCGCCTTTTGCAGCGCACACACACTGAGCCCAGTAGAGTGGTGACCGCCGCCTTCTGCAGCGCACACACTGAGCCGAGTAGACTCCCAGTACAGTGGTGACCGCCGCCTTCTGCAGGGCACACACACACACACACTGAGCCCAGTAGACTCCACCAGTACAGTGGTGACCGCCGCCTTCTGCAGGGCACACACACACTGAGCCCAGTAGACTCCACCAGTGCAGTGGTGACCGCCGCCTTCTGCAGCACGCACACACACTGAGCCCAGTAGACTCCACCAGTACAGTGGTGACCGCTGCCTTCTGCAGCGCACACACTGAGCCCAGTAGACTCCACCAGTACAGTGGTGACCGCTGCCTTCTGCAGCGCACACACTGAGCCCAGTAGACTCCACCAGTACAGTGGTGACCACCGCCTTCTGCAGCGCACACACTGAGCCGAGTATACTCCACCAGTACAGTGGTGACCGCCGCCTTCTGCAGGGCACACACACACACTGAGCCCAGTAGACTCCACCAGTACAGTGGTGACCGCCGCCTTCTGCAGCGCACACACTGAGCCCAGTAGACTCCACCAGTGAAGTGGTGACCGCTGCCTTCTGCAGCGCACACACTGAGCCCAGTAGACTCCACCAGTACAGTGGTGACTGCCGCCTTCTGCAGCGCACACACTTTGAGCCCAGTAGACCAGTACAGTGGTGACCGCCGCCTTCTGCAGCGCACACACTTTGAGCCCAGTAGACCAGTACAGTGGTGACCGCCGCCTTCTGCAGCGCACACACTGAGCCCAGTAGACTCCACCAGTTCAGTGGTGACCACTGCCTTCTGGAGCGCGCACACACTGAGCCCAATAGACTCCACCAGTACAGTGGTGACCACTGCCTTCTGCAGCGCACACACACGTTGAGCCCAGTAGACTCCTCCAGTGCTGTGGTGACCGCCGCCTTCTGCTGCGCACACACACACTGAGCCCAGTAGACCAGTACAGTGGTGACCGCCGCCTTCTGCAGGGCACACACTGAGCCCAGTAGACTCCACCAGTACAGTGGTGACCGCCGCCTTCTGCAGCGCACACACACTGAGCCCAGTAGACTCCACCAGTACAGTGGTGACCGCTGCCTTCTGCAGCGCACACACTGAGCCCAGTAGACTCCACCAGTACAGTGGTGACCGCTGCCTTCTGCAGCGCACACACTGATCCCAGTAGACTCCACCAGTACAGTGGTGACCGCGCCTTCTGCAGCGCACACACTGAGCCCAGTAGACTCCACCAGTACAGTGGTGACCGCTGCCTTCTGCAGCGCACACACTGAGCCCAGTAGACTCCACCAGTACAGTGGTGACCGCCGCCTTCTGCAGCGCACACACTGAGCCCAGTAGACCAGTACAGTGGTGACCACTGCCTTCTGCAGCGCACACACTGAGCCCAGTAGACCAGTACAGTGGTGACCGCCGCCTTCTGCAGCGCACACACTTTGAGCCCAGTAGACCAGTACAGTGGTGACCGCCGCCTTCTGCAGGGCACACACTGAGCCCAGTAGACTCCATCAGTGCAGTGGTGACCACTGCCTTCTGGAGTGCACACACTGAGCCCAGTAGACTCCACCAGTACAGTGGTGACCGCCGCCTTCTGCAGCGCACACACACTGAGCCCAGTAGACTCCATCAGTACAGTGGTGACCGCCGCCTTCTGCGGCGCACACATTTCGAGCCCAGTAGGCTCCACCAGTACAGTGGTGACCGCTGCCTTCTGCAGTGCACACACTTTTGAGCCCAGTAGACTCCACCAGTACAGTGGTGACCACCGCCTTCTGCAGCGCACAAACACTTTGAGCCCAGTAGACTCCACTAGTACAATGGTGACCGCTGCCTTCTGAGTAACCTCACAACACCTCCTAGAGTAAGCCTTGACTGCTATCATGCGAGAGTCGAGTGCTCAAAGGGATTACGTGGTCATCCATTTGGAGTACGCCAGCAGTATTGTGACACCGGGATGCCAGTGGTAAACTCTAGTAACCACTGACTGGCCTGGGACCCCATGAAGAGGCCTCAGTGGGGCACTTTGGGTGCTCCTCGAATCCCCTCTGGTGCCGGTAATAAAGTACTTTAAGCTGGAACCTACAGTGGGCTTGTTGTGTCATCATTGTCAGCCGGGGGTGGGGCTTGCGGTCAGCCAGCTCGTGGCTCTTCACCCAAGGGTTCTATGCTCGTGGGTGAGAGGACGGTTGGTGCCTTCAACTCGGAGGAGTTGCGGCCGTGCTCCTTAGTGGCTGCCTGTAACATTACAAGAATAAACTGCACTTACTTCTACAGACCGCCTGCCCTAGTATCCTTTTCAATGTTACATTATTGGCGACGACCGGTGAACCCTCTGCTTCACGGTGAGCATGGATGGTGGTGATCCGAGCGGGCCATTTCATGTGCACTGACTACTTTGCGGTCGGGATTGCTGTGAAGTTCGTGTTGCAGACGGCTGCGGTAACTCTGTGGGCTTCTTTCTGTGAAATGAAGCAGTGGCTACACGCATGCGCAGTGGCCATTTTCCCAGGCTGGAGTTGAAGGACAAGGTCAAGCATTTGTTGTGAGCTCTCATTCCCTTAAAAGTAAACTGTTTTGCTACTCGGCAGCCATCTTATTGCACATATTGGATTACAAGGTCAGGCATTTGTTTCTACAGTGGGCATTTGTGCTGTTTTTGCTTATTTTCTTCACTCATCTTTGGCAAGTGAATATATCTCACGGTGACAGGCACATCATACCACATTATTCAATCTATATTGACCTGTTTTGCATCACGTGTGCCTCAATAGACAGTTTTACGGTGACGGGCACACACTATTGTTCAGCCTGTTATTGTGTCTGAGGATATTTTACAAAGGCAAGCACTTCTTCGTCAATTTGTAGTCTCCTTTTAATTCTTCATCCAAAATATATATATATTTTTTTGTGGCATTCTAAAATTTTTATTTCCGTTCATCATGCAGTCCTTTAACCCTCCTCCACCTTTTCTACAGTCACCTGGAGAGCCCACTGTACCTTGGAAGGAGTTGTTTCATGCATTTAACGCATTTCTGCGGGCAATTGATGGGTTCAAGTTTAAACCTGAAAGAAAAGTGGATGCTAGAACATTCACTAGGTATGGAAGGTCAACAAATATTCACACATCTGCCTGTCCACACACCTCTGGACGGTGAAGAATTGGATGAGTAGGAGGAAGAAGTCAAAAGGTTGGAGAAGCAGTTTTCTAAACCACCGAACTTACTAGTAAGAAGGCATACATTTTTTTCCAGAGAGCAGATGGCCACTGAGTCTGTCGATGCGTATGTTGCCTCTTTACGTGTACTAGCAGCCAAATGTGAGTTTGGCAATTTTACGGACCAGTTGATCAGAGACCAACTTGTTACCAGGTGTTTTAATAAAAAGATTCAAGAAAGATTACTTGCGTGCAAGATCCACCTTTAGACAAGGCTGTAGAAATTGCAAATGCTATTCAAGACTCAAAGCATTCAGTTAAGGAACTAAACAGAACTGATGATACGGTACTAGTGGTAAGGGGCACTAAATATTCTGTAGGCAAAACTGTTGATAAACCCAAAACGATGGAATGGAAAAGGCCACCTAATAGTGGTAATGTCTGTTATCGCTGTGGTTCCAAGTTTCACTTAGCTTATTACAAGCAGTGTCCAGCTCTTTCTAGAGAATGTAACAAATGTGGTATTACTGGTAATTTTGGTAAAGTGTGCAGAGCTAAGAGGGGGGGGAGTGAATGTAGTTAAGGAAGAATGTGATCAAAGCCTAACCAATGATATGAATAATGTATTACTCTATGTATCATTGCATGAGCAAGTTTAGAGCGGTGATACCAATACAGTTTCTACTGATGGACCTGGGGGCAGCAGTGATAAGATTCAGTGTGTTAGAATTCATGAAAACTATTTACCTTTGTCCAAAGACCCCATTGAGGTATCTAAGGTGGGAAGTTTAATGATACCCTTGCTTACAGATTCAGGTTCTAAAATCACTATCATGTCCAAAGACACTGTGTCTAAGTATAATGTGCAAGAAACATTAATGTCTCCTGATGTTTCCTCGAGGGTATGATGGCACCAAAATTGACCTTCTGATTTTTTTGGAGACAGCCATTGGTTTCAAAGGCCGAGAGGTTCAGGGGAAGGTCTATGTATCACTGGACCAGACATTCTTGGATGGCATCACCAAGCCTGTTTGGGTATTGTTCTTAAACCGGGTGGAGTGCATCAAGTCTTGTCGATCATTGATGATAAATGGAATGCACTAGGAAACAACATGCATGATCTACTTGAGTCATAGCAACTTATTTGGTGAACAGTTTATGCTGAAAGGATTTGACCATATTAAGGTAAAGGAGGGTTGTGTTCCTGTGAAGCACAAACTGAGAGGGGTGCCTTGGAGTGTAAGGGATAGTTTGAAGAGTGTGCTTGACGATTTACACAAGAACGGCATCATTGAACCAATTGAGTCTTCCTTATGGCTTTCGCCCATTGTGGTGGCAAGAAAAAAAAATAACGAAATTAGAAAGTGCATTGATTTGAGGAGTTTAAACCAAGCTATCTGGGTGGATGGGCATCGCCTACCCAAAGTAGAAGAAATGATGTGTACATTGTCAGGAGCTAGTGTGTTCTCAAAACTTGATCTATGCTCTGCCTACCACCAAGTTGTTTTGGCTGAGCAGACAAGACATCTCACTGCATTTAGAACACCTTATGGTATGTATCCGTTCCGCAGGATGCCTTTCGGTCTTGCTTCCGCGGCTGCAGTGTTTCAAAGAGTCGGGAGTGAAGTGGTGAAGGGGTTGGATGGTGTGCTGGTTTTCCAGGACGTTGTCTTGGTTTTTGGTAAGAGTGATTCAGAACACCTCATGAGACCGAGTGCAGTATTGGATGCAATGAATGAAAGAGGTCTCAAACTTAGAAAGGATAAGTGCGTATTTGGTGTGTGTGAAGTAGAGTACTTGGGTCATGTAATTTCAGGCAAAGGCATTGGTCCCATTCCAGTGTTGATAGAGGCTATTGAGAAAGTACCTGCTCTTGTGGATAAGGAACAGTTGAGAGCATTTTTAGGAATGTGCGAGTACTATTCGAAGTGTCGAAACGTTTTCAACCATTGTTGAACCTTTGTTGGCTATGTTGTAGAAAAATGCCAAGTTTGTGTGGAGTGAACCACAGATCTTCGCTTTTAACAAGATCAAACGAAGTTTGACCAATGCACCTTTGTTATGTCCATTTTGTCCTGGTGAAACTCTTACTATAACAGTGGATGCAAATTCAGTGGGCCTTGGTACTGTGCTGTCTCAAGGTGCAGGTGACTGTGCCCGCACCGTGGCTTTTGCTTCTCGCACGCTCAAACACCCTGAAAGGCAGCACTCGGTTATTGAGCGTGAGATGCTTGCATGTGTCTGGGCTGTTGAGCTTTTTAAAGCCTATGTTTGGGGCACTAGATTCAAATTAAGATCGGATCATAAACCATTGATTCCCATTTTAAGTGGTACTAATGTTCACTCTTCGAAGGCTACTGCCAGGTTGGTTAGGCTAAGTGTCAAGTTGCTGGAGTACAATTTCTTGGTGGAATACATTCTGGGTGGAAAGAATAAGAAGGCAGACTGTTTATGTAGGCTGCCTATTGCTGGAGAGGAAGAAGTACTAGAAGACCAGGATGATGAGTGTTTAGTGGCCAATGTGTTTTCTTTGCAAATCAGATGTGTTAGTGAAAAAGAGTGGAGATCTGCCTTGGATCAAGATTTAGTATTAGGGAAGTGTAGGAAGCTGGCTGTGTATATACTATACCAAAGTGAGTTAGAGTGTGCACAGAGTCCAGTGGAACCCCAAAGGTAGGCAGAGGTAAAGTTGGATTGCACCTCACTCTCTATTTGTGGTAGTGTGGTCGAGCAGTACGGCTGTATCAGAGGATAGTGTTACGCATTTGTTGTACACACTCAATCAGCAAATGATATCACACGCTCAAAGACTGAACTTCAGACCAATTGGTTTTGTATAAAAATATTCTTTTAGTTATTTTATTTTATAGAACCAAGCAAGCCTGGCACAGGTAAGTGATAAGTACTTTGCAGTAATAATACAGTTTGTAAACAGTTTGAATTGCAATTGTATATATACTTTTGATTTGATTACAGTAGAGCTTCTAGTATTTATCATTTATTTATTTAGTGTTTTATAGAGCGCTAACGTGACCCGCTAGGGTATCAGAGCGCTTTACAGGGATAACACGTTGTATACAAGTATGAAATAGTCAAAGAAAAAAAGAAAAACATAAGTAGGAGTAGAAGGAAGTGAAACATTTGGGGAATAACAGGGTGTATACAATGTTCAGTAATGCAATGCTTCGAAATACTGTACATGTACTTTGTATGGGCTTTTTAGTAGAATGTCAAGTAGATTACAGGAAATGTCCCAGTGCAGTATCCAGGTATACTGCACTGTGTAAGAAAAGTAGTCGGGTAAGTAAATTCATTTTTGTTATTTAGTTACTGGTCTAAAGGGTTTCATAGATTTTCCAACTCCACACTTAGAAACTTTTCATAGAAAAAACAGTCAATGTTATCCTATGGAGGAAAATAGGGTTATTGGTTCAAAGGTAAGTACTTTGTTGTGGGGGTTGGTATTCTGGGGTTAGACTCAGGGGTCCCCCAGGGTCAAGGATGCACTCTTGTTACACCCTCAGCGGCATTAGGGTGGCAGGGTGCCGAGTGCTGAGGCTCAATGTTATCCAATGGGGGATAGGGGGCCTCCAGTTGGTGGCTGCTGACGAGCAGGCCACTGGGTTGTGGGAGCAAAGCTCCTGGACTTAAGCTCAGGGCAAATGGGGGTTCAAGCCAGCACAAAAGGTGCACCCTCAGCGGCACTGGGGCGTCCGGATGCAGAGTGCGGCTTTGGCGTTGGGCGCCCTGTAGCTTACAATGGGGTTTCTCCGGTTTACACTCACACTACAGGCTCGGGGACGAAGGTCTTCTGGGTGCGACCACCACTTGGAGAGGTAAGTTGGGATGCTGGGTGTTAGGCACCGCCGGTTGGGCCACCCAAGGCCGGAGGGCGTCTGGTGCAGGGGTGCCTTTTTAGGGTTGGATCTTCTTACCAGCTCCTGGTCGCGGTTGGGGGTACCTTCCGGATTTAGGCTGCAGGCGTCGGCTGGAGGCTTTAGGCAGGTCAGGGATCACTGGATCTCGGGTCTGGAACGCCGGGGGAGACCTCCTTGTGGTGTTGGACCACTCTAACTCGGGCCGTGGGCGTCTGGTGCAGAGTGGTGCAGACTCTCGGATCCTGCCGGAGCTGGAGTCTGTGGGGTGAACAAACCCGGTGTTCACGGGTGTGAGAAAGTGCCCTCTTTCTGCATGGTTGCCCCCACTTTATGCTGAATTGCTGATGTACTTTGACTAAGTGTGCCCTGGGCTCCTGCGAATCAGGTACCCAGGGCCTATGTTCTTTCCCTAAAACTGCATTGAAGCCTAAACCCAATTGGCATCTCTGTCCACAGGTCAGCCCCTGGTAAATGGTACCACAGGTACCCAGGGCACTGTGACCAGAGAAGGCCTCTAAGGGCTGCAGCACTTATTGTGCCACCCTTAGAGGTCCTGTACCATTACACTCACACACTGCCTTTGCAGGCTGCGTGTTTTGGTGCAGAACAAAGTGAAGAGTCGACATGGCACACATCCCTGTGTCATAAGATGAGGGGCGACTTTTCGCCCCTAGACAGTTGCACAGCTGAATTTTTAAGTATACAACGCTCAAAGTTAATCCATTTTTCTCCATGTACTCAGTCTGTTTAATCCTCTATTGATGCTTAAATCACACTTGATCCACGCTGGAGTTTCATGCTATTTTCCAGATTTCAAATGTTTGCAATGTGCCCATCCGGACCTTCATCAAAAACACGACAGACGCATGAATCCATCCAAGGCAGTGTTCTTTATTCAAACCCAATGCATTTCGGCTTCATGAGCCCTTCTTCGGGGTAACTACAATTAATAATAAAACGTTCATCGTTATAACAGTCTCCTTAATTTGTGCATGTAATAATTCATACTAGCCATCTTATTCTAATAAAATCAAAATATCATGCGGATAATCAAACAAAATACATTGTGTATTGATCATCTTTTGTAGGTACAAAACATCTTTTTTTTTTTTTTTTTTTTAACAACCCACATACATCACTCAAATGTCAAACCTAATCCCTTTGCATCCCACCTCCTTAATAAATCCCGTTTCCTGACGTGCTTTCCAAACTACACCATATGCGCTCACAATTCACCAAACACTCCTCCTCCTCCTCCTTACTCGCTGTATTTCAAATAACACCCCATGCTACTAACCCCCTCTTCCCAAACCCCACTTACTCCATTACGCAACACTCCATTCACCCCCGCTACTCAGACATCCTCAATCATCCTACTACTCAAACACACCCACCCGACTTTCCTCTGTAACGTTCACCACTCATCCTTCAACCCACAATAGAATCACGCATTTCTATCATTCCAACTCCCCCACTTGCACTCCTCACGACCAAAACAAACACATTCTACGGTCTAACCACGCTGCATCAGCACAGCTTCACATACCTGCCACTACTTCCGTCCCCGCATATCGATTCAGGAAAGCGTTACCTCTCCCTTGTAACCGCCCGCTTTAAACCGGACGCTCTAACCCAGGCCCCTCCTTCATTCAAACTCAAACCACCTGGTCCACCCCTTCCTACCAAGAAACTACCTCAACTTAGATGCAAAAGGAATACGATTCCCATAATGCAATGAATTGTCAGGACTAAAAAGGGCACTTCGTCCGTGCTGAAACACGAAAATGAAAACTATCACCATAAACAATTGTTCAGCATATATTCTCACACGATAGTTCAATTTAAAAAATATGAATGCTTAAATATTATTCAACGTAGCTTTTGCCGAAATAAGCTTAAACGAACGAGACATCCCTGTGTGCCATGCCCACAAAACCACTGCCCTGGCATAGATCAGTCACCCCTCTAGCAAGGTGCACTATACCAGTGGTGAGGGTACAGGTGCCATTAAGAGTATATGGTGCTGGGAGTTTGTCATTACGAACTCCACAGCACCATAATGGCTACACTGAAAACTGAGAAGTTTGGTATCAAACTCCTCAGCACATTAAACCCACACTGATGCCAGTGTGGGATTTAATGAAAAATGCACACAGAGGGTACCTAGTGTCCAGGCTGAGTGGCTGCTTTCAGCTGCCACCACCAGACATGTTTCTGGACCCCTGGGTCGAGAGCCTGCTGCTCTCTGGGGCCTGAAACAATGCACATCCTGGGACGAGGTGCCAAGCCTCCTCCCCCAGGATGGGCAGGGTTCCCGAAGGGGAAGCTTCAAAGGCTTGCCACCTTTTGTGATCTTCCCCAGGCCACTTGCTGCTCTCAGCAACTGGTCCCAACTGGTTCTGACCCCCGCTTTGGGCGGGAGAACCGGCGGGAAAAACAAGTGAGGAAGAGAGGTGTGCCCACCTCTGCCAACTCCACCCCTCAGGTGGGGGAGGCGAGGTGAAGCACAACTCGGTCCACGCCATCTTGATGATGGGGGGACTCAGCCAACCAGGGACAGGCTCATGCCCTCCCCTCCCACTGGAGGGTGGCATAATAGGGGGTGTACCCACCCCAGGGAAGGGACCCATTGGTCCCTGCCTTTTACCTACCTGTAACGCCCCTAAATCTAGTATTTAGGGGCACCCCTGAACCGTGCTTCCTCAGACCAGAAGAAACTACAAGAAGAAGGACCGAACAGCCGTGCAGCAGCTAACAAGAGGAAGACGCCCACTGACTTGGCCCCTGCCCTACCGGCCTGTCTCCCCCTCGCACCTGCTCCTGCGAAATCCCGGTGTGTCCTGCAG
This sequence comes from Calotriton arnoldi, assembly GCA_963921515.1. NCBI lineage: Eukaryota > Metazoa > Chordata > Amphibia > Caudata > Salamandridae > Calotriton > Calotriton arnoldi. Next base: position 938,183 of record CAWUFW010004326.1, read on the forward strand.
CCAGCATCCTCAAACCCCGGAGGACCTGCCTGCCTTCAAGCATAAAGACTTTGTCTCCCGTGAACACCGGATTCGTTCATCTGCAACCTCTGGCTCCGGCCGGACACCGCGAATCCGCCCACTCTGCACCCGCCGTCCACGGCCCGAGCTCGAGTGGACAAACACCACGAGGAGGTCACTCCGGCAATCCTGACCCGAGATCCTGCGACCCCTAACCTGCCCAAGCCTCCAGCCGACGCCTGCAGCCTAAATCTGGAAGGTCCCCCCAACCGCGACCAGGGGCTGGTAAGAAGATCCGACCCCCAAAAGGCACCCCTGCAACCGACGCCCCACGGCCTTGGGTGCCAAAACCGACGGTGCCTAACCAACCCCTAACTTCCCAACTTACCTCTCGAAGTGGTGGTCGCACCCAGAAGACCTTCGTCCCCAAGCCTGCAGTGCCTTTGCAAGCCAGAGGTTCCTCATTGAAAACAGGACGCCCGACGTCGAAACAGCACCCTGCACCCGGCCGCCCTAGTGCCGCTGAGGGTGCACCTGTTGGTGCTACTTTGTTTCCCCCTTTGCCCTGAGCTTAAAGTCCAGGAGCTTTGCTCCCACAACCAAGTGGCCTGCTTGCGAGCAGCCACCAACTGGAGGCCCCCTATCCCCCATTGGATAACATTGGGCCTCAGCACTCTGCACCCGGCCACCCTAGTGCCGCTGAGGGTGTAACTAGAGTGCATCCTTGACACTGGGGGACCCCTGAGTCTACCCCCAGAACCTCAACTCCCACTACCAAATACTTACCTCAAAACCGATAACACTATGTTCGAGGCATGTGAGCTGCAGAGCTCACACTGTGCATTAGATCGCCATCTGGTGTTGGGGTCGGATGCTTGCACTTTGTTGTTGTCTTCGAAGAAGTCTTTTGTAGTCGGGTAATAGGTGACTCCTCCTTTGGACGATAGTGCGCATGGGCTTCGACTCCATCCTCAGATTGTTTTTTTTCCGCCATTGGGTTCGGATGCAATTTTCGCGCACCAGTTCGAAACTGTAATTTTCAACCTTTTCATCGTGCAAAACTGCCGCCAACCTTCTATCGACATTGAAATCTCGACGCGCCTCTCATCCATTCCTTTTCCAGCTGTCGACGCGGGCCCCTGGGCCCATCGACGCCGTGAGGCCTACGGCTCATGGAAAGGACGCCCTTCCGGAAATGCCCCCAGTGTGGAGCAAAGTTCCCCCACAGTGACCATCACAAGGTCTGTAACCTGTGCCTCTCGCCCGACCACAACGAGTCCAGCTGTCCAGCTTGCGCCTCCTTCCGTTTGAAGAAAACGATTCGAGATCGTCGAGCTCGAAGGCACGTCATGGCGCAGAGATCTGCTCCAGAACCGGTGGACATCTTCGACGAAGGCCCCGATGTCCCCGAGGAAGATTCAGAAGATCTCCAGATCGTGTCAGAGGCAGAAGACTCAGACGATCCCATTACTCCTGGGCAACGAGTGAGTACTACTGCCCCTACCCCAACCCCACCACCAAAGCAGAAGGCACCGGTCAAGACTTCGCCTGTTGGCCCCAGTCGCGACCGAAAACACGCTTCAGACGCCCCGCTGCGAGCCCGGCTCCGAAGAAAAAATGTAAGCCTTCCGATACCTCGGCACCGACCAAGCCGCATGTACTAGTTCCACCGGCACCTTCGGCGCCGAAGCCGAAAGAACACTCGGCTCCAAAATCCACACCTATTCCGTCCACCTCTAAAATCAAACCCGCCTCGAACACATCGAAGCATGGGGATAAGCCGGCGTCGCAACTCAAACATCACGCCACAGCCCCTAAGCCAAAGCCTTCGGAGCCGATTTCTAAGCCTAAGGATTCTTCCACGCCTCCTAAGGCCAAAGACCATAAAAATCAGCCACCACCCCGTTCGGAACCGAAAAAGTCGGCGCCGAAACCGGTTATCCAGGAAGAGGAGCTTTTTCACCCGGATCCTGTTGATCATAACCAAACAAAGATCCACATTAACCCCAGAACAGGACATCTCACAGCTGTACCACGTCACAAGCCAGTACCTGTGGAAAAGGACTGTGCCACTTCACCTATGCCTCCTTCTTCCCCTGTCCTTCCATCTAACACCCCTCCTCTCCACATACCTGTTACACCGCCTCAGCCCGTAACATCTCCACCACATAATTATCAAGATGACATAGGGGACGGTGGTGACCCTGATGACCAATTCACTAACCCAGATGACCCACCACAGGATGATTGGGAATACAACGATCCAATAGATCCCCCAGACCTCCCAAGCCCTCTACCATACCCAACAAAACCCTCTCCTCCAGATGATAATATTGGGTTTGGGCAACTCATCAACAGGGCTGCTGTTTTTCATGGAGTACACATGCACACAAATGCACCAGAGGAAGATTTCCTACTAGACATTTTGAACAGTCCCTCAAAACTGTACAAACTTTACCTATGATTAAAGGAGTCATCAAGCATGCTCCTGACATATTTAAAGATCCTGTACGCGCCAGGATTCTTAACCCCAGGATCGATAAAAAATATAGACCTGCCCCTGACGATCCTGCGTACATTAAAGGCCAGCTCCCTCTAGACTCCTTAGTAGTCTCCAATGCTCAAACGAGCTAATTCACAAACCTCAGGAGACGCGCCGCCTCCTGATAGAGTCAAAATTGCTAGACGCATCAGGCAAAAGAGTAGCTGCGCAGGCCGCCAATCACTGGCGCATAGCCAACACTCAGGCACTGCTTGCCAGATATGATAGGGCCCACTATGACCAATTAGAAACCCTGTTACAACACTTGCCTGACCAGTACAAAACTCTGGCAAATGACCTAATTCAAGAGGGCAAACTAATCACCAATGCGTCCATTAAGTGTGCCCTTGATGCAGCTGACACTGCCGCTAGGTCTGTCAACACTAGCGTACTGCTCAGAAGACATGCATGGCTGCGCATTTCAGGCTTTAAGCAGGAGGTTCAAACCACCATTTTAAATCAGCCGTTCAATCACAACCAACTTTTTGGACCGGCTGTAGACACTGCTCTTGAGAAAATGAAAAAGGACACCGAAACTGCCAAATCAATGGGAGCGTTGCAGTCTCCGCAACCGCGTGGCTCCTTTCGTCGCTCATACAGAGGAGCCTCCAGGAACATCAACACAGACAATTCATCTTCTTTCAAAAACACCACCCAAACATCCCCCAATAGAGGATATTTTAGAGGAGGTTAGAGGGAACAACAGTAAAGGAAGAGGCCGAGGTAGCACCAACACCCGTACCTCCCCTGCTGCTAAACAGTGACTTCCCTCCACTTCCCCCCCGACCATTCCACTCCTGTCAGGGGACGACTAGCACAGTTCCTACCTGTCTGGAACTCCATTACAACAGACAGGTGGGTGAGACAAATTATCCAAAATGGTTACTGCCTGGAACTTACAGTTGCCCCCCCAAACATACCACCCAAGCAGCGTCCAATGTCCGCAGACCATCTTACACTTTTAAAGCAAGAAGTTCTTTCACTGCTTCAAAAGCATGCCATAGAGCCAGTCCCTCTACTACACCAGGGAACAGGGGTTTACTCCCTGTATTTCCTAATCCCCAAGAAAGATGGGACCCTAAGGCCAATTTTAGACCTCAGACCCCTCAATCAGTATATACATTCGGATCATTTTCACATGATCACTCCAACAAGTGCTTCCCTTACTACAACAAGAAGACTTCCTTGCCACACTAGACCTCAAGGATGCCTACTTCCACATTCCCATACATCCTGCTCACAGAAAGTATCTAAGGTTCGTACTCGATGGACAACACTACCAGTTCAAAGTCCTTCCATTCGGAGTCACCACTGCTCCAAGGGTGTTTACCAAATGCCTTGCAGTAGTAGCAGCACACCTACGAAGACAGCAAATACATGTCTTCCCATACCTGGACGACTGGCTGATAAAAGCCAGATCATTCAACCAGTGTGTCCAACACACTCATCAGACCATTCAAACACTACACAACTTGGGGTTCACAATCAACTACACCAAGTCGCACCTCCAGCCCTCCCATATACATCAATATCTGGGAGCCACAATAAACACTTCCACAGCTCTAGCTTATCCCAGTCCAGCCAGGATAACCAGTATACAAGCCCTCATCGCCAAGTTTCACATTCAACACTCTCTCCCAGCCAGAGTGTTCATGCAACTAATCGGCATGATGGCATCTTGCATTTTCATCGTACCTCATGCAAAACTTCAAATGCGTCCCCTACAAGAGTGTCTAGCACACCAATGGAATCAGGCTCACGGACAACTTGCAGATCTGGTGTTGGTGGACAGCCGCACACATCGCTCTCTGCAGTGGTGGAACACAAAAACTTGTCCAAAGGGCGGCCGTTCCTCGAGCCTGTTCCACAAATAGTACTAACAACAGACGCATCACTCACAGGATGGGGAGCACACCTGTTAGATCATACAACACAGGGCAAGTGGACCACTCAACAAAGACTGCTCCACATCAATCATCTAGAACTACTAGCAATATTCCTAGCCCTCAAATCCTTTCAACTCCAGGTACAAAACAAAGCCGTCCTGATCCGAACAGACAACATCACAGCCATGTATTATATACAAAAACAGGGGGGGGGACACACTCTCTACAACTGTCCCAACTGGCACAGAACATTTGGAGGTGGGCCATTCCACAAAACCTATACCTTCTCGCCGAACACCTACCAGGAGTTCACAATCAGATTGCCGATCTGTTAAGTCGACAGACACAACAGATTCACGAATGGGAACTACATCCACAAGTTCTTCTACCTTTTTTCCAGATGTGGGGCCAGCCAGACATAGATCTGTTCGCCACACACCAAAATGCCCAACCTTCGCCGCCAGGTTTCCACACCCGCAGTCCAAAGGCAATGCGATATGGATGAATTGGTCCGGCAGATTTGCGTACGCTTTTCCGCCACTCCCACTCATTCCGCTTGTAGTACGCAAGCTCCGACAACAGTCTCTAAAAATGATCCTAGTAGCTCCCACATGGGCACGCCAACCCTGGTTCACCACACTGATGGAACTGTCAATAGTCCCACACCAAAAACTACACCTCTCCCCATCACTACTAACGCAGAGCCATGGAGAGATAAGGCACCCCGATCCATCTCAACTGAACCTTGCGATCTGGCTCCTGAGGTCCTAGAGTTCGGTTACCTTAACCTACCACCGGACTGTATGAACATCATTAAAGAGGCCAGACGCCCTACCACCAGAGCTTGCTATGCAGCAAAGTGGAAAAGATTCGCTATTTACTGCACTAACAATCATATCCAGCCACTACAGGCCTCCACGCAAAACATCATTTGCTACTTACTACATTTGCAAAGATGTAATTTAGCATACTCATCTATACGTCTGCATCTAGCAGCACTTGCTGCTTACTTACAGAACAGGCAACACTTATCACTCTTTAGGGTCCCCGTAATTAAAGCCTTTATGGAAGGCCTTAAACGGTCATACCTCCCTGATTACCACCTTCTCCAGTGTGGAATCTTAACATCGTGCTTACTAGGCTCATGGGACCCCCATTTGAACCCCTACATAAATGTGAACTTCAATTCCTTACATGGAAAGTAGCGTTCCTAATTGCAATCACCTCTCTCAGGAGGGTGAGTGAGATCCAGGCTTTAACCATACAAGAGCCCTTCTTACAAATACATCATAACAAAATATTTCTCAGGACAAACCCAAAATTCCTTCCTAAAGTAATTTCTCCTTTCCACCTTAACCAATCTGTGGAACTACCCGTGTTTTTTCAAAACCCGGATTCTGTAGCAGAAAGAGCTCTCCACACCCTAGAAGTCAAAAGAGCTCTAATGTAAAAGCTGGGATTGCAAGGTGGATCGTTAAATGTATCCAAATATGCTACCAAAAAGCCAAGCGCACATTATCAATTCCCCCTAGAGCGCACTCAACACGTAAACTAGGGGCTTCCATGGCATTCTTAGGGAACATTCCCCTAGAAGACATCTGTAAGGCAGCCACATGGTCTACAACACACACCTTCACTAAACACTATTGTGTTGATGTGCAAGCCAAGCAACAAGCTTCTGTGGGCCAAGCTGTTCTTAGAACACTCTTTCAAACTACTGCAACACATACAGGCGACCACCGCTAGGGGAGATACAGCTGTACAGTCTATGCACAGTGTGAGCTCTGCAGCTCACATGCCTCGAACGGAAAATGCTACTTACCAGTATGCATCTGTTCTTGGCATGTAGAGCTGCAGATCCTCACACGCCCACCCACCTCCCCGGGACCTGTATGTGTTCCAGTCCTATCTTATTTAGATATTCACACATGGACATCTTTTTCCTTTCTACTAACTCCATCACTCCCCATTATGGCGAAAAACAATCTGAGGATGGAGTCGATGCCCATGCGCACTATCGTCCAAAGGAGGAGTCGCCTATCACCTGACTACAAAAGACTTCTTCGAAGACAACAACAAAGTGCAAGCATCCGAGCCCAACACCAGATGGCGATCTAATGCACAGTGTGAGGTCTGTAGCTCTACATGCCAAGAACAGATGCATACTGGTAAGTAGCATTTTCCTTTCCTCCATAGGATAACATTGACTGTTTTTCTGTGAAAAGTTTCTAAGTGTGGAGTTTGACAAACTAAAGAAATTCTTTAAAATTGCATAATCTAACAAAAACGATTTTACTTACCTGTTTTCAGGAAATGTCCCAGAGTAGTATCTAGGTATACTACTCTGTGTAAGCCTAGTAATCTCAAAAGTTACTTACCTGGTATTTTACTAAAAAGCCTATTCAAGTCTGTACTGCATTTACTAAGTAATAGATTTCTCTGCATCCACACTGTAAATCAAACCAAAGTGCATATACAATTATCATTCAAACTGTATTTCAATTGCATTACTACCGTAAAGTATTTATTGCTTACCTGTGCCAGGCTTGCTTGGTTCTAGAAAATAAAATAACTAAAAGAATATTTTTATACAAAAACAATTGGTCTGAAGTTCAGTCTTTGAGTGTGTGAATTCATTTGCTGACTGTGTGTACAACAAATGCTTAACACTGTCCTCTGATACTGCCTTACTGCTCGACCACACTACCACAAATGGAGAGTGAGGTGCTATCTAACTTTACCTCTGCCTACCTTTTGGGTTCCACTGGACTCTGTGCACACTATACCTCATTTCGGTATAGTATATGCAGAGCCAGCTTCCTACAACGGGAGACAAAGTCTTAGGTTTGGCAGGGCAGGTCCTTGGGGTTCTTGAGGTTGCTGGCTGCAGGACACACCGGAGTTTCGCTTCTGTAGGTTCGAGGTGGGGACTGGCCGGTAGGGCTGGGGCCAAGTCAGTGGGCGTCCTCCTCTTGTTAGCTTCGGCACGGCTGTTCGGTCCTTCTTGTAGTTTCCTGTCTGAGGAAGCAAGGTTGAGGGGTGCCCCTAAATACTATATTTAGGGGCGCTTCAGGTAGGTAAAAAGGTTAGGACCAATGGGTCCCTTCCCTGGGGTGGGTACGCCCCCTATTATTCCACCCTCCAGTGGGAGGGGGGACAGAAGCCTTTCCCTGGTTGGCTGTGTGTCCCCCCATCTGCAAGATGGCGGGGACTGAGAGTTGTGCTTCACCTCGCCTCCCCCACCTGAGGGGTGGAGTTGGCAGAGGTGGGCACACCTCTCTTCCTCACTTGTTTTTCCTGCCAGTTCTCCCGCCCAAAGTGGGGGTCACAACCAGTGGTGACCAGTTGCTGAAAGCAGCAAGTGGCCTTGGGAAGCTCACAAAGGCTGCAAGCCTTTGAAGCTTCCCCTTCGTGGACCCGGCTCATCCTGGGGAATGGAGGATTAGCACCTCGTCCCAGGATTTCAGGCCCCCCGAGAGCAGAAGGCTCTCGACCCAGGGGTCCAGACACATGTCTGGTGGTGGCAGCTGAAAGCAGCCACTCAGCCTGGACACTATTGTTGGGTCATTTTTCAGGGGGCATCTCAAAGATACCCTCTGTGTGCATTTTTCATTAAATCCCACACTGGCATCAGTGTGGGTTTAATGTGCTGAGAAGTTTGATACCAAACTTCTCGGTTTTCAGTGTAGTTAATATGGTGCTGTGGAGTTCATAATGGAACTCCCAGCACCATATACTCTTAATGGCAGCACTGCACTTACAATGTCTAAGAATGGACTTAGACACTGTAGGGGTACAGGGCTCATGCACCTGTACCCTCACCACTGGTATAGTGCACCCAGCTAGAGGGGTGACTGATCTATGCCAGGGCAGTGGTTTGTGGGCATGGCACACAGATGTGTGTGCCATGTCGACTCTTCACTTTGTTCTGCATCAAGACACGCAGCTTGCAAGGCAGTGTGTGAGGGTAAAGGTACAGGACCTCTAAGGGTGGCACAGTAAGTGCTGCAGCCCTTAGAGGTCTTCCCTGGTCACAGTGCCCTGGGTACCTGGGGTACCATTTACCAGGGGCTGACCTGTGGCCAGAGATGCCAATTGGGTTTAGGCTTCAATGCAGTTTTAGGGAAAGAACATAGGCCCTGGGTTCCTGATTGGCAGGAGCCCAGGGCATACTCAGTCAAAGCACATCAGCAATTCAGCAAAAAGTGGGGGCAACCATGCAGAAAGAGGGCACTTTCTCACAGGAAGGTTCTGGAATACACTAAAAATGGTTGGCTGAGAGAAGGTTGCCTGACTATTGATCTTCAACCTTTTAGTAAGGTTCAATCTGAACTTTCATTGGAAGACGGATTACTGTTCAGAATGGACAAATTGATACCCCCATTTGCTGTTAGAAAAAGGCTTAACGTCAGCCATGAGGGTCATTTAGATATGACTATGACCAAGAAAAGGTTAAGGGAGATTTTCTGGTGACCTAGGATGGACCAAGATGTGGAAGAAAGACTCAGTAAATGTTCCAATTGTGTAGAGAATGACAAGGGGCTGAAATGTGTCATGCCACCTATGAGCATCCCCGAGGTTCCTCGGAAGGTGTGGGAGAGGGTGATTATTGATTTCCTTGGACCGTTTCCAATCCTTCCATCAGCTCAAAGATTTTCCTTCGTATTAGTTGATCATTTGTCTAAATGGCTGGAAGTAAAGTTTATTGTTGAACCCAATACTAAGAATGTCATTAGTTTTCTTACTGATGTTTTTGCAAGGGAAGGATTTCCGTCAGAGCTGTTGTCTGACAATGGTGTACAATTTGTTTCTTCACAAATGGAAGAGTTTTTGAAAGGGGCTGGCATCAAACATAAAAGATGCAGTCTTTACCACCCCAAGGGGAATGGGCAAGTTGAGAGAGCTAACACAATTATTTCGGACTGTGTGAGAGGAGCTGTACTTGGGGGTGTTGATGTGGGTGATGCTGTACGAGCCATGCTTTGGTCCTATCGCAATACTCCCCATAGTGTGACTGGAGGTTCTCCTTTTCTGTTTTGAGGGGTAGGGGCTCTCAGGATTTGTTGAAGCCTACCTGGTTGAACAATTTGTCCATGGTGAAGTCTGCGGAATTTACAGCACATGACATTGAGTTGGTGAGGAGCTGAATTGGAAATAGTCTGATCTGGAGTAAGCAAATCTACAATGAAAAAAATGAACGAAGAGTGTGTTTTCGGAAAAGGGCGATTTTGTGCGAGTGAAACTACCAGAGACTAGGAGTGTTGCGGGGATTCTGCTCATACACAGAACTATGCACAAGAAAACAGGACCTCAGTAAATAGGGGTGTACCTCCTAGCACCTTAGTACCCAAAATCCCAACCGACTAGCAATAGTGTCTCATTCGGTCTCCTACAAATATCAAGAAGCTACGAATGTTTAGACAACCCAGAACACGAGCACTCCTGACTCACCTCAGAGTCGCGGGAACAAGACACTCTTTCGCTCTCACGTACTTGTCCACAATAAAAATAATCAGAGTCACTAAATGAGTTCAAAATGTTTATTTTGACTATAGTGATCCATGATGCAGTATGCGAACCACAACTAGCAGCAAAATGCATAAGGCAAAAATCATTAGCATTGTTACAATACCATAGAATATAAAAGGAGTCGTCATTTTATAAAGACTGTGAAAAAGGCTAAATAACTGGGCCTAATCACCCTCCCCAAGGCAGTAAGAAGTTATTTTATATAACAGAAGATCTCTAGGCGTTATTAGCAGACCCCTACCTGAAAGCCTAAACCCAAGGGTTTACATCATAGGAACAGCAGCGCTCAGCTCCATGGAACGGCTTTCTTCGAGAGTGTTTCAGAAACATGCAACAACGTTATATCAAAGCACGATTCTTCCGCATTGCAGCTGTTGGTTACATGTTTTGTCTAGGTAATAGGGACTGACCAGAACAGAATAACAAGAGACATTGTTGACCGACCTTGCACATTATGTTCAGATAGAATTGAAGGGAAGGCTGAGAATGTGAAAAACAATCTGTTATGTACAGGGCAGAGGCAAAGTGTCGCGAAAACAAACGCTTAGCAGAGGCGTGCGCAAAAGCAACAGCATAGGGCAAGCAAACTCATGCTAACTTAGCAATGTCGACAATGTGTCTTAGGACCATATAACCCCATATAACACCCTCCCCCTGGTAAGTCAGTAGGACATAGATAGAAGAACAAAAACAGAGTTCAAAAGTCAGGCATTGTTTAAAATATTGGTATGGGACTTTCTAAAAAAAAAAAAAAAATCGGAGAAAAGAAAAGGGGAAAGTTTGAAAAAAACCTAACGGCACTTTGAGCTTGAAAAAAGTCTGTATGCCAGACAGTGGAGCAGGGACGAACCAAGTAGTCAATCCATGAAGGTTTGGGTGCAAAGGAATGCAATTCCTTCCAATAGCTCATCATTGTCGTAAAAAAGTGAAGATATCCAATTAAGTAAGTCGAAGGAACAATCATGTTTCTCACAAACAGGAGCATCCAAAAACGGAAAAGGCAAACTTGCGTGATATTCAATGAAACTTCGTTGTAGGAAAGTCTGCGCAGCCGCACAGATATCCCATTGATCCAAGATTCCAAGCAAAGCTGCACGTGTCATTGTACCATCCACAGAACAAGCCACGTCATGAGCCTCTAAGGGACCCATCAACCGACTGAAATCAAGGATTGGACACCATGTGTTTGATAAGCAAAGTTCCATCGCCCAGGAGAAGTGACACCGTTTGCAATGAAGCACTGGTTGCACGCAAGTAAAGTAGGCAATGCGGAATGTCAAGTTGTAACTGACGCCAAGCGTTGCTAAAGGCAAGCATCCAAAAGCCCCATACAGGTGATCACGGTACAGATGAAGCTGGTCCGGCCTGTGCAGAGCCACAAAGTGAGCAGCCATTACGAAACACAAGAAGGAGAAGCAGGACACCAGCTGCGAGCGCCAATACTAAGGGGAACCCTCCGAAGACGCTGGAAAATATAGAATGAATAAAAGCCGGAATCACCCCGAATATAGTTTGAAAGGAAGAGACCAGGCCAGATCCCACACATTTAAAAAAATGGGCAAGGCCTGTAGTTTCAGACGCATTAAATATTTGGTGAATTAATTCCCCAAAATGAAGTGGGAGGTTAGTGTTAAGAAGCGACTGTATCTCACTCGAGGTCCGAGCCACCTGAAGTCTGAAAGTTTCACGGGCGGAAGTGAGGGCCACCTCCTGTTGGAATAAAAGGGGTTTGAGCCTGCTCAACTTGTTGAACTCTGTTTTCAAAGTCGGAATGGAATGCCAAAGGGAAGAATCTAAACTCCCATGCGGGGGCGGGAAAAGGACATTGCTACAGCAAGTTACGCGCTGGGAAACAGTTACCAAGTATGGGACACCCGCCCGCAAACCACAGCAGTCTTGATTGTTTAAAATGAGATAGCTGCCGTTAGTAAGCAATGTAAAGACCGGCGTGATGGATGGTACTGGGGTCCCTTTCAAAAAGCAAGCTAGATTAGGCGCTGACACGTTACACTCGCCGTGCAACTTAACGTGTTTGCACACAAGAGAGTGACCCAGTACTGAATCACACTCCTCCCCTGTGAGGAAAACTTCTTTATCCTCCCTCAAACACCGATAAGCAAAGGGCAGGACCCATAATTCATGCAGAAAAGCAGTGGCAAGCGGTTCAAAGCGGCCAACAGGAAAGTGTTGCATACATGATTTAAACTGAAAAAGTGAAAAGGGCAAAGTGATAACGCCATGAATTAACCAAACTACAGAGAACGGCAAAGGCTCCAATTGTTCAATATGTAATAGCGTATATACAGCATCTTTCATGGACATAAACTTCTGTTTATCAGTCAGGTTAAAAGGCAAGAATAAAGCAGTGGCATTCAAATAATCCCAAGGCACTTTACCCATTTTTAGTGTCTGCAACGTCCAAGCAAATTGCATGACCGACCTTAATTGATTCTGACCATGATATAACACAGAGACATCACTTTGCACAATATCTATTACAGAAGAAACAATATTGTCTAAGGTATAAATGCGTGAAGAAAGCGTATTAATGCTGTTGTCTACTACAGCAAGGACTTTTTCCAAGTTTGCCTGGTCAATTTGACGCAGACGGAAGGCAGCTTCCATCTGTGAAAGTTTCCAAATTTCATTATAAGAGGCATAAAGAAATCTCTTGGCCCTTGGATTACGTGGGCCTAGAAGAAAATCAGCCAAATCAATATCATTCGATAGGATGGAAAGGTGCTGTTTGACAGATGCAAGGTTAGAGTGTTCTAGCCACTACTGGCACAATTTACCTACCGATTTTGTAGTCACAGAATGATGAGGTGGATAACGAGGGTCAGGCTTAGTCTGAAAGAAACCAGGTGTAACATTATAGAAACGCAACTGGCATGCATTAGCATGATATTGCCACAACAACCATCCCAATGGATCGATTTCAGAGACATTAAAGGAGGCATTCTGAAATAGAGCCTGTAAAGCCTCCATGGTGTAGTTATTATGTAACCGCCAATTATTATATTCAGCTAATGATGGAATTGAGGGGGTATTTAGATTTTTGACAGTTGCAAGGCCATAACAGGACGTTTGGTAAACGGTTTAATTTAAAAACAGCAATTAAGTTAGGATCAGGCAGGCACGATGTAATGCCTCAGTGCCCTGAACCTGCCATGGCTTTGTGCCCCAGATGGATTTTAAATCTATAGTCTGTTTCAAATGGTCAGAACCGTGTGTGGCCAACTGCGTTCTGAACGAGTCGGCATAAATTAGTTTAGTGTGTGATAGCAGGTACTTCGATGTCGGATTTTTGAAGCCTGAAATAATAGGATTCAGGATTGGTCAAATCATAGTTAGAAAAATAGGTGAACTTATCCCTAAGCGTTTTAGAACTCCCCTGTGTGGGAGTTGGACAATGTTCCGATTGGGTATAATTAAAAACGGGTCTCATGGTGTTTGATTTGTGTAAAAAATGATGCCCATAATGTTGATAGCAAAAGAGATCACCATAATTGGCAGAATTTAAATACAAATCCTCAGCATCAAAGGCAGCATAATATTTTAAATCTGAAAACAATGCATGAACTGCCTGCACATCCCATTCATCCGAATGTATGTCCCGTGTCACCACATCCCCTAATGAGACGCGAAACACGTACGGAACTCGAAGGACCTCTGTCGGACCATGGATTTCATAAGCTACTTTGTCCCAAACAATGCCATCATGAACAGGAAAAGCTGAAATATTCACAAAAGTCTTGTCTCGTTTCATGATATGGGACGATGTGTGAGGAGCCAAAGTTCCATCGACCATTTTTACTGCAGAGCGTTCAGGGAGATAATGGCCATTTATTGGTAGAAAGAACACTGTCACAAATCCAATTGACATGAATAGGAATATTAAGATCAGCACCAACCAAATGTAGGTCCATGGGGGAACAAAGTATGTCTTTTTAAACCAGGAGTAAAAGATACGCAACTTAGACTTAGGTGCATCAGGCAAACTGGATGACGAGGAGGACGAGGCAGAAGCAAGGTGTGCCGGTTCTCCTTCACAGCCCCTCACCGGACTTGGAAGCAAAGGTGAAAGCGTTGAATCCTCCATTCATACACGTGGGCTAGATGGTATCTCGCACACGGAATCAGTAGCCGGAAAAGGACACACAAGACCCATCCCAGAAGATGATTGTCGCATAGGCTGAAGATCAATTACAGCGTCCATCATATGAGCAGACATTCTTGTGGCAGCAGGTGACGACCAAGTTAATGGTGCTAAGGATATTGCGTTGCACGAAACTGCAGGTGTCACACTATTCAGAATTGGCCACATGGTGTAACTTGACATTGTCCACTGAGATGTATCTGTTGTCTTTGCGACCTGGCAATGATGGTAGAATGACAGTACGAGTACCCTTCAGTCCAAGTACAGAAACCGGAGCACGATAAGAGGGACCAAACTCCTTTTTATTTTCAATCTTCTCCCGCACTAGATCTCCAACTTTAGGAAGGTAACAGGAATCAGTTGTGCATCAGCAGACGAAGATGGTAAATGCTCAGTTGCCAGAGTATCACAGGACTTTTGTAGATCCTGTAACATAGCAGAATGATTATCTACGTCAAACTTAGAGGCAGCCGCCACAATGTCCAGACCATCAAGGTCAGGAACAAACATGTGAAAGCCAAAGAGCATTTCGTAAGGGGTCCGCCCACCTAGAGATCTTCTAGGGAGATTTAATGCACGTTGGACCCCATACAAGTGGGACAGCCTGTCCCTGCCAGTACCTAAGACTCTAGCTGTCAAGGATTGCTTTAAGTCACGGTTCATTCGCTCCACAACTGAGTTGCCCTCAGGCCTGTATGGAGACGAAAACTGCACCTGGACCCCCAACGACTTCATTGCATCCTTGTAAGCCTTAGAGGCAAACGCTGGACCTTGGTCAGAATGGAAGGTACCACAGGCAAACATCCCGATAAAGACACGCAAATCCCTGATGACATTTCGAGCGTCAGCACTACGTTGTGGCCATACCCACAGGAATCGAGTGCACGAATCAACCGCAACCAAGATATACTTGTATGCAGTATCAGAAGATAGAGGACCGCAGTGATCAAGATAGACACAGCCAAATGGTCTATTAGAGATACACAGCTGTGTTTGTGGCGGACGTGTGACTGTAGAAGGCTTGATTTGTTGACAAATATCACAGCAAAGAACATAGTTACGAGTCTGTTTATATAAACCACGCCACCAGTAACGTTGCTGAAGAATAGAGACTGTTGCCGACACACCAGCATGTGCCGAAGCAATGCCTTCGTGTGCGGCCTTGATCAAAGCTTGTCTGCGGTCAGAGTTGGGAATCAGCCGATCCCCAACTGAAGGAATGGTAGCATAAGGAACCTGTTCGGGAGTTGCATGATAAGAGTATTTAGAAGGGAAACCCGCAGGATAATTACCTCCCTCCCTAGTTGCAGTGACTGCTGCCAGAATTTCATTATCAACCTTAGTCATAGATCTTGTAACTGCTGCTACGGAACAAGTGGCTAATGCAGACTTGGCCGCTTCATCTGCCATAGAATTACCAAGAGCGTGTGTTCCGACACGCTGGTGGCCAAGAGTGTGAATAACGTGTGAGAGGCAGATGTTGTTTAAGATCTGCGACTCGAACCCAAAGCGTTTTATGCTTAATTGCGCTGCCTTTAGAATCGCAATAACCATTTTGAGACCAAAAGAATAAGTTGTCATTGAACGACTGGACACAATAGTAAGAATCGCACACAATAAGAGTATTCACAAGAGGATCAGCAAACTCCAGAGCTAGAACAAGAGCACGCAGCTCGGCCAATTGCGCCGTGCAGTCTCCTAGTGCCTGTGTGTGCACAATGGAAGACTTAAACTCTCCATCTTCAATGGAGCCAGCCACAATAGCACAAGCCGCTGAATAAGCATGTTTGGAACCCGTGGCTGGTTGCGCCGAGCCATCGGTATAAATGATACATTTGTATTCACATAGAGGAAGAAGCGACAAAGGAGGAGGATGAACAAATTCATACTGCAAAAACTCCTGAGTCTGAAGAGAAGGATCAAAGACAAAGGTGACATCCGAAGACGTCAAAGAAGTAGCCCACTGAATCCAACGTGGGTGCAATGCTTTAGAGTTAGGCACAATAGCTTTAGTCACCGCTTCCAAAGCAGGGAAGGGAGTGACCATAAGAATGCGTTTCTCCTGCGCCAGTGAGCGTTCCTTTAGAATCGCCATCTGCAGTGCCGTTAAGATTTTTTCCACAGAGGAAAAACGCATTTTAGCTGCAGTGTACAAGTGTGATTTGTATGCAATAGGTATTGTGTCCCCCCTCATTGAACGTTAAGTACGTGAAACCCACTGCCCCAGAAACGATACGTATTACCAGGTTGGTGGTGTTATCACGAGTCATTAAGAAGTTGGTCGCAAGCAAATCAGCCTGCAAAGACTGCTGAACGGAAGTATGTTCCGGAAGCCAGCTGGCAGAAGAGAACTTAGGTTGTATCAACGCATAAAGCGGTTTGATACGCTGGGCATAATCGGGAATGTAAGTCCTCCCGAAGTTTAAAAAACCCAGCAGGGATTGTAACTTTTTCAAAGAAGAAGGTGGTTGCAAATGTGCACATTTCTCTAGGAAGTGAGGTGCTAGACTCTTTCCCTCATTATTGAGCTCGTAGCCCAAAAAGAGCACTGCCAGATGGGCAATGTGTGACTGCAAAATTAAATTTGTAACCGTAGTCAGCAAAAGACAATATTATGTGGTCGACTCGGTCAAGATGCGGGGCGAGGTCGTCGTCAGTCAAATGGATGTCATCAACATACGACAAGGCCTCAGGGTCAATGTCATGCAACAAAGACACTATGCGTGCTGCAAAAGCTCCCGGGCTATTCTTGTAGCCCATTGGCAATCTTGTGAATTTTTTCTGATTTCCGACGGCACTGAATGCTGTCAGGTCACCACTCGCACGGTCTAGATTGTGACTGTAGAATCCATTGGAAATGTCAAGTGTCGTTTTGTATTTTTTACGAACAATATTATTCACCAGCGCTGAACTGTGTGTTTTGCACCACAAAGGTGCGGCAATGGCTATTCACATTTCTATAATCCAATACAATCCGAAAAGAACCATCTGGTTTAGGGACAGTAAAAAGAGGATTATTCATAGGTGATACACATGACTCAATGACCCCCTGATACTCCAATTGTCTTAGAATGTCACAAACCGAAGCCTTAGCTTCTCGTTTGATGGGATGTTGAGGTTGTGGCACAGAACGCAATGGTATTTCATGAGCTGGCGAATCAACGTCCCAACCCACCTGATTGCGATATACCGCTGGGGCTAAGGCCAAAGCCCATTCCTCCGCGAAAGCCTGCCCTTGCTCCTCAGGGACCCAACGTGAAAAACTCGGAAGTATCACATCTTCCCCCCGAGAAGCGGATAACACAAAGGGTGGCGGCCAATCTTTCTCCGCCAATAAAATGTCATATGTAGCGGTTAGATTCTCCCAGAACACAACATTAATGGGACGCAGTATATCACCCTCAATTTGGAAAAGGACTTCACATAGTCTATCCGGGGGGGGGGGCAACCCGGGTATCGGCAGTCTCAATCGTAACAAATGTGTCAGTTGCTGTCGCATCCAGACGGGGACGTAGAGCCTCCCTGACTATGGTAACTTCCGCCGCGCTGTCGAGCAGAGTCACCGCCCAAGTCCGATCCAGGAGTCGCGTCCTCACCGTCTGTGGCATATCTTGCAGTTAAAGCGGCAACCTTTTTTCTTTTGAAAAGGAGGACGGGTTCGTGCGAAATCACCCTGCTTGTCCTTGACTTCAAACTGTCGAGGCGGTTCACGAAGATGTGACGCAGGTTGACTCCTACCCCGATCCTGGCGATCCCCTCCACCGGCTTGTGAGCCTGATGTTTCCTGTAAAGAACGAGGAGAACGCTGATCAGGAACCTGAAATCTTTCAGGAGACTTACTTTTAGCGCGATCGCGCAAGTCATAAGTACGTTCAGAAGCATCAGGGGTCGGTGAACTGGCACGCGAACCCTGTTTCTGTTGTTGGGAACCCTGTTTCTTATTTCTTTGCCAATTCTTTTTAGGAAAGAAAGGGCGCCCATCCTTTTCAGGCTGGGCTTTCTGTTGTACTTGAGACTGCGTTGGTGTTTGAATCGTAGGCTTATTTCCCAGACTATTGCGCCTATGGTCTTGTAAGCCTTTGCAATAATCTTTGGTAATTCTCGTGGTCTGTCGGGCTCTGCGACCGCCTCGAAGCGGTTTGCTACTTGAAAGCTAACGGCATCGCCCTTGACATTCGCAAGGATCATATCAGCAACCACGTCGAACACTCCCACCAGTCTCATCCCCAGCTCAACAGCCGCTTCTGCACCGTGTTCATCTTGAACGCGCTTAATCACAGAGGGGAGTACGGTCATGGAGGGGGTGCCGAAACACATAGAATATACCGCTGCAAACACCCTGCCCCAGGTGTTACAATCAGCCAATTCAGGAATTAAGTCTTTGGGTAAACTAATAGTTAAGATCCTGTGCTTATCCACAGGAGTGGTGTGAGAAGTTGGCCTGGTATATGCTGTTCACTAATTAAAGTGGACACCTTGCACCAGAACAATTCGACTCTTATGGTAGATAGGTTTAAGACGACCTTTATAGAAAGCTATCCTAGTGGTAGCTGTGGAGAGCAGCCTTCAGGCTAAGTCTTGAAGGAATGTAAAGCAGCTTGTTTTACCACACAATCTCTTGAATCACCAAATGAAAAGACACCACACAGGTATATATATCAAATATATATGTATTTATTAATAAACACTCTCTACTAATCTCTTTATGAGATTAGAAGTCAAGGACATATGCACAAATCAACGTTTCACAATAAATTAAGCACAAATATGGCTGGGGCCCTAGGGGCGTACCAGGCCATATACTAAAAAAGAGACTTAGAAACAACGACTTGCAAAGAGACAAGGCCTAGGGCCTTCAGAAGTGCTGGGGCCTCACGAAACTACCCAAGGCAGGTAATTAAAGGACCCACTGGGGACGCGTGCAGTGTGGATACACACGCGCGAATCGCCGTTGACTTCAATGGGGCAAGTCGCGGATGGACATTAAGAGTTTTAGGATACTTCGGGAGAACCTACAAGCAAGTCACTTACAGGGTAAGTAGTTCTAGGGCCAACACCCACAGGAGCACCGTAGTGCTGGAGTTACCTCACCCAGGGAAGCCGGGTGCATAGGTGTCCTTTGGTGTCGGGTCGCGGCGTCGTTTTCAATGGAGGACAATGAAGACTTGCTGCTTGTGAAGTCCGAAGAAGTGTCCGGTGGAATCCAAGCCTGGATTCGGAAGATAAAAGACCTGAAAGCAGAGGGGACAGTGTTCAAAGTCACTTGGCAGTGACTCGGGGCAAGGAAGATGGATGCCCACCGTCGTCGCAAGATTCAGGTCGTTCGCGGTTGCCTTGACTCTTCAGCCACGAGGCCCAGGAGGCGTCGACGACGACCAGGAGCTGGATTCGGCGTGTCCCACGATGTCTGCAGCTTACTGCGGTGTCGGCGACTCGATCGGAGCCAACAAGCCTTTGTAACAGCAAGTCTCAGGGAAAGTGTGAAGAGGCAATGGCGCAGACCAGCAAGGTCTGTGGGACTTACCCAGCGAGGGTAAGTCAGGGCAGGCCTGGAGCAACCAGGGGAGCCCTTTGGTTTCTTTAGAAAGTCTTCTGGGGACCCACAAGCCGGCTGGCAAGGATTCGCTCACAGGGGCCCACGGTCACTCGGGACGTGGTAGGCCTCTGATCTTCGGAGGGATTCCTGCTGGAGGCTAGGACCACACGTGGTCCAAAGCACAAGTTCGTGGAACGTTGTGAAGGGGTTGCACTCGACAATAGTGCACGGTACCCAGGGGTCGCGGTTCCTCGTTACTCTTGGGGTCCACTGGCCTCAGCTTTGCTGGGGACTCACGATGGCCTTTGAGAAGTCAGGAAATCCACTTCTTGGGCTGCAGGGACTTCGGACTCCGGCGGGAGCGGCGTAGTTTGCGACAGTCGTTTGTAGTTTTTGGTGCCTGCCAAGCAGGGGAGTCACTCCTTGACTCCAAGGGAGATTCTTCAGTCTTCCAAAGGTAGTGGAACGTCGAAGGTCCGGGATTCTTCTTCAGAGCGTCGTCCAAGGAAATCTAGGGTGCAATGCACAGGTTCCCCCTCTTATACTAAAAAGAAAGGGAGGGACTAGCTCTATGACCCTACCTATGGGAGGGTCAGGGGAGTGGGTGGCTACACCCACTTCCCTTTGTCCAGTTTCGCGCCAGAGCAGGGACCGGTAGCCCCTGAGCCGGTTTGAACTGGCATATGCACAGAGGAGCCTTCTGCTCCCCCAGTGCAGGACTTCAAAGCACTCTAGGAGTGCACCCACCCAGCCCCAATACACTAAACCCTGTCTGGGAGGTGGTCACACCCCCTTGGGACAAGATATCTATTGTTGGGCTTCCTCCACTGCGAGTGTTGGTCATCAGCAGGAGGGCAGCCCAGTGTCTGTGACTGGTGACATCCATTTTGTGATGCCAGGGCTCTGCAGGATTCTACCGCGTTTCCACAGTAGGTACATGTCTATCCCTCTAGAAGGGTGGAATGCTACCCCCGCCGCCAGGACTGGCGGGGGGGGGGGTAGTAGTCTAAGATGTTTGACACCAAACACGACATGTTTCGATGCAGCCATTCCAAAGTTAGCATTTTACCGCGAGGATATAATGCACTTAAAAGTATATGGTTTAACCGCATCCACAAACAGCACCAGAGAATGGACTCTGAGAGCTGCAGAGGGGCCCTGCTCAGGCAGAGGCACCCCCTCACATAGAAGCCAAGCACCCTGCCCTCAGGATTGATAGGGCCTGCCTTAGGTTTATATGTGTGTGCAGGAGAGATATAGGGAACCTATATCTCAGTGAGGAGTGCTAGCACCACCTCACCCAGGCTGCAGTAGCAGGCCTGTGGTGTCAGATTTAGCCTGCTTCCCAGGGGTGGCATAATACATGCTGCAGCCCCTGGTAGGCCTGTGAAGTACCTATGCCCTTGGTACCTAAGGTACCATATACTAGGGACTCATAAGGTACCACAGTATCCAATCACTAGTGCACCTAGAGTGCATTCCAAGTCGTTTAAAGAGAAAGCAGATAGGCTGGGGACCTGAATAGCAGGTTCCCAGCCAAACTAAGTCAAAAACCAACAAAACACCAGGAAAAAAGTGGGGGCAACCATGTAGTCAGATTCCACCTTCCTACAAGTGGTATTAGGAAAGACAGCTTCTATCTGTCCAAATTTCTCGGCAAGCCAATAAGGAAATTCATCCTTATTCTGTGGGCGCTTGCCCATGACAGAATTAACAATAACGGGACTGATAGTTACGCCACCAGGATCCGCAGGTTGCACTGCAGCGCCAGGCGGTCCCACCTGGACGGTGCGTGTTACGTACTGTATTACAGCTCTATAGACTCGTACCAACGATGTATGTAAGACGCGGAGCTCTGCCAGAGTTGCAGTTGTAAAAGCACGTGGGTGTGGGGTAAACCCAGCTAAAACGGGCCATGTGGCCCCATCTATAGATAAAGGGCCTAAACGGACCACCGTTAATGGGTGAGGAAGGGCGCCATTAAACCAAATACGGTGTTGCCAAGCTGTAAGCGGAATCTCAAGCGCTCTATAAGGCTGATATTGCTGAGGAACGGCGGTGGCAGCATACGTGTGAAACAAATCATCAGTGCCATCCACCGCCGGAAATGTGACCCAAGAGTAAAAAACTTCAAACTGGTGAGCCGAATCGGCTTCCACCACAAAAATAAGTGCGGCCCCATCATCAGGAACCGCATAATGAGTCAAGTGCGCCCTCAGCGCGGCTCTATGAACCGGAATATCAACCACAGCCATTATAGAGAAGAAAGCAGAACAACTTAGTGTGGCAGCGCAAACTCGGGTTATAAGAAAATATATACCTTTTAAAACTTCAAGCTTTAATAAACCTATAAAAATATCAATATAGGAGGTTACTCCATCACCGCTGTCTCCGGAAACAGAAGTGAGGGTATTGTGGACTAGCACAAGAACTACTCAAGCGTCTCGCAGATAAGAACCAGACCAAACGTTGGCGGCACCATGTTGCGGGGATTCTGCTTATACACAGAACTATGCACAAGAAAACAGGACCTCAGTAAATAGGGGTGTACCTCCTATCACCTTAGTACCCAAAATCCCAACCGACTAGCAATAGTGTCTCATTCGGTCTCCTACAAATATCAAGAAGCTACGAATGTTTAGACAACCCAGAACACGAGCACTCCCTACTCACCTCAGAGTCGCGGGAACAAGACACTCTTTCGCTCTCACGTACTTGTCCACAATACGAATAATCAGAGTCACTAAATGAGTTCAAAATGTTTAATTTGACTATAGTGATCCATGATACAGTATGCGAACCACAACTAGCAGCAAAATGCATAAAGCAAGAATCATTAGCATTGTTACAATACCATAGAATATAAAAGGAGTAGTCATTTTATAAAGACTGTGAAAAAGGCAAAATAACTGGGCTTAATCACCCTCCCCTTGGTAGTAAGAAGTTATTTAATATAACGGAAGATCTCTCGGCGTTATTAGCAGACCCCCTACCTGAAAGCCTAAACCCAAGGGTTTACATAATTGGAACAGCAGCGCTCGGCTCCATGGAACGGCTTTCTTCGAGCATGTTTCAGAAACATGCAACAACGTTATATCAAAGCACGATTCTTCCGCATTGCAGCTGTTGGTTACATGTTTTGTCTAGGTAATAGGGACTGACCAGAACAGAATAACAAGAGACATTGTTGACCGACCTTGCACATTATGTTCAGACAGAATTGAAGGGAAGGCTGAGAACGTGAAAAACAATCTGTTATGTACAGGGCAGAGGCAAAGTGTCGCGAAAGGAAACGCTTAGCAGAGGCGTGCACAAAAGCAGCAGCATAGGGCAAGCAAACTCATGTTAACTTAGCAATGTCGACAATGTGTCTTAGGACCATATAACCCCATATAACAGGAGGATCAATGGGAAATTGAGATATGGTCCTGCACACCGTGTGGAAGAAGTGAGCAAGGACTGGTGTGCTGTGAAATTGCAAAATGGCCAGTGGTGGTGTTGTGCCAGTGGTCAAAGTGAAGGGGTTTGAGACAGTGAGCTGGGAATCTGTGGATGGTAAAGTGATCAGTCGTCCTTTTCCGTCATCTTCTCTATTGAATAGACGGACGTGCACATTTCCTGACAGATTCAAGGATTATGTAATGTTTTAATGCATTGTTTTATATGCCTTGTTCCTGTTCCAGTTGTTTCCTTTTAAAGTTCTATGTTTTAGTTGCTTTTCTCATTTTGTTATTATACATTGTGTTATATTTATTGTTTTGTTTAGCATTTTGTCATTTTGTGGGGAGGGAAGCCATTATGTTTATTCTTTTGTTGTATTGTAAAGGGGGAGGTGTGTTGTCATCGTCGGCCAGGGCCGTGGGGGCTGGTGGTCAGCCAGCTCCTGGCTCTTCCTCCGAGGTTTCTATGCTTGTGGTTGAGAGGACGGTTGGTGCCTTGACCTCGGAGGAGTTGCGGCCGTGCTCCTTAGCAACTGCCGGTACCATTGCAAGAATAAATTGTGCTTACCTCTACAGACCAGCCTCCGTAGTATCCTTTTCAACGTTACATTAGGGCTCCATGATTGTGATGCTTGCTGGTGGTAGTCTAAGGAGTAACCGGGTTGTCCCCAGTTTTCCAATGTTTGCTCATCAACTTTCTGAGTAATAGAACTTGTGGGTAGAGGGCATTGGTTGAAGGCTTTTGCTAGAACTTTGAGAAATCTTTATGCACAGGTGCTTTGAGACGTATATGCTTTGCTTAAAAAGGTGTTGCTGCCTTCATCTTATGTTCTGTGGTCCTGTTTTATTTCCAGGAAACCTATTTGGAGAGTCTCTTCACTCCAGGCCGTTTCACGAATGAAGCTCTTCTGAAAGCCTTGCAGGTGAGCAACGAGGGGGGGTGCAGGATAGAGATGGTCGGGTATGAATAACGTGCTGCACTTCGGTAATCTTCCTGTGTTCTTCTTCGCTTCTGTGATGTTCAGGAATGTTGTCAGGCAATCTTTGGGCCCAGGATGGCTCTATTCATTGCTTCGAGAGCCCAGGCTAAGCAGGTCAGATCCGTGGCCTTGACATGCAGCATTCCAAAACTGCATAGGCCTCAGGTAGTCGTTGCGTCCGAAGGCACCCCAGAGCCTGGAGGCCAGAGGCCCTTAGCTACTACTGGCTGTATTTAGAATGTCTGCTAAAACCACCCATGAATCTCCCATTAAAATAAGCTGTGCTTGAATAAAAAATGCTGCTATCTTAAGTTCCTCTTAAAAGGCTATAACAGAAAGTAAACTGACGCAGCATTGGCATGCATGTGAAAGTAAGTATATATTTGAAAGTCACAATCAATGAACCCATGCATTGGCAGAGCTGATGGGTCTCACCTACGCAAGAGCTATTAGCATTGGCAATGTGTTAGCCGTATTGTACACCAGTGTGGCTGCTGTTCAGCATGGCTAGAAGTTGGTGTGGTGGATTGGGGTGTGGTGGATTGGGGGAGATTGGGATAGAGTGGTGTAGATTGGAGTGGGGTACAGTGAGGTGGGTTGGGGAGGGGTCGATTGGAGTAGGGTGGGGTAGATTGGGGTAGGGTACGTTGTGATAGATTGGGGTGGAGTGGGGTACAGTGAGGTGGAGTGGGGAAGGTAGACTGCGGTGGGGTAGAGTGGAGTTTTAAAAGCATGAAATGCCCAGGTCATAAAGATGCAGCTGGTCCTACCAACAGGGCACCTTCCAGCGACCCTCTTTTTCCGCCAGTACACCGCAGTCTCCATGTTGGGATTTGTAATGGGAACAGTGAAAGTACAGGGGTAGCTTGTTTATGCTGCTGACTGAAAACAGCACTGTCTGAAGCCCACGCACAGTGGTGCATTCCTGGCTCAAATTGCAACAGTGGAGGGCTTCAGCTGAAAAAAAATAAGTGGTGTCGCCACAACATCCTGTGATTCTGAGCAAATCACTTAACCTCCCGGCATAAGTAATGTGAACTTGTGTAATGTAACTGGTGCACATGTAAAGCGCCCAGAACTTTCCAGTCAGGTCAAGTTCGCACTATAAAAAAAATAGTACCTCAGTTTACAGCAGACGAAGCGGACGGACACTACTTTTTAATCAATCTGCACTTCGTCCATGCTCCACACGAACACAAGGAAGTCACGCAGTAAGTGACGCCTGCAAGTGCTGCCGAATTAGAAGGCCGCCAAGAAGAGTGACAAGGATGCCAGTGAATGGTTAGTAATGGGCGGGCTTAAAGTCCCATGTGCGCTGCCTGCAGGCTCGACCTAGTGACTCCTGACAGAAAAACAGAGACCGTGGATGTGAATAGAACTGCAAGGTGTTCATGGGCACCATTCTTGTTGAAATTACGTCTGTTATTGACTGGCAGTGAAGGCCATTCTTGTCTGCGCAAAACATGGTTTAACCTGTGACCAGACTGACTGCGGAGTTCTAGGGAGCTGTAGTCCCTAAATTGCATTGATGGGCAAACCCACATGAAGAGCTTTACAATAATCCATTTGTGAAGTTGTTGCAACAATGAAGCCCTTTGCTTGGGAAGAAATATATGAACAACGTTACACCATATAAACCTAACCAAGCAATTGTGCACAATTGCACTACTCTGAAACCCAGAATGTGTACTTTAGAAGAAGTCTGGGAAGATTTGGTGGTACCAGTATGTAACCATCTGAAATTGAGAGCCTTGATGGCAGTGTCATGTTATTCCCTTGATATTCTATCCTCGTGATGTGTGGCATGATTACAATGAGATAAAAATATTGGAACAAAAGAATTTTCATTAAAAAAATAAAGAATAAATGTCTGTGTATAAATTTGGGTACCTGTAGATATTTCATAAGTGTTTCCTCCATTTAGAGAGGAAAATGCAACAGTCCACAGCAACTATCGCATCTTCTCAGTTCTATTTTAATTTATTCGGGGATGGCAGAAATGAAACCGGTTTCATTTCTAAACCAGACCTATGATCTTGTTGTCATAGATCAAGGAAGCATGTTTGGTTGTGCTCCCCAAATGATGGCATAATTAGCCGCATTGTTGTAACTATATCAACATTCTCATGTTCTCCCATTCCTTAAATCTCGCCCATATGGGCCTTCATCGTATAGCTTGTATCACTTTGATCGGACCACTGTAAGATTCATATGGGATTGTAATGAATATATAGTATGTGCATCTCATAATTTCTAGCACCCTGCCATGCCATCTGATGCACGTACTGTCCATGTCGTTGGTTTACCTCATTCCCATAACTTGGCCACACCTCATGGACGCTTTGTAGCATAATATACTATGCTATTATTATATTCTTGTCTTGATATGTACGCAAGCCACTTAATAATTTAATCCAACATCTTAAAGTTGTTAACATACAAATATTATGCAGTACATCTCATGTGAGAGAAGAGGCTACCACACAGTGTCTAACTCTTGTGTCTAAACAAAGCGCATTTGCATAACTTGGCTTCCCTGGTCCTTCCTCGGATCGTATAGTATCGATTCCATAACCTGCAAGTTGCAATCACCTCGGTTCTTGTTGTAAGTGACCTATCATAGGATAATTAATGTTCATATTTTTATAGCATGTTTGCTATCTAGGATTCTCTTTTTCTCAGCCAAGAACACACTGTCCATATTTCTTCCCACATGATCATCCTCTCACGTAAGGCATGCCATCAGAACACAGAAGGCAACATAGGACTCTGGTACCAGATATGTATTTGTTTTTTATATTACATGTTTCTTTTGTGAAAGATAGCTTTGAAAGGTTTTTAAAATAACTACACACACCACGTAGGTGATTGCAATAAAACCACTTGTTAATAAAAGATAATCCTTACAGAGAGGAGAACTTCAGCCATCTCCTCTGGAATCTTCTTCCCGTTCCAATCCTGAACATGGTGACGACATAGAACATGCTTGCAGTGTACCATGCGTTCCACTTCCCTCAAAATAAGAATTGATTGTTTGACGTAGTAAATACCATTGTGGAAAACTATAAATTATAAACAATAACTGTACTAATAGTTACTATTGATTGGGCCCTAAAACCTTCCACCCCCACTTAAAATCTCTTGCACAAGGGAGAGTCAGTTGAGAAGACCCTGGAACTGAAGACCACAGCAGTTGAAGGAATGCCCAGCTGGAAAGAGAAGTCACTTAATGTCCTGCAAAGGACTTTGACTTCAGGTGACCCCCCTCATCCCCAGGAATAGGAAGGGTCTCGGCGCTGGTCTCCTAATGCCTCCCCCGAGTGCCAAGAAGTCCACAGCCGACTCGAAACAACTGAGCCCCTTCTGACCCATCTCCCTACATCCCTACCAGCCAAAGTGATTGAGAAGGCCATCAACAAGCAGCTCACCTCAAACTTGACCATCTTCTAGGCAACTCTCAGTCAAGTTTCAAAAAGAACCACAGCACTGAAACAGCACTCATCTCGGCCAATGACATTTGAATCATCCTGGACTGAGGAGAAACAGCGGCCCACCTCCTGCTCGACCTCTCTGTGGCCTTCAACACGTCTCCTATAATTCCCTCACCAGAAGATTCCACAAGATTGGCATACAGGGATCCGCTCTCAAATGGATCTGTTCTTTCCTCACGGGAAGAATGCCAAGAGTCATCTGCTGCCCTTCTCATCAGAGACCAAGAACTTGATATACGGAGCCCCACAGGGATCGTCACTCAGCCCCACCCTTTTCAAAATATACATGACAGCGCTGGCCAACCTCATCCAATTACAAGACATCACCGTCCTCTCCTATGCCAATGGCTCCCACTCATCCTCTCACTGACGGACAAAATGACCAAGCTAGAACCAACTTAACCTACAGCATGACCATGGTAGCATACTGGATGCGAACGAACTGCCAGCAGCTCAACTCCGACAAGACGGAAATACTGGTCTTCGGCAACAAGACCTCCCCTTGGGACTCCACCTAGTGGCTGTAGGAGCTAGGACCAACACCCAAAGACCACACCAGAAATCTAGGGATCATCCTAGATGACAAGCTCTACATGACGGCTCAAGTCAACACAGTGTTCACCTTCTGCTTCCAGATCCTAAGCATGCTGTGAAAAATCTTCAAATGGTTGCCTCAGAACACCAGAATGTCACGCAAGCACTCCTCACCAGCAGGCTGGACTACGGCAACACTCTTTATGCCGGAATCTCCAAACCAATCCTGCATAGCCTCCAGACCATCTAGAACACCGCTGCAGACTAATACTCGACCTCCCACACTGCACCCACATCAAACCGCCCTTCTGGAAGCTTCACTGGCTCCCCATTCACAAGCGAGGCCAATTCAAATTTCTCACGCACTCATGCAAAGCCCTACACAACACATGGCCAGAATACCCGAACAGACGCCTATGTTCCGCCTCACTCTCACTTGCACACATTCCAAGTATCCGCAAAAGAAAAACTGGAGGTCACTCATTCTCCTACATCACACCCAAGACCTGGAAAAACCTCCCTCAACACATCACAGCCTCCTCCTCACTTCTTGAGTACCGCAAGAAGCTGAAGACCTGGCTCTTTGTATAAGCACCTTGTGGACCACCTTGTGGACCACAAACCTACACACCTGCCTTCGCGCTTGGATACCCTCTCTGGTTATTAGTGCACTATACAAATCAATGTGACATAACGAAGAACTTGGACTTCTCTGCCACCACAAGTGTTCAAAGAGGCCAGAAGGCTCTGGGGAGTACGGCCAAGAGTATGACCCCACAAGCAGTTGAGCGCAAGGCAGAGAACCGGTCTGGCGCAGGTGAAGGAAACTCCAGCTCCCCATTAAAAGCGCCCTATTTAGGGACTAGGAGGCTGATAAAATTGCTCCTGATGGCTAGTCTTCTACCAGGAGCAGAACAAGCTCAAGACAAAGGAAATCAGCCCACGAGGTCCTGAGATTTGCTGCCTTAAAGATTTGCCTTTCATTTGAAAATTACAAACAAGAAAACAGAGCGCGTGGCACTCCGCCTGGTGTCTCCAAAGTACCCCGGTGTGGGCCATGGCCTGGAGGTCAGCGCAACAACATTTTATTTGTTATGAAGGAAGGGGTGGGGGGTCCTGTTTGGGGCCCCGAACACACAGGCTCGTTTGGCCCCAGGGTCCCGATCCCCTAGGGCCTGGTGCAAGTAGATATATCTAAAGAATGCCGGACGTCACCACGCTCCTCATCTGGCTTCCTCGGAGCGATGTGGGACGTTGGCACTATTTTAAGCATTTGCAGAGCCAGAGCTTTCTCTTGGGCTCCGTGGGGACCCCTTGTGGTTGGTCCTCTGACTGCATTTTGTAGTCTGGAGCTTGTGAAGAAAGACTGACCCATCTCGTTTGGAACTCAAATGCTTTATTGATAATATTAGTGTTGAACTATGAATGTTTATCATAATATATGCTACTGGATAATACTACTGTGCTTACTGATTTTAATGTTATAAGGTTCAAACATGTCGTGGCTGATTTTACTAATGTGGCAACTCCTGACAAAGCCATTAGGCGTGTCTTGTATATGTTGATGCCCCTTATATGTCACTTTGAATAAAGGGTACCATGGTTATTAGGTCTCGCTTAGCGCAGCGCGCATGCGCTGCGCTAAGCAGAGGGCCTCTTGGAATCACTACAGACTTCTCCAGACTTTCACTAAACTCGTGCATGTGGCTTTTTATTTCCCACACTTTCTATTGGCCTTTGCATGTGGCTTTCAGCACACAATTGGCCAAAGGCGGGTGCATGTCCCACCTTCTCTGTAAATGTTCACTCCCACGGCCTACAGCTGTCGGGAGCGAGCATTGACGCCATCTGTTGTGGATCAGGTTACTACTTTGTCTGGGGAAGCCTGACAGTACCCGCCCATTCATTACACTAAAACTAGCACGCACTGCCTGCCTGCCCCGGCCGTCTCGTGCACCCTCGCAGCAGGCATCCGCAGACCCTGAGCCCTCCCCAGTGCAGCTTCTAAGGCAG
Source organism: Calotriton arnoldi (assembly GCA_963921515.1). Lineage (NCBI taxonomy): Eukaryota > Metazoa > Chordata > Amphibia > Caudata > Salamandridae > Calotriton > Calotriton arnoldi. The sequence continues at coordinate 968,293 of CAWUFW010004326.1, forward strand.
GGCAACTCACCGCAGTACTCTCACCCCGGGGAAGGATAAGGTGGCCTGAGGGGCACAGTGACACTTCAGTAGGGTGAAACTGTGCTGGGTGTCAGACCAGTGCCCACCTTGCATATCACGACAGGACATGCACCAGAGCAACTCCTCTAGGCGCCAGCAACAAAGTCAATCCACGGGCAACAAACACCACACATACAGTGCTGGCGGGGTCTGGACCCTCCACCCGCTCTGTCTTCTGGGAGGTGCAGCAGGTCCCGGGCTGGATCCCAGGGGTACGACTGCACTGCTGTCTGTTCTCGCATGCATGCACTGGAGGAAAGCAGAGGGCGCGCTCGTGTCCCAGACCTGCCTGCTCCACGGATTGCAGTTTAATACTGGCTTGCGCTGAGCCCACAGACCGCCCGCGTGAGCCCAACGCCCTCCCTTCTCCCCCAGGAGCAGACCGCCCGCATGCCATTGGCCAGCACCGAGAGGGCTGGGACGGCTGGGCGGGGCCTGTGCCTCCGCACGCGGACCCTCATGCCAAAGAGGCAGGGGAGGGGTCCCTCACCTCACTCAGACCCAGCTGGGGGCGACCTGCGGCACATGGAGGAGGGCCCAGGTCCCCACAGCAGGCCAGACTCGTAACAGTAGTCGCCATCCGACAACCCCTTTGCAAGAGGTGGCCTGCGCGCTCGCGGCTCATCAGTAAGTACCGCTGCGAGGTACTGAAGTGAAGCTCCTTTAACTCCTCGCCTACTCAGTGAAAGTGCACAAATGTTTCTGAGACGAGGTTCTCTGAGGGATGTCCCACTGTTTGTGTGAGTGTAGCCTCTAAGCGCTGTAAATAACATGTGTTAGTATTGGTACCAGCAACATATTACTAGTAACCTGTCACGCATGCCACTCAGCCTGTCAAGTTTTGAATGGCAGATCAAGGACCCACCACGCTCAGGTCCTCCAGCTTGAAGATCCCTTTGGCACGCGCTGGACTTCGATGGATTGTTTAGGGGACACAGCAATGAAATTAACTTTTATTTGTTTTCAAATGGGTTGTGAAATGCTGACCGGACTCTTCCAACAAGTTACACATTGGACTTGCATGTATTTTGTGATCGGTTACTGCAGACGTAGAAATGCTGCTCCAATATTAACGTACAGCTGAAAGAAATGCGCCAAACCTTGGTAGATGTTTTTGAGGGTTAAGGCAGGTGGCGGGACGTTTGACGACTGAAATGTGCACCACGTGAGAGCTTGGCCTGGTGTGAGGGCGCTGAAAAGCTTGTTTAATTTGATCTTTCCACTGAAGTGTTTAGACTGAGTGTATAGGGTCACACCAGGACAGCCGGTCATTTTTTTCAGACTAGCTACCCCCTGCCCCCCCACACACCCCCCACCGGCTCTCTCAAAGCATGGTCACTTGAGAGAAATGCCGAGTTGTAACGAGAGCCCATTGACTTGGAACTGCTGGCCCAACTTGAACTTGTTTTCATTAACATGCACTGCGACTGCAGCAATGTCTTGGAAGGTCGCAAAGGCAAACTAATCAATTGTCACAGTTGTAAACTGTTCTACAGCTGGTGAACCCAACCTGATTCCTTTCTGTCATTCTGCAACATATGCAAAGGGCCTGCTTGCTGCAATTGAATATTGCAGCATAGTGATTGGAAATGGTGTATGGCAGTCATTTTGCATCACGCTGTCAGCACTGTGCTGCATTACTGTGCACGGTGTTATCAGCCGCACCATTCAACCAGTCCTTGCAACCTCCTCCGGCCAGAGAGCTTCCCGTGGAGAGTAACAAGCCGCGTGCAAACGAAGTGGGTGGCCGTGCTTTGTCTGTAGCGGGTCCACGTGCACGGTATGTCGCGATTAAGAAATATCCACTCGCTAATTCATTCGTCCTTTTCAGGCAACAAGTCTACTCCATGTGAGGTGTAATGAACTGCTTGTTTGCACAAGCGGCCGTGCATTGTAAAGTAAGCCTATCGCGGCTTTAGTTCGTTCATACCTTCATCCATTGATTCATCTGCACCTATGCAGCTCTTCGAAGAGCAGCTTACAAAAGAGATCGGACCGTAACGTGGTCATTCTTGTAACTGATCCAGCCGTATAATTTGAGGCGCTATATAAAATCCTTCATTAAATCATGTGCCTTTGTCTTGTAATTAACTACCTGCAAGTGTAGTGTCTGCAGCTAATCGAATGCAAACAAACTAAGCACTCACTGTTACTATTCCTACTGCATAGTAAGCAGCACCACGCCAAAAGCGTTACTTTATTTATTCACTCAAATACTGTAGCAGGCCAGCGCTATCCAGAATGGGAAAAAAAATAGGCTGAACCAAACCCGTTACTATTAGTTGTAAGTGGTCCAGCTGTATGATATTTGGAGCTCTATTTCGCGTTTTATTCATTCATTTAGTCATATCCTGTGCCCAAAAGCTGTCCCCAGGCCTTGTCAGAAAGCACCGCCCGAGTGTATAAACATTCGCTGCAGCCATCTCTTGAAGCCAACAGCTCTATCTGGGCTACCGCGCGAGGCAGAGGTCGGCCTGCAATGTAGACGATGGATGCTCTACTTTTGATTATCTGGGAGTGAGATTAACAGTTGATACCCGCCGTGCAAGGCTCAGCCTCTGCAAACCCCATCCAAACAGAGCACTTCCGGCTCTTCAACAGACGATGTATAGGCTGCCTTTTAAAACCGCGAGCCTATTTCAAGGCAAACCACGAGCAAGGGCAATATCCACACTACTGGACCCATCAGGATTACAAGTTCGGAATCTGGGTTTGATCCAGAGACTCTACCAGTTGAAAGCAGATGGACTTTCCAGGTTAAATATAGGATGAAATTAGAAATTAGACATGCGTTGCAGCATTTTTTATATTATTTCTTTTTTAATACAGTTGTTCAATTATACATAATATCATCCTAATTATATATAAGGTAACAAAAATGCTTATAACACTTATAACTTTTTTAATGTACTGTACAGCAGACCCACTACGCTACACCATAGCTTAAACACACTGGCAAAGGCAATAGCTCTCGCTAAACACTTATAAGGTCCCAAAGGCGAGACCTATTGGCTATGCCAATGCTTGTTTTTATTAATGTGGCCACCCGTTGACAATCTCACTTGGCCTGCCTTGTTTAAAATGGCACCCCCTTATGTTATGTTGCATCTGATACAAGTGTGGGAGGGGGTTATTGTGATTATCAAGTTCAGGACTCACTAAGGGTGTGATATGTGTGATAGGAGGGTGTCACCAAAGATATTTCCATCTACCTGACTGTGTATATTTGTAATTTAATGCATAGTATTTAGTAGTGTGTGTAATATGTCCTTCTCCTTTTTTAAAAGATAAAGCACTGACTGGACAATAATTTGAGTATTGTTGTTGCGTGCCAGCTAATTGGGATTGCTAGCCCACCACCTCCCTGGAGTGGGCCTTGGACTGCTCGGCTTCGCTACCCAGAGTCCATTGCTACAGTGGGGTACCTGGTTCCCAGTAATAAGACAATTGTGGACCTATTACTTGTGAAGTTCTCGCATCCTTCACAACAAATAACTCTGTGTTCGAGGCATGTGCGCTGTAGATTTACATGCTGTGCATAAGTCCGCCATCTATTGTTTGGCTTGGATGATTAAAAGTTGTTTTTGTTCCAAGACGAGTTACGAGGCTGTGTGACTCCACTGCGCATGGTCATCGACTCCATTGCCACATTGCTTTTTCCCGCCAACGGGTTCAGATGTAATCTCTCACACTCAGTTCGAGACTCTTTCAGGCTCCCTTTGGTTAGCAGAACAGATTCAGTCGACAGTATTGTCTCGATCGTGTAGTTACATTTCTGTTCCGAGCCTTAACCCTTCTGCGTGTCGGATTTTTGACTCGCCTTCTCGGCCTTTTCACTTCTCTTTATCGGAGAATTACCTGCTGAAGGAACGCACTCAGTTCAGTTTGTCCTAATTGTCATTCTAAATATCCCCCATACCGACCAACATTTATTCTGTAATCTCTGCCTCTTGCCTGTTCGAGAGGAAAGCTGTGAAGCTTGTAAGTCCTTTTGATTGAATAAAACTCTTAGCGATCGAAGCACCAGACACCAAGAGATGCAGCGGCAACAAGTGGACAAATGTACCTGATATTTGTGGCTGACACCGAGAGGACGAGGAGGAAGCGGAATGGACTGCACACGAGCAATCACTGTCGCTGCATGATTCAGAGTCTGAGCAAGATTCGGCCACCGAAGCATCAGACACCGAGTACACTTACCCCTGACCCTAAGCCCAAAACATCGGCACTGTCCAAAAAGACGACTTCAGGGCCGCCACTGCAAAAAGGCCATGACTCGCATTGGACAACGGACTCTGAAGCCCCGCCCTCGGCTCTGAAAGTTTGGCCTTAAGCAGGGGCATCCATCTCCTCCAAACCGGGGCCCATAACCCCTCGTTCATCCGTTTTGGCACCGAAACAAACACATGGTGCTTCGGAACCGAGCACAACAGCACCGAAAACAAAACCTCTTTCGGCTCCGAAATGTTTCATTTTCGGATCGAAATCTCCACCGGAACTGATCCTGGACGTAGTACAAGAAAGGCTCCATCCCAGGTAAAAAAACTCTTCAGATTCAGCCTGGAATGAAGGAAATAATTCTTCAGCTTGCAAAGCCTTATTCTTCTAAGAAATAGCTGTCATTTCACATCTCACTCCCCACAACTATCTGAGGTAGGAAATGTATCCCGTCGCTCACCCATCCTAGAGGAGGATGACGACATGCTGCCAGACCTGCAGCCAGGGGATGCTTGGGGTTATGATATTGAGATACAGACCTAATCTTTATCCCACAAGGCCATCACCGCCTGACGATGCCTCTCCAGACCGAAATTTAATAGCAAGGGCAGCAGCTTTCCATCCAGTACCTTTATATTTTTTTTAAACACTTTTTATTGGAATGTCACAAAGATCTTCATCAAATAGTTTTATAGGATTTTCCTTTTAGTTCACATTTCTACAACTTAATTTCTTACAGTCAGATTGCCAATATAAGTGCACTTTTTACGTTAGACTTCCCCCCATTTCCCTCCCTTCCCCAGTGTCTGATGTTGTGAATTAAGTTACTCGTGTACCATTCCTTGTGGATCTTACTATGCTGGTTATTTCCGTAATTTCTCATCACATTTCCTGTTCTGGGGAATTTTGAGAAACTCTCCCCTCCTCCTCAGTCGTTTCTTCTGCTATTTTAACATCTGCCAGCATTGCAGACCGTGCTTGGGCGTCCTCTTCAAACCTTTCTCATGTCTACCATCAAGTACCTTTATATGAAGAGACAATGGAGGACGATTTCCTCCATTTCCAAAGGGGGACACATATCTACCACTCCTTAAAGGTATGGTATGTCATGCAGAGGTCATCTTTAAAGACCCGGTCCATGCTAGGATAATAACACCACGCATTGACAAGGAAAATCTAAAGCTGCGCCCTCTGATCCCGTATACATTAGAGGTCAGTTAACGCCTGGCTGTTTAGTAGTATCCAATGCTAGGGAAAAAAACAAATTCCCAAACCGGGGATGCACCTCTTCCAGAGAGAGAATCTAAATTAATCTATCGATGCCTTTGGGAAACGTGTCGCTGCCCAATCGGCCAATCATTGGCCTCGAGCCAACAGCCAGGCTCTATTAGCTCGCTATGATCGAGCTCCCTGGGACGAAAGGGAGGGGCTCCTCCAATAGCTCCCAGAAGAGCACAGGAAATGGGGGCAGGAAATTGTCAATGAGGGAAAGCTCATTACAAATAATTCAATCAAATGTACGCTAGATGCTGCAGACATGGCGGCTAGAGGTATGAATACCAGTCTATTACGTAGACATGCATGGCTCATTGTGTCTCAGAGTTTAAACCTGAAGTGCAAGAGGCCGTTCTTAATCTCCCATTTGATCAGGAGCATCTTTTCGGCCCTCAAGTGGACACAGCCCTAGAGAAAATGAAGAAAGACAGAGGTCGCAAAATCAATGGGAGCTCTACAAACAACTACTTATCATAGTTCATTTCGTAGGCCCAACTACAAACCAAGGGCAAGATCTGCCTCCTCCGACAACACGGGGCCAGCATATAAGAATCAAAGACCAACACCTTATACAGGGGCCCATACAGAGGTAACACTTGTAAAGGAGGAGGTCGCAGCAATAATGCCCATAATTCCAGCACAACTACCAGACAATGACCTACCATTCAACACCTGTCGGGGGTCGTCTTCTAAACTTTCTGTCCACATGGAGATCAATCACAACAGATCAATGGGTGTTGGATATTATCCAACATGGTGACTGTCTGGAGCTCATTACAACTCGCAAACACGAACGATCAATACAACATCCAAATCTCCTACAGCAGGAAATATCAGCTCTGTTAATAAAAGGAGCAATAGAACCAGTCCACAGCAGTATCAAGGAACAGGGGTTCATTAAACTTCCTCATTCCTAAAAAAGACGCAACTTTACGACCCTTTCTCAACCTCAGACCACTCAATCATTACATCCTATCAAAACACTTCCATATTTTCACCCTTCAAGAACTCATTCCTTTATTACAAAAAGGCAACTTCATGACAGCCTTAGATTTAAAAGACGCCTACTTCCATGTACCCATCCATCCAGCACACAGATTCTAAGGTTTCTATTTCACGGAAACCATTATCAACTCAAAGTTCTTCCCTTTGGGATTACCACCGCTCCAAGGGTATTCGTAAAATGCCTAGCAGTAGTGGCAGCACATCTACGCAGACAAAACGTCCATGCATTTCCCTATCTAGACGATTGGCTGGTAAAAGTGAACCGCCCCAATCTTTGCAAACAGCATACACAACAAACCCTAACCTTAGTGCATCAGATGTGGTTCACCAACAACTTACAAAAGTCACATCTACAACTTGCTAAAATAGAACCATATCTAGAAGCCGTGCTCAGCACACAACTAGCGTTGGCATATGCAAATACAGACAGAATAAACATTGATCCAACAATTCAAAACTGGGACTCAAATTTCAGTCAAAATATTGATGAGCCTTTTAGGCTTGATGGGATCGTGTATTTCGATAGTTCCACATGCCAGACTACACATGAGACCTGTCAAAGCATGTCTCTCACATCAATAGGACACATCACGGGGTCAACTTCCGGATCTATGACAACTATGTATTACATACAAAAACAGGGGAGGGACGCACTCTCTCCAATTATCTCGATTAGCAAAGAAAATCTGGAGTTTAGCAAAACATCACAACATTAATCTACGAGCAGAACATGTCCCAGGGACAAGCAATCAAGTTGCTGACTTTCTAAGCAGGACACAGCAACAAGTCCCCAAATGGGATCTCCACCCCAAAGTCTTTGTGCCATACTTTCAAAGATGGGGGTTTCCACAAATAGTTCTGTTCGCAACCCCAGAAAAGGCAAAATGCCCAAACTTAACAAGCAGGTATCCACAGTCCAAGGGCAACGCTCTATGGATGAACTGATCGGGGATATTTGCCTACGCTTTTTCTTCTCTCCCACTACTTCCATTAGTGGTCAGGAAGCTCAGACGGACGTCCCTTACAATGATGCTCGTAGCACCAACATGGGCTCTCGCCAACCATGGTTTTCAACACTGTTGGAGCTCTCCCTAGGCCCACCCGAGAAGCTTCACCTCAGCCCAGACCTACTCACCCAGAACAAAGGAATACTAAGATACCCCAATCCCAAGGAAATGAACCTTGCAATATGGCTCCTGAAGTCTTCGAATTTAGGTACTTAAACTTACCATAGCAATGTATGACATTTTTAAAGAAGCTTGCAAACCTACCACGAGGCAATGTTATGCGCCTAAATAAAAAGATTTGTTCTATACTGCTAGCAACACAAAGTTAAACCCGTAAATGCACAAGTACGGGCAATACTTATTGCAATTGCAGACCACAGGGTTAGCGTACACTTCAACACGATTACACCTGGCAGCTATTGCAGCCGATTTGCAAATTAGACAGCACTTTTTGTTATTTAAAATACCTGTTATCGAGGCTTTTATTGAAGGACTTAAAATAATCCTACCTCCAAAGCTTCCACCTGTGCCAGCATGGAACTTAAACATTGAACTAACGACTCATGGGGCCTCCGATTGAGCCATTGCACTCTTGCCAATTGCAATACTTATCTTGGAAGGTTGTCTTTTTAATCGCTATCACTTCACTTAAAAGGGTCAGTGAGATTCAGACATTAACTTTAGAAGAGCCATTCTTCCAGCTCCATATAGACAAGGTAGTGCTTAGAACAAACTCAAAATTCCTTCCAAAGGTTGTGTCCAACTTTAATATCAATCAGTCAGTATATTTACCCGTCTTCTTTCCACAACCAGACTCAGTTGCAGAGAGAGCTTTACATACTTTAGATGTTTAAAGAGCTCTAATTGTAGGAAGGTGCCTCTGTATATACTATACCAACATGAGGTATAGTGTGCACAGAGTCCAGGTGACCCCAAAGGTAGGCAGAGGTAGAAGTAGATAGCACCTTACTCTCTATTTGTGATAGTGTGGTCGAGCAGTAAGGCAGTATCAGAGGTCAGTGTAAAGCATTTGTTGTACACACTCAGTCAGCAAATGAAGCCACACACTCAAGAACTGAACTCAGACCAATTAGGTTGCATAAAAAAATGTTAGTTATTTTATTTCTTAGAACCAAGCAAAGCCTGGTGCAGGTAAGTGAAATAAATGCTTTGCAAAATATTTTCAAGGCAGGTTGATAATTACAAGAAAGCTGAATGAAAATGTCTGTTACAGGTTTGTCCACCGGTTCTGACCCCCACTTTGGGTGGGAGATTGGCAGGAAAACCAAGTGAGGAAGGGAGGTGTGCCCACCTTTGCCAACCCCTCCCCTCAGGTGGGGGGGGGGGGCGAGGCGAAGCACAACTCAGTCCCCGCCATCTTGCAGATGGTCTGACCCAGCCAACCAGAGTGAGGCTTATGCCCCCCTCCCACTGGAGGGTGGCATAATGGGGGGGTTACATACTCCAAGGAAAGGACCCATTGGTCCCAACCTGTGACTACCTGAAACGCCCCTAAATTTATTTAGGGGCAACCCTGAAACTGGTCTCCGCAGACCAGAAAGGAGGACTTAAGAGCCGTGCCGAAGGAAGAAGAGGAGGACAGCAATGGACTTGGCCCCATCCCTACCAGCCTGTCCCGACCTCGACCTGCTCCAGTGGAATCCTGGTGTGTCCAGCAGCCCCTCAGAATTCAGAGGACCTGCCCTGCCTTCTCTAACAAGACTTTGTCTCCCGTGAGCATCGGATTTGCTCACTAACAGACTCTGGCTCCGGCCAAATCCGCGAGTCTGCATCACTCTTCACCCGACGCCCATGGCCCGAGTTCGAGTGACACAACGAGGAGGTCTCCCCGGCGATCCTGACCTGGGATCTAGTGATCCCGGACCTGCCTCAAGTCTCCTGACTACGCCTGCAGCCCCTATCTGACTGCGACCGGAGCCGGTAAGGAAACCACGACCCCAAAAGACACCCTTGCATCCGACACCCCCCCAGCCTTGGGTGGCCCAACCGACGGTGTCCCAGCATCCCCAGGCATCCCAACTTACCTCTCCAACCGGTGGTCACCTCCAGAAGATCTTCGTCCCCGAGCCTGCAGTCTTTGTTGCAACCGGAGAATCCCCATTGAAAACAGGGCATCCGATGCCAAAACAGTACCCTGCACCCATCCGCCCCTGCGCCGCTGTGGGTGTACTTTGGGTGCTATCTCAGATCCCCCTTTGCCCTGAGCCTAACACCAGGAGCTTTGCTCCCACAACTTTGTGGCCTGTTCGTGAGCAGCCACCAACCGGAGGCCCCCTATCCTCCATTGGATAACATTGGGCCTCAGCACTCTGCACCCGGCCGCCCTGGTGCAGCTGAGGGTGCTTTGAGAGTGCATCCTTGACCCTGGGGGAACCCTTGTTCTAACCCTAGAAACGCAACTCACCAAGACCGATTACTCACCTTTAAACCGATAACCAGATTTTCTCCCATAGGACTGCATTTACTGTTTTTCTGTAGAAAAAGTTTACTGTGTGGAGTTGAAAATTGTATGAAAATCCAATCAAGTCCGTTTTGACCAAAACAGACTTACTTACCTTTTATCCAGGAAATGTCCCAGTGGGATATCTAGGCATATCACACCGAGTAAAAGTAATCCTGAAAAAGTAATCCAAAAGTAATTCCAACTGTATTTGCATATTTTTACAAACCTGTAAGAAAAGTCAATATTCATCCAGCTTTCTTTTTAACTATCTGTCTTAAAAAATACAATCATATCTACTTGTGCCAAGTCCGGCTTGGTTCTATAAATAAAAATACAACAAAGAAATATTTTTGATACAAACAATTGGTCTGTGTTCAGTCTTTGAGTGTGTGACATCATTTCTTGCCTGGGTGTGTACAACAAATGCTTAATACTGCCCTCTGATAAAGCCTTACTGCTCGCCCACACTACCCCAAATAGAGAGTGAGGTGCTATCTACTTTTACCTTTAAGCCCATCTCTTCAGCTCCATCGTTCATTAGTGCGTTGTTGACGGGCACTGCTGAGGGCCGCTGGGTTTATGTGATTCTGTGTTTGGAGCGTTCACTGCAGTTAACATAATGTGCACATTTCACCACAAATGTAAAGTGCATTTCAAATGGAAGAAAATGGCGCTGTCAGAATGTGCTGTGTAATTTGTCTTTTTGTCGCATAATTTAGACAACGTTGCCACATAATTTCGCCCCCCCATGCCGCATAATCCTTGTAGCCTTGACCATTGTAAAGCACTGCAGAACTGTTTGCTGGCTGTCATTCTGCTTATGAAACTCATATTTTTATGTATTTTCTTGCTCCCTTTAGAAATAAGGGTTTATACAGGGCCAGTAGAATTATGCGATTCTCTGACCGCAGTATTTTCGACATAATTATTAATTTGACATGTAATCCATCTGCTTCTTTGAGCTAGTTTCTAGCTCAAACAGATCAAAAGTTGCTAAAAACGTGGCAACACATTTCAGCGCAGTGAAGGTCCTCCGCAGAGGTTGACTGCTGCATCTGGGTTTACACTCGTCTTAAGAAGGTGAAATCTTTGCCCAGACAGTGTTGCCATGTGTGAAAATGAAAAGAATTAGCTAGTACTATCACACAATGTGACACACTATGCCACATCGCTTGCCTTGTCTTGCAGCGTAATTTAGTTAATCCTGTCGTATAGTTCGATCCTCCTCTGCCGGATAATTCCTGTTTTTATTCCACTGCATTTTCAGCAATCAAAGCCCCTATACATGAAAAGATCTCAAGTGATGATCAAACACTGCCATCTACTGGTTGAACGAAAACTGATTTAATATTGCATTAAACCAAATTGTAATTGCGATATTTAGTCCAATTAAATAATAAAAAAGGACCCGGATTACTACATAATTATACTCCTGAGATTAATGGTCGTTAATGAATCCAAAGTAATAAGAAGGAACCCAAGAGTGATCTCAATGTAAACAGTGACACGTCTGTAGAATGAGATGCGCCCTTGAAATGTACTCAACAGAGAGAGTAAGGCGGCACACAGGTGAGAATGACTGTTTGGACTCAGTCCAACTCTGTCCCTTCGTTCACCCAGGACTGAGTGAGTAAGGCTGCACACAGGTGAGAATGACTGTTTGGGACTCAGTCCAACTCTGTCCCTTCGTACACCCAGGACTGAGTGAGTAAGGCTGCACACAGGTGAGAATGACTGTTTGGGACTCAGTGCAACTCTGTCCCTTCGTACACCCAGGACTGAGTGAGTAAGGCTGCACACAGGTGAGAATGACTGTTTGGGACTCAGTCCAACTCTGTCCCTTCGTACACCCAGGACTGAGTGAGTAAGGCTGCACACAGGTGAGAATGACTGTTTGGGACTCAGTCCAACTCTGTCCCTTCGTACACCCAGGACTGAGTGAGTAAGGCTGCACACAGGTGAGAATGACTGTTTGGGACTCAGTCCAACTCTGTCCCTTCGTACACCCAGGACTGAGTGAGTAAGACTGCACACAGGTGAGAATGACTGTTTGGGACTCAGTCCAACTCTGTCCCTTCGTACACCCAGGACTGAGTGAGTAAGACTGCACACAGGTGAGAATGACTGTTTGGGACTCAGTCCAACTCTGTCCCTTCGTACACCCAGGACTGAGTGAGTAAGGCTGCACACAGGTGAGAATGACTGTTTGGGACTCAGTCCAACTCTGTCCCTTCGTACACCCAGGACTGAGTGAGTAAGGCTGCACACAGGTGAGAATGACTGTTTGGGACTCAGTCCAACTCTGTCCCTTCGTACACCCAGGACTGAGTGAGTAAGGCTGCACACAGGTGAGAATGACTGTTTGGGACTCAGTCCAACTCTGTCCCTTTGTACACCCAGGACTGAGTGAGTAAGGCTGCAAACAGGTGAGAATGACTGTTTGGACTCAGTCCAACTCTGTCCCTTCGTACACCCAGGACTGAGTGAGTAAGCCGGCACACAGGTGAGAATGACTGTTTGGACTCAGTCCAACTCTGTCCCTTCGTACACCCAGGACTGAGTGAGTAAGGCTGCACACAGGTGAGAATGACTGTTTGGACTCAGTCCAACTCTGTCCCTTCGTACACCCAGGACTGAGTGAGTAAGGCTGCACACAGGTGAGAATGACTGTTTGGACTCAGTCCAACTCTGTCCCTTCGTATACCCAGGACTGAGTGAGTAAGCCGGCACACAGGTGAGAATGACTGTTTGGACTCAGTCCAACTCTGTCCCTTCGTTCACCCAGGACTGAGTGAGTAAGGCTGCACACAGGTGAGAATGACTGTTTGGGACTCAGTCCAACTCTGTCCCTTCGTACACCCAGGACTGAGTGAGTAAGGCTGCACACAGGTGAGAATGACTGTTTGGGACTCAGTCCAACTCTGTCCCTTCGTACACCCAGGACTGAGTGAGTAAGGCTGCACACAGGTGAGAATGACTGTTTGGGACTCAGTCCAACTCTGTCCCTTCGTACACCCAGGACTGAGTGAGTAAGGCTGCACACAGGTGAGAATGACTGTTTGGGACTCAGTCCAACTCTGTCCCTTCGTACACCCAGGACTGAGTGAGTAAGGCTGCACACAGGTGAGAATGACTGTTTGGGACTCAGTCCAACTCTGTCCCTTCGTACACCCAGGACTGAGTGAGTAAGGCTGCACACAGGTGAGAATGACTGTTTGGGACTCAGTCCAACTCTGTCCCTTCGTACACCCAGGACTGAGTGAGTAAGGCTGCACACAGGTGAGAATGACTGTTTGGGACTCAGTGCAACTCTGTCCCTTCGTACACCCAGGACTGAGTGAGTAAGGCTGCACACAGGTGAGAATGACTGTTTGGGACTCAGTCCAACTCTGTCCCTTCGTACACCCAGGACTGAGTGAGTAAGGCTGCACACAGGTGAGAATGACTGTTTGGGACTCAGTCCAACTCTGTCCCTTCGTACACCCAGGACTGAGTGAGTAAGGCTGCACACAGGTGAGAATGACTGTTTGGGACTCAGTCCAACTCTGAGAGAGGTGTGTGCTGCTTAGAAAAAGCATAATTTGTGGTCTGTTGTAAAATAATCTCAACAGAACCAGCAACTCACCTGTCTTGATTTTAGGGCATAGTTTCTAATCTGAGCCAATGCTTTCTTAGTCCTAAAACTCCGCATGAAGTCGGCCTGCAATGGGGTGAACAGTGGGGCACAGTAAGGAATTGTCTGATTAACTGACTGCTACCCAAGGAACAGGTCATGCATTGGAAAGAGCAGCTGAATGCAGATGTGTTAGAGAATGTTTGTTAAAGATTTTGTGAAGGGTCATCCCCCAGGAGCTTTGTTTTCTTCTGAGTTGTTGGCCACACGTCAGAGGCACAATGGATCAAAAGGAAGTCTTGTTCACCCAGGGGCCATAACGAGGGCCTCTGCAGACCCCGTCGAACTTTGTCTCACTTTTATTATATTTTCAGTGAAGGAATTTGAGGCGGCATCTTTTTCAGTCCAAGAATCTGTGGGTCTAGGTTTCGAGCAGGCGCGAGGTCTCTGGGACCAGACCTGGATTAATCCCGAGATCTAACAGTCAAAGCCTTTTGTTCTCTAGAAAACTATCATTGGGTGGGGCTGTCCAGATGTATCTTGTCTGGAGATCCGAATTCAGAAATCTTTACCCTTCGTTCTAGGGCGTTTTAAAACTATTTGGCCCAGAGCTGAGGAATTCTACAAATTGTTGGCATTGGAATGTCAGGAGTCCAGGCATTTGGCACTCACTGCTGTTTAGCACAGTGCCTGGCACTGTCGTCTAGCTTTCAGCATCAAGTGTGCAGTGCTACAGAAGTCTAGATCTTGAGCAGTGAAGGTGTCTGCCCCTACATCTGGATACGCGCCTCACCTTCACCGTCAACAATGGACAGTATGGCACCTTTTTTCCTCTGGCTGCTTTGGCAGAGCCCCACCGTTGTCTGAGCTGGGGGGGTGTGTGTACCCCACCTTTAGTCCTGAGGCGTTATTACCAAACACGGAGAATAGTTCTTCCTGAGCCTGGTGCAGTGTCACTGCAACTCTGGTTTGGTGCAATACACACACAGTTGATCCATAGTTGGGGCGCTACCAGGCTTTTACTCCTGTGTGTGGGGTGTTACCACACCCTTACCTGCAGATCAAGCCTTTGCTCATGTGGTCTGGGTTCTGGAGTACCTGCAAAAGTACACCTTGTGTTTCTCTGGTTGCCAAGTCCATGGGTTGTTCTATTTGTTCTAGATATTCCGTCGTGGAACAGGCCGCATCATGGACCTTTCGTGGGTGGATCTGAAGAAAGAAGTTACAATTGCTGTGGAGAATGAGGTGATTTATTTATTTTTTGCTTCAGCTTCTCTGATTGTGCTGTGACATCAGTGCTGCAAGTTGTTTGTGTGTGAGCTGTCTGAAACGGAGTGTGTCCCTGTAGAGATAGTGTGTGTTTATATACACACAGGCAACAGAGTGAAGTGCCCGAGATAGTATATCTGAAAGAGACACGTTAGTGACAGATTCCTTACCTTAGAATATCCCCAGGCGTCAGGCTGGATCCGGAAAGTTTTTGCGTAGCAGTACCCTTGCGCTTCGGTAGGCGGCGTCGTGCGGCTCCGCGTCCGTCGTCGGCGTCGTGATCGCCGGGATGACGTCGCGGGCAGTACTTAGGCGCCGCCCCTGCGCGCTGACGTCAGTTCTTCTTTTTCCACGCCAGCAAGCGCAGATCCGGGAAGAGCAGTGCCCTAGTCATTTTTTGACTAACTTTTTTGGTGAATTTTTCACTGTTTTCTTCGAATCGACTTCAAGGTGTCTTAGGGATGCCCGGTTTTAAACGTTGCGGCGCCTGTGCTCGGATGATGTCCATCACAGACCCGCATCGGGAGTGTCTCTTCTGCCTCGGCCGAGGCCACGACACGGAGTCGTGTTCCGACTGCCGGGCCCTCAACCCGAAAGCTTTGCGAGAGCGGTCTCGAAAGCTCCTCGAGGCCCGGCATTCGGCTCCGCGCCACGCCAAGCCCCGGTCGCGTGAGAGGTCAAGGGGTCGGTCACGGAGTCCTCACCGGTCGTCGGCATCGAAGTCTTCGTCGTCCGGTAAGTCCAAGCACAAAAAGTCCAAAAAGCATCGTCGCTCTAGGACTTCGCCTCGCCGGTCTCGCGACTCGGCAGAGGCCCCTCCCGGCACCGTCCCCGCGGCCCCGGACATGCCTGTGGAGTCGCCCCCGCAATACCCGTCCTTCCCGGGGGCGGATCCGGCCCAAATACAGGAATTCCTGTCGGCCATGGCCCGCCTCTTCGGGCCTCAAGGTCCCTCCGGTGCGCCTTCGGGCCCCGCGGGCCCTGATGGGGTTGCTCCGGCGTCGCCGACGGCTCCGGCCCCGGCGTCGCCCGTGCCTCCAGCCTCGATCCCGGCTCCGCAACCCCCATCGGCGCCGGTCGACCTAACCACGCCTCCGCCGGCGCCGATGTCTCCGGTGCCGTTCTCGACGCCGCCTGGGGCTCCGGGCGGCGTTGTCCCCCAGTTCCTTCCGGCTCCGGACATGGACCCGGACCGACGTCGCTCGACGCCGGTTCCGGCGCCGATGAGACCTTGGGTCCCAAATGTCCCTCCTCCTCCTTATTTTGAACCAGAGGAGGACCAGGAGGACTGGGAGGGGTCTGATGACCCTCTGGCACAACAGTGTCAGTACGATGAGGACTGGACAGAGGGTCTAGGGGATGCCAGTGGTCTAGATACTTCCCCTGACACTGGCATGCTGTCTCCTCCCGTGGCTACGGAGGAGGGAGCCAATTTTGCTACGGTGTTGCGTAGGGCGGCTGGAGCCTTACATCTCCAACTCCCTACTGTGGCGGTCAAGACTAATCTCTTGACAGAGGTGCTTCAGCCGGCAGCCTCCTCTACGGAGACTGTGCTGCCGTTTAACGATGCCCTCACTGACGTTCTTTTGGGCGCCTGGTCCAAGCCCAACACAGGGGCTCCTGTGGATAGGAACGTGTCCCGACGCCATCGCCCAGCTCCGGGCGACCCCCTGTTTCTCTCTGTCCACCCCACTCCTGAGAGCTTGGTTGTCCAAGCCTCCGCTTCCCAAACCGCCTTCCCTACCGCCCCTCCGGATAGGGAATCCAAACGCCTGGATCAATTTGGGAAGAAGGGTTTTTCTTCCTCCAGTGCTGGCTTGCGGTCCATCAACACCGCTTGTCTTTTGGGCCGATATACCCACTCCTTGTGGGATTCGGTGGCGACTGTTTTGCCCCAGTGTTCTGAGGAGGTCCAGACACTGCTTTCCCGCGCCATTGCGGAAGGAAGGGATGCGGCCAAATACACAATACGATGTGGCCTTGATACCGCCGACTCGCTGGGCAGGATTATTGCAACGACGGTGGCGCTGCGACGCCACGCCTGGCTGAGAACCACTGGTTTTTCAGGGGATGTCCAGAATACTCTCATGGACATACCCTTTGATGGAGTCGGTCTTTTTGGGTCCAAAGCAGACCATGCGTTGGAGCGCTTTAAGGACTCACGGGCTACTGCCAAGTCCCTGGGCCTTTCTGCTACACGCCCTCCGCTGACTTCTGCTTTTCGCCCCTATCGTGGCAACGGAAGGGGCGCCCCGTCACGTCAGCAGCCCAGCCACTGGCCCGCGCAGCAGGCGTCTTTGCGTGGCCGAGGACGTGGATACCGCCGTGGCGGTTCGGGCAACCAGCGTGCGGGTCAGGCCATCACCTCCAACCCGTCCGCGGCCTCCAAGCCCTCCTAGTCCCTCCTTTCAGGTGCACAGCACGCCAGTAGGGGGCAGGGTCCGCCTTCACCTTCACCACTGGCGTCCCATCACCTCGGCCAGGTGGGTCTTGGACATTGTCCGAAGGGGCTACTCCCTCCCCTTCGAGACCACCCCCCCAGCCATGCCACCTCAATTCCACCGCATGTCAGGGGATCACTTGGTACTTCTGCAGAAGGAAGTCACGGCCCTCTTGGCCAAGAGGGCCATCGAGCGTGTTCCGACCCCAGAAGTAGGGCGTGGTTGCTACTCCCACTACTTTCTGGTGCCCAAAAGGACAAGGAGGACATGCGTCCTATCTTGGACCTCCGGAACGTCAATCGCTTCCTCCGGAAGGAGAAGTTCAAGATGCTCACCCTAGCTCAGGTCTTGACTGCCCTCGACCCTGGAGACTGGTTGGTAGCGTTGGACTTGCAGGACGCCTATTTCCACATCCCCGTCCTGCCGGCCCACCGGCGTTACCATCGGTTCACGGTAGGCCTCGAGCATTTTCAGTTCACCGTGCTCCCCTTTGGCCTTACCAGTGCCCCTCGGGTGTTCACGAAAGTGATGGCGGTGGTCGCAGCTCATCTGCGCCGGGCAGGGGTTTCAGTCTTCCCCTACCTCGACGACTGGCTGCTGACGGCGGGCTCGTCCCAGGCAGTTGTCTCCCACCTCGAGACTACGGCCGAACTCCTGCACTCGCTGGGGTTCTCCATCAATGTGCCGAAGTCGCATCTGATTCCTTCTCCACAGCTCCTTTTCATCGGAGCAGTTCTGGACACGACGCAGTTTCGGGCCTATCCTCCCGAACGGCGAGTCCGGGATATTCAGGCTATGATTCCGATCTTTCAGCCTTTATCCTGGGTTTCGGTACGGATGACCCTGAGGCTGCTGGGCCTCATGGCCTCCTGCATCCTGCTGGTCAATCATGCCAGATGGCATATGCGGGCTCTGCAGTGGGACCTGAAGTTCCAGTGGGCGCAGCACCAGGGCAACCTGTCCGATCACGTCCAGATCTCGGAGGGGACTGCAAAACCGTTGCAGTGGTGGCTCTCGAACCGGCAATGGGTCATGGGCAGATCCCTCTCCCTTCCCCAGCCAGAGCACACAGTTGTGACGGACGCGTCTCTTCTGGGATGGGGCGGTCACATGGGAGAGGCGGAGATCAGAGGCCTCTGGTCTCCGGCGGAGTCCCGGCTCCATATCAACATTCTGGAGCTCTGGGCGATCCGACTTGCACTCAAGGCATTCCTTCCCTCTGTCAAAGGGAAGGTAGTGCAGGTGTTCACAGACAACACCACCGCCATGTGGTACTGCAACAAACAAGGCGGGGTGGGGTCGTGGACCCTTTGTCAGGAGGCTCTGCGCCTCTGGACATGGCTGGAACATCAGGGCATGTTCCTGATGGTTCAACACCTGGCATGTTCCCTGAACGCCAGGGCGGACGAACTCAGCCGCAGGTGCATGATGGATCACGAATGGCGTCTTCACTCGGAAGTGGCGCAAGGACTCTTTCTACAGTGGGGAGAGCCTTGGTTAGATCTATTCGCCACTGAAGAGAACGCGCAATGTCATCAGTTCTGCGCGTTGGAATTTCCAAGGCGGCACTCGCTCGGCGACGCTTTTCGTCACGAGTGGAGTTGCGGTCTATTGTACGCCTTTCTGCCTATACCACTTCTACCCAGAGTGTTGAAGAAGATTCGGCACGACCGGGCCCAAGTCATTCTTGTGGCTCCGGACTGGGCTCGAAGAGTTTGGTATCCCGAGCTACTCAATATGAGCGTAGATCCCCCGATCAGTCTGCCTCTTCGGGAGGATCTTCTGTCGCAGCAGCAGGGGACGGTCCTCCACCCAAACCTGTCCAGCCTCCACCTGCTTGCGTGGAGATTGAGCGGCGGCAGTTGATTCCTTTCGACTTGCCTCCCGAAGTTTGTGATGTGATTCTGGCAGCCAGGCGTCCCTCCACTAAGGTGGTATACGCCTGCAGGTGGAACAAATTTGTGGCATGGTGCACAGCAAAGGCTGTGAATCCCCTTTCTGCCCCTCTTTCTCAGGTCCTTCTGTTCCTTCTTTCTCTGGCCCAACAGGGTTCTGCCCTGGGTACCATCAAGGGTTATCTTTGTGCTATCTCGGCCTTCCTCAGGCTCCCTGATCAGCCCTCCCTTTTCAAGTCCCCTGTTGTTAACAGGTTCTTAAAAGGCATTACTCACCTCTTCCCTCCTGTTCCGTTTGTGATGCCTCAGTGGGACTTGAACTTGGTTCTTACCTTTTTAATGTGCGCTCCCTTTGAGCCTCTACATAACTGTCCTCTTCGTCTTCTGACTCTGAAGACAGCCTTTCTGGTGGCCATCACCTCCGCTCGGCGGGTGAGTGAGCTCCAGGCTCTATCTTGCAAACCTCCCTTTCTGTCTGTTCATCCAGACAAGGTTGTTCTTCGGATGCGTCCGTCCTTCTTGCCAAAGGTGGTTACTGCTTTCCACATTGGGCAGACCATCACTTTGCCCACCTTCTTTCCGCCTCCGCATCCTTCCAGAGAGGAAGAGAGGCTCCACCGTCTGGACCCAAAACGTGCGCTCTCCTTCTATATCGACCGCACAAAACACTTCCAGGTGGATGACCAGCTCTTTATTGGCTACGTGGGCGCCAAAAAAGGTCGGGCGGTGCACAAGAGGACCATCTCCCGCTGGGTTACCTTGTGCATCAAGACCTGCTATTCTTTGGCTAAAAAGGAGCCTCCTGTTGGGCTGCGTGCCCATTCCACCAGGGCAACGGCTGCTACCACGGCCTTGGGCCGCGGTGTTCCGCTGCCGGTTATCTGTCAGGCAGCTACGTGGGCCTCGCCTCACACGTTTACAAAACATTACTGCCTTGACAGTCAGGTCCGGAGGGACGGCTTCTTTGGCCGTTCTGTCCTCCAGGACTTCCTTGTCTGATCTTTGTTCGCAGACCCACCACCGGGGTTGGTATTGCTGGGGTATCTATTCTAAGGTAAGGAATCTGTCACTAACTTGTCTCTTTCAGATGCACAAGTTACTAACTTGTGTAACGATATATCTGTAAGAGACAGTAGTTAGTGACAGATTCCTTACCGCCCCACCCTTCCTCCCCGTTCTGCGAACTAATTTCTAGGGTTAAGGACATCCCTTTCAGGGCCCTAGTATTTTTCAGACACCTATGTCAGCTTCTTGCATGGCTCTGCGTTCCTGGCGCGGAAAGTCGTGTACAGAACTGACGTCAGCGCGCAGGGGCGGCGCCTAAGTACTGCCCGCGACGTCATCCCGGCGATCACGACGCCGACGACGGAAGCGGAGCCGCACGACGCCGCCTACCGACGCGCAAGGGTACTGCTACGCAAAAACTTTCCGGATCCAGCCTGACGCCTGGGGATATTCTAAGGTAAGGAATCTGTCACTAACTACTGTCTCTTACAGATATATCGTTACACAAGTTAGTAACTTGTGCTTTGAGTTCTGTTGCATGGGTCTGTTTCATTTCATGGCTGTTCTCATAAGGCCTCCGGGTTAGTCGTATGTTTGGTTTGTACTCTGAAAGGGTAGAGCTGGTAAATCTAAGTGCAGTACAGGAGCCCCTTAAGGCTTTCCCGAGGGGCCCAAATGTTTAAATATCTTGTTCTTCTGTATGCTGCAACGAGATGCCTTCAGCCTATAAGCTAACCTCTTTTCTTTCTCCTCAAGCTTCATAGCAGTGTGACCGAGTACGAGTTCTCCCAGGAGGAGTTCCGCCAGCTCCAGATAGATTTCTGGTCTAAATTCTACGCCTGCTGCCTTCAGTACCAAGAGGCGCTCTCGCGTCCGCTGGCTCTGCTTGTGAACTCTCAAGCGAACATGGTCTGCCTGCTCAAGAAGGTGAGGGGCGGCGACCTTGAATGAATCGGTGTTTCATAGGAAGTGAATTAATATTTGTAAGGTTACACATGAAATTCAATGTGCCTCGATCTCTGCTCTTTACCTTTGGTTTTTTTTATTTTATTTTTATTGATCAGGTACATACATATTTACATTATCTAATTATTCTTAGATTTGTTTAACATCTGTAGCAATGGTCTCATTGTTAAATTCATCTAATTTGACAATACTATTTACATCTTTACATATTTACACATATTTACACAGCATTTTATTCTATCTTTTTCATCCAAGCCATTAACGGATCCCATATTTTCATTCCTTTCCACCTAGTTTTAAAACCTTTATATTTATACAGAGACCTTTCCTGCTGACCGATATTCAATATCCTATGCACCCATTGTTGATACGAAGGGGGTTCCTTATCCTTCCATACCGTGGCAACCAACAATCTTGCCACTGCAACTGTTATAAATACAAAATCTCTCTGTGAGACGTCTAATTCCATCCTGTTGTCGTAGCCTAAAAGCATCAACGTTGGGGTCATTTTTACTTCTATTTTCATTCCTTGTAGCCAAAAGTTCTCTATACCTCTTTTAAGCTCATCCAGTTTTCCACAGGAATAAAACATATGAATACTATCTGCCGGTCTACTTTGACATCTTGGACATTCGTCTGTCTGGCTCAATCCCCAGCCAAACAACTTCGCTGGTGTGTAATAAAGATCATACACAGTTTTATACTGTTGCGCTTTCAAATTTGATGACAGCAAAACCCTAATCCCGATCTTTATTATCATATCCATAGCTACCTCCCCATCTACAAGCTTTTCCGCCCATTTTACCTCTATTTTCTCCATATCATCTGATAATCTCTGTAGCAATTCCACATACAAATCCCTGATCCTACTATCCAGGCATTTCATTACTCTCAGCTTTGGTACCTCTTCCACTTTAACAGTTCCCTTAGCTAAGCCCTTTATACGATGATGTATCTGTATATATTTAAAACAGGAGCTTCTGTTTAAGCCAAACCTTTGAACAAGCTCCACAAAAGTTACTTGTTCTTGATTCTTAAATAAATCTGCCACCTTCTCAATTCTCGCCTGCTCCCATTGCCTCGCCATCCCATCATATAATGTATGTGGGAGAAAATCTGAATGCCACACTGAGGTATATTTATTATATCTAGGAATTTGACAGTGCTTCATCACCTTTTCCCAAACCTTTATTACCCCCTGGACATACTTATACCGAATTCTTTTACTATAGTTGGGTTCAGATTGCCTTTGAAAGAGACCATCTGCCTCTTTCCCCAGCGCCAGCTGATAATGTTAGGTATCTTCAATCCTTCAGCCCTGTCATTTTCTAAGAAGTACAGCGTGCCAAGCTGTTGTAGGGCACACGCCCAATAGTAAAATAATGTTATGAGCTCCCCACCCCCCCCCTTTCTTTAGGCAAAGTCAAGAATTTATATGCCCGTCGTATCTTTTGATAACCCTATATGAATTTTGAGAACATAACCTCGATTTTTTTTTATTTTGCTCCCAGGTAATTCCAACGGTATCGCTCGCATTAAATATAAAATCTTGGGGAATATCCGCATTTTTATTACGTTGATCCTACCTATAATCGTAAGATGTAGCTTATCCATTTGTCTAAGTTCAGCATCTATTTTCCCCAGTACAGGTTCTATATTAATGTCCCACAAGTTATCTACCTGTGATGTTAAATTGACCCCTAAATACATAGCCTTCTCTATTACCCGAGGATCCTGCAGATGACATTGTGAGGAGCATATAATTTGCGTTTTATCTTTATTTAGCAAGTAGCCAGACTGCCTCCCAAACTCTATTGCCATACTTTCAATTTCTTTAATTGTCCCTTGCGGATCTGATGCAACTATCCCGATATCATCTGCATACGCAAGGACCTTTGACTCATAACGTTGTGTAATAAATGGTTTAATCGCCTGATTATTCACAATTCTTGCTATAAATGGATCGAGATAAAAAGCAAATAAAATAGGGGAGCAGGGGCACCCTTGTCGCGTGCCCCTAGAGATCTTGATCCTCTTAGATGTGTTACCCATCAATTGTATCTGAGCATACGGTTTAAAATACATGGCTTGAATAGCCCTCAGAAACCTGGGACCGAGCCCTCTCTCACCCAGAGTGTCCCACAAATATTGCCAGGACACTCGGTCAAATGCCTTTTCTGCATCCAGGAGGACCACAGCCACTTCCATAGCCTCTGCTTCTGCAATATCTAATATTGATATAATGCGCCTAATGTGGTCTGTGGTCCCCCTGCCGGGCACAAACCCATGTTGCCAAGGTGTTACCATTGGAATAATTATTTTTTGCAGGCGAGAAGCCATTATTTTAGAATATATCTTTGCATCCGCATTCATTAATGAGATCGGGCGATATGAGGATGGCAATTCTAATACTTTACCCTTCTTAGGGAAAACCACCATATCTGTACCCTGCCACGATACTGGTGGGATCCCACTATATTGTATACCTAAAAATAAATCATGCAAAATAGGGAGAATCTGCACAACTATTAATTTATAGACTTCTAGCGGTATTTTATCCGGCCCAGAGGCTTTCCCTGCAGAGAGGGATCCTAATGCCTCCTGCAGCTCTTCCATAGTAATTTCTTGCTCTAATTCCTGTACTGTCTTCATCCAGTTTAGGCAGGGTAAAATTCCTATCCACCAACTCTGCCGAATCCAATATAGTATCCGCCTGATATAATCTCCTATAAAACTCCTCAAAGACTTCCATTATCTTCTCGGAGCCCTCCACTATCTGGCCTTTTTTATTCTTAATTTTAAGGATATTGTTTCTAACATTTTTTTGCCTTATCCTATAAGCCAGTGTTTTTCCTACTGTCTCCCCATATTCATACATTTCCCCCTATAGGTTTGATACATTTGGGCCACCTTCTCCTGGAAATGCGTATTTATATCTGATTTTGCAACCGCTAATTTAAGCATATGCTCCCGTATTGCCTCTTCCATACCTCCCTTTCTTATTAATAAAACATGCTCAGCTTCCAGATCTGTCCATTTCCCAATCATTTGATCCGTTTCTGCTTTCCGCTTCTTTTGAAATCGGGCTACATATCCTATAACTTTGCCCCTAAAAGCGGCTTTGAAAGTATCCCAGACCATCGAGCGAGCAGCGCTAAACCTGTTACAGTCAAAGAATTCCACCGCCCATTGTTTAATATACGAGCAAAATCCCTCATCAACTAATAATTTTTTATCAAAAGACCAGGAGCCCTGTTTCTTCCTATCCACCATTCCTCTTATTTCCAACACCAGAGAATTATGATCAGAAAAAAGTTGGGGCAGTTTCCTAACATCTAACTGATCCATCAGTTGACAAAAAGCCAAAAAATAATCCAATCTAACAAATTTCCTATGGGGATAAGAAAAATACGTATATCCTGGGTCTTTTTGTTTCTTTTCCATCCACACATCTATCAGTCCATGGGTATCTTTAAATATATTTATTGCTCTATATACCTTAGGTTTCCTCCCTGAGTACTTCTGAATCTGTGGTTGTGCATCTACTTCTATGTGTATATTAAAATCTCCACATACTATCAATGATTGTGACCATGTGGCCAATTCCACCTCCAATTCTTCCCAGATGGATTCATTATCTAAATTAGACCCATATATGTTAACCACAGTTAACCCCGAGTGTAACTCTATTATGGCACAACGTCCCTACTTATCTGCCGCTGTGCGATTAGTTCCCTCAACACCCTGTTTCACATATATGGCCACTCCCCTTATCATGGTTGTTTGCGAGGAGCACACCGCGAGATTGTATCCCCTAATTTCCAACAAATCTTTATTCTTCCAGGGAATGTGCGTCTCCTGGAGACAGATCACATCTGGGTTTACCGTTCTAAGAATCTGAAAAACCCTTTCTCTCTTTTTCTTGTCATTCAAGCCAGCCACATTCGATGAACATATCTGCAAACTATCCATCTCTATTTATCTTATTTCTTTTAGCTTTTGCTAGCCATTGCTGATCGTATTTCAATAACCTTGCTTTCCCTTTATCGTTATGTATGCCTGATTTCCACATTTTTTTTGTTTTCCCCTTCCCAAACCCCCCTTGCCCCTCCCCTATACCCTCCTCCATCCCTATCCCCCCGTACCCTTCCACGCATTCCCCACCACCATGCCAACCCTGTGCTCCCACCCCACCCCCCCTTCTCCCAATACACCGGCAAAAGGGCGCATAGCCCTTGCGATGGGGAGAGACTCGCTCCTCAGACCCTCCTCTCTTCTTATCATTTTTAGATAAACAGTCTATTCAAGCAAATGATTACAGTTGCTAAAGATCCTTTATAAATACATACTAAACATTGCTTAAATTAAAATTATAAAAGGATCTCTATAACTGTTCGACTCCGTGCTTTTCCCAAAAGGGTTTATCAATCTACCTTATATTTGCTCAGATAGAACCCAAAAATTCTTTTGCCTGTATTTCCGAAACAAAGAAACGTGTCTGACCCTTATTTACCACTTTCAATGTTGCAGGATTCAATAGGAAAGCAAGTGCACCTTTACTCTGAAAAGGGGTTATAAGTTGTCGCAACTGCCATCTTTTTTCAACAGTGTGGTGGCAGAAATCAGGTCTTACAAAAAAGTATACCCCCTTTCCCATCCGCTTCCTATCGGGTCGGGCTAAATCATACAAGGCCTGACGTGCCAAAAAGTTATTTAAACATAACAGAATCTCCCTAGGTCTAATTTCTGATTGACCTCTTTTTGCAACAGCCAGCTTAAACGGAAACCTATGGGCTCTTTGCACCTCGCGGCCCCAATTCCATAGTGATAGTTCAGGGAAAGCTTCCGTGAATATTTCCACCGCGAATTTTCGGACATCCGTTCCCTCCATCCCTTCTGGTATGCCCAATATCCTGAGATTGTTCCTGCGTAGTTGATTTTCCAGATCAACCAGTTTGTGCCGAGTATAGTCTCGATGAGAGGTAATGACATTCATAGTGGCTTTTTGTACAACCATTTCATCCTCTAGTACCGATATGCGACCTTCCGCCTCAGTTATTCTCTCCGAGAATTCATTACAAGTTTTGGCTATCCTCCTGACAGTGTTTTGCAACTTACGACACGCTGTATGTGTCTTAAGATTCTCCGTGCGGGTTTCCGCTCTGTGTTCTATTATAGACTGATATATTGATGCCAGCGATATTTCCTCCGGTTTAGCAATTGCAGCATTGGCACTTTGGTCATCGCCTTGATCACCAGCAGAAGTAATTTCCGGGGATAGTGAAATCTCCCACATAAGACTCCTGGCTGTCCCAAACTGTATTATCCTCTCCTTCTCTAAATTGAGTTCCTTTTTTTGAACCATGGTTACGTCCAAATTCGGCTCTTCCAAATTAGACATATTAGACAGATTAAGTTCGCTACCAAGACTCACTATTGATCCCTCCAGGGACCCTACTTTTAATCCTCCCTCTTGATCTTCGTCTGATGAGTCCGAAGGTTCTGAGAGTGAATAGAATTTCTCTCCAGGATCACTCCCTCTATTACCGCTTACTTCATTTTCTTCATCCTCTCCTTCTACCATTTGCCCTATAAGAGTCCGACACCAAGATCTCCTGAGCGCTATCTTGTTTTGACGCTACTACGTGCACTTCTGGGTCACTCTGCGGTTGTTCTATCTGTATCTCTGCCTGACCAGTTTCTTTGTCCAAATGTACTTCATTAGAATCTCCTTCTGCCGCCAAAAGTACAGGGTGCATTGATATACTAATACTCACATCTTTATTCTCATGATCACCTTCCGCTGTGCCAC
This sequence comes from Calotriton arnoldi, assembly GCA_963921515.1. NCBI lineage: Eukaryota > Metazoa > Chordata > Amphibia > Caudata > Salamandridae > Calotriton > Calotriton arnoldi. The sequence goes on from CAWUFW010004326.1 coordinate 995,323, forward strand.
TTTTTGAAACCTTCATGTTCGAGGCATGTGAGCTGCAGAGCTCACACTGTGCATTAGATCGCCATCTGGTGTTGGGCTCGGATGCTTGCACTTTGTTGTTGTCTTCGAAGAAGTCTTTGTAGTCATGTGATAGGTGACTCCTCCTTTGGACAATAGTGCGCATGGGCATGGACTCCATCCTCAGATTGTTTTTTTCCGCCATCGGGTTCGGATGCAACTTCGACCTTCCGGTTCGAAACTTCATTTTCAGCGTTTTTCCCGACTTAATATCAACATCTCGACGTCCCTTCCTCGATCTCCTTTCCAGCCGTCGACGCGGGCCGTTGGGCCCATCGACGCCGTAAGGCCTACTGCCCATGGAAAGGACGCCCTTCCGGAAATGCCCCCAGTGTGGAGCAAAGTTCCCCCACAGTGACCACCACAAGGTCTGTAACCTGTGCCTCTCACCTGACCATAACGAGGCCACCTGTCCAGCCTGCGCTTCCTTCCGCTCCAAAAAGACCATTCGCGATCGTCGAGCCCGAAGGCACATCATGGCGCAACGGTCCGCTCCGGAACCCGTCAATATCTTCGATGAGGGTCCCGATGTTCCGGAGGAAGATTCCGAAGACCTCACTATCATCTCGGAGGCAGAGGACTCAGACGGTTCCATCACTCCAGGGCAACGAGTGAGTACTACCGCCCCTGCCCCAACCCCACCTGCAAAAACAAAGGCACCGGTCAACACTTCGCCTGCGGGCCCCAGTCACGACCGTAAACGTGCTTCGGACGCCCCGCCTTCCGGCTCGGCGCCGAAGAAGAAAATAAAGCCTTTCGACTCCTCGGCACCGACCAAACCACACGTGCCCGTTCCACAGGCACCTTCGGCGCCGAAACCAAAAGAACACCCGGCGCCGAAATCCGGTTCGGTCCCAAAATCCGCCTCCAAGCATGCGGATCACTCGGCGCCGAAACCCAGGCTCCACGACACAGCCCCTAAACCGAAGCTGTTCGAGCCGATAGCTAAGCCGAAGGACTCCCCTACGCCTTCTAAGACAAAAGAACATCCAAAAAAGCCATCACCGCGCTCGGAACCGAAAAAGTCGGCGCCGAAGCCAAATATTCAGGAGGAGGAACTGTTTCGACCGGATCCCATCGATCCTAATAAACAGAAAATACATATTAATCCTAACACTGGACATATCTCCTCTGTGCCACGCCACAAGCCTGTCCCTCCAAACAAGAAGGACTCTTCTACTTCCCCTATGCCTCCTTCTTCTCCTATACCTCTGTCTAACACCCCTCCTCTCCACATCCCTGTTACACCGCCTCAGCCTGTAACTTCTCCACCACATGAATATCAGGACGACATGGGGTATGGTGATGACCCTGATAATCTACTTCTAGACCCTGATAACCCACCACAGGACGACTGGGGCTACAACAACCCCCTAGATCCTACAGACCTCCCCAGCCCTCCACCTTATCCCACAAAACCATCTCCACCAGATGATCACATTGGTTTTGGACAACTTATCCAAAGGGCTGCTGTCTTTCACGGGGTGCATATAAACACCAACCAACCAGAGGAAGATTTCCTTCTAGACACCTTTGAACAGTCTCAAAAAACTGTTCAAACTTTACCCATGATCAAATGTGTCATTAAACATGCCCCTGACATATTCAACGACCCTGTAAGGGCCAGGATCCTTAACCCTAGAATAGATAAAAAGTATAGACCTGCCCCTGATGACCCCGCCTACATCAAAGGTCAGCTCCCTCTTGACTCCCTGGTCGTCTCTAATGCTCGTAAACGAGCTAATTCCCAAACTTCAGGGGATGCTCCGCCCCCTGACAAAGAGTCAAAATGATTGGATTCATCTGGCAAACGTGTAGCTGCGCAGGCCACCAACATCTGGCGCATAGCTAACACCCAGGCACTACTAGCTAGGTACGATAGGGCCCACTATGATCAGCTAGAGACCTTATTGCAACACCTACCTGATCAGTACAAAACACAAGCCGATGACCTCATTCAGGAGGGCAAACTTATTTCAAATGCCTCCATTAAGTGCGCCCTAGATGCAGCCGACACCGCCGCTAGGTCCGTCAACACTAGCGTACTCATCAGACGGCACGCCTGGCTCCGTATTTCAGGTTTTAAGCCAGAAGTCCAAACTACCATCTTAAATCAGCCATTTAACCAAAACCAGCTCTTTGGTCCTGCTGTTGACACAGCACTGGAAAAAATGAAAAAGGACACTGACGCTGCCAAGTCAATGGGAGCATTGCAGTCCCCACAACAACGTGGCTCCTTTCGCCGCTCCTTCTACAGAGGGGGCTCTAGGAACACCACAGACAATTCCTCTTCATATAAAAGCACCACCCAAACCTCTCCCAATAGAGGATACTTTAGAGGTGGTTACAGAGGCAACAACACTAAGGGCAGAGGTCGAGGTAATAACACCCGTACCTCCACCACTCCTAAACAGTGACTTCCCTCCACTTCCCCCCGACCACACCACCCCTATCGGGGGACGGCTATCACAGTTCCTACCTGTCTGGAACTCCATTACAACAGACAGGTGGGTAAGACAAATTATCCAACATGGCTACTGCCTGGAACTAACAGCTACCCCCCCCCCCCCCCAACATACCACCCAAGCAGCGTCCAATGTCCGCAGACCATCTTACTCTTTTACAGTAAGAGGTACTTTCCCTGCTTCAAAAGCACGCCATAGAGCCAGTTCCTCTACTACAGAGGGGCACAGGGGTTTACTCCCTGTATTTCCTAATCCCCAAAAAGGATGGCACTCTAAGGCCTATTTTAGACCTCAGACCCCTCAATCAGTATATCCATTCAGATCATTTTCACATGACCACTCTCCAGCAAGTGCTTCCCTTACTACAACAAGACTTCCTTGCCACATTAGACCTCAAGGACGCCTATTTCCACATTCCCATACATCCTGCTCACAGGAAGTATCCAAGGTTCGTACTCAATGGACAGCACTACCAGTTCAAAGTACTTCCATTCGGAGTCACCACTGCTCCAAGAGTGTTTACCAAATGCCTTGCAGTAGTAGCAGCGCACCTACGAAGACAACAAATACATGTCTTCCCATACCTGGACGACTGGCTCATCAAAGCCAGATCATTCAACCAGTGTGTCCAACACACTCACCAAACAATACAAACATTACACAACTTGGGGTTCACAGTAAACTACACCAAGTCGCACCTTCAGCCCTCCCATATACTTCAATATCTGGGAGCCACAATAAACACTTCCACTGCTCTAGCTTACCCCAGCCCAGCCAGGATAGCCAGTATACAAACCCTTATCCACAGGTTTCAAATACAACACTCTCTCCCAGCCAGAGTGTTTATGCAGCTAATCGGCATGATGGCATCTTGCATTTTCATCGTCCCTTATGCCAAACTTCAAATGCGTCCTCTACAGGAGTGCCTAGCGCACCAATGGAACCAGGCTCACGGACATCTTGCAGATCTGGTGTTGGTGGACAGCCGCACACATCGCTCTCTGCATTGGTGGAACACCAAAAATGTGTCCAAAGGGCGGCCGTTCCTAGAGCCGGTTCCACAAATGGTACTAACCACGGACGCATCACTCACAGGATGGGGAGCACACCTGTTAGATCATACAACACAAGGCAAGTGGACCACTCAACAGAAGCTGCTCCACATCAACCACCTAGAGTTACTAGCTATATTCCTAGCTCTCAAATCGTTTCAACTCCACGTACAGAACAAGGCTGTCCTGATCCGAACAGACAACATCACAGCCATGTACTATATACAAAAACAGGGGGGGACACACTCTCCACAACTGTCCCAACTGGCACAGGACATTTGGAGGTGGGCCATTCCACAAAACATATACCTTCTAGCAGAACACCTACCAGGAGTTCACAATCAGATTGCCGATCTGTTAAGTCGACAGATACAACAGATTCACGAGTGGGAACTACATCCACAAGTTCTTCTACCTTTTTTCCAGATGTGGGGCCAACCAGACATAGATCTGTTCGCCACACAACAAAACGCAAAATGCCCAACCTTCGCCGCCAGGTTTCCACACCCGCAGTCCCAGAGCAATGCGATATGGATGAACTGGTCCGGCAGATTTGTGTACGCTTTTCCACCGCTACCACTGATCCCACTTGTAGTACGCAAGCTCCGACAACAGTCTCTAAAAAGGATACTAGTAGCTCCCACATGGGCACGCCAACCGTGGTTCACCACACTGCTGGAACTATCGGTAGTCCCATACCAAAGACTACACCTCTCCCCATCAATGCTAACGCAGAGCCATGGAGAGATAAGGTACCCAGATCCATCTCAACTGAACCTTGCGATTTGGCTCCTGAAGACCTAGAATTCGGTTACCTTAACCTACCGCCAGACTGTATGAACATTATTAAAGAGGCTAGACGCCCAACTACCAGAGCCTGCTATGCAGCAAAATGGAAAAGATTCGCTATTTACTGCACTAACAATAATATCCACCCATTGCAGGACTCCACGCAAAACATCATTTGCTACTTACTACATTTGCAAAGATGTAATCTTGCATACTCATCCATACGTCTGCACCTCGCAGCCCTTGCTGCTTACTTACAAAACAGGCAACACTTATCACTGTTTAGAGTCCCCGCCATTAAAGCCTTTATGGAAGGCCTTAAGCGGATCATACCTCCCAGATTACCACCTTCCCCAGTGTGGAATCTTAATATAGTACTTACCAGGCTCATGGGACCACCTTTTGAACCCCTACATAAATGTGAACTTCAATTCCTTACATGGAAAGTTGCGTTCCTGATTGCAATAACTTCTCTCAGGAGAGTCAGTGAGATACAGGCTTTAACTATACAAGAGCCCTTCTTACAAATACATCATAATAAAATAGTTCTCAGGACAAACCCAAAATTCCTTCCCAAAGTCATTTCGCCTTTCCACCTTAACCAATCGGTAGAACTACCCGTGTTCTTCCAAAACCCAGATTCCGTGGCAGAAAGAGCTCTCCACACCCTAGATGTCAAGAGAGCCCTTATGTATTACATTGACAAAACCAAGTCTTTTCGCAAAACCAAACAATTGTTTGTAGCTTTCGCTCCACCACACAAGGGTAATCCCATCTCAAAAGCCGGGGTTGCAAGGTGGATTGTTAAATGTATCCAAATATGCTACCAAAAAGCCAAACGCACATTATCAGTTCCCCCTAGAGCGCACTCAACACGCAAACTAGGGGCTTCCATGGCATTCTTAGGGAACATTCCCCTAGAAGACATATGTAAGGCAGCCACATGGTCTACAATACACACCTTCACTAAACACTATTGTGTTGATGTGCAAGCCAAGCAACAAGCTTCAGTGGGCCAAGCTGTCCTTAAAACCCTTTTTCAAACTACTGCAACACATACAGGTGACCACCGCTAGGGGAGATACTGCTGTACTGTCTATGCACAGTGTGAGCTCTGCAGCTCACATGCCTCGAACGGAAAATGCTACTTACCAGTATGCATCTGTTCTTGGCATGTAGAGCTGCAGATCCTCACACGCCCACCCACCTCCCCGGGACCTGTATGTGTTCCAGTCCTATCTTAATTAGATACACACACATGGACATCTCTTTCCTTCTCTACTAACTCCATCACTCCCCAATATGGCGAAAAACAATCTGAGGATGGAGTCGATGCCCATGCGCACTATTGTCCAAAGGAGGAGTCACCTATCACATGACTACAAAGACTTCTTCGAAGACAACAACAAAGTGCAAGCATCCGAGCCCAACACCAGATGGCGATCTAATGCACAGTGTGAGGATCTGCAGCTCTACATGCCAAGAACAGATGCATACTGGTAAGTAGCATTTTCCTTTCCCGTCATTGGTAGTCGTCTGTCTTTTCTTACTTGGTGCTGCTGCAAACATTTGCGGGACCTTCTTTTTGTTAAGGCCCAGGTCATACTCAGCCCCCAACACCAAGCTATCCAAGTCCCCAACTGTGCCCTGCAAGGCGGCTTTCATACTGCTTCCCACAATCTCTGTGCCTGCTTTTCTGCTGCGAGCAGGGGTCTCTGACATACCCAGAGTCTTACCTCCACGCGCTGATTTTGGCGGCATATTAATCGTATTTAGTATGTTTAGTATGTTTAGTTGCGCCGATAGTCTACCTGAAATAATCAGCGCAGCAGACGACACCCTAGCACAGCTTCCTCCACACAACTGCTCTGTCACTGTTAGAGAGCACTCCGCAGTAATATTTCCTTATATTTATCCTTTTTTTTAAAAAAAGTCTCTGCAGTAATTAAATAATCCCTTGCTGGATATTCGCACCAAACGAGGCAGCCTTCGCTAGTTATTTTACCGTCTTTAGTGACCGTTTAGATAGCTGGAGAGGCAGCGATCTATCCTTACTCCACCGCCAACCTCGAATCCGCTGCTCCCGGCTCAGCTCCCAGTCTCAAAAGCCAAGAAGCATCCGCAGCTGCGATCTCTGCTGCAGTGTCACCTCCGGCAGTTCGAAAAACTCAGTTAACCAGCATGCCCTTCTGCGAGCTTTCCAGCCCCGTCAGCACAGGTGAGCTGTAATTGATAGGGGCAAAGATGGCGTCCGCATGGTGGACGTGCGAGCGATGAGCTCCTCAAGCAAACCCCCCTCTCTTCAAGATAACCCGTGTATAGAGATCGGTGAAGGAAGAAGATAAATGGAATTTTAAAAGACGGAGTGCTAAGAAGTATTAAGAAATCTGTGTCTAACAATTACAGCTCTGCTCTTTACCTTTGTGAGATGTGGTTAACTCCCAAGAGCGAAGGGGCAGTGTCCATGTACGGAACTTCATGCTCAAAACCAAATATCACCACATTAAGAGGCCTGCTGGCTTCTGTACACCCAGCATGTTCTCCTGGTACCACGACCTCCGCTCTTTGTCTCCCAAAACATAGTCTGGATACGTCGAACCACAAGATCCCCATCTTGTGACTCTCCCCAGGTGCCAAACATCCAGAAACTCTTGAAAAAAAACCTTACTGTGCGACAACATGAAGACAAAGCCAAATAAAGTCACCACCCTGTGTGCCAATGTGTGCTGAAGATGCGGATCCTGAGCTTCACTCCTATAGAATTTGGTTTTCAATACTTTAGAAGTGTGCAGCAAAGGCGCCGTTGAAAACAGCTGGTTTTAACCCGTGCCATGCATGTCTGTTTATGGTGCCTTGATGCATCCAAAACCCATGAGGGATAGAAAAGTCGAGCTCCATGTAGCAGAACACAGGAAGCAAGTTCGGGCTCAGTCGCGCTCTTCAGGTAGCTCTGATTTGAAGTTGAAAGACCAGTCCAAGGACAAGTTAAGCAATAAATATCTAAAAAAGATGCGATTTCATCTCCTTGATGTCTAGGGGAAAATCTCACATTGGGTAGTTGCTACACAACGCAGACTTTGGTCTCTAATCCAACAGTCTTCAGAGCAGATGGACCCCAGGTTCCCCAAGCGATTGTTGACCTTGCGGCAGGTCACAGCCTTCAATAGGCCATGCTGCAGCTTGATCAGCTCCTTCCAGGTCACTGTGGGGAGCCTTTGTCTCAATGGACTTGTAGGGGTGAGCCCGACTCTCTCGGTGCTGCCTTACTGCAGTCCACGTCCGCCAGTTCTGTTGTCTGCTGCCGGCTCCACTTCCTGGTCCTTCGTCTGCATCGGTTTTCTGCACATTCACCCAGTGTCCCACTTTACTAGTCGCAACTGAATTGTATTAACGCAGAATTCTGAGTATATCAAATGTGGCTCGGATATTGCTTTTCCTATGTTCCCTCCTCCAAGATCTTAATTTTACACTCTGGTTCCACTTTATTAATCATACTTTATTTTATTCCCTTCGATGGAAATACTTAAAACTGAGCTACTAATAGCAAATTTCGTGCCCCCCCGTGCAAAATTGGATGACAATCCGGCAGATCATTTTTGTGGATATAGAGAATACCGTTTCGTGGAATGTCTAATGATGAAACTGATATTAACGTGCAGGCACGGTGCGTTAATTCAGCTATCTCGTGTGCTGAGGAAGAACTGATAAAGGGAATGTAGGAAAGAGCCCCTTATTGACATGGTTGCCCCCACCTTTTGCCTGGTACATGATGTGATTTCGACTGAAAGTGCACTGGGTTCCTGCCCACTACGTCACCAGTGCCAGAGCATTTCCCCCAAAATTGTACAACTGTTACCCCAATTGACAAAATCTTTAGCACACTCTGTAAGTCCCTAGTAAATAGTACCCTGGTACCTAGGGCCTGAGGTACTAAAGAGGGTCCCTAAGGGCTGCAGCATGAATTGCACCACCTTAAGGGACCCGTCACCAAGCACATGCCCGGCTGCTATTGCAGGCTGCATGTCTTGGTGCAGACAAAAGTGAAAACACGACCTGTCACACATCCCTGTGTGTATGTCCCCTACCACTGCATATGGTATTTGTTAGCCACCACTACAGCAGATCCTGACGACCTAAGAAGAGAGAGGACACTGTAGAGCCGCAAATGCAGAGAAGGCCTGTGTGAGAAAGTGCCATCTTTCTTGCATGGTATGCCCCCACTTTTTGCTGAATTGCTGATGTGCTTTGACTGCGTGTGCCCTGGGCTCCTGCCAACCAGGTACCCAGGGCCTGTGTTCCTTCCCTAAAACTGCATTAATACCTACACCCAATTGGCATCCCTGGCCACAGGTCAGCCCCTAGTAAATGGTACCATGGGTACCTAGGGCACTGTGACCAAGGAAGGCCCCTAAGGGCTGCAGCACTCGTTGTGCCACCCTTAGGGACCCTGTACTTATATATATATATATATATTCACTGAAAAAACCATAGGTTTCAGACACGTTATAGTTACAAATTAGCATTTAAAAAACCTTTGAAATTCACTGAAAAAACCATAGGTTTCAGACACGTTATAGTTACAAATTAGCATTTAAAAAACCTTTGAAATTCACTGAAAAAACCATAGGTTTTAGGGACAGTTTTAGTTACTTGGACATTGCACTCGTACAAAACCCGTGAAATTCCCACGTTATAGTTAGTTCAGCTAACTATAACTCGCGCCCCCGCAATGCACTGCTGATGACGTCACATATTACATCACTCATGACATGGTCAGTGACATCACTGATGACATCACCGATGACATCTCAAATGACATCACTGATGACATCATCCAGTGACTGTGTGTTTCTGTAAAGTTTAAATATTTTTAATATATATAGGAAAAGACGTATTGAAGAATGAGTGGGTGTGTAAGTGTCTGTATGGATGATTTAGTAGGTGCGTGACTGACTCTATAAGTGAGTGATTTAACGTATCTTACTGAATGCATGGGTTAGTGACTAAACTGGGTGAATGTCTGTATCCGTCTGTCTGTTGCTGTGTAAGTGGCTGCATGTGTTTGTGAATAGCTAAATGAGTGTCTATATGAGTTATTGAATGCTTGTCTGAGTATCTGTATGGGTTCCTTGAGTGTTTGTGTGGGAGGGGTGTGTGCAACTCTGTGCATAGATGTGTGAGTGGGTGATTCACTGGGTGGATGGTTTCAAGAGTGCATCTGTGATAGACTGTATGGGTGGGTAAGTGTGTGTAAGAGTGTGTTAGTGAGTGAATGTATGTCCCAGTGGTACATGTGTGAGTAACTACATATGTGAAAGGCAGTATATATGTGTGTTGGAGTATATAAATAGCTATAAGCAAGAGTGACTGATTGTGATAGTGGCTGTATGGATGAGTGTGTGCTTGTATCAGTGATTGTATAAGAGCGTAAGAATGTGCTAGTATTTGTATGAGTAAGTGAGCTGGTGTGTGTATAACTGTATAGGTGATTAAATGGCAGTGTGTTTAATTATTTGCATGACTGACTAGGTGTGTGAGTATCTCTATGGATGAGTGGCGTTGTTTGAGTGTCTATATAGGAGTAAGAGTGCATATGATAGTCCTGTACTGAGTGACCGTAAGTATGAGTGACTGTACGGGTGAGTGAGTGGATGTGTGTGTGTAGACCTAAGAATCAGTGAGTGGGTATGTAGTTATTGGTGTTGGAGTGTCTATGGTTTTGCGAATGGCAGTCTGTAATTTAGAGTGGGTGTATCAAAGGTTATATTAGGGTGTGAGGAGGTGCATCAGATTATCACGTGGATGATGTCATCAGTGATGTCATTTGAGATGTCATCAGTGATGTCATCAGTGATGTCACTGACCATGTCATGAGTGATGTAATATGTGACGTCATCAGCAGTGCATTGCGGGCGCGAGTTATAGTTAGCTGAACTAACTATAACGTGGGAATTTCACGGGTTTTGTACGAGTGCAATGTCCAAGTAACTAAAACTGTCCCTAAAACCTATGGTTTTTTCAGTGAATTTCAAAGGTTTTTTAAATGCTAATTTGTAACTATAACGTGTCTGAAACCTATGGTTTTTTCAGTGAATTTCAAAGGTTTTTTAAATGCTAATTTGTAACTATAACGTGTCTGAAACCTATGGTTTTTTCAGTGAATTTCAAAGGTTTTTTAAATGCTAATTTCTAACTATAACGTGCCTGAAACCTACGGTTTTTTCAGTGAATTTCAAAGGTTTTGTAAATGACAATTTTTAAATGTATTAATTGTTATATTAATTTTTTTCATACTGATTTACTACATTTTTAGAAACAATTTTTTTTACATTTTATTTTTAAATTACACTGTAATTACATTATACATTACATTACAAAAAATACTTTCTCAGAATGAATTACTTTAGTTTAAATACTTTGCACATAGGCAATAGACTTTTAAGTACAGTAGTTACAGTTGTTGCAATGGGCAACACATTTTCAAACACAATGCAACATTCAGCTCAATGTGAATTTCTAGTTAAATGCAATTAGTTACTTTATGGATTACTTTTGTAACCACAGGACTGGATCCTAGATTCAGTCCTGGTACATCTCCTGTAAACAGTTGAGTAAAAGCGTTTTGGTTACAGTCGTGATTTTTAAGGAATATTATTGTATTTTAAAAGTTGACACTTAGAAACTTTTTCTCATAGAATCATCAATGTTATCCTATGGAAGGAAATTCACTTAGCAGGTAAAAACTGTTATCGTTACTTTTTCTTACTCAGTGTTGGATCCTGGATCCAGCACTGGTGCATCTCCTGTAAACAGTTGAAAGAATGCGTTTAAGTCATACAGGCGATTTTTAAGGAATATTTGTAGTTTGTGAAAATCAACACTTTGAAACTTTTTGCTGAAAACCAGTCAATCTTAGCCTATGAAGGAAATTCAAGTTACTGGTAAGTACGGTTAAAATTACTTTTGAGGATCAGTACTGGGCTGAAAGATGCAGCACTGAGGTCTCTCCTGATAACAGGTGAGTAAATCGGAATTCGTATTTCGGCTGATTTTAGAGGAATATTTTAAAGTTCCAAAACTCCACACTTTGACTGGTTTCACTTGGAAATTCTTCTATGTTAGCCTATGAAGGAAATTCAAGTTACCGGTAAGTACGGTTAAAATTACTTTTCAGGACCAGTACTGGGCTGAAAGATGCAGCACTGAGGTCTCTCCTGATAACAGGTGAGTAAATCGGAATTCGTATTTCGGCTGATTTTAGAGGAATATTTGCACAATGGTGAAGGGAGGGGGCGGGGCCTGAGGTGACATCTGTGCAAACGCGCCCCGTTGCGCGTTTTAATTTGGGGGATTAAGTCCCCTTGAATCCTGAGAGGTCCCTAGGGGCCAACTAGCCCACCAGGAACCTCCAATATGCGCCAGGGGCTGCGTTGCAGAGACGTGTAGAGGCCACACCCCTTTTACACCTCTCTGCAACGCAGCTCTGTGGCGCTTTCTGGATGTACCTGTTGGGCTAGTTGGCCCCCAGGGACCCTCAGGATTGAAGGGGATTTAATTCCCCATCTTAAAACGCGCCACGGGGCCTGTTTGCACACATGTCACCTGAAGCCCCGCCCCCTCCCTTCACCACTGTGCAAATGCGCCCCGTGGCGCGTTTTAAGTTGGGGGATTAAGTCCCCTTGAATCCTGAGGGTCCCCGGAGTCCAACTAGCCCACCATATTCCAATATCCAAAGCAGTTTGCTATGGCAGGACGGGAGCCGCGAGGCTCCCGTCCTGCCATAGCAAACTACAGTGTCCCGGGGGTAGGCACCCCGGGACACTGCAGGAGCCGGCCCTGAGGGGTGGTGGTCCCCAGGGCCATCAAGGGCTCCAGGAGGGGGCCGCGCGGCCCCCCTCCCTACATCAGCACAGCCCCGGGGAGGTGGTGGTCCCCGGGGCTTCGGGGGTCCAAACGGACCCCCATTTTAATTTGTTAGTGCCCGGGGAGGTGGCGGTCCCGGGCGTGTGGGGGGCTGGAGCCCCCCACACAGGTTATTAAATTATTTTAAAAAAGCCCCGGGGAGGTGGTGGTCCCCGGGGCTGCGGGAGGGCTCAGAGCCCTCCCGCACCATTTTTTAAAAAGCCCCGGGGGTGGCGGTCCCCGGGGCTTGGGGGCCCTTGAGGCCCCCACACATTAAATTATCCCCCACCATGCCCCCGGGACTTGGGCCACCCGGGGGCCAATTAACATCGAGCGCGGGAGACCGCGCTTCGATTTTTTTTTCGGCAGGATTCGCGCACCTGAGCGCATCCTGCCGATTTTTTTTTTTTTAAATGCTTTTTTTGCCCAAGGGGTCCTTGTGGGACCCCTGAGCAGGCCTAGGGGGTTAGGGTGTTTCTACCCTGCCCCCTTTGTGCGTTTTGCGCACTTGTTTCTTTTTTTCTCGGCGGGATACGCGCACCCTAAGCGCATCCCGCCGATTTTAAAAAAAAAAAAATCTTTTTCTGCCCAGGGGGTCCTTGTGGGACCCCCTGAGCACACCTAGGGGTTAGGGTGTTTCTACCCTGCCCCCTTTTGCGCTTTGCGCACTTGTTTCTGTCCCTCGGTTCTACCGAGGGACAAAATGGCTGCCAACACTTCCTGAATCGGAATGTTGACAGCCAGCTGACAGCCAATTAGCATGCAGCTCGTGATCGGGACGGTGCGCGCAGGGTGCGCTGAGGGTACGCGTATCCGACGCGCTCGTAGATATATATGTACTTTTACTTTTGATTTTCTCAGGAACTACTGAACGGATTTACACCATTTAAGCAAAAGGCACCAGTCTGAACCAAGGGCTACCTCTTTGCCATATTTGGTGTAATTCCGTTCAGCAGTTCGGGCTGTAGCTGCGACTAAAGGTTCCTATGGAAAAATGAATGGGGAAAACGCGTTTTGGGACCCCGCTTTTTCTCGGCCCCCGCTTCACGTATCACCCCGAGACTTTCAGGGTAGGAGCGGAGCGCCCCAACAAGTTGGAAACTTTCACGAAGATTCGTCAACCGGCGCCAACGTTATTTCAAATAGAATGTCGCGGATTTCCTATGGATAATAGGTTGTAACTATAACTATCTACTGGCGACCGCCAGTAGATATATATATATATATATATATATATATATATATATATATATATATATATATATATATATATATATATATATATATATATATATATATATATATATATATATATATACCCCCCCCCTTCTTGCAGGCTGAGTGTCTTGGTGAAGAACAAAAGTGAAGAGTCGACATGGCACACATCCCTGTGTGCCATGCCTACAAACCACTGCCCTGGGTCAGCCACCCCTCTAGCTGGGTGCACTATGCCAGTGGTGAGGGCACAGAGGCATGAGCCCTGTGCCCCTACAGTGCCCAAGTCCATTCTCTGGCATTGTAAGTGCAGTGCTGCCATTAAGAGTATATGGTGCTGGGAGTCTGTCATTACGAACTCCACAGCACCATAATGGCCCCACTGAAAACTGAGAAGTTTGGTATCAAACTTCTCAGCACATTAAACCCACACTGATGCCAGTGTGGGATTTAATGTAAAACGCACTCCAGAGGGTATCTTGGAGATGCCCCCTGAAACCAACCCGACCTCCAGTGTCCGGACTGAGTGGCTGCCCAAGCTGACACCACCAGACCTGTTTCTGGACCCCTGGGTCGAGAGCCTCTGCTCTCAGGGGCCTGAAACAGTGCGCATCCTGGGGCGAGGTGCCAAAGCCTCCTCCCCCAGGACGGGCAGGGGAAGTTTCAAAGGCCTGCCGCCTTTTGAGATTCCCCAGACCATTTGCTGCTCCCAGCAAACTGGTCCCCACTGGTTCTACCCCCACTTCTGGCGGGAGAACCGGCGGGAAAACGAGAGGCAGGAAATGGGTTGTGCCCACCTCTGCCAACTCCACCCCTAAGGTGGGGAGGCGAGGTGAAGCACAAACTCGAGTCCCCGCCATCTTGAGGATGGGGGACCCAGCCAACCAGGGACAGGCTCCTGCCCCCTCCCACTGGAGAGTGGCAGAATAGGGGGTGTACCCACCACAGGGAAGGGACCCATTGGTCCCTGCCCTTACCTACTTGTAACCACCCCTAAATTCAGTATTTAGGGGCTCCCTGAACCTTCCTTCCTCAGTTCCAGATTCCAAAAACAAGAAAGAACAAGAAACAAGAAGACCTGCCGTGCAGCTGCTCACAAGAGGAAGACACCAACTGATTTGGCCCCAGCCCTACCGGCCTGTCGACCCTCGAACCTGCTCCTGCTAAACCCCGGCGTCTCCAGTGGTCAGCACCCTCACAAACCCCGGAGGACCTGACTGCCTTGTGACTCTAACCACCTGGGACTCCCAAGAGCAGTGGTACTGCTCAAAGCAAGCAACCAACCCCTGGTGCCAACCGGGAACCGTGAATCCTGCACCCTCTGCACCCGCCGAGCCCGGCCTGTGCCTGAGAGGGCAAATACCAGAGGACGTCCCCCGGCGACTGTGACCCAGAATCCAGCACCCAAGGGCCCTCCTCGGCGCTCCTGACGACGCCTGCAGCCTCAGAACCAGTGACCCCTCCAACCGCGACCAGCCGAGGGTAAGATTTCCGGCGCCTAAAGACACCCCTGCACCCGACGCCCCACGGCCTCCTGTGCCCAACTCCTGGATGCCTACCCTTCCCACAGCTTCCCAACTTACCCCTCGAAGTGGTGGTCGCACCTGAAGAATCACCGTCCCCGAGCTTGCAGTCTTTGTTCGTCACGCAGCTTTCCCATTGAAAACCATTGGGCGCCCGACGGCCCAAAAGCCCACTGCACCCGGCCGCCCCAGTGCCGCTGAGGGTGCACCAACTACCCTGTTCGACTTCCCCACTTGCCCTGAGCAAGTGACCAGGAGCTTTTCTCCCACAGCCGAGTGGCCTG
Organism: Calotriton arnoldi; assembly: GCA_963921515.1. Lineage (NCBI taxonomy): Eukaryota > Metazoa > Chordata > Amphibia > Caudata > Salamandridae > Calotriton > Calotriton arnoldi. Next base: position 1,010,610 of record CAWUFW010004326.1, read on the forward strand.
CTAGCCAGCAGCCACCAACCAAAGGCCCCCTGCCGTCCATAGGATAACATTGGGCCTACTCACTCTGCACCCGGCCGCCCCTGTGCCGCTGAGGGTGTAACAACTATACTTACCTGACCCTGGGGGACCCCTGATTCTATGCCCAGAACCTTAACTCTGCCAGTGGAGTACTTACCCAAAAGCCGATAACTCACTTTTCTTCCATAGGGTAACATTGACTGGCTTCACTTGGAAATTCTTCTAAGTGTGGAGTTTCTCAACTTTAAAATATTCACCTAAAATCAACCGAGTAACGAAAACGGAAATACTCACCTGCTATTAGGAGAGATCCCAGTGCCGGATCTTGGTGCCCAGCACTGACCCTGAAAAGTACTCACAACGTTACTTACCGCTAACTCAATTTCCTTCCATAGGGATCCATTGACTGGTTTTCTGTGAAATTTCTTCTAAGTGTCCACTTTTGAAATACCAAAATATTGCTTAAAAATCACAACAGTAACGAATTCCGGTTTACTCACCTGTCATCAGGAGAGACCTCAGTGCTGCATCTTTTAGTCCAGTACTGACCCTGAAAAGTAATTTTTACCGTACTTACCAGTAACTTGAAATTCCTTCCATAGGATATCATTGCCTGCTTTTTGCTGAAAAAGTTTCTAAGTGTCGATTTCTGAAACTTACAAATATTCTTTAAAAATCGTGCCAACAATACAAACGTAATTACTTGCCTGTTTTAGATAGATATCCCAGTGCTGAACCTGAGAGCCCAGCACTGGATTACAAAAATAACGTAAACATACTTTACCTGCAAACTGAATTTCCTTCCATAGGATAACATTGGTAATTTTACCTAGAAAAGTTTCTAAGTGTCAACTTTTAAAATACAATAATATTCCTTAAAAATCACTACTGTAACAAACGCTTTTACTCAACTGTTTACAGGAAGTGTCCCGGGACTGAATCCAAGATCCAGCCCTGTGGTTAGAAAAGTAATCCAAAAAGTAATTAATTGCATTTAACTAAAACTTTCCATTGAGCTCAATGTTGCATTGTGTTTGACATTGTGTTGCCTTTTGCACCAACTGTGACTACTATCATCAAAAAGTCTATTGCCTATTTGTAAAGTGGTTAAACAAAGCATCTCATTCTGAGAAAGTATATTTTGATACATACTGTGGTTCTAAAATAAAAACAATTATATTTTTATACAAACAATTGGCCTAGAGTTCAGTTCTTGAGTGTGTGGTTTCATTTGCTGACTGAGTGTGTACAACAAATGCTTTACACTGTCCTCTGATACTGCCTTACTGCTCGACCAAGCTACCACTTTGGAGAGTAAGGTTATATCTAACTTTAGCCTCTGCCTTACCATTGGGGAACTGTGGACCCTATACACACTGTACCTTACTTTGGTGCAGTATATATAGAGCCACTTTCCTACATTGGTGGATCAGCGGTGGGATACAAACTTGCATTTGTTGGACTACTTGGTTACCATCTGATCACACGACAGAACTCTTAAATTGCCTTTAGAATTCTGATTTTTTTTAAATTGGTATTTTTTTCAAATGACTAAAAATCTTGTTAGGGCCTTGCTTAAGTCCCTTTAGAGTTTTAGAAAATAAAAAGTCACTATAGTCAAGGGTAGTGGGGTTAGAACTTTTTGTTAAAATGTCTCAAGACAAGAACCCAGCTATTAGTGAAGATAATAATGACATACAGGACCTGGTTGAGGAGCTCGACCTCACCCCTTATCTTCATTTGTCTTTCAAAGAGATAAGGTCCTTATGCAAACTTAAAGATATACCAATGGGCCAGCATCCAACCAAACAAGGGCTCCAGGAGCTCCTGGCTGAGTATGCCAAGGCCCACCCCTCTGAGCATGGTGATGACCAAGCAGAGGAGGAAAGGAGGGAGGGGGATGGGGAAGGGAACCCACCTCCACCACTGCCTAGGGAAAATAGGGTCCCTGCACCCTTATCTCCAAGAATCAACCTCTGGGGACCTAGAGGCCACACAGGTGGTTCAGGTCTCAGAGAGGACCCTGAGGACCGCCTCAGTGAGGAGGACAACTTTTTAGCAAAGTTGGCCAAAAGACTGGACCTAGAGACCAGACTCCTGGCTCTAGAGAAGGAAAGAAAAGAAATGGGTTTAGCACCCATCAATGGTGGCAGCAATACCAATAATAAGGATAAGGAGGAATCCTATGATCCTAAAATCCCCAAAGGGATTGTCCCTAAATATGAGGAGGGTGATGACATTACCAAATGGTTCACAGCCTTTGAGAGGGCTTGTGAAATGAGAAGGGTGAAGAAACCTCTCTGGGGGGCTCTCCTGTGGGAACTGTTCTCTGGTAACTGCAGAGACAGGCTTCTGACCCTCTCTGGGCCAGATGCAGGGTCCTATGACCTCATGAGGAAGACTCTGATTGAGGGATTTGGATTCACTACTGAGGAGTATAGAATTAGATTCAGGGGGCTCAAAAACCCAGACCCAGTCCTGGATTGACTTCGTGGACTTCTCAGTAAAGACACTGGATGGTTGGTTAGCTGGACATGGTGTGCAGGATTTTACTGGATTGTACAATTTGTTCATGAAGGAACATATATTAAGTAACTGCACAAATGAAAAGCTGCATCAGCATTTGGTAGACCTAGGTCTAATTTCTCCCCAAGAATTGGGAAAGAAGGCAGACCACTGGGTCAAGACTAGGGTGACAAGGACAACCACTGGGGGTGACCAAAGAAGGTGGTCACCAAACCTCCCCAGGGGAAAGGTGGTGAGAATCCCCAAGATAAGAAGTCTGAGTCTTCCAAAGGGCCCCAAAAACCTGTTCTGGGGGTGGGTCCCAAACTACTCCCTATGTGCCTCAACCCTATAGGGGAAGAACTTTGATCCCTTGAAGGCCTGGTGTAATAACTGTAAGAAGTTAGGACACCTAACTGTAGATAAATCTTGCCCCCACAACAAAGCCCCTAAGGCACCCAGTACAGCTACTCCTGGGGCAGCAAGTCTACAGATGGGAATCAGAAGAGTGCCCTGAGCAAATCTGGGGACACACTCAGGCGAGTCTAGTCTCACTAGGGGAAGTGGAGTTTGCCACTGTAGCTGTGTGGCCACCCAACTTAAAGAAATATTTACAATACCCCTGGGTGAATGGAACTAGGGTAGAAGCTCTGAGGGATACAGGTGCCAGTGTCACTATGGTGAGAGACACACTGGTTTCCCCTGAGCAATAATTGATTGGGAAAACCTACCCAGTCACCAATGCTGACAGTGTTACCACTAACCATCCAATGGCTATGGTGACATTAGGCTGGGGAGGGGTTACTGGCCTGAAACAGGTAGTGGTCTCTCAAAAGTTACCAGCTGCATGTCTGCTAGGAAATGATCTGGAAACCTCAGCCTGGGCAGAGGTTGAGCTAAAGGCCCATGCAGCCATGCGGGGCATCCCTGAATTGGTGTGTGTAAAAACAAGAGCACAGAGCAAAAGGCAGGGTGAAGAAATAGTGTTGGAGCCTGAAATGATGGCCCAACCTACCAAGAGAAAAGGAAAGAAGACTGGGGGACCAGCTTCTACAAAGCCACAAGAGCAGGACCCCTCTCCTCAGGGAGAGGACCGGGATACCCCAGAGGGAACTGAGCCCCTGGAGCTTGACCCTTACCAGGTTGAACTCTTGGGCCCAGGGGGACCCTCTAGGGAAGAGCTGTGCCAAGGACAGCAAGACTGTCCCATTCTTGACAGCCTGAGGCAGCAAGCTGTTCCAGAAGCCAAGGGAGATGTCAGTGGTACCCACAGAGTCTATTGGGAAGAGGGATTACTGTACACTGAGGCAAAGACCCCAATCCTGGAGCCACCAGGAGAGTGGTAGTGCCACAGAAATACAGGGAGTTCCTCCTAACTTTGGCTCATGACATCCCCTAGCTGGACATCTGGGCCAAACCAAAACTTGGGAAAGGCTAGTTAGCCACTTTTACTGGCCCCAGATGCACCAAAAGGTGAAGGAGTTTGTCAGCTCCTGTGTTACCTGTCAAGCCAGTGGCAAGACAGGTGGCCATCCAAAGGCCCCCCTGATACCACTACCTGTGGTGGGGGTTCCCTTTGAAAGGGTAGGTGTTGACATAGTGGGTCCACTGGAACCTCCCACAGCCTCAGGGAACAAATTCATACTAGTGGTAGTGGATCATGCCACTAGGTATCCTGAAGCTATTCCACTTAGGACTACTACAGCTCCTACAGTAGCCAAGGCCCTCATTGGTGTCTTCACCAGGGTAGGGTTTCCTAAGGAGGTGGTTTCAGACAGAGGTTCCAACTTCATGTCTGCTTACCTGACCCACATGTGGAAGGAGTGTGGGGTGCAGTACAAGTTTACTACACCCTACCATCCACAAACCAATGGCCTTGTTGAGAGATTCAACAAGACATTGAAAAGCATGATCATGGGACTCCTGAAAAACTCAAAAGGAGATGGGATGTCCTACTACCATGCCTGCTTTCAGCTTACAGAGAAGTGCCACAGAAGGGAGTAGGTTTCTCACCCTTTGAACTTCTGTTTGGCCATCCTGTGAGGGGACCACTCTGTCTTGTGAAGGAGGGCTGGGAGAGACCTCTCCAAGAACCCAAACAAGACATTGTGGACTATGTGCTTGGCCTAAGGTCCAGAATGGCTGAGTACATGGAAAAGGCATCCAAGAATCTGGAGGCCAGCCAGGAGCTTCAGAAGCACTGGTATGACCAAAAGGCTGCACTGGTTGAATGTCAACCTGGGCAACAGGTATGGGTTTTGGAGCCAGTGGCACCAAGGGCACTCCAGGACAGATGGAGTGGCCCTTACCCTATCCTAGAGAAAAAGAGTGAGGTCACCTACTTGGTTGACCTGGGCACTAGCAGGACACCCAAAAGGGTTATCCATGTGAACCGCCTAAAACTCTACAATGACAGGGCTGATATCACCATGCTGATGGTGACAGATGAGGAACAGGAAGCTGAGAGTGAACCTCTCCCTGATCTCCTCTCCCACAGCCCAAAAGATGGGTCAGTAGATGGAGTTGTCTTTTCAGACACCCTCACTGCCCAACAGCAGACTGACTGCAAGCAAGTCTTGCAGCAGTATGCTGGGCTCTTTTCTTTGACCCCTGGTCTGACAAACTGGTGTACCCATGATGTGGACACTGGTGACAGTGCACCTGTCAAAAACAAGATCTATCGTCAGTCAGACTAAGTTAAGGAAAGCATCAGAGCTGAAGTCAGCAAGATGCTGGAGCTAGGGGTAATTGAGCCCTCTGAGAGCCCCTGGGCTAGCCCAGTGGTTCTGGTCCCCAAACCTCATCAACAGGGTGAAAAGAGAGAGAGATGAGGTGTTGTGTGGACTATAGAGGTCTCAACTCTGTCACCAATACAGATGCACACCCTATCCCAAGAGGTGATGAACTGATAGACAGATTGGGTGCAGCCAAATACCTGAGTACCTTTGACTTAACTGCAGGGTACTGGCAGATTGGCATGGCCCCAGGAGCCAAACAGAAAACAGCATTCTCCACACCTGATGGGCACTATCAGTTCACTGTTATGCCCTTTGGTTTAAAGAATGCCCCTGCCACCTTCCAGAGGTTGGTGAATCAAGTCCTTGCTGGGTTGGAGTCCTTTAGTGCAGCCTATCTTGATGATATTGCTGTCTTCAGTTCCACCTGGCAGGATCACCTGGTCCACCTTGGGAAGGTTTTAAAGGCTCTGCAAACTGCAGGTCTAACTATCAAGGCATCCAAATGCCAGATAGGGCAGGGCACTGTGGTGTACTTGGGCCACCTGGTTGGTGGAGGCCAGGTACAACCCTTACAGCCCAAGATCCAGGCCATCCTGGACTGGGCAGCTCCAACAACTCAGACTCAAGTCAGGGCATTCCTTGGCTTGACTGGGTACTACAGGAGGTTTGTGAAGGGATATGGGTCCATTGTGACTCCCCTCACAGAACTCACCTCCAAGAAGATGCCAAAGAAAGTAAACTGGACAGTCAGTTGCCAAAAGGCTTTTGACACTCTGAAAGAAGCAATGTGCTCAGCACCAATTCTAAAAGCACCAGATTATGCCAAGCAGTTCATTGTGCAGACTGATGCCTCTGAGCTGGGGATAGGAGCGGTCCTATCCCAGACCAATGATGAAGGCCAAGACCAACCTGGTGCTTTTATAAGCAGAAGGCTTCTCCCCAGGGAGCAGCGTTGGAGTGCCATTGAGAGGGAGGCCTTTGCTGTGGTTTGGTCCCTGAAGAAGCTGAGGCCATACCTGTTTGGGGCTCACTTCCTAGTTCAAACTGACCACAGACCTCTCAGATGGCTAATGCAAATGAAAGGAGAAAATCCAAAACTGTTGAGGTGGTCCATCTCCCTACAGGGAATGGACTTTGAAGTGGAACACAGACCTGGCACTGCCCATGCCAATGCAGATGGCCTTTCCAGGTTCTTCCACTTAGACAATGAAGACTCCATAGGGCAAGGTTAGTCTCATCATCTTTCGTTTGGGGGGGAGTGCCATCTTTCTTGCCTGGTATGCCCCCACTTTTTGCTGAATTGCTGATGTGCTTTGACTGCGTGTGCCCTGGGCTCCTGCCAACCAGGTACCCAGGGCCTGTGTTCCTTCCCTAAAACTGCATTAATACCTACACCCAATTGGCATCCCTGGCCATAGGTCAGCCCCTAGTAAATGGTACCATGGGTACCCAGGGCACTGTGACCAAGGAAGGCCCCTAAGGGCTGCAGCACTCGTTGTGCCACCCTTAGGGACCCTGTACTTTTACACACACACACTGCACTTGCAGGCTGCGTGTCTTGGTGCAGAACAAAAGTGAAGAGTCGACATGGCACACATCCCTGTGTGCCATGCCTACAAACCACTGCCCTGGCCTAGGTCAGCCACCCCTCTAGCTGGGTGCACTATGCCAGTGGTGAGGGCACAGAGGCATGAGCCCTGTGCCCTACAGTGCCCAAGTCCATTCTCGGGCATTGTAAGTGCAGTGCTGCCATTAAGAGTATATGGTGCTGGGAGTCTGTCATTACGAACTCCACAGCACCATAATGGCCCCACTGAAAACTGAGACGTTTGGTATCAAACTTCTCAGCACATTAAACCCACACTGATGCCAGTGTGGGATTTAATGTAAAACGAACTCCAGAGGGCATCTTGGAGATGCCCCCTGAAACCAACCCGACCTCCAGTGTCCGGACTGAGTGGCTGCCCAGGCTGCCACCACCAGACCTGTTTCTGGACCCCTGGGTCGAGAGCCTCTGCTCTCAGGGGCCTGAAACAATGCGCATCCTGGGGCGAGGTGCCAAAGCCTCCTCCCCCAGGACGGGCAGGGGAAGCTTCAAAGGCCTGCCGCCTTTTGAGCTTCCCCAGACCATTTGCTGCTCCCAGCAAACTGGTCCCCACTGGTTCTACCCCCACTTCTGACCGGGAGAACCGGCGGGAAAACCAGAGGCAGGAAATGGGTTGTGCCCACCTCTGCCAACTCCACCCCTAAGGTGGGGGAGGCGAGGTGAAGCACAAACTCGAGTCCCCGCCATCTTGAGGATGGGGGACCCAGCCAACCAGGGACAGGCTCCTGCCCCCCTCCCACTGGAGAGTGGCAGAATAGGGGGTGTACCCACCACAGGGAAGGGACCCATTGGTCCCTGCCCTTACCTACCTGTAACCACCCCTAAATTCAGTATTTAGGGGCTCCCTGAACCTTCCTTCCTCAGTTCCAGATTCCAAAAACAAGAAAGAAGAACAAGAAACAAGAAGACCTGCCGTGCAGCTGCTCAAAAGAGGAAGACACCAACTGATTTGGCCCCAGCCCTACCGGCCTGTCGACCCTCGAACCTGCTCCTGCTAAACCCGGCGTCTCCAGTGGTCAGCACCCTCACAAACCCGGAGGACCTGACTGCCTTGTGACTCTAACCACCTGGGACTCCCAAGAGCAGTGGTACTGCTCAAAGCAAGCAACCAACCCCTAGTGCCAACCGGGAACCGCAAATCCTGCACCCTCTGCACCCGCCGAGCCCGGCCTGTGCCTGAGAGGGCAAATACCAGAGGACGTCCCCCGGCGACTGTGACCCAGAATCCAGCACCCAAGGGCCCTCCTCGACGCTCCTGACGACGCCTGCAGCCTCCGAACCAGTGACCCCTCCAACCGCGACCAGCCGAGGGTAAGATTTCCGACGCCTAAAGACACCCCTGCACCCGACGCCGCACGGCCTCCTGTGCCCAACTCCTGGATGCCTACCCTTCCCACAGCTTCCCAACTTACCCCTCGAAGTGGTGGTCGCACCTGAAGAATCACCGTCCCCGAGCTTGCAGTCTTTGTTCGTCACGCAGCTTTCCCATTGAAAACCATTGGGCGCCCGACGGCCCAAAAGCCCACTGCACCCGGCCGCCCCAGTGCCGCCGAGGGTGCACCAACTACCCTGTTCGACTTCCCCACTTGCCCTGAGCAAGTGACCAGGAGCTTTTCTCCCACAGCAGAGTGGCCTGCTAGCCAGCAGCCACCAACCAAAGGCCCCCTGCCGTCCATAGGATAACATTGGGCCTACTCACTCTGCACCCGGCCGCCCCTGTGCCGCTGAGGGTGTAACAACTATACTTACCTGACCCTGGGGGACCCCTGATTCTATGCCCAGAACCTTAACTCTGCCAGTGGAGTACTTACCCAAAAGCCGATAACTCACCTTTCTTCCATAGGGTAACATTGACTGGCTTCACTTGGAAATTCTTCTAAGTGTGGAGTTTCTCAACTTTAAAATATTCACCTAAAATCAACCGAGTAACGAAAGCGGAAATACTCACCTGCTATTAGGAGAGATCCCAGTGCCGGATCTTGGTGCCCAGCACTGACCCTGAAAAGTAATCACAACGTTACTTACCGCTAACTCAATTTTCTTCCATAGGGATCCATTGACTGGTTTTCTGTGAAATTTCTTCTAAGTGTCCACTTTTGAAATACCAAAATATTGCTTAAAAATCACAACAGTAGCGAATTCCGGTTTACTCACCTGTCATCAGGAGAGACCTCAGTGCTGCATCTTTTAGTCCAGTACTGACCCTGAAAAGTAATTTTACCGTACTTACCAGTAACTTGAAATTCCTTCCATAGGATATCATTGCCTGCTTTTTGCTGAAAAAGTTTCTAAGTGTCGATTTCTGAAACTTACAAACATTCTTTAAAAATCGTGCCAACAATACAAACGTAATTACTTTCCTGTTTTAGATAGATATCCCAGTGTTGAACCTGAGAGCCCAGCACTGGATTACAAAAGTAACGTAAACATACTTTACCTGTAAACTGAATTTCCTTCCATAGTATAACATTGGTAATTTTACCTAGAAAAGTTTCTAAGTGTCAACTTTTAAAATACAATAATATTCCTTAAAAATCACTACTGTAACCAAACGCTTTTACTCAACTGTTTACAGGAAGTGTCCCGGGACTGAATCCAAGATCCAGCCCTGTGGTTAGAAAAGTAATCCAAAAAGTAATTAATTGCATTTAACTAAAACTTTCCATTGAGCTCAATGTTGCATTGTGTTTGACATTGTGTTGCCTTTTGCACCAACTGTGACTACTATCATCAAAAGTCTATTGCCTATTTGTAAAGTGGTTAAACAAAGCATCTCATTCTGAGAAAGTATATTTTGATACATACTGTGGTTCTAAAATAAAAACAATTATATTTTTATACAAACAATTGGCCTAGAGTTCAGTTCTTGAGTGTGTGGTTTCATTTGCTGACTGAGTGTGTACAACAAATGCTTTACACTGTCCTCTGATACTGCCTTACTGCTCGACCAAGCTACCACTTTGGAGAGTAAGGTTATATCTAACTTTAGCCTCTGCCTTACCATTGGGGAACTGTGGACCCTATACACACTGTACCTTACTTTGGTGCAGTATATATAGAGCCACTTTCCTACAGCCGTAGAACACCTGACTTGGCCCCAAACCCACTGGCCTGTCAGTAGTCCTCATCAAAAACTGTGCCAAAGTAGACTCATCTAGCAGCTGTTGACTCCAGAAACTTGGGAGGACTGCCTGCCTTCAAAAAAGACTCCAGACCTCCCGTGAACAGCGGACCTGTTCAGAATAAACTCCAAAGAAAAGATTCTAAGTACTCTGGAACCGCCAAAACCCACAGCTGAACCAACCACTGCACCCATCGCCTCCGGCCCGAGTTGAAGTGGGCCAAAGGTGCCAACAAGGTTCTCCAGAGCTAGAGTCCATCGTGGTTTCACCCCTCCTGGACTCCCCAACATTGCATGCAGCCTCTGCACACAGGCCCCCTTTACAGCGACTGCTCCGGTAAGGAAAAACCAGACGCCTAAAGACCCCTCTGCACCTGGCGCCCCTGGGCCTTGGAGAAGAGGACCAAAGGTGTCCCCCCTTACCCAAGCATCGCAATGCCTGAGCCCACTTGGTGGTTCAGCCTGACTGACTTCCTAGCCAGAGCCTGCAGTGACTGATATCCATTAAATCCTATTGGCTCCCGATGCTGATTTGCGCCCTGCACCCGGCCGCCCTCGTGCCGCAGGTGGTGTACTGCTGGTGCTGCCTTCGACCTTGCCCACCACTCACCTTAACTCCTGGAGATGAATCCTGTAAGTCAATGTACTGTACCCGCTTTCTGAACTTTCTTTTCCTTCCATAGGATAACATTGCAGAAGTCAGAAATTGCACGGTGCTCACTTTTTTTAAGTGAAAAGATTTTATATTCAGAAACGTACTTGTAGGAAAGTGGGTTTCTGTTGCAGTGACCTCCCCACTGTTTGCCAGATTTCTGATGCACTTTGACTTGATGTGCCCTGGGTCCCTGCCAATCAGGTTCCCAGGACCTGTGTTCTTTCCCAAAGCTGTACCTTGTACCCCCTATTGACACCTCTCTGGCCACATGGCAGTCCCTTGTAAAAGGTACCATGGGTACCAAGGGCACTGTGACCAGGGAAGGCCTCTAAGCGCTGCAGCACATATCGTGCCACCCTTCGAGGCCCCCTACCCTGACACACACACACTGCCTTTGCAGGCTGCGTGTTTTGGTGCAGAAAACCATGCCTGCAATCCACTGTCTACCGTATAGGTAAGATACCCTTCTAGCTGGGTGCACTATACCACTAGTGAGGGTACAGTTGCATGAGCCATGTACCCCTACAGTGTCTAAGTCCATTCTTAGACATTGTAAGTGCAGTAAAGCCATAAAGAGTATATGGTCTGGGAGTTTGTCATTACGAACTCCACAGCACCATAATGGCTTTACTGATTTCTGGGAAGTTTTGAAGCAAACTTCTCCGCATAATAAACTCACACTGATGCCAGTGTGGTATTTATAATACCATGCACTCAGAGGGCACCTTAGAGATGCCCCCTGAAAAACGACCAGCCTCTGGTGGGTTCCCTGACTGGTACACACCAGCCTGCCACCATGGGACATGTTTCTGGACCCCTGGGGTGGGAGCCTTCGCTCCCTGAGCCCAGAAACAAAGCCTTTACTGGGCGGAGGTGTTCACACCTCCCCCAGGCCAGGAAGAGCCATCTGTGGCAGGAGAGCTTCAAAGGCCTTGCCGCCTTTGTAACGCGACCCCAGCCTCTCCTGCTATCAGGAGCAGGCCCCCTTCCTGTCTCACCCCCTTTTCGGCGGGAAGACAGGCGGGAAAAATTAGAGCAGCCCAGAAGGTGTGCCCACCTCTGCCAACCCCACCCCTCAGGTGGGGAGGCGAGGTGAAACCCACTCTTCAGTGGCCAACATCTTGCAAATGGCAGGCACTCTCCAATTAGTGTTGGGGATTGTGCCCACTCGCCCACGTGGGGTGAGCACACCAAGGGTGTACTTCACTCTAAGGTCAGTAGCCCATTGGCTACTGAATTCGAGACCCCTAAAACGCCCCCTAAATACAGTATTAAGGGAGCAGTCCTGAACCCAGAAGGCAGATTCCTGCAACCTACGAAGAAGGATGAAAGAAGTCGCCCAGCATAGGAGACTGCAGAGAAGTACTGACTTGGCCCCAGCCCTACCGGCCCGTCTGCAGTTTCCAGAGATCCTGCGCCAAGTCGCCTTGTCCTGCAGCCAGCGACCGCCAGAACCCCTGGGAGGACTGACTGCCTTCAACAAAGACCGGATCTCCTGTGAACAGCAAATTTGTTCAAAAGAATCTCCAAAGCAGACTCCTATCCTGCTGAAGACAAAGAACCCGATGCCTGGAACCACCACTCAACCCATCACCTACAGTCCGAGTGGCCCACCGGTCCCAGCGAGGTCCCCCAGCGCTGCAAAGTCCGAGTCCACCGTGGGTTGAGCCCTCCAGGACTTCCCGACATCGCTTACAGCCTCAGCACAGAGACCCCAACCGCAAGTAGCCCGGTAAGGTGAAATCAGACCTCAAAAGGCACCCCTGCATCCGGCCGCCCTGCGCCCTGGAGAAGAGGACCCGAGGTGCACCTACGTTCCCGAGCCCTCCAACTTACCTGCCCAGCTGTTGGTTCCCCCTGGAAGACTTCCTGGACCGAGCCTGCAGCCAAAACCGGCAACTCACATTGAAAACAGGGCACCCGACGCCAAATCTGCACCCTGCACGCGGTCTCCCCTGTGCAGCTGTGGGTGCACCTGGTGTGCTAAATCGGATCCCCCTTTGTTCTGAGCTTAACCCTTGGAGCATTGCTTCCTCAACCCTGGTGCTTGCCCGTGGGCAGCCACCAACCGAAGGCCCCCTAGGCCCATAGGCTAACATTGGGCCTCAGCACTCTGCACCCAGCTGCCCTAGTGTCGCTTAGGGTGTAACGAGAGTGCATCCTTGACCCTGGGGGAACCCTTGTTCTAACCCCAGAAACTCGACCCTCAAGACCGTTTACTTACCTGCAAAATGATAACCCCATTTTTCTCCGTAGGATTGCATTGACTGTTTTCCTCAGAAAAACTTCTAAGTGTTGAGGGTGTTTTGTATGGAAACCTAAAACTGTGTTTTGATAAACTGTTTTACTCACCTTTTAACCAGTAAATATCCCAGTGTGATATCTAGGCACATCACACTGAGTAGAAAAAGTAATCTGAAAAGTAATCAAAAGTAATTTCAACTGTAATTTATTTTTTGCACAAACTTGTAACAAAATGTATTATCATCCAGCTTGCCTGTTGATCAATCGGTCTGGAAAAGTACAATTCTATTTTCCTATACCAAGTCCTGCTTGGTTCTAAAAAAAAATACAACTAAAGAAATATTTTTACTGCACTCAATTGGTCTGAGTTCAGTCTTTAAGTGTGTGACATCATTTCTTACCTGAGTGTGTACAATAAATGCTTAACACTACCCTCTGATAAAGCCTTACTGCTTGCCCACACTACCACAAATAGAGAGTAAGGTATTATTTACTTTAACCTCTGTAAGCCTTTGGGATCCACTGGACTCTGTGTAAAGTATACCTTACTTTGGTATGGTATTTACAGAGCCAGCTTCCTACAGTACTTACCTAAACAATTTGTTCGAGGCATGTGAGCTGCAGAGCTCACACTGTGCATTAGATCGCCATCTGGTGTTGGGCTCGGATGCTTGCACTTTGTTGTTGTCTTCGAAGAAGTCTTTGTAGTCATGTGATAGGTGACTCCTCCTTTGGACAATAGTGCGCATGGGCATCGACTCCATCCTCAGATTGTTTTTTTCCGCCATCGGGTTCGGATGCAACTTCGACACTCCGGTTCGAAACTTGTTTTTTGCAACGTTTTTCACTTTTCAACACCTGGTACCGACATCGACATCTCGACGTCCCTTCCTCGATCTCCTTTCCAGCTGTTGACGCGGGCCGTTGGGCCCATCAACGCCGTAAGGCCTACTGCCCATGGAAAGGACGCCATTCCGAAAATGCCCCCAGTGTGGAGCAAAGTTTCCTCACAGAGACCACCACCAGGTCTGTAATCGGTGCCTCTCACCAGACCATAACGAGGCCACTTGTCCGGCCTGCGCCTCCTTCCGCTCCAAGAAGACCATCCGCGATCGTCGAGCCCGAAGGCACATCATGGCGCAAAGGTCCGCTCCGGAACCCGTCAACATCTTCGATGAGGGTCCCGATGTTCCGGAAGAAGACTCCGAAGACCTCGCTATCATCTCCGAGGCAGAGGACTCCGACAGTTCCATCCCTTCAGGGCAGCGTGTGAGTACTACTGCCCCTGCCCCAACCCTCCCTGCAAAATCGAAGGCACCGGTCAGCACTTCGCCTACGGGCCCCAGTCGAGACCGTAAACGTGCTTCGGACGCCCCGCCTCCGGGCTCGGCACCGAAGAAGAAAACAAAGCCTTCTAGTTCCTCGGCACTGACCAAACCACATGTGCCCGTTACACCGGCACCTTTGGCGCCGAAACACAAAGACCACCCGGCGCCGAAATCCAGTTCGGTCCCCAAATCCGCCTCCAAGCACGCGGATCCCTCGGCACCGAAACCGAAGCTACTCGACACACCCCTAAACTAAAGCCGGTCGAGCCTGTAGCTAAGCCGAAGGACGCCTCGACGTCTTCTAAAGCAAAGGAACATTTAAGAAGCCATCACCGCGTTCGGAACCGAAAAAGTCGGCGCCGAAAACTAATATTCAAGGGAGGAGCTGTTTACACCGGATCCCATCGATCCTAATCAACACAAGCTTTATATCAATCCTAAAACAGGACACATTTCCTCTGTGCCACGTCACAAGCCTGTCCCTCCAAAGAAGGACTCTTCCACTTCCCCTATGCCTCCTTCTTCCCCTATACCTCTCTCTAACACCCCTCCTCTCCACATCCCTATCACACCTCCTCAACCTGCGGATTCTCCCCCACATGAGTATGAGGACAACATGGGGTACGGGGATGACCCTCATTTATTTCTGGATCCCGATAATCCACCACAGGATGACTGGGGTTATAATGACCCCGCAGACCCTACAGACCTCCCCAGCCCTCCACCTTATCCCACAAAACCATCTCCACCAGATGATCACATAGGTTTTGGGCAACTCATACATAGGGCGGCCGTTTTCATGGGGTGCATATTCACACCGACCAACCAGAAGAAGACTTTCTTCTAGACACCTTTGAACGGTCTCAAAAAACTGTTCAAACTTTGCCCATGATCAAGGGTGTCATTAAACACGCACCTGAAATTTTTAACGACCCAGTCAGAGCCAGAATCCTTAATCCTAGAGTGGATAAAAAGTATAGACCTGCCCCCGATGACCCCACCTACATCAAAGGTCAGCTCCCCCTTGACTCACTGGTCGTTTCTAATGCCAGAAAACGCGCCAATTCCCAAACTTCAGGGATGCTCCGCCCCTGATAAAGAATCCAAATTGTTAGATTCCTCTGGCAAGCGCGTAGCTGCGCAAGCCACCAACATCTGGCGCATCGCTAACACCCAAGCTCTACTAGCTAGGTACGACAGGGCACACTACGATCAGCTAGAAACCCTCCTCCAACATCTACCTGATCAATACAAAACACAAGCCACTGACCTCATTCAGGAAGGCAAACTTATTTCAAATGCCTCCATTAAGTGCGCCTTAGACGCAGCCGACACCGCCGCTAGGTCAGTTAACACTAGCGTGCTTATCAGGCGACACGCCTGGCTTCGCATTTCAGGTTTTAAGCCAGAAGTCCAGACTACCATACTGAACCAGCCATTTAACCAAAACCAACTATTTGGTCCCGCTGTCGACACAGCACTAGAAAAGATGAAGAAGGATACTGACACTGCCAAATCAATGGGAGCATTGCAGTCCCCGCAGCAACGTGGCTCCTTTCGCCGCTCCTTTTACAGAGGGGCTCCAGGAACACCACCGCAGACAGTTCCTCTTCCTATCGAACAAACACCCAAACCTCTCCCAATAGAGGATACTTTAGGGGTGGTTACAGAGGCAACAACTCTAAGGGCAGAGGTCGAGGTAATAACAACACCCGTACCTCCACCACTCCCAAACAGTGACTTTCCTCCACTTCCCCCCGACCACAACACCCCTGTCGGGGGAAGGCTATCACAGTTCCTGCCTGTCTGGAACTCCATTACAACAGACAGGTGGGTGAGACAGATTATCCAACATGGCTACTGCCTGGAGCTAACAGCTACTCCCCCACCATACCACCCAGGCAGCGTCCAATGTCCACAGACCATCTTACACTTTTACAACAAGAAGGTACTTTCCCTGCTTCAAAAGCACGCCATAGAGCCAGTGCCTCTGCTACAGCAGGGCACAGGGGTTTACTCCTGTACTTCCTCATTCCCAAGAAGGACGGCACTCTCGGGCCTATTTTAGAACCTCAGACCTCTCAATCAATACATACACTCAGATCATTTTCACATGATCACTCTCCAACAAGTGCTTCCCTTACTACAACAACAAGACTTCCTTGCCACATTAGACCTCAAGGACGCCTACTTCCACATTCCCATACATCCTGCTCACAGGAAGTATCTACGGTTCAGTTCTCAATGGGCAGCACTACCAGTTCAAAGTACTCCCATTCGGAGTCACCACTGCTCCAAGAGTGTTTACCAAATGCCTTGCAGTAGTAGCAGCGCATCTACGAAGACAACAAATACATGTCTTCCCATACCTGGACGACTGGCTTATCAAAGCCAAATCATTCAACCAGTGTGTCCAACACACACACCAACGATACAAACATTACACAACTTGGGGTTCACAATAAACTATACCAAGTCCCACCTTCAGCCCTCCCATGTCCATCAATATCTGGGAGCCACAATAAACACTTCCACTGCTCTAGCTTACCCCAGCCCAGCCAGGATAGCCAGTATACAAACCCTTGTCCCCAGGTTTCAAATGCAACACTCTCTTCCAGCCAGAGTGTTTATGCAGCTCATCGGCATGATGGCATCCTGCATTTTTATCGTCCCTCATGCAAAACTTCAAATGCGTCCTCTACAAGAGTGCCTAGCGCGCCAATGGAACCAGGCTCATGGACATCTTACAGATCTGGTGTTGGTGGACAGCCGCATCATCGCTCTCTGCAGTGGTGGAACACCAACAATTTGTCCAAGGGGCGGCCGTTCCTAGAGCCGGTTCCACAAGTAGTACTAACCACGGACGCATCCCTTACAGGATTAGGGAGCACACCTGTTACATCATACAACACAAGGCAAGTGGACCACTCAGCAGAAGCTGCTCCACATCAATCACCTAGAGTTACTAGCTATATTCCTAGCTCTCAAGTCCTTTCAACTCCACGTACAAAACAAAGCTGTCCTGATCCGAACAGACAACATCACAGCTATGTACTATATACAAAAACAGGGGGGGACACACTCTCCACAACTGTCCCAACTAGCACAGGACATTTGGAGGTGGGCCATTCCACAAAACCTATACCTTCTAGCAGAACACCTACCAGGGGTTCACAATCAGATTGCAGATCTGTTAAGTCGACAGACACAACAGATTCACGAGTGGGAACTACATCCACAAGTTCTTGTACCTTTCTTCCAGATGTTGAACCAGCCAGACTTAGATCTGTTCGCCACACACCAAAACGCCAAATGCCCAACCTTCGCCGCCAGGTTTCCACACCCGCAGTCCAAGGGCAATGCGATATGGATGAACTGGTCCGGCAGATTTGTGTACGCTTTTCCACCGCTCCCACTCATCCCACTTGTAGTACGCAAGCTTCGACAACAGTCTCTCAAAATGATACTAGTAGCCCCTACATGGGCACACCAACACTACTGGAGCTATCAGTAGTCCCATACCAAAGACTACACCTCTCCCCAACAATGCTAACGCAGAGCCATGGAGAGATAATGCACCCAGATCCATCTCAGCTGAACCTTGCAATTTGGCTCCTGAAGTCCTAGAATTCGGTTACCTTAACCTACCCCAGACTGCATGGACGTTATAAAAGAAGCTAGACAGCCCAACTACCAGAGCCTGCTATGCAGCTAAATGGAAAAGATTACGCTATTTACTGCACTAATAATAACATCCAACCATTACAAGCCTCTACGCAAAACATCATTTGCTATTTGCTACATTTGCAAAGATGTAATCTTGCATACTCATCCATACGTCTGCACCTCGCAGCCCTTGCTGCTTACTTACAGAACAGACAACACTTCACTATTCAAAGTTCCCGCCATTAAAGCCTTTATGGAAGGCCTTAAGCGGATCATACCTCCCAGATTACCACCTTCCCCAGTGTGGAATCTTAATATAGTACTTACCAGGCTCATGGGTCCACCTTTCGAACCCTTACATAAATGTGAACTTCAATTCCTTACATGGAAAGTTGCGTTTCTAATTGCAATCACTTCTCTCAGGAGAGTCAGTCAACTACAAGCTCTAACTATACAAGAGCCTTTCTTACAAATGCATCATAAAAGGTAGTTCTCAGAACAAACCCAAAATTCCTTCCCAAAGTCATTTCGCCTTTCCACCTTAACCAATCAGTAGAACTACCTGTGTTCTTCCAAAGCCCAGATTCCGTGGCAGAAAGAGCTCTCCACACCCTAGATGTCAAAGAGCCCTTATGTATTACATTGACAGAACCAAATCCTTTCGCAAAACCAAACAATTGTTTGTGGCTTTCTCTCCACCACACAAAGGTAATCCCATCTCAAAAGCCGGGGTTGCAAGGTGGATTGTTAAATGTATCCAAATCTGCTACCAAAAAGCCAAACGCACATTATCAGTTCCCCTTAGAGCGCACTCAACACGCAAACTAGGGGCCTCCATGGCATTCTTAGGGAACATTCCCTAGAAGACATATGTAAGGCAGCCACGTGGTCTACAACACACACCTTCACTAAACATTATTGTGTTGATGTGCAAGCCAAGCAACAAGCTGCCGTGGGCCAAGCTGTCCTTAAAACCCTTTTTCAAACTACTGCAACACATACAGGTGACCACCGCTAGGGAGATACTGCTGTACTGTCTATGCACAGTGTGAGCTCTGCAGCTCACATGCCTCGAACGGAAAATGCTACTTACCAGTATGCATCTGTTCTTGGCATGTAGAGCTGCAGATCCTCACACGCCCACCCACCTCCCGGGACCTGTATGTGCTCCAGTCCTATCTTAATTAGATACACACACATGGACATCTCTTTTCTTTTCTACTAACTCCATCACTCCCCAATATGGCGAAAAACAATCTGAGGATGGAGTCGATGCCCATGCGCACTATTGTCCAAAGGAGGAGTCACCTATCACATGACTACAAAGACTTCTTCGAAGACAACAACAAAGTGCAAGCATCCGAGCCCAACACCAGATGGCGATCTAATGCACAGTGTGAGGATCTGCAGCTCTACATGCCAAGAACAGATGCATACTGGTAAGTAGCATTTTCCTTCTCCGATGCCTAAACATATATAAAGATACTGGCTATTTTTATAAATTGGTGTCCATCTCCTTTTTGAGTTGTTGTCATTTATTAATCATTGTGTATATTTGTAAATGTCTTGCACTCCTCTGTGTTAAGCCTAAGGCTGCTCGAGCACACGACCCCCCCCCCCCTAATCGAGCCCTTCAGATTGCATAGCAGACCCTGTCCACTCATAAGGAAACCCCTGGACTCTTTACACGGTATATCAGGTTCTTGATATATCGCATAAAGAGCCGGCTTCCAACAGGTAACGCTTCTTGGAATGTCTAAAGACGATACGGATATTAATGTGCAGGGGTTTGGTGCCTTTATTCAGCTGTCTCGTGCCAGGAGGAGGAACGGATATAGGTAATTTTGTTGCTTAAATGTGTGAAAAGTAAACTGATGATAACGTGCAGGAGCAGCGCATTTACTCAGCTGTCTTGTGTCTGGAGAAAGAAGGGATACAGGTAATCTTTTCTTGGAATGTCTAAAGATTAAACTGATATTAACTAGCAGGGGTGGTGCCTTTATTCAGCTCAGTCTCTCACGGAGTTTAGCAGAAACCTCTTGTGACCCATTTGCACGGGAGTTCTAGAACAAGAGGTGTTGCAGCTTGTTTAGAGTAACAAGGTGGGTAATCTGCAGTTAGATATAGCATCATCTGGAAAATGGATCACTGAAGTTAAGTAACTTATTCTTCTTAACTTGAAGCTCTAGCACCACTTTGTAGAATGACTATTTTACTGCAAATGAACGGACCGCAACCCTTGCTGCCTACACTTGTGCGTTCAACGCCAGTCCTTGTTTTCCACAGCAGGTTGGTGACTCGAGTGTGCCCTGTGTTTTGATGTCTCTCGATGCATTATTTCCTCTTTTCTCTGCAAAGATAGGTTTAGAACGGCTGTTCTTGTTTAAGTCACTTAGGGTCGTGACAATGGCAGTAGTTTATTTTAAGGCAATACAGGTGTGGTATTGCTGGGTCTGCAAACCCAGGGCAGCAGAACCTGGTCCAAATAAGGTCTTTCCGCTCTGATCTGAAGAGTCGCTGGGTCCTGTAGTTATGATGGTGTGTACAAGTGACAAGTTGAGCAACCCTTTCCTCCGGTGGCTGGAAACCTGATATCTCTGAAACCAATAACTGGGTACCTGGGAGAGAGGAGTAGGTTGTGCTTGGGTCAACACAGTTCAGCCATATTCCCATAATGGATAGTTAGGCCTCTGTGTTCCCTTCTTTGCCTCGGAGTACACACCTGATGCTGGGGTAGGCTCACTCTTGCTGGCCTCTAAATCCGTTCATACTTGTTGCTGCTATGATTGTTCATGTTCAGAAGTGGAAGAAAGCAAACTCCTTCCTCTTTACCAGCATCTTCAGAGTCCATCCTCTGTTACTGCTCTCTATAGTGGATGCCTGGAACAAGATGTGCCTGTTTCCCTTCACGCAAGCTCTAGTGCTGTGTCTGAGCTCTCCTCCTTAGTCTTAAGCATTTTGTCAGGCTCGTGACTTGGTGTCTCTCTGTCACAGTACCAGCCCTATGAGAAAAAGATTCCGCTTCTCATCTGAGCTCCCAGATGCAGACCTAGAGTTTTCGGAGGTTGTGGCTCTCCCGTTTGTGGGGGTAGGAAGGGGCTGGACGGCTCTACTGGATTTCTTTGAGTCTTGACACTTTATTGCCAGTAGTTGTAAACTATTACATAGGCGTAGAGTAGGAAACTGGGACAAGAAGTTCAATTGTGTGTCCTTACTCTGTGAGATAGTGCTTTATTTGAGTGGAATATTGCTGGAATGTGCTTTGAGTTTTTGGTACACTGATCCTGTTTTATACAGAGCCATTTTTCATGGACAAATAAAACTGTATGAAAAACTTCTTCGGCGGCTGTGAGAAGTGATTCTGTCAGCAGAGCTTGTCCCAAACGTATCAAGGCGAAGGAAGTCTGTGTCTGCCATTAACATCTGAAGATGAAACCTGTGGAAGTTTAAAATTAATAAAAAAAGATGAAGCAGTGAGATTTCCGTTGTCTTATTCAGCAGCTGCCAAGGAGCCGGGTGCCGGTATTACCCTCTCCCCATAGGGAAGTTAACGTGGGTTTTAATAGATCACAATACAGTTTGCATATATTGCACAAATGATACACAGCCAATCAGAGCTAGTTGCTTGTTCTACTTACTTATCTAATCATTAATCAGAATAAGCTATAAATGGGCATTACCTTATGAAATCGGCAAGAGGCGCATAGGTACAGCTTGTTACGTACACTTGTAACTTGGTCCTTTCTCAAGGCCTTGCGGTTACAGCAAAAGCACAGACAGTTCAAGTGCACTTAAAGGTCAGTGGCTGTGCACCTTCTGCACGCTCACTCCTATTCAGTGTCACAAAATGGAACTCGGAATAAAATGGGCTCCATATTCCTTCCTTGGTCACTCAGTAGGGTCATTTAATCAAGTGCAATGGCCATCATTTTCCTTGATTCCTGCTCAATGGGAGGCTTTGCTCTGTGCTTCTGCTCCGTGGGAGGCTTTGCTCGGTGCTTCTGCTCCGTGGGAAGCTCTTCTCGGTGCTTCTGCTCTGTGGGAAGCTTTTCTCGGTGCTTCTGCTCCGTGGGAAGCTCTTCTCGGTGCTTCTGCTCCGTGGGAAGCTCTTCTCGGTGCTTCTGCTCCGTGGGAAGCTCTTCTCGGTGCTTCTGCTCCGTGGGAAGCTCTTCTCGGTGCTTCTGCTCCGTGGGAACCTCTTCTCTGTGCTTCTGCTCCGTGGGAACCTCTTCTCTGTGCTTCTGCTCCGTGGGAAGCTCTTCTCGGTGCTTCTGCTCCGTGGGAAGCTCTTCTCGGTGCTTCTGCTCCGTGGGAAGCTCTTCTCGGTGCTTCTGCTCCGTGGGAAGCTCTGCTCTCTGCTTCTGCTCCGTGGGAAGCTCTGCTCTCTGCTTCTGCTCCGTGGGAAGCTCTGCTCTCTGCTTCCTGGGCCTACACAGTTTAGTTGGGATGCATCATGGTACAACTGTCTTTATTATGCAGAGAAGTACCAAGATATCCAGTCCTATCAGTATTGCTTCCAATCTCCCATGTGCCCCATTCATCCAACCAGGCAGCCATGGAGTCCCACCATTCTCCTTTCTGTAGATTTCCTTCTTCACTTATCTGATGGATTTTATCAAATGCCTGTCTAATGCTGCCACTGTTGTCCGGTATGTAGGCACAACACTTTTGGCCCACTATCTAACATATTCTGCCTACCTTAACAAGCAAAATATTGATGTTTTGTTCCGTATATGTACGACCCTCATTGCAGAACTCTTCGGTCAGTGTGCCGCTCCCCTGCTGCTGCGATAGCTTGCGGGTATTTGAGACTCTGTCATAGTGCCCATTTGCATTGCATCATACCCGCTGTTCCGGACTGTCATAAAGTGGGTTTCTATTGCAGTATCTCCTCCCCCCTCCCCCCCCCCCCACACACACACACACACACACACACTTTTTGCCTGGCTTTTGATGCAACTTTGACTGTAGAGTACTGGGTCCCAGATGTCCAGTATCCCTGTACCAGTGTTCTTTCCCTAAAACTGTACCATGATTGGCAGCTTCAGACCCCCCAGTAAGTTCCTAGTAAATGTTACCCTGGTGCCTAAGGCATGGGGACTGAAGAGGGTCCCCCTAGGGACCCTTCTCCAGGACCTTGATGACTGCCATTGCAGCCTGCATGCCTTGGTGCAGACAAAAATGAAAATAGTCTACATGGCACCCTCTAGCAGGCCTTAAAAGCCTTAAGGCAGGATGCACTATATCTCAGGTGTGGGTATATGTGTGAGCAGATATGCCCCTACAATATCGAAGATATTCTTAAATACTGGAAGTGCCAATGAAGCCACTGAGTACATGGGCTGGAAACTAGACAACACGAGTTCCCAAGCATCATGATGGCTTAACTGAACCCAAGGGTGTTTAGTACCCAACAACTCCTCTTAATAAATCCACACTGATGCCAGTGTGGGATTTATTGAAATGTACCCAGAGGGCACCTCGGAGGTGCCCCCTGTAGGAAAGTGGGTTTCTGTTGCAGTAACCCCCCCACTACTACTACTACTACTGATGCACTTTTTCTTGGTGTGCCCTGGGTCCCTGCCAATCAGGTTCCCAGGGCCTGTGTTCTTTCCCCAAAACTAACCCAATTGGCATCTCTGGCCACAGGTCAGCCTCTGGTAAATGGTACCACAGGTACCCAGGGCCCTGTGACCAGGGAAGACCTCTAAGGGCTGCAGCACTTATTGTGCCACCCTGAGAGGCCCTGCACCTTTTCACACACACACACTGCCTTTGCAGGCTGCGTGTCTTGGTGCAGAACAAAGTGAAGAGTCGACAGGGCACACATCCCTGTGTGCCCTGACTAAACAACCCACTGCCCTGGCCTAGGTCGGTCACCCCTCCAGCTTGGGTGCACTATGCCAGTGGTGAGGGTACAGGTGCATGAGCCCTGTACCCCTACAGTACACGAGTCCATTCTTGGGCATTGTAAGTGCAGTGCTGCCATTAAGAGTATATGGTGCTGGGAGTTTATCATTACGAACTCCACAGTACCATAATGGCTACACTGAAGACTGGGAAGTTTGGTATCAAACTTCTCAGCACATTAAACCCACACTGATGCCAGTGTGGGAGTTAATGAAAAATGCACACAGAGGGCATCTTTGAGATGCCCCCTGAAAAGCGACCAGCCTCTGGTGGGTTCCCTGACTGGTACACACCAGCCTGCCACCACGAGACATGTTTCTGGCCCTCTAGGGTGGGAGCCTACGCTCCCTGAGCCCAGAAACAAAGCCTTTCCTGGGCGGAGGTGTTCACACCTCCCCCAGGCCAGGAAGAGCCACACCTCCCCCAGGCCAGAAAGAGCCATCTGTGGCAGGGGAGCTTCAAAGGCCTGGCAGCCTTTGTAATGCGACCCCCAGCCTCTCCTGCTATCAGGAGCAGGCCCCCTTCCTGTCTCCCCTCCCTTTCGGCGGGAAGACAGATGGGAAAAACTAGCCAGCCCAGGAGGTGTGCCCACCTCTGCCAACTCCACCCCTCAGGTGGGGGAGGCGAGGTGAAGCCCACTCTCCAGTGCTCGCCATCTTGCAGATGGCAGGCACTCCCCAATAAGGACTAGGGATTGTGCTCACTCCCCCACGTGGGGTGAGCACACCAAGGGTGTAGTCACCCTAAGGTCAGTAGCCCATTGGCTACTGAGCTCAAGACCCCTAAAACGCCCCCTAAATGCAGTATTTAGGGGGCAGCCCTGAACCAGGAACTCAGATTCCCGCAACCTACGAAGAAGAAGGACTAAAGACGCCCAGCAGAGAAGACTGCAGAGAACAACTGACTTGGCCCCAGCCCTACCGGCCCGTCTGCAGTTTTCAGAGATCCTGCGCCAAAAGTCGCCTTGTCCTGCAGTCAGCGACCTCCAGAACCCCTGGGAGGACTGGCTGCCTTCAACAAAGAAGGGATCTCCTGTGAACACCAGTTCTGTTCAAAAGAAACTCCAAAGCAAGACTCGGAGCCTGCTGAGGACAAAGAAACTTGACGCCTGGAAACACCACTGCGCCCGTCGCCTACGGCCCGAGTTCGAGTGGCCCACCGGTTCCAGCGAGGTCCCCCAGCGCCCCAGAGTCCGAGTCCACCGTGGGTTGACCCCTCCAGGACTCCCCGACGTCGCCTGCAGCCTCTGCACGGAGACACCCCCCAACCACGTGTGGCCCGGTAAGGTGAAATCCGACTTCAAAAGACACCCCTGCATCCAGCCGCCCTGCGCCCTGGAGAAAAGAACCCGAGGTGCATCTACGTCCCCGAGCCCTCCAACGTACCTGCCCAGCTGTTGGTTCCTCCCAGAAGTCTTCCTGGACCGAGCCTGCAGCTAAAAACCAAAACCGAAAATCCCCATTGAAAACAACAGGGCACCCGACGCCAAAACAGCACTCTGCACCCGGCCGCCCCAGCGCCGCTGAGGGTGCACCTTTTGTGCTGCCTTGTTTCCCAATTTGCCCTGACCTAAACCCTAGGAGCTTTGCTCCCACAGCCATGTGGCCTGCTTGCCAGCAGCCACCAACTGGAGGCCCCCTATCCTCCATAGGATAACATTGGGCCTCAACACTCTGCACCCGGCCGCCATAGTGCCGCTGAGGGTGAAACAAAAGTGCATCACTGACCCTGGGGGACCCCTGAGTCTAACCCCAGAACCTTAACTCCCACAGACGATTACTTACCTGTAAACCGATAACCTGTTTTTCCTCCATAGGATAACATTGACAATTTTTCTTCCAAAAAACGACTAAGTGTGGAGTTTTGAAAACTAAAGATTCTTTAAAAATCGCACGAATAACCAAAACGTGTTTTCTCACCTGTTTGCAGGAAATGTCCCAGTGCTGAATCTAGGTATCCAGCACTGAGTTAGAAAAGGAACGTGAAAAGTAACTTGCCTGCGATTTACTTACAAAGCCTATTCATTCCCATGTACTGTATTTGCTAAGTGTTGCTTACTACTGCTCCCCTGTAAATCAAACAAAGTACAATTTCTATTGCATTTTCAAACTGTTCGACATTCAGTAACTTATTACTACAAAGTATTTTATGCTTACCTGCGCCAGGCTTGCTTGGTTCTAAAATAAACAACAGTATATTTTTTCATACAAAAACAATTGGCCTAGAGTTCAGTTCTTGAGTGTGTGAATTCATTTGCTGACTGAGTGTGTACATCAAATGCTTAACACTGTCCTCTTATACTGCCTTACTGCTCGACCAAGCTACCACAAGTAGAGAGTAAGGTTCTATCTAACCTTAACCTCTGCCTACCTTTGGAGTCACCTGGACCTTATACACACTATACCTCATTTTGGTGTAGTATATATAGAGCCAGTTTGTTACACCCCCTTAAAACCTACCAAACCTTTTATGGTCTGACTGGCTTTAGGCAACCGGCCACCACGAGACAGGTTTCTGGACCCTTGGGTCGAGAGTCCCCGCTCTCTGAGGCCAGAAACAAAGCCCACCCTGGGCAGAGGTGTCACCCCTCCACCCCCAGGATGATCACAGTGCTCGAGAGGGTAGCTTCAAAGGCCTGGCCGCCTTTGTAATGTGATCCCTTCCTCTGCTGCTAGCAGCGATGGCCTCCCCCGTTTCAAACCCTCACTCTTGGAGGGAGAACTGGTGGGAAAACTAAGGTAGAGTAGGAGGTGTCGCCCCTTCCCCCAACTCCACCCCTCGGGTGCTGTAGGCGAAGTTAATCTCACTTTTTAGTGCCCACCATCTTCAAGATGGAGGGACGTATCCGATCTGGGATAGGGCTATGCCGCCCTCTCACAGAAGGGTAGTATAATAGTGGGTGTGGACACCCCAGGTATGGAACCTATTGGTCCCTACCTGGTACTAACTACCCTGTAATTCCCCTAAATATAGTATTTAGGTGGCTCCCCCATACTCTGAAATCAGAATCCTAACGCCCTAAGATAAGCCGGACACTACAGCGTTGCGCCAGCACAGAAGACTGCAAATACCAACTGACTTGGCCCCAGCCCTACCGGCCTGTCTGCAGCCCTCTGCGATCCTGCGCCAAAAGCAGACCTGTCCTGCAGCCCAGCGACCTCCAAAGCTTTGCGAGGACCGCCTGCCTACGACAAAGATCGAGATCTCCCGTGGACAGCGGACCTGTCCAGAAGAAACCAATTTTTAAAAAAACTCAGCCCGCAAGACAGCCTCCAGACCCACCTCTGCACCCGATGCCCTTGGCCCAAGTGGCCCACCGGTCCTGCAAAGGTTCACTAGTGTTTCAGAGCCAGAGTCCACTGTGGGCTGACCCCTGCCGGACTGTACTTCAACACCTGAATCCTAAGGCCCCCCACCTTGACCACGACCTTCCGGTTAGGCTGGTCCAGACGCCAAAGGACACCCCTGCACCCGAGGTCTCTGGGCCTTGGGGTTCTTGACCAACGGTGTCCCTATGTCCCCTAGCATCATAACTTACCTGGGCAGCTGTGGGTTTTCTTCGAGCAGCCTCCTGCTGTCAGTACCTTGTAAAAGGTACTAAGGGCACTGTGGCCAGGGAAGGCCTCTAAGGGCTGCAGCACTTTTTGTACCACCCTGGACGGACACGGACACCCACCCACACGGACACACCCCCCCCCTCTGTGTGCAATGCCTACAACCCACTGCCCTGGCATAGATCAGCCACCCCTCTAATTGGGTGCACTATAACAGTGGTGAGGGTACATGTCCATGAGCCCTGTACCCCTAGAGTGTCTAGACCAATTCTAAGACATTGTAAGTGCAGTAATGCCATTAAGAGTATATGGCTTTACTGAAAACTGAGAAGTTTGGTATCAAACTTCTCAGCAC
Source organism: Calotriton arnoldi (assembly GCA_963921515.1). Taxonomy (NCBI): domain Eukaryota; kingdom Metazoa; phylum Chordata; class Amphibia; order Caudata; family Salamandridae; genus Calotriton; species Calotriton arnoldi. Next base: position 1,038,310 of record CAWUFW010004326.1, read on the forward strand.
ATTAAACCCACACTGATGCCAGTGTGGGATTTAATGAAAAATGCACTCGGAGGGCATCTTGGAGATGCCCCCTGAAAAACGACTAGCCTCTGGTGGGTTTCCTGACTGGTACACACCAGCCTTCCACCAGGAGACATGTTTCTAGAGCCTGGGATGGGAGCCTTTGCTCCCTGAGCCCAGAAACAAAGCCTTTCCGGGGCGGAGGTGTTCACACCTCCCCCCGGCCAGGAAGAGCCATCTGTGGCAGGGGAGCTTCAAAGGCCTTGCCGCCTTTGTAATGCGACCCCCAGGCTCTCCTGCTATCAGGAGCAGGCGCCCTTCCTGTCTCCCCTCCTTTTCAGCGAGAAGACAGGTGGGAAAAATTAGCCAGCCCAGAAGGTGTGCCCACCTCTGCCAACTCCACCCCTCAGGTGGGGGAGGCGAGGTGAAGACCACTCTTCAGTGCCCACCATCTTGCAGATGGCAGGCACTCCCCAATCAGGATTAGGGATTGTGCACACTCCCCCACGTGGGGTGAGCACACCAAGGGTGTAGTCACCCTAAGGTCAGTAGCCCATTGGCTACTGACTTCGAGACCCCTAAATACAGTATTTAGGGGGTGAAGACAGATTCCCACAACCTACAAAGAAGGACGAAAGAAGACGCCCAGCAGAGGAGACTGCAGAGAAGAACTGACTTGGCCCCAGCCCTACCGGCCTGTCTGCAGTTTCCAGAGATCCTGTGAAAAAAGTCGCCTTGTCCTGCAGCCAGCGACCTCCTGAACCCCTGGGAGTACTGACTGCCTTCCACAAAGACCAGATCTCCTGTGAACATCGGCTCTGTTCAAAAGAAACAGCCAAGAAAGACTCCGAGTCTGCTGAGGACAAAGAAACCAGACACCTGGAACCACCTCTGCACCTGACGCCTACAGCCCGAGTCAGAGTGGCCCACTGTAAAACTGGCTCTATATATACTACACCAAAATGAGGTATAGTGTGTATAGAGTCCAGGTGACCCCAGAGGTAGGCAGAGGTTAAAGTTAGATAGAACCTTACTCTCTATTTGTGGTAGAGTGGTCGAGCAGTAAGGCAGTATCAGAGGACAGTGTTAAGCATTTGTTGTACACACTCAGTCAGCAAATGAATTCACACACTCAAGAACTGAACTCCAGACCAATTGTTTTTGTAAAAAAAATATACTGTTTTATTTTAGAACCAAGCAAGCCTGGTACAGGTAAGCATGAAAATACTTTGCAGTAAAAAGTTGCTGAATATAGAACAGTTTGAAAATGTAATAGAAATTGTACTTGGTTTGATTTACAGGGGATGCAGTAGGTTGCAACACTTAGCAAATACAGTACATTGGAATGAATAGGCTTTTTCAGTAAATTACAGGTAAGGTACTTTTTACGTTACTTTTCTAACTCAGTGCTGGATACCTAGATTCAGTACTGGGACATTTCCTGCAAACAGGTAAGTAAATACGTTTTGGTTATTCGTGCGATTTTTAAAGAATATTTTTTAGATTTAAAAACTGCACACTTAGAAACTTTTTGGAGAAAAAGTGTCAATGTTATCCTATGGAGGAAAAACAGGTTATCGGTTTGTAGGTAAGTAATCGACTGTGGGAGTTAAGGTTATGGAGTTACTCAGGGGTCCCCCAGGGTCAGTGATGCACTTTTGTTTCACCCTCAGCGGCACTAGGGCGGCCGGGTGCAGAGTGTTGAGGCCCAATGTTATCCTATGGAGGATAGGGGGTCTCCGGTTGGTGGCTGCTGGCAAGCAGGCCACTGGGTTGTGGGAGCAAAGCTCCTAGGGTTTAGGTCAGGGCAAATAGGGAAGCAAATTAGCACCAAGGGTGCACCCTCAGCGGCAGTAGGGCGGCCGGGTGCAGGGTGCTGTTTTGAGGTCGGGTGCCCTGTTTTCATTGGAGCGCCTCCGATTAGAAGAAAAACTGCAGGCTCGGGGAAGAGGATCTTCTGGGTGCGACCACCACTTCGAGGGGTAAGTTGGGATGTCTTGGGTTGGTTAGGCACCGTTGGTTTGGGCACACAAGGCGGTGGGGCGTCGGGTGCAGGGGTGCCTTGGGACGTCGGAAAGTCTTACCCGCTCTGGTCGCGGTAGAGTTGATCCTCTGGATTGAGGCTGCAGGCGTCGACTGGAGGCTTGAGGCAGGTCAGGAGTCGCCGGATCTCTGGTCAGGATCGCCGGGGTGACGACCTCGTGGTGTTTTTCCACTCGAGCTCAGGCTGGGTTCGGGGGGTGCAGAGTGGGCTGGATTCGCGGTATCCGGCCGGAGCCAGAAGCTGCAGTTTGAACAAGTTCGGTGTTCACGGGAGAAGCAGGCTTGGAAGTGAAGGCAGGCAGGTCCTCCGGGGTTTTTGAATTTGCTGGCTGCAGGACACCGGGATTTCGCAGGAGCAGGGTCGAGGGGAGACGGGCCTGTAGGGCTGGGGCCAAGTCAGTGGGCGTCGTCCTCTTGTTAGCTCTGCACGGCTCTTCGTCCTTCTTCTTTTCTTGTTTCTTGTCTGGATCTGAGGAAGCAAGGTTCAGGGTGCCCCCTAAATACTAGATTTAGGGGCGTTACAGGTAGGTAAGGGCAGGGACCAATGGGTCCCTTCCCTGGAGTGGGTACACCCCCTATCGTGCCACCCACCAGTGGGAGGGGGGCAGGAGCCTGTCCCTGGTTGGCTAGGTCCCCCCCATCCTCAAGATGGCGGGGACTGAGAGTTGTGCTTCACCTCGCCTCCCCCACCTGAGGGGTGGAGTTGGCAGAGGTGGGCACACCTCTTTCCCTCACTTGTTTTTCCCGCCGGTTCTCCTGCACAAAGTGGGGGGGTAGAACCAGTGGGGACCAGTTGCTGAAAGCAGCAAATGGTGTTGGGAGGCTCACAAAGGCGGCATGCCTTTGAAGCTTCCCCTTCGTGAACCCTGCCCATCCTGGGGGTGGAGGCTTGGCACCTCGTCCCAGGATGTGCATTGTTTCAGGCCCCCGAGAGCAGCAGGCTCTCGACCCAGGGGTCCAGAAACATGTCGGTGGTGGCAGCCTAAGCAGCCACTCAGTCAGGTCACTAGAAGTTGGTCGAGTTTCAGGCGGCATCTCGAAGATGCCCTCTGTTGTGCATTTTACATTAAATCCCACACTGGCATCAGTGTGGGTTTAATGTGCTGAGAAGTTTGATACCAAACTTCCCAGTCTTTAGTGTAGCCATTATGGTGTTGTGGAGTTCGTAATGACAACCTCCCAGCACCATATACTCTTAATGGCAGCACTGCACTTACAGTGCCCAGGAATGGACTTGGGCACTGTAGGGGTACAGGGCTCATGCACCTGTACCCTCACAACTGGTATAGGGCACCCAGCTAGAGGGGTGATTGATGTATGCCAGGGCAGTGGTTTGTGGGCATGCACACAGGGATGTGTGCAATGTCGACTGTTCACTTTTTTCTGCACCAAGACACGCAGCCTGCAAAGGCTGTGTGTGTGTGTGTGTGTCGGTTTACAGGACCTCTAAGGGTGGCATAATAAGTGCTGCAGCCCTTAGAGGCCTTCTCTGGTCACAGTGCCCTGGGTACCTGTGGTACCATTTACCAGGGGCTGACATGTGGCCAGAGATGCCAATTGGGTTTAGGCTTCAATGCAGTTTTAGGTAAGGAACATAGGCCCTGGGCACCTGATTAGCAGGAGCCCAGGGCACACTCAGTCAAAAAACATTAGCAATTCAGCAAATAGTGGGGGCATACCATGCAGAAAGAGGGCACTTTCTCACACCCACCGGTCCCAGCGAGGTGCTCCAGAGTCCGAGTCCACCGTGGGTTGACCCCTCCAGGACTCCCCGATGTCGCCTGCAGCCTCTGCACGGAGACCCCCCCCCAACCATGAGTGTCCCGGTAAGGTGATATCCGACCTCAAAAGACACCCCTGCATCCAGCCGCCCTGGAGAAAGGAACCCGAGGTGCACCTACGTCCCAGATTCCTCCAACTTACCTGCCCAGCTGTTGGTTCCTCCTGGAAGTCTTCCTGGACCGAGCCTACAGCTAAAAACCAAAACCGAAAATCCCCATTGAAAACAGGGCACCCGACGCCAAAATAGCACCCTGCACCCAGCCGCCCCAGCGCCGCTGCGAGTGCACTATGTGTGCTAAACCGGATCCCCCTTTGCCCTGAGCCTAACACCAGGAGCTTGGCTCCCACAACCTTGTGGCCTGCTCGCCAGCAGCCACCAACCGGAGGCCCCCTATCCCTCATTGGATAACATTGGGCTTCAGCACTCTGCACCCGGCCGCCCTAGTGCCGCTGAGGGTGTAACGAGAGTGCATCCTTGACCCTGGGGGAACCCTTGTTCCAACCCCAGAAGCTCAACTCCAAAGACCGATTACTTACCTGGTAACCGTTAACTTAATTTCTCTCCATAGGAACCTATTGACTATTTTTCTCTGAAAAATGTTCTAAGTGTGGAGTTGATTTGTATGGAAACCTGAAAAATAACAATTGTGCAAAACTGATTTTACTTACCTTTTCTCTAGGAAATGTCCCAGTGTGATATCTAGGCATATAGAATCCAAGTTCAAAAGTAGATGTTCCAACACACCATTTATTGTGGGGGGCATTTTAAAACTACACAGGAACTGTTCCAAAAAACACTTAGTCCAGTGATAGAAATTTACAAGGCTCAGGCTAGACCTGCTGCCCTCTATGGAGCAGAACTTTGGGGCCATTGTACAGTGTATCCGCTAACCAGAACAGAGAATACCTTCATTAGACAGCTTTTGAGGCTCCCCAATAGTACCCCATTAACACCTCTCCGTCTAGATCTTGGGGTTAGGCCGATATCGGAAGAGGTGGCCCTCAGGCCTCTCCTCTATTGGCGTCGCCTCTGGAGCACCCCGGAGCTATCTGCCTACAGAGAAGAATTAACTGATGTCATGGGCATGCGAGGCTCTGGGAGGATAACCTGGTTGACCAACATTAGGAATATCTGTAGGGGCCTGGGGAGGGGCGACTTATGGAACAATGCGGAGGTCACATCTCTATCATTATCAAGAAAGACCCTGATGGAGAGCTATAGAGCGGACAAGCTCAATGAGCTTGAACAAAGAGTTACCGCCGGCCGTCTAACCGTGGAATTTTTGGCTATAAAAAATATTTCTAAACTTGAACTGGTACTGGATGTAATCCAGCCCCTACTCGCTAAAAAACTGTATGTCCAGTTCAGGCATGGAGTCCTCCCGTTACGCACCTTTACTCGAAACTGGGAGGGGACCTCAAACAGGGGTTGCCCGGCCTGCAACTATCCCGACGAATCGGAGTTGCATGTGTTATTTGTTTGCAAGGGGTACAGAAAGGCCAGAGCACGTTGGTTACTCCAACTCTGCAGAATCTGGGGACACGCCGCTGTTCTGAAGCCTATAGGATACTCAAAACAAATATGCAAATGCCCATTGTTTACTCTATCTCACGCTTCTTATTCAATATGTGGTGTACCCGAAGGGCTATCCTTCTGTCCCAGCAAAATGATAGTCCAGAAACACCATGAGTGAGTTAAATAGTGCATTGGTCTGGCTGTACCTAGGGATAATGGTGGGGCTTCACTATTGACTGTATTGTATCACTTGCCTTTTTAAGTTTTATTTAAAAAAAAAAAAAAATTGTACATATCCGATGAAACTATGTACTTTTAGTTCTTGTCTTTTTATTGACGCTTTTATGGCATTTGATTGCCGAAATAAAGTTTTTATGAAATGAAGATTATCGTAATCTCGTTGACTTCATGAGTTGTACATAGTCTTCATGTAAATCCATAGTAAATGAGGCCATTTCGAAAGCAAGCGTGCTTTCTAAAATGCCTCATTTACTATGGATTTACATGAAGAATATGTACAACTCATGAAGTCAATGAGATTACGATAATACATTCCACAATAAATGGTGTTGGAACATCTACTTTTGAACTTGGATTCTATTGGTTAAAAAGTTTTTCCAATTGGATTTCAGGCAGTGCACTCTGAGGGACACTACCCAGCGGGGAAGTGCAACAGTGTTCAGTATCATACACCCAGGTTTAGAGGGTGATACCTCGGTGCACGCCCTTACAGTTTTTTACATTGAAGATATCATCTTTAAAAATCTTTTTTGAAACAAACGGTGTGCAGGATCCAATACCCGTTGATATCTAGGCATATCACACTGAGTAGAAAAAGTAATCTCAAAAGTAACGTAAAAGTAACTTACCTGTAATTTTCATTGCAAAGTCAATACAAAGTATATGTTCAGCATTTCACAGTATTGCATTACCAGTAATTCAAACTGTAACCATTTCAAAGTACATTTACAATTGCATTTCAAACTGTATATTTACTGCAAAGTATTTATCAACTTACCTGTGCCAGGCTTGCTTGGTTCTAGAAAATAAAATAACTAAAAGAATATTTTTATACAAAACCAATTGGTCTGAAGTTCAGCCTTTGAGTGTGTGAATTCATTTGCTGATTGAGTGTGTACAACAAATGCTTAACACTGTCCTCTGATAATGCCTTACTGCTCGCCCACACTACCACAAATAGAGAGTGAGGTGCTATCTAACTTTACCTCTGCCTACCTTTGGGGATCCTCTGGACTCTGTGCACACTATACCTCACTTTGGTAATAGTATATACAGAGCCAGCTTCCTACAGTCAGTATTCTGTGTTTTTCTTGCGGACCTGTGTGTGGAAACACTGTTTCAAGTTGTTATTTTCTGTGCTATCCCGAATGGTATTTGCTCACGTTTAGTGGGCATTCTTTCGATATTCGCGTTCAGCGTCTGTGGGGTGAATTTAGTTTCAGTCCCTTGTAGTTGACCTGCTAGAGTGACCCTTGTAGGTTGAAGTGTGTGTGTTCTCATAACGAACTGTGTAAGATTTCTGTATAGCTTTATTATTTCTTTGTGAAGTGGACGTAAGTCTGCTGCTGGCAATGTGCCAATTTCTGGATACGGTGTGTAAGCAGCTAGAACCGGCCAAGTCGCTCCGTCTCCGCTGAGCGGACCGAGTCTCACTTTTTCTTTGGTATATGGGAGGACGCCTTTAAACCAATTTATATGCTCTTGGTAAGTGAGCGGGAGCTCTATGTCCTCGTATAGAGAATATTCTTCAGGTGGATCATCCGGAATGTAAGAATGAAATGTATGTGTACGTGCATTTGCTGGGTGGAATTTAACCCAAGAATAGAACACCTCTGTTCTGTATGCCTTGTGTGCCTCAGTCCCACCTAATGATGAGAGACCAAAATCTGGTAATTTTATAGTAAGAACATTTCTGCAAATTTCTGAAATGTTTATAGTACCTTCCTGCTCTCCTTTCTCTGCTGCATTAAATGTAGCCGCCGCCTCATCTTGGACAGACATTTCGAAAGGAGTTTCACAGAAATAGAGAAGATTTATGCACAAGTAGGGAACTGTAATCCTTCAAGCTTGAATAAACCTACAGCCAATACATAAGGTATACCTACTAGGCTGCGGCAGATTTCCCTCCCCACTCCAGACGTCTGTGGGTAAATGTGAGCAGGGGTCTCTGAGAAAGCACGACTGAACTACTCAGATTTGACCGTTAAATAAGAACCAAGCCAACGTTGGGCGCCATGTCGTGTAGTTCCTACAAATCTATATAGGATCTGCGCGTTAAGACAACATAAACTAAGGGATTGGTGTCCCAACTGATTCCAGGCACCCCCAAAGGATATGTTAGTCTGTAGACCAGCTAGCTCACAGTGCCACTATAAGCCCCACAACCTTACCAAGGAGCGAATAGTTTCTGGCAACTATCGAACATGACAGCCCTGACCCCTCAGGGATCGTGGAAACAGTACAGTGCTTTTCGCTCAGTCACTCGTGCTCACTTGTTCATTGGGGATTTTTTTCAATAAGCATTTATTGAACCAGCGTCATTCTAGTATAAAATACGTGTGCAGCAACAACCATTAGACAGAAACAGATCTATACGGTTATAAGCACCAACAGAGTACATAAAAGGTAGAATTCAACCATGATGCTAAAACAGTAAATATATGCAGGCATATAGATACATGGCAATCATGAGTACTCCTATGATGCAAACCCGAACTAGATGTACCCAAGTGTACCTAGCATGTGTGTATGTGTATAGCCAAGAATCCCCCTCGGAAAGAGCCAACCCCATTACCTGATGGGAGAGAACGAAGGACCCCGCCCTGGTCTCGAGTTGGACACGCCGCGAGGGATGTCGGAGCACTGCGTGCTGGAGTGTCTGCGTGCAGGTACTTCAGCGTCTCGTGTCCGCATGGAAGCTTCGCCTCTAATTTGCCCAACAAAGATGCGGTACTTATGTACCCAAAAGGTACCCTCAGGGGTTCTACCTAGATGTGTCATGGTAATGTGGGCCTGTCGGCCAAGGATGACGATAGTGGTGACTCTTGTACAGAGTTATTATACAGAAGATGTAATCCTGCTGAAATACTAAGAATCCTCATGCATAATAAGTGAGGCTAGTTTTTGAAGAAAACCACACAACATTTATTCGGCACCCAACTAGGTAAAAGGTCCACACCACAGCCGTTATGTAGAACAAGGTAGGACAAATGTAGGTAATACCTAGGCCTATATTGGGGTACATTGGGGGCTCATAACATGCCCCGATCGCCATCGACTCAGAGTACTACATCTTCCTAGGATCTTAACTTCCACCTGATGATCCCAGGGACACCAACACTTTCGACCTCCTAGAAAGCCTGAGCAATATCGGCTTTAAGCAACATGTCACTGACACTACCCACATCACAGGACACACGCTCTGTCCCATTTTCACATCCAGCAACAGTCAAGTACAACAACGTCTCACAGCTCACCTGGACCAATCTCTACTGCTTCCACTTCACCATCTCAGGACCACCCAACACTACCACCATGTCCCCCAACTCCATGCACAGAAACTGGAAAAAGATCTCAGAAGACCAATGGAGCAAGGCTGTCAACTTCCACCTCTCAGACGCCACATCCAACCCAGAACTGGCAGCGAGGAACTTCTCCCAGTGGATCACAGAATGCACCGACACAGTGGTCCCCATCAACCCTTCCAAACCTAAAGGACCTGCCAAAAGAGCCGGCTGGTTCACTGAGTAGCTGAAATCCAGGAAACTCAACTGCCGGCAATTAGAAAGGAAGTGGCGTCCCAGCAAAGAGACAGGAGACCATACCACTTTCAAGGCAGCAATCAACAATTACTACTGACTCATGAAAGAAACTAAGAACAACACTCTAGCAGACCGAATAGAAGACAGCACAAACCGCAGCAAGGAGCTCTTCACCATCGTGAAGGAGTTCTCCAAACACGCAGCCGCCGAGAACGACATCATCCCCCCTCCCAAGAACTGTGTGATACCCTGGTGGACTTCTTCTACGACAAGATCGCTCTCATTTACAAAACTTTAAACAACCCCCTGCTACTGACAGCATCAGCCTTCTCACACCCACGAACACAAACCCCAAACACCTGCTGACCCATTGGGACCCTCAACTCCAGTCACAATCTCCATCATTAATTCTGTGAACTCGGGAGCACCCACGGACCCCTGTCTCGACTACGTCTTCAACCTCGGGAGCAAAACGATTGGAGACGAGCTCAAGAAAGCCCTGATTACCTCGATCACCTCAGCCTCCTTCCTTGAGTATTGAAAACACACTGAAGTAAGGCCCTTCCTGAAAAAAACATCCTCTATCCCAGCAGAACCGAAGAACTACCGGCCTATCTCCCTGCTCCCCTTTCCAGTGGAGGTTCTCAAGAAGGCAATCAACCAGCAACTCACCTTACACGTGGAACACAACAACCTCCTGGACCCCTCTCAATTCAGATTCCGAGCCAACTGCTCCACCGCGACAGCACTAATCTCAGCCACCGACATCGGGGCCCTCCTGGAGCAAGGTGAAACAGCAGCCCTCATCTTTCTGGACCTATCCGCCACCTTCGACGCCGTGTCCCATCACCTCCTGATCAGCAGACTCCGCCACATCGGAATCCAGGGAGATGCCCTCAAATAGATCACATCTTACCTCACCAGATGAACCCAGAGAATCTGTCTCCCACTGTTCACCTCGGAACCCAAGATTATCTGTGGCGTCCCCCAAGGATCATCGCTCAGCCCCACCCTTTTCAACACATACATGACTCCCACCCATCACCCACCCCCCCACGGGCCACCACCATCCGATCGCACGTACACCACATCTCCTATGCTGACGACACCCAGCTCATCCTCTCACTGTCAAAAGACCCCTGCACCGCCAGAGCCAGCTTCCACAGATGTATGATGAACATCGCTGTATGTATGAAGGACAACTGCCTCAAGCTCAACACAGACGAGACGGAAGTCCTTACCTTTGGGAACAACAACTCGCCATGGAACGACACATGGTGGCCTATGGAACTCTGCCCATCCTCTGCCCGGTGGTCCACACCCGCAACCTTGGCAGCATCTTGGATAGCAGCTGTCCATGAAAAAACAGGTAAACCGTCTCATCCGCTTGCTTCCACACCCTACGCATGCTCCATAAGATCTTCAGGTGTCTCCCAGTTAACACCAGATGGACCATCATTCAGGTCCTCGTCTCCAGCAGGCTGGAATACGGGAACACACACTACGTAGGAATCACCGCATGCCTCCTTAAGAGACCTAAGACGATATAAAACTCAGCGACAAGACTCATCCTTGACCTCCGCAGACGAACCCACATCACCCCCCCCCCCCCACCCCCTTCCTCATCTCAAGAAGCTACACCGGTTCACCAATACATAAGAGATGCCAGTTCAAGAAGCTGACCCATGCATACAAAGCAGTGCACAACGAAGGATGAGCTAACACCAACACATGCATGACCTTTCACTAACCAACCAGATACCTACAATCAGCCTCCCTCTTCTTCGCAGACACCCCTCGGATCCGCCGATGCAACAGCAGAGGACCCTCCTTCTCACACCTGGCGGCCATAGCCTGGAGCAACCTTCCCCTGTACCTCAGGTCTGCCTCATGGCTCCGGCGATTCAGGAAAGGACTCAAGACCTGGCTGTTCGGATGAATAAGATCACCACGAAGCAGGTAGCATCACCAGTGCCTCGACCCTCATGGGTGATTTACCGCGCTTTATAAATCCGTTATTGATTGATTGAATCATGGAGTGATTTCATCTGTGATATTTCCCAGGGCAGCTGAGGTATCATCTGACAAGTCCTCAATAAACCTTGCCAACTTATTTATGCTATGGCTATTATATGACCTCACTAGTGATCGTTTTATGCTTAGACCTGTGTGTATGCTGCTAACTCAATTGGCCGCTCTCCCGTGCCTCCTCATTCCCTTCCTTGCTTCCGGCCTTACTTCAGGCAATGTCGAACATGGAACATCCTGGGTGTGCAAAGGATGGCTAACAACTTCCACACCAACCCCGGGGCAGATAAAAGGAAGCTGATTTTCCACATACAAAGTACATCCCTTTATATCCAGTTACCTGTGGGGACAGCCCCTCAGCCTTTCCTTCCTTCCCACTGGAGGTGTGTAAATGTAGGTCACCTTGGCAGGTACTATTTCCCATGTATATGTTTCTATCCGGAGGCTTCTTTTCTGGTTAAGTGCGTTAAGTAATGAATAACATTTTATTTCTCTTCTTCCTCCGACAATATTAGGAATAACTTGCAGAGTGGCCCTACTTCTTCCTCTTCTGTTCTCTAGCGCGTCCACCAGCCCCGGCTACTGTTCCTCAATCCTATCCTAGAGAGGCTTCTGGTTTGGTGACATCCCCTTCTAGCATCTCCCCGAGGTGTTTGTACTGATGTTATACTGCCCTAGACCAGAAAGCATTTCCTGTAATAAAAAAAAGTGCACAACTATAGAGAGATTGCTTGATATGTAAACTCATTACATATATTCATGGACTATGGATCAGCTGCGCATTTTATTGGGATCAGTTTGGATGGCGATAACCAACCCTGCAGAAGGTCACATGATAGCTGTGCATGTTATATACTGTGACCATCAGGCCAACGCTTAACATGATGAAACGCATTCCAGAGTTATCTTCATCAGTGGGTGGATAGCAATAGCATTGAAGGTTTCTCTGCGGTATGTCCTTTTTTTAAACACCAAGGTAATGGCAAAGCAACAATTCTGGGAACTAATAATCAATCAAATGCATCATTTTCTTGGCTTTGAACCACATTTGCAGTACAACGGGAACCAGTAAAACTCAATAAGGTGGAGATCGAGCTCAAATCATGTCAACAAAATAATTATGGGGCAAAATGGAAAGTGTCACCAAACCTTCCTCTTCAAGTTTAACATAGGACATTCATTCAGAAATGATGTTTGAAGATCCTCTGATACTCTCTGCAAACAGTGGTGACCGGTCCAGGCCCCAGAGTCCTCTCACATGACGTGACCGATGCACATAATCATTTGTGATTAAATGTCGTGTCTAAACAAGGTAGTAACAAACGTTGCAGTTGCATATCCTTGTGATCCGTCTTTAGAGGAATCCGCAGCATTATGTATTTAATGGAAAGTCCTGCGCCATTCAACGTATAGAAATACTTTATCATGCTGTAAGAAAGTGCCCTCTTTCTGCATGGTTGCCCCCACTTTTTGCTGAGCAGTGATCTGCTCTGACTGTGCCCTGGGCTCCTGCCAATCGAGTACCCAGGGCCTATGTTCTTTCCCTAAAACTGCATTGAAAACAACACCCAATTGGCATCTTTGGCCACAGGTCGGTCCCCTGTAAATGGTACCACAGGTACCCAGGGCACTGTGACCAGAGAAGGCCTCCAAGGCTGCAGCACTTATTGTGCAACCCTTAGAGGTCCTGTACCTTAACACACACACACTGCCATTGCAGGCTGCGTGTTTTGGTGCTGAACAAAGTGAAGAGTCGACATGGCACACATCCCTCAGGTCAGTCACCCCTCTAGCTGGGTGCACTATACCAGTGGTGAGGGTGCAGGTGCATGAGCCCTGTACCCCTGTCTAAGTCCATTCTTAGACATTGTAAGTGCAGTGCTGCCATTAAGAGTATATGGTGCTGGGAGTTTGTCATTGCGAACTCCACAGCACCATAATGGCTACATTGAAAACTGAGAAGTTTGGTATCAAACTTCTCAGCACATTAAACCCACACTGATGTCAGTGTGGGATTTAATGAAAAATGCACACAGAGGGCATCTTAGAGATGTCCCCTGAAAACTAACCCACCACTAGTGTCCAGGCTGAGTGGCTGCTTTCAGCTGCCACCACCAGACATGTTTCTGGACCCCTGGGTCGAGAGCCTGCTGCTCTCTGGGGCCTGAAACAATGCACATCCTGGGACGAGGAACCAAGCCTCCTCCCCCAGGATGGGCAGGGTTCACGAAGGGGAAGCTTCAAAGGCTTGCCGCCTTTGTGAGCTTCCCCAGGCCACTTGCTGCTTTCAGCAACTGGTCCCCACTGGTTCTGACCCCCACTTAGGGCGGGAGAACCGGCAGGAAAAACAAGTGAGGAAGAAAGGTGTGCCCACCTCTGCCAACTCCACCCCTCAGGTGGGAGAGGCGAGATGAAGCACAACTCCCAGTCCCCGCCATCTTGCAGATAGGGGGACTCAGCCAACCAGGACAGGCTCATGCCCCCCTCCCACTGGAGGGTGGCATAATAGGGGGTTTACCCACCCCAGGGAAGGGACCCATTGGTCCCTGCCTTTTACCTACCTGTAACGCCCCTAAATCTAGTATTTAGGGGCAACCCTGAACCTTGCTTCCTCAGACGAGAAGAAACTATAAGGAGAAGAAGGACCGAACAGCCGTGCAGCAGTTAACAAGAGGAAGACACCCACTGACTTGGCCCCAGCCCTACCGGCTTGTCTCCACCTCAAACCTGCTGCTGCGAAATCCCGGTGTGTCCTGCAGCCAGAAACCTCGAACCCCGGAGGACCTGCCTGCATTCAACCCCAAAGACTTTGTCTCCCGTGAACACCAGATTTGTTCATCTGCAACCTCTGGCTCCGGCAGGACACCGTGAATCCGCCCCACTCTGCACCCGCCGTCCACGGCCCGAGCTCGAGTGGGCAAAAACCACGAGGAGGTCACCCTGGCGATCCTGACCCGAGATCCGGCGACCCCTGACCTGCCTCAAGCCTCCAGCCGACGCCTGCAGCCTAAATCCAGAAAGTCCCTCCAACCGCGACCAGGAGCTGGTAAGAATATCCGTCCCCAAAAGGCACCCCTGCACCCGACGCCCCATGGCCTTGGGTGCCCAAACTGACGGTACCTAACCAACCCCTAACCTCCCAACTTACCTCTCAAAGTGGTGGTCACACCCAGGAGACCTTCGTCCCCAAGCCTTCAGTGCCTTTGCAAACCGGAGGTTCCCCATTGAAAACAGGGAGCCCGGCGTCGAAACAGCATCCTGCACCCGGCCGCCCTAGAGCCCCTTTGGTGCTACTTTGTTTCCCCATTTGCCCTGAGCTAAAGTCCAGGAGCTTTGCTCCCACAACCAAGTGGCCTGCTTGCCAGCAGCCCCCAACCGGAGGCCCCCTATCCCCCATTGGATAACATTAGGCCTCAGCACTCTGCACCCGGCCGCCCTAGTGCAGCTGAGGGTGTAACTAGAGTGCATCCTTGACCCTGGGGACCCCTGAGTCTACCCCCAGAACCTCAACTCCCACTACCAAATATTTACCTCAAAACCGATAACACTATTTTCCTCCATAGGATAACATTGGCTGTTTTTCTTGGAAAAGTTGCTAAGTGTGGAGTTTGAGAACCTAAGGAAGTTCTTTAAAATTGCACTAACTAACAAAAACGATTTTACTTACCTGTTTACAGGAAATGTCCCAGAGTAGTATCCAGGTATACTACTCTGAGTAAGAAACGTAATCTAAAAAGTAACTTACCTGTAATTTTACTGAAAAACCCATTCAAGTCTGTACGGTATTTACAAAGTATTCCATTTCTCAGTAACAATACTGTAAGTCAAAACAAAGTGCATATACAATTACAATTCAAACTGTTTACAAACTGCATTACTACTGTAAAGTATTTATCACTTACCTGTGCCAGGCTTGCTTGGTTCTAGAAAATAAAATAACTAAAAGAATATTTTTATACTAAAACAATTGCTCTGAAGCTCAGTCTTTGAGTGTGTGAATTCATTTGCTGACTGAGTGTGTACAACAAATGCTTAACATTGGCCTCGGACACTGCCTTACTGCTCGCCCACACTACCACAAATGGAGAGTGAGGTGCAATCTAACTTTACCTCTGCCTACCTTTGGGGTTCCACTGGACTCTGTGCACACTATACCTCACTTTGGTATAGTATATACAGAGCCAGCCTCCTACACATGCTAACTTGGAAAAACTGGAAACCGAGACAAGAACGCTCTCTAGTGGAGCACGTGCTTTTGAGCTGGATAAAAATGCTTTGAAGTGACTGCACTGGTAAATGCTTAAAGTTCTCACAACTCGTGGGATTTCCAAAGTGTCGTCTTATTCACCAGCCGCTTAGGCGCTGGCTCCGGGGTAGACTCGCTCCCACAGACAGACGTTAACATGGGTTTTTATAGATTACCCTACATGCTACACAGATAATACACAGCCAATCAGAGCCAGTTGTCCGCTAAACAATAGGAGTTTCTACTCCTTTATCCAATCATTAATCAGAACACGATCCTTCGATGTATATGGGCATTCATTTATGAGATCAGTAGAAGCTCGTCGCGCACACTTGTGACTTGGTCGTTTCTCATGGCCTTGCGGTTACATCAAGAGTACAGATGGTCAAAGCTAGTAACGGTCAGCGGCTGTGCACCTTCTGCGGACTCGCTCCTGTTGAGTGTCACAAAATGGAACCTGAAGTAAAATGGATCCCACGGGAAGAAGGTTCCGCTTCTCCAGGCTCCTTGAGTTTTCGGAGGATGTGGCTCTCCTGTCATTTGTGGGGTGGGGAGGAAGGGGCTGGACAGCTCTACTTGATTTTTTTGAGTCTTGACACTTTATTGCAAGTAGTTGTAAACTATTCCATAAGCATTGAGTAGGAAACTGGGGCAAGAAGTTCAATCGTGAGTCCTTACTCTGCTTTTTTTTTTTATGGAATATTACTGGAATGTGCTTTGAGTTTGTGGTGCACCCATCCTGGTTCATACAGAGCCATTGTTGATGGGCAAATACAACTGTATGAACACCTGCTGCTGCTGTGAGAAGTGATCCTCTCCGCAGAGCTTGTCCCAAGAGTATCAGGGCGATGCTAGTCTGTGTCTGCCATTAACATCTGAATGATGAAACTAGTGTCCCTGCCTTTACTTCTTTGCCCTCCTCAAATACACAACCTGATAGCCACATTAAGACCAAGCCGTGAGCACACTCCGGCACAGCATGCACGACTTACTGAAATAAGGCATACAACCTGTGCGTGCCACCACCAGCCACTTTACACAAATGGCAGATTGCGCCCTTTACAATGGATAATTAATGAAACAAAAAATACCATAGTCTGCCTCTGCCGTGGCAGTTATATCCACAATCTCATCCTTGTCTCCAGTGTCAGAGAGAGGGTGTGAAGCCTGTTTCTTCTAGTAGCTTCCTGAGCACAGCTCCCCAGACACTCATCCACTACAAGCAGCAGAGCTCAGGTGACAATACCAGCAGCTCCAGCTGTGCTGCAAAACTCCTTCCAGTCTCCCGTGACCGCAGAGTGCCTTGAATCTGGGCCTCTTCAAAAGTGTCTCCAGTGACCGCAGAGTGCCTGGAATCAGTGACCGCAGAGTGCCTAGATCTGGCCTGGTCAAAAGTGTCTCCAGTGACCGCAGAGTGCCTGGATTCTGGGCCAGTCCAAAACTGTCTCCAGTGACTGCAGAGTGCCTGTAATCAGGGCCTGTCCTAAAGTGTCTCCAGTGACTGCAGAATGCCTTGAATCTGGGCCTGTCCAAAAGTGTCTCCAGTGACCGCAGAATGCCTGGAATCAGTGACCGCAGAGTGCCTGGAGGCTGAGCCTGTCACAATCTGTCTCCAGTGACCGCAGCGTGCCTGGAATCTGGGCCTGTCCAAAAGTGTCTCTAGTGACAGCAGCTGCCTCGAATCTGGGCCTGTTCAAAAGTCTCCAGTAACTGCAGAGTGCCTTGAATCTGGGCCTGTCCAAGTGTTCTCAAGTCCTGTGCAGCTTAAGTTAGTTGAAGCAGTGAGAAGATGGAAAATGTGGAATAATAAAAGATAAATGCACTTATCTGTGACTTAAAGATTGCCTGTCAGCAGAGAATTTCGGAATTTGCTTCTGCTGTGATGTCACTGTCCCCTGCGTGTGTCTGTGTACAATAGTCAATTACTAAAATATGTGAAACACTAACCCTTTTTGGGGCCGTATCAACGGTACTGACGTCTGTGGGTTGCTTTCTCTGTTTTTCAGGGTTTTCTGTCCTTCCTTGTCCCCTGCTCTATGGTGGACCATCTGTACCTTGTATCTGATGAGCAGCTCCTGACCGAGGACGAGAGCCTCATCTCCGAAGGTAAGGGGGTGATGGGTCGGTGTGAGCTGCCAGTCTAGTATCACAGCTGTAAAAAGTGTGCAAGATCATGTGTGAGTACACATGACTGCATCACCCAGTAAAGTGTCCTAGTGAGTGATTCACCCCTTGGTTGTGGGTGACATGGGGGCAGTCTCCATATGTGGTTGTGATATGGGGCCTGCGGTGCATTCACAGTTGGAGGTTTTGTTTGTGGGGTAGAAGGCTGTCAAAATCTGAAAACTTAAAAGCGTGGGGAAGGAGGGAAGGGTGCTATGTTGGAGAGAGGTGGCAGGTTTCCGCTTGTGCACAGCCCCCCTAAGATTCCCAGGCCTTGCTGTCAAACCCTCTTGTGAACAGGCCTCCTCTCAAACCCTCTCCCACTCACTCCTCAAGCAGGCCTCCTCTCAAACCCTCTCCCATACTCACTCCTCAAGCAGGCCTCCTCTCAAACCCTCTCCCACACTCACTCCTCAAGCAGGCCTCCTCTCAAGCCCTCTCCCACACTCACTCCTCAAACAGGCCTCCTCTCAAACTCTCTCCCACACTCACTCCTCAAGCAGGCCTCCTCTCAAACCCTCTCCCACACTCACTCCTCAAGCAGGCCTCCTCTCAAACCCTCTCCCACACTCGCTCCTCAAACCCTCTCCCACACTCGCTCCTCAAACCCTCTCCCACACTCGCTCATCAAACCCTCTCCCACACTTGCTCATCAAGCAGGCCTCCTCTGAAACCCTCTCCCACACTCACTCCTCAAACCGGCCTCCTCTCAAACCCTCTCCCACACTCGCTCCTCAAACCGTCTCCCACACTCGCTCCTCAAACCCTCTCCCACACTCGCTCCTCAAACCCTCTCCCACACTCGCTCCTCAAACCCTCTCCCACACTCGCTCCTCAAACCCTCTCTCAAACCCTCTCCCACACTCGCTCCTCAAACCCTCTCCCACACTCGCTCCTCAAACCCTCTCCCACACTCGCTCCTCAAACTCTCTCCCACACTCGCTCCTCAAACTCTCTCCCACACTCGCTCCTCAAACTCTCTCCCACACTCGCTCCTCAAACTCGCTCCTCAAACAGGCCTTCTAAATACATGTAATAATTCTAATTTACATTTATAATTCCAGCACGGATTGCACCCCTGTAGGAAGCTGGCTCTGTATATACTTTACCAAAGTGTGGTATAGTGTGCACAGAGTCCAGTGGAACCCCAAAGGTAGGCAGAGGTAAAAGTAGATAGCACCTTATTCTCTATTTGTGGTAGTGTGGGCGAGCAGTAAGGCTTTATCAGAGGGTAGTGTTAAGCATTTGTTGTACACACTCAGTCAGCAAATGAATTCACACACTCAGACTGAACTCAGACCAATTGTTTTTGTATAGAAAATATTCTTCTAGTTATTTTATTTTCTAGAACCAAGCACGCCTGGCACAGGTAAGCAATAAATACTTTACAGTAGTAATGCAGTTTGTAAACTGTTTGAATTGTTATTGTATATGCACTTTGTTTTGATTACAGTATTGTTAAAGAGAATGCAATGCTTTGGAAATACAGTACATATACTTTGAATGGGCTTTTTAGTAAAATGACCAGTACATTACTTTTGAGATTACTTTTCTGACACAGTACAGTATACCTGGATACTGCACTGGGACATTTCCTGTAAACAAGTAAAAGCGTTTTTGTTATTTAGTACAATTTTAAAAGGATTTCTTAGATTTTCCAACTCCACACTTAGAAACTTTTCATAGAAAAAACAGTCAATGTTATCCTATGGAGGAAAATAGTGTTATCGGTTAACAGGTAAGTACTTTGTTGTGGGAGTTGGTATTCTGGGGTTAGACTCTGGGGTCCCCCAGGGTCAAGTATGCACTCTTGTTCCACCCTCAGCGGCTCTAGGGCGGCTGGGTGCAGAGTGCTGAATCCCAATGTTATCCAATGGGGGATTGGGGGCCTCCGGTTGGTGGCTGCTGACGAGCAGGCCACTGAGTTGTGGGAGCAAAGCTCCTGGACTCAAGCTCGGGGCAAAATGGGATTTAGGCCAGCACAAAAGGTGCACCCTCAGCGGCACTGGGGCGGCCGGGTGCAGAGTGTTTTGGCGTCGGGTGCCCTGTAGCTTTCAATGGGGAGTCTCTGGTTAGCAAAAGCACTGCAGGCTCGGGGACCAAGGTCTTCTGGGTGCGACCACCACTTGGAGAGGTAAGTTGGGATGTTGGGGGTTGGTTAGGCACAGTCGGTTGGGCCACCCAAGGCCGTGGGACGTCGGGTGCAGGGGTGTCTTTTAGGGTCGGATCTTCTTACCAGCTCCTGGTTGCTGTTGGGGTGACCTTCCGGTTTGAGGCTGCAGGTGTCGGCTGGAGGCTTGAGGCAGGTCAGGGGTTACCGGATCTCGGGTCAGGATCGTCATGGAGACCTCCTCTTGGTGTTCAGCCACTCGAACTCGAGCCGTGGGCGTCGGGTGCAGAGTGGGGCAGACCCACGGATCCTTGCGGAGCTGGAGTCTGTTGAACAAATCCGGTGTTCACGGGAGACAGTCTTTGGAATGGCAGGCAGGTCCTCCGGGTTTCTCGAGGTTGCTGGCTGCAGGACACACCGGGATTTCGCTGGAACAGGTTCGAGGTGGGGACAGGCCGGTAGGGCTGGGGCCAAGTCAGTGGACGTCCTCCTCTTGTTAGCTTTGCCACGGCTGTTCGGTCCTTCTTCTATTTTTCTTCTGGTTTCGTGTCTGAGGAAGCAAGGTTCAGGGGTGCCCCTAAATACTAGATTTAGGGGCGTTACGGGTAGGTAAAAGGTTGGGACCAATGGGTCCCTTCCCTGGGGAGGGTACACCCCCTATTATGCCACCCTCCAGTGGGAGGGGGGCATATGCCTCTCCCTGGTTGGCTGGTTCTCCCCATCTGCAAGATGGCGGGGACAGAGTTGTGCTTCACCTCTCCTCCCCCACCTGAGGGGTGGAGTTGGCAGAGGTGGGCACACCGCTCTTACTCACTTGTTTTTCCCGCCGGTTCTCCCGTCCAAAGTGGGGGTCAGAACCAGTGGGGACCAGTTGCTGAAAGCAGCAAGTGGCCTGGGGAAGCTCACAAAGGCGGCAACCCTTTGAAGCTTCCCCTTCGTGGACCCTGCCCATCCTGGGGGAGGAGGCTTAGCACCTCGTCCCAGGATGTGCATTGTTTTAGGCCACCCCCCCCCCCCCCCGAGAGCAGCAGGCGCTCGACCCAGGGGTCCAGAAACATGTCTTGTGGTGGCAGCTGAAAGCAGCCACTCAGCCTGGACACTAGTGGTAGGTTAGTTTTCAGGGGGCATCTCTAAGATGCCTTCTGTGTGCATTTTTCAATAAATGCCACACTGGCATCAGTGTGGGTTTAATGTGCTGAGAAGTTTGATACCAAACCAGTGTAGCCATTATGGTGCTGTGGAGTTCGTAATGACACTCCCAGCACCATATACTCATAATGGCAGCACTACACTTACAATGTCTAAGAATGGACTTGGACATTGTAAGAATGCACCTGTACCCTCACCACTGGTATAGTGCACCCAGCTAGAGGGGTGACTGATCTATGCCAGGGCAGTGGGTTGTAGGCATGGCACACACGAATGTGTGCCATGTCGACTCTTCACTTTGTTCTGCACCAAGACACGCAGCCTGCAAAGGTAGTGTGTGAGTGTAAAGGCACAGCACCTCTAAGGGTGGCACAATAAGTGCTGCAGCCCTCAGAGGCCTTCCCTAGGCACAGTGCCCTGGGTACCTGTGGTACCATTTACCAGGGGCTGTCCTGGGGCCAGAGATGCCAATTGGGTTTGTGTTTCAATGCAGTTTTAGAGAAGGAACATAGGCCCTTGGTACCTGATTAGCAGGAGCCCAGGGCACACTCAGTCAAAGCACATCAGCAGTTCAGCAAAAAGTGGGGGTAACCATGCAGAAAGAGGGCACTTTCTCGGAACTCCAGCCCCTCGTTCTTTCAGCTCCAGTGATACTTACAATCACATGCACATACAGGGGAGCATGACACACCTGGACCTCTGCTAGTGTGGGGCGATAAACTTTGCGATGCCTTTTCTTTGGTTCCTGGGGCAGTCGAGTATGACTGGTCATTACCCAGTGTGGGGGGGAGGGGTACCAGCAGTGTTGCAGGTTGTGTGGGAGGTGGTACCAGCAGTGTCGCAGGTTGTGTGGGAGGTGGTATCAGCAGTGTTACAGGGTGTGTGGGAGGTGGTACCAGCAGTGTCGCAGGGTGTGTGGGAGGTGGTACCAGCAGTGTCGCAGGGTGTGTGGGATGTGGTACCAGCAGTGTCGCAGGGTGTGTGGGATGTGGTACCAGCAGTGTCGCAGGGTGTGTGGGATGTGGTACCAGCAGTGTCGCAGGGTGTGTGGGATGTGGTACCAGCAGTGTCGCAGGGTGTGTGGGAGGTGGTACCAGCAGTGTCGCAGGGTGTGTGGGAGGTGGTACCAGCAGTGTCGCAGGGTGTGTGCGAGGTGGTACCAGCAGTGTCGCAGGGTGTGTGCAGGGTGTGCGCGCGAGGTGGTACCAGCAGTGTCGTAGGATGTGTGCGAGGTGGTACCAGCAGTGTCGCAGGGTGTGTGGGTGGTGGTACCAGCAGTGTCGCAGGGTGTGTGGGAGGTGTTCCCAGCAGTGTCGCAGGGTGTGTGGGAGGTGTTCCCAGCAGTGTCGCAGGGTGTGTGGGAGGGGGTCCCAGCAGTGTCGCAGGGTGTGTGGGAGGGGGTCCCAGCAGTGTGGGAGGGGGTCCCAGCAGTGTCGCAGGGTGTGTGGGAGGGGGTCCCAGCAGTGTCGCAGGGTGTGTGGGAGGGGGTCCCAGCAGTGTGGGAGAGGGTCCCAGCAGTGTCGCCGGGTGTGTGGGAGGGGGTCCCAGCAGTGTCGCAGGGTGCGTGGGAGGGGGTCCCAGCAGTGTCGCAGGGTGCGTGGGAGGGGGTCCCAGCAGTGTCGCAGGGTGCGTGGGAGGGGGTCCCAGCAGTGTCTCAGGGTGCGTGGGAGGGGGTCCCAGCAGTGTCGCAGGGTGCGTGGGAGGGGGTCCCAGCAGTGTCGCAGGGTGCGTGGGAGGTGGTCCCAGCAGTGTCGCAAGCCACATTTCGCAGGGTGTTGGGAGGGGGGGTCAAGCAACATGAGGGAGGAGCAGGTTTGGACGACTTTGGAGAGCAAGAGTTTTTTTGTGAAACTATGCGGAGCGGTGGGAGGGCGGAGTGAAGGACAGAAGACTGAAGACTGCATGCCAAAAGTAACAATCATTGGCAAAGCCAACAGGTCTTGCCAATTGTCTTTGTCAATCTTATTTTTTTTGCCATGCTATAGTAAAGATGAAGCCACCCATTATTAATTATTAGGTGGGCTCCAAGCCCTTTTTAAGTTTATTTTATTTAAGATTCGCATGCCCTGGAAACAGCTTTTGTTATCTCAGGCGAGACCTAATAGTGCCTGTGATCAACTTATACCTGTGTATGAAATCAGAAAAGTAGCAATGCTTTGACTCTACTATATTTTTACATTTATTCTATTTTTTGTACCAACTTTGTCAAACCTTCTCTTATGTGACATTCTGCCAGCCTAAAACAGTCTTTGCAATTACATTAGAACCTATCTGTGTATTTCATAGAAGTGTATTTTTCTGTAATATTTTTTAATGCGTTCTTGTTTGCCCAAAGTGCGTGCCGTTGTTACAGCAGGTTGCTGAGAATGAGCATTTCTCTGCATGCTCCTGACAGAGGAGATGCAAATGATGGTTTAGCTTGAAGGGTGGGTGACGTGGTGTACAGTACGAAGTTTCCTCTACCCATGATTGAAATTCTTGATACCAGCAGTGAGTGGCTTGTTTAACTGCGAAGCCCACGTTGAAACTCCTGCAGTTGAATTTGCCATCTGCCTGCTGTGCGTCCCAGCAAACTGGACCAGAGCTGCTGAACTCTTTAACTGGAAGCAGAGAGCAGAGGAGCCAGCCAGCCCATCTGGAACCTGAAACTCTGAAATAACTCACTGTGCAAGGGAGGTCTAGGAATTGTGTATACCTGCAAAGGCTGTGTTATCGAGCAAACACCAAGTGCTTCGTTTGGAGGCAATGCAGCAGTTAAGGAAGGAATTCTAGGCCAGAAGACACCCATAGGCGATACCAGAGGATGAAGAAAATGCCCACACCGCTCTAGACCACAACAGCGCAGGAAATGGAAGCGAAAGCAAGAATCCGGTGTCTCAGCCTACAGCGCAGTGACAAGTGTACAAAGAGATTCATAACTTTTATGCAAGATTGTAAATTATGGCTTTGTGTGGGTTCCGTGGATGACTTTGACAGTCTGGGTAGTGTGGAGAAACAATGTATTGTAAGAAATAAAACTGCGAGCAAAAAAGGTTTTGCAGCGTGAATCTTTTCTGGATTCACTATGCTGGCATTATTCCGCCATCTAGTAGTTGGGTCCGGAATTGTAGGATTTCTTCTTTTTTCTTCTTCTTTTTTTTCGTGGCCTGGTGGGCGTCGACATACCACCATTTGGTGTCCTTCTGTGACGTTGACGTGCTTCCTCCGGAAGCTCCCACCTTTGGTCGCCATCTTCAGATTCTATTTTTTCCGCCGTTGGGTCTGGATCGAGACGGAAGGAGCTCCAGAACTTTGGAGAGAAGAATCCATGAGAATCAGCTACAAGGACAGGAAAACAACTCATCGACACACCGGCCTTCGAGGCGGTGAACCCGGACGCAGAGAAGAGGAAAAACCATCGAAACTTCGGAGAATGCGCACACAGGGGGCTCCCTGGGCGCTGTAATGGACAAGACGCCATTCAAGTTCTGCGACAATTGCCACCACAAGTACGCACAGAAGGACCAGCACCCGGTCTGTAACCTTTGCCTGCCGCTCGACCACCGCTCCGAAGATTGCAACGCGTGCTCGGCGTTCACCCCAAAGACCTTGAGGGTCAGGGAGAGGCAAAGAAGAGCGCATTACAATATGCAGGGTCAAGGGCCACCACCATCGCTTCGAGACTTGGGCCTCTCCAGTGAGGAAGAGGACAACGTCGCCGAAGGGCCCAAGGGCGAGGAGGACGCGCAAGTCCAAGTCGTCGACGCCGAAAAGAAAACTTCGAAGGAGGTAAGAGAGACAGCTACCCGTAATCAGTCGACCGAGCCCCGAAAGAGTGACTCTAAGTCCTCAAACTGCCCCGGCGTCGAAACATTCGGCGACCGCGAGCTCGTCTAAGGACAAACAGTCCGTCGGTTCCTTTGACAAGGACTCCCAGACGGCGAAAACCCTCGATAAGATGAAGTCGTCGAAGAGTAGTCAAGAAAAGGACTCCTCAACGTCGAAGAAAGAGAGGGAAAAGAAAGTTTCGACGTCATTGTCGACAAACGCCAAGAGAAAGCCCGAAAATCTCGGCGCCGAAGAACAAGCGTCGGAGCTCGAGAAGAAAAGGAAGAGGCTCGAGGCCGAAATGGCAAGCATCTTGCAACGCCAGAAAGATTTCGACGAGACAATGAAGCAATTCAAGATCCCGACGAAGACCTTGACAGTACCCGAAGGAGACCTCGAGGAACTACAGGTTCCTACGACCCCGGAGCCGGCAGACGAAGAGGAGGAAGAAGAATAAGACTTCGAAGCCGAGGGGGAAGAAGAGGACCAAACCTCTCACGGTTCGGCAACCTCGGAGACACAAGACATGCAGTGGCAAGATCTCGACGCCGACTCGCCAGAGGAAGGGATACTCATACCCTTTGAGGCCCTCACCCCCCGACGACATCGGGATGTCCAATCAGGTGATAAAAAGGGCTGCAGACACCTATGGAGTGCAGCTAGAGGAGGAAAAGCCACAGTCCTGCTTCCTCCTAGAGACCTTGCTGCCCACACAGACCAGAAGCCAATTCCTACCCATGCTCCCAAGTGTGCTGGACCAGGGAAAGGAAGCCTTTAAGGAGCCTGCCACATGCAAGGCAGTAACACCAAGGGGAGAGAAAAAATACAAACACTCCTCCAAGGACCCAATGTATATCAGAGGTTCAGTGCCTGCTGACTCTATAATAGCGTCCACAGCCAGAAAAAGGGCGAATGTACCCACTAACGTGGGCCCACCTACAGACAAGGAGAGCAAAAGAATGGATCTCACAGGAAGGAAAATGGAACGAAGTGCCGCTATTCAGTGGCGCATAGCAAATTCGAATGCACTAATCAATAGGCATCAATACCAACACTGGGAGCAAGTAAGCAAACTGCTGAAACATCTGCCAGACCAGTTCCAGAGAAGGGCAGCTCACTTGGTGGAAGAGGGGAAGAACATGGCCAATACATGTTTGAAATCAGCCCTGGATGCGGCAGAGACATCAAGCAGGCAAATGATGATCAGGGTTACGGAGAGAAGACACGCCTGGCTAAGGATCTCGGGGTTCAAACCAGAAGTGCAGAGTAACATCTTGAACACCCCGTTCAATGGGGAACAACTGTTCGGAACTGCTGTGGATGACAAGCTAACATAGCTGAAGAAGGAAAATGAAACGGCAAGGTCCATGGGAGCGCTACAAATCAGAGGTATGCGTAGGGGGACACCCTCACGGAGACGAGCAGGCTGGGGAAACTGTAAGAAACTGGCTCTATATTCACTACACCAAAATGAGGTACAGTGTGTATAGAGTCCAAGTGACCCCAAAGGTAGGCAGAGGTTAAAGTTAGATAGAACCTTACTCTCTATTTGTGGTAGAGTGGTCGAGCAGTAAGGCAGTATCAGAGGACAGTGTTAAGCATTTGATGTACACACTCAGTCAGCAAATGAATTCACACACTCAAGAACTGAACTCTAGGCCAATTGTTTTTGTATAAAAATATACTGTTTTATTTTAGAACCAAGCAAGCCTGGCCACAGGTAAGCATAAAATACTTTGCAATATTAAGTTGCTGAATATAGAACAGTTTGAAAATGTAATAGAAATTGTACTTTGTTTGATTTACAGGGGATGCAGTAGGTTGCAACACTTAGCAAATACAGTACATTGAAATGAATAGGCTTTTTCAGTAAATTACAGGTAGGGTACTTTTTACATTACTTTTCTAACTCAGTGCTGGATACCTAGATTCAGCACTGGAACATTTCCTGCAAACAGGTAAGTAAACACGTTTTGGTTATTTGTGCGATTTTTAAAGAATATTTTTAGATTTTTGGAAGAAAAAGTGTCAATGTTATCCTATGGAGGAAAAACAGGTTATCGGTTTGTAGGTAAGTAATCGACTGTGGCAGTTAAGGTTCTGGGGTTAGACTCGGGGGTTCCCCAGGGTCAGTGATGCACTGTTGTTGCACCCTCAGCGGCACTAGGGCGGCCGGGTGCAGAGTGTTGAGGCCCAATGTTATCCTATGAAGGATAGGGGGTCTCCGGTTGGTGGCTGCTGGCAAGCAGGCCACTGGGTTGTGGGAGCAAAGCTTCTAGGGTTTACGTCAGGGCAAATGGGGAACCAAATGAGCACCAAAGGTGCACCCTCCGCGGCACTAGGGCGGCCGGGTGCAGGGTGCTGTTTTGAGGTCGGGTGCCCTGTTTTCAATGGAGCGCCTCCGGTTAGAAGAAACACTGCAGGCTCGGGGACCAGTATCTTCTGGGTGCGACCACCACTTCGACGGGTAAGTTGGGATGTCTTGGGTTGGTTAGGCACCGTTGGTTTGGGTACACAAGGCCGTGGGGCGTCGGGTGCAGGGGTGCCTTGGGACGTCGGAAAGTCTTACCCGCTCTGGTCGCGGTAGAGGGGATCCTCTGGACTGAGGCTGCAGGCGTCGACTGGAGGCTTGAGGCAGGTCAGGAGTCGCCGGGTCAGGATCGCCGGGGTGACCTCCTCGTGGTGTTTTTCCACTCGAGCTCAGGCCGGGTTCGGCGGGTGCAGAGTGGGCTGGATTCGCGGTATCCGTCCGGAGCCAGAAGCTGCAGTTTGAACAAGTCCGGTGTTCACGGGAGAAGCAGGCTTGGAAATGAAGGCAGGCAGGTCCTACGGGGTTTTTGAGGTTGCTGGCTGCAGGACACACCGGGATTTCCCAGGAGCAGGTTCGAGGGGAGACAGGCCTGTAGGGCTGGGGCCAAGTCAGTGGGCGTCGTCCTCTTGTTAGCTCTGCACGGCTCTTCGTCCTTCTTTTTCTTCTTGTTTCTTGTCTGGATCTGAGGAAGCAAGGTTCAGGGTGCCCCTAAATACTAGATTTAGGGGCGTTGCAGGTAGGTAAAGGGCAGGGACCAATGGGTCCCTTCCTGAGGTGGAGTACACCCCTATCGTGCCACCCTCCAGTGGGAGGGGGGCAGGAGCCTGTCCCTGGTTGGCTAGGTCCCCCCATCCTCAAGATGGCGGGGACTCAGAGTTGTGCTTCACCTCGCCTCCCCCACCTGAGGGGTGGAGTTGGCAGAGGTGGGCACACCTCTTTCCCTCACTTGTTTTCCCGCCGGTTCTCCCGCCCAAAGTGGGGGGTAGAACCAGTTGGGACCAGTTGCTGAAAGCAGCAATGGGTCTGGGGAGGCTCACAAAGGCGGCATGCCTTTGAAGCTTCCCCTTCGTGAACCCTGCCCATCCTGGGGGAGGAGGCTTGGCACCTCGTCCCAGGATGTGCATTGTTTCAGGCCCCGAGAGCAGCAGGCTCTCGATCCAGGGGTCCAGAAACATGTCTGTTGGTGGCAGCCTAAGCAGCCACTCAGTCAGGTCACTAGAAGTTGGTCGAGTTTCAGGGGGCATCTCTAAGATGCCCTCTGTTGTGCATTTTACATTAAATCCCACACTGGCATCAGTGTGGGTTTAATGTGCTGAGAAGTTTGATACCAAACTTCCCAGTCTTCAGTGTAGCCATTATGGTGTTGTGGAGTTCGTAATGACAAACTCCCAGCACCATATACTCTTAATGGCAGCACTGCACTTACAGTGCCCAGGAATGAACTTGGGCACTGTAGGGGTACAGGGCTCGTGCACCTGTACCCTCACCACTGGCATAGGGCACCCAGCTGGAGGGGTGACTGATGTATGCCAGGGCAGTGGTTTGTGGGCATGGCACACAGGGATGTGGGTATCCAGAACGTACCATCAAGAGGTCCAGTAAGAGAGCCACGAATGCCGACAGGGAAAATCTTTTGGAGGTAGCAACCAGGCCTAACATAGACAAACCAGTGTGCGTCACGACATTTAATACGGCGTCGCACCAAATCAGACGAGTAATACTGAAACACTGGAGAATACTCGATACCAATGGACTGAAGATTGAGAAACCCTTATTCTCTTATAAACGAAGTGCTAACTTAAAAGACATGTTAGTGCATACCAGACCGGTTCCCCCGCCATCCAGTAGAATACTGGCAACAGGTCAACTACCTCCAGTACAAGGCCACTCGAGGTGTGGCAGCTGTAATGTCTGCCACCTCACTAACCATACCAAATGCATTGGTGTGGGACTTACCTACCCCTGGGAACAGAGGACGCAGACAAACTGTAATTCGGAGGGTGTTATTTACCTTATCACCTGCCCGTGCCAGATGCGGTACGTTGGCATGACTAACCGCAAAGTAAAGACATGCATCATGGAACACCGCAGCACTATAAGGTGCATGAGGTCCAACACAAAACTTACTGCACACTATTTGGAGAAACGTCGCACTGTGGAGGAGTTGACATGGACTGTCATAGAAAAACTGAGATTCAACAGTTCCACAGGGGATAAAACTAGAGCCCTACTCTTGAGGGAACAAAAATGGGTGTACCGCCTGCGAAGTCATCAAGTGGGACTCAATGACGATATCCCATGGCATGCCCTGAATCGTTGAAACTTTGTCCCTACGATTAGTAAATCTGTTCTCTCTAGACTGTACATTTATCACCATCATAGCACTCTGCCCCTCCATGCAAGGAACCATCAACATCAGGGTTTCCTTTTTAGGTCTCGCCTAGCGACGCAGCGAAGCTGCTCGCTAGCGAGATCTATTGTCGTCGACTTCAGTTTGGAAGGGGGACAGGAGATGTGCACGCTCACGGGCACGCTCACGGCGTGTCTATCAGCTTGGTCCCGGACAGCACATGGGCACGCGTACGGCTCGGCTTGCTCGCTCCCTCTCGGTCTGCGCGCACGCAGGACAGGAGATATGCACGTGTTCAGCTGGCAATGTCCTCACCCTTCAGCTCTGCCTCCCCTCTGCCCAGGCATGGAAGCGCGTGCTGCCCTCCATAATCAGCAGGATGTGCCGAGGCTGGAACACGGATCCCCAGCTTTCAAGTTGTCAGCTCTAACTGCTGCGCCACGGACGGTCTCTCACTCTGGGCATCCCTGTGTTCGCCTTAAAGGGTTTGCTCTGATGTTTGCCGAGCCGCATCTTTCCTTTTTTCGGCGCGGCTCGCAAACTCTAGTTTTTCGATATTTTACGTTTTTCTATTGAAGCGCTTACGAGTATTTGCGGTGGTGGTCGGTGAGTGGGAATTGTCCACGACAAGGCAGGTTCGCACGTGCACAGCAGTGTGTCGAAAACCAGGAATTGGGGACTGATGTCCATTTCTGTTTTCATTTCCCTCTGGCTTTCAAATGCTAAAACGCTACTTTCTGATTTAGGATTACTCGCTTATTTGTGGCGGACATGTGACTCACCCAAGTCACATGACCGTTTCAGGTATTCCTGGCTTTCTAGCCAACTTTCAGTGCTCTGTGTACTCTCACTTGCAACCCCCAAACGTATTCTGAGAAACGTGAAACTACGGGTCCCAGAATGCAAATTTCTCTCTCAGACTCAAGAGCTTGTGCAGGGTAAAGGAGTCACACTGCACACTGCAGAGAGATTACGCAGCAGACGTGTGTTAAAAAACATGCTTTGTTCCATCACAGTAAATTAAAAAAATCTGCCAACTGAAAAAGTAAAATTCATCAAATTTACACTGATTAAGTGCATAATAGGAACGCGGGAGGACAAACAGCAGGCCACGCGGGGGAAATAAAGTCTATTTTCCGCGTTCTGTACCTAAGTCGCAGCTTCCTCCTTCTCGCCGCTCGGAGAGTGTTATCACCTTTGTGACAAGCACTCCATTAGTGGAAAGGAACTACCCGCTCCTCCCACACATTTGCTTACTTAAAGGGCCAATGTTGCACTGGAAGCTTTCCGACAAAGCCTGTTACATTGCTCCCAAGGGCCTCGCCCTTCACGGGCTCCTCGGCTGCCAAGGTGTTCCATATCACGTCCCGTCTTTTCAGACACAAGAAAATTGCATTTATTGACCTATAGTTTTACGTTTCTCGTATTAAATATGAAATCGTAGGGGCAACTGGACAGTGGTGCTGAAGTCTCCTCCCTTTTTGAAAGGCATTGGGTATCGGCTGTGGGTTTCGGGGACCCTGGAAATCTACTAACAGAATTACTGATGATCAACAACAGAAGTCTGCTTATCTTTTAATTGGAACGCATCTTTTTCTTCAGCTGCAAGATTACTCCCCACCGGAAGAGGTCCTGACACATGAGCCTGCGCTGCTGGGATTCAACTTAGGTGGTCTTTACTAAACCCTTTTGTATCCTAATTTAGTTTAAAGCAGTCAAAGTGATCTCATTAAGTAATCAAGCAAAGGGTAATACAAAAAGAGTAATCGTCCACTGCTACAAAATGCAGAGTGGTGTAATCACAGCACTCAGCCTAATCTCATTCAGGTAATGTGTTCTGAATGATATCCTTTAACCTAATGCTGGCTCTATTAATCAGAGCAATCAATGTACTTCAGGATTCTAATGCAGGGAGAATGTGGAGTACTTTAAGCCAGTTTCTTTGGTCCGAATCAAGGTTACGTATTTTTAGTACAGGATAAAGTAATCTGTGTGCACCCCGTTTTGTAGAGTCCTTTAATCTACATATTTAGGAATCAAATGCAGACTGAACACGTCGAAGAAACATGAAATGCATAGGGAATGTGTTGAAGAACAACGACACAGCACCTGCTATGCTGCTCCTTGTGCTAGACTCCCCCTGTGTGCTCGGAAGCTTGCAAAACTCCTACCTCTACTACATTTGAAGAAGGCTTGCACTGCTAAGGCCTGTGTTCTAATTCTGTGTATGTAAGGACGCGTGTAATGTTGCTGCGTATGCTGTACCTGCTCAACATCTGTCCGTGATTTGTCACTGTTGTGGCCATGTAGGTTTGCGGTGCTAGAGACCATGTTATTCTACTTCTTGCTCTGGGAAAAAGTGGCAATGCTGCTGAAACTCTGCCCGCTGCGATTGCTCACACTGTACTTGTTCAGTGTATACCCTACACAGCAGCTGCAAGTGCAGTGAAACTGGAAAATGTGTTTATTTATGTAAGCATTCGTTCACTATTATAGGTATCTTGGCGCTAGGAACCGCAATCAAGAGCTGAAAACAGGGGGCAGTGGTTGCTATTTTTGGGGTGGGGGGTGGGAGGGCAAAGCTTTAAGTGGGCCGGGTGTCACCAGCAGTTTTTTAAAGGGGGCCTCGAAAAGGGTCTCTATCGGGCTCTGTTTTGTGCCCTGGCCCTGACTGCAGTGACAGCAGGCACATCGATGTGCATGTGCTCACACTGCCCACTTCTCACTAGTGGAGAAGTTACGACATGACGTCATGCCAGGTGAGCGTTGTAGGGGAAGGAAATCCTTTAAAGAAAGTCATTTTCTCTCTGGATTTCCCTTCTCTTTGAAACGCAAGAGCAGCAACATCGTTGTGGTGTCACCAGGGCTTTAAATGGAAGCTTTTTCAATATTATATACAAGCCATAGTTGCTGCTAATTTATCTTATGCAACTAACAACCATTGACAAAGCCAATAGTCCTGACTTGTTGTAGGTATGATGTTACTTGTTGACACATATATCTGGATGCAATGACAGAAACAGCAAAATGCAAGTCGGGCGGCACACTATGCTAAGCACAGATTCCTAGCTTACGTGTTTTTAAGCAACGCCCTTAATTACAGTAGCCACACCCCTTTGAGAGACCCCCCAGTTTTTTTCATCCCACTTAAAGCCCGGGTGGGGGTCTTCTTCCAGGAAGCTAGAGCTCCTTCTCTTTACTGTACCTGTTGTGTACTTAAGGAAAGCAGCTGCATCACCTGTTCTGTGTGTCACTGAAGCGAATTGCGGCTGCCTGTGCTTACCTGTTGTATGTGAGGTGCAGCCGGGAAAGCAGACACTACACTGACTTTGAGTATGAACCTCTCTTATAGGCACTTCTTTTATGAAACCCTACAATAAACCGGCAGCAGGAAGGGAGCAAGGATTTTCTGTGCTACTGAGAAAATAGCATTTTGCCATTAGCATGAACCCTGTTCGGTAAATAAGAGCCTATCAGGCACATGCATCAAAGTAGGCTTTTGCGAGTCCTTAATTCCTTTGATGCATGTGCCCCTATGTTCCTACATTTTCTTGTAATTTGTTGGTGGAGCCCTAACTTACTCCCTTACCTCAACTATAGAAAGCGCTATTTCCAGGGCTTTAAGTGGGCCGGGTCTCTGTGGCTTCCAGCGCCTCGTCAGGAGGTAATATAAGCTATTTAAATTCGAAAACGAATGCACGAGCAGAGCCAGAGATCTCTTCAAAGTGTAAACAGGCGACAGAGGTACTATAAGTAAGCATTTGGCAAAGCAAATCGTTGTGGTTTCTGTTTAAAGGTTTCCTCACGCTTTAGACAGAATTAACAGGTGCCTAAATCATTGCAAGCGTAAAGTTGTGAAAATTTCCACTGCTACCGTACAACACACCATACCCTAAAAGTGCTATTTTAATGTGTTTAGCCGTCATTGGGTGTCACCAACAGGAGTGCCCTGAAGCTGACGCCTTATCACACCATATAGAAATATTAAGGAGCTTCACTAATGCAAAATGTATAGCACAGAGAGCAACAGTGCAAGCTATATGCACAAGTACAAAGACACACAACACCAGTGCAATCTAAATGTAATATGAACAGCGATAAAAAAACTCTGAGAACGTTCACAGCAACGTTAATAGGCTTCTTAGTCCCTCCTTAATACCGCCTTGTCTTCATTTGTAACCTCCCATGAGGACTGGCCCTTTTACTTCTGTTACATGATGTCGTATTTAGTCTGTAAGCTCTTTTTTCTTTGAGTTTCTCCTACTGCAGGCACGACATGCTTTCCTGCAACATTCATCGCGCCATGCGCGCTCTCACTTTACAAGCAGCCCAGGACAATGGCGGCTCCTTCTTTTAAATGCAATAGGTCTCGCATTTACAAGGGTTTGAGCTACTGGCATTGTAAATGACAATGCCTTTTATTTATGTGTTCATTATCAAATTAGATAAATAAAAGGCATTGTCATTTACAATGCCAATATCTTAAACTCTCGTAAATGCGAGACCTATTGCATTGCAAATGCTTGTTTAAGGGACTTATTAATATCATGTTCCACAGCGGGTAGTGAGGATTCTGCCTTATACTGACACAGCTTCTTGTTTCCCCCCACCCCCTCCTCCTTTTTTTGAAATTGTCCATCGACCCCTTTTCTGTGAATGACCTCAATAACAGGTTCACATCCTTGCTATTACCACCATACTCTACCTGGGTTAAATCAGACATGGGGCCTGCAGGACATATTACTTATTATGTACAATATTGGACATTTTTATATTTCTATTTTCACCCTATGAGTAATTGGGATTAATCTTCCCCCTGTGCGATAGATCGCGATATTGGCATGCCCCTAGATTATTTATACGCGCACCAGTGTAATCTGCGCTGGGGTTAACATGGGGTTAACATGAGCTGTCTGGCAAACGGGTGATACTTTTGGGCTGTGTGCACAAACACTGCTCCTCCCTATTGGGACCACGGACCGAGGGCTACACAAATATGGTAATCGGCATATGGACTCTAAGTACCATGAACAAGTAAAGGTTAACGCTCTAGATGACGCTGGCCGATACGACCACGTCATCACGTGCGTGACGCGCGTCATGTGATCGGAACAAGGAGCCTCCCAAAGACAGGGATATAAACACCTCACGCTCGCCTCTGCGGTCACTCTACACGGCGGAAGGAGGCGTGCGACGTCAGTGGAGGACCACCCTTGGAGTAGTAAGGAGTGTGGGGGGACACCATGGGGGGCATATAACTACCCGCTTTACGATTGCATTTGACGCTATGTCAGGATACTGTGGTTTAACTGCTATGACGCAGCTGAATGATAGGGGTAGTATGCTGGCATCTATCTGGTTCGAACTATACCACTGTGTGACTTGGGGCACAGTTCAACACACTATTATGTAATGGGGTACCCACGGGCCGCTTCTATATCGTTGACCGTTTAGTGTTTTTTGGACGCTGCCACATACATCGCCAAGCCTCACATGTTTAACTGTACCCGACTGGCAATAGCTAGTGGACACAACATGCGATCTCTACCATTACAACAGCCTCGAATACCTCGATCCACACTTCCAAATCGGTCTAGGGCGCCCTAGAAATAAGCATTGGTCTTGCGCTATGGATTTTTGCTTAGGGTATCAACCTAATGATCTCATACATTATTTCATGACTTTTCTTTCCCCTATGAAGAGTGTGACTATAGGGGGCCTCCCCTTGCCCGCCGCCAGAAATAGGGGTAAACTCAGTGAGTAGATACACACTGGACCCCTTTTTGGGCAGCGGAGTTGGTTGCTTGGACAATAGCCTGATGATTGCAGATGCTGGAAATACATTTTTAATTGTAGAGGTGACCATTTACCTTTTGGGTACTTTTGACCTTCTCTTTTGGCACACTTTATAATAAATGGGGCAGACACCATAGTTCCTCCGTGTGGTATGAATGACACCACGGGCATTACTGATGTGTATATATGAAACTTTCAACAGGACGCTGCATATACTTGAAGGAGACTTTGACTCCTAACTGGTTGTTTCCTCTCTTTCTTTTCATCGGTATCCTTAGTACTCTTTTGATTTGCTTGAGGGACTTCCTCGACACGTAAGGAACTGGTTGTAAGTTACCTTCTTATCTCAATTGGAGGTGAGAGTGAAGACGCACTGGGACCGGTAGAGTACTGAGGAAGGCCGGCGTGACCCCACATGAGGGGCATACACTAGCGGCTGAAACATGTTGGCCACCTGGCAGTAAAGGAGGGGTGCTAGGAGCACATAGTATCTCCCAATCACCACCATCCTTCACACTTTTTAACCCTGGCCGGAAGATCCGGGAATAAAGTTTTAGGCACAGCGACACTTCCGAGCTAGTTTTAAATCACACTACACTGCACTTTCACTACCGTCGTTCCCAGTCACTGTATTATTTTGGGTCTCTTTGTGTTGTATTGTCTTCCCCTACCCTATTGCTCCACCCCGTGCGTGGCTACGCTGGGGTGTTTTTGTAAGCAGCCCTATGATGAAGCATGTCACACATCTGTGTGAGTGAGGGCAGTATTGGCATATACAGCACGTACCACCAGTTAACACATTTTACCACTCCCTACACTTCTGGTGTATTAAGTGTTGATGGGGGGCTTCGGGGTAGGTGAGTCTGTACCCTCACCCCTTCTCTTGTGTGTGCTAGTACACAGGGATGTGTGCCATGTCGACTCTTCACTTTGTTCTGCACCAAGACACGCTGCCTGCAAAGGCAGTGTGTGAGTGTAGTGGTACAGGACCTCCAAGGGTGGCACAATAAGTGCTGCAGCCCTTAGGGGCCTTCCCTGGTCACAGTGCCCTGGGTACCTGTGGTACCATTTACCAGGGGCTGACCTGTGGCCAGAGATGCCAATTGGGTACAGTTTTGGGGAAAGAACATAGGCCCTGGGTACCTGATTAGCAGGAACCCAGGGCACACTCAGTCAAAGAACATCAGCAATTCAGCAAAAAGTGGGGGCATACCATGCAGAAAGAGGGCACTTTCTCACAGAAACCACCAGCCAGTAGCCTCACACCAGACCTTTCAGCAGGGTTACCAAGGAGGGAACCTGGGCCAACAGCAGGGCCAACAACAACAAGGTTGGCAATACCAACAGGGGAGGCAATCCTTTTGAGGGCGCACTCGAGGAAGAGGCCAACAGCAAAGAGGGGGGCAGCAACCCACCTCCAAGTGACTGCACTACAACCGTGGCGCACACTCTAACAAGATCTCAGAGGGCGCAACCACAAATACACGTACAAAGACATCGGGTCACAAACAACAAAAAACACCTCCAACATGCAACACCAGTGGGAGGCAGAATAGCAAACTTCTTCCAGGAGTGGAAGAAGATTACATCCGACAAATGGGTACTAAACATAATACAATACGGATACTGCATAGAACGGGCAAAACAACCGCCATGCAGAAGACCAAAGAACAAGGTTCATTCAAAAAGAGAACTGTCTCATTTGCTCGAAGAAGCACAAGAACTTCTACACAAGAGGGCCATAGAGAGGGTGCCTTACAACGAAAGGAACAAGGGGTGTATTCAACGTACTTCCTCATACAAAAGGTGGACGGAACATTAAGACCTATTCTACACTTAAGGTTCCTAAACAAGTTCATAAGGACTCAAACATTCAAAATGACATCCTTACAAGAAGTAATACCGCAGATACAGGTAGGGGACTACATGGCAACTATAGATCTAAAGGACGCTTACTTGCACATTCCCGTGAACAACAAACACAAAAACCTACTCAGATTCGTAATCACCAAAACGCACTACCAATTCACGGTGCTAGCGTTCGGACTCCAGTCCGCACCAAGAGTCTTCACAAAGTGCCTAGCAGCAGTAGCAGCCCACCTAAGAAGGCAAGGAATCCACGTCTATCCATAACTAGACGACTGGTTAGTAAGAGCAAACACATACAACCTTTGCAAACAACACATACAAAGGGTCATCGAGACTTTGGTCGAGCTCGGTTTCTCAATACAGTGGGCAAAATCATCAATAACACCAGGGCAGGTAAAGATATTCTTAGGGGCAGAAATCGACACAACAGTAGGGAAGGTGTTCCCGAGCACAAAGAGGACAGTAGCAATACTGAAGGAGACACATCTGTACCGCAAGGGGCAAGCTCTGACAGTGAGGACAGTAGGGAAACTGCTAGGGATGATGGCTTCATGCATTCATCTAGTCCCAAACATTCGACTGCACATGAAACCATTCCAGGAATGGATTCAACAACAATGGTCACAGGCGAAAGGGAGTTGGGAGGATCTAGTGGTTGTTACACAAACAGTTCTTCAGGAGATAACATGGTGGAACAGGAAGAACATAACACAGGGGAGACCTTTCACACAACCAACTCCTACAGTGACCATTACAACAGACGCTTCCCAACTGGGGTGGGGGGCCCACATGAACAACCTCAAGGTGAGGGGTTTATGGACACAGCAGGATGCGATAAAGCACATCAACTTCCTGGAGTTAAAAACCGTGTTCCTAGCCTTAAAAGCCTTTCAGAAAGAGCTCTATGGGAAGAGGGTGTTGATTCAAACAGACAATACAACCACAATGTTTTACATCAACAAACAAGGAGGAACACAATCATTAACACTGTCAACCCTAGCCCAGGAGCAATGGAGATGGGCTAGCCCAAGAAACATAGACTTACTGGCAATTCATCTTCCAGGGAAGGACAATATAGAAGTGGACAGGCTGAGCAGACAAACATCAGCATCCCACGAATGGGAGATGAATCAATCAGATTCTAAAAATCTTCAAGAAATGGGGGACGCCGCAAATTGACCTGTTTGCAACACCCCAGAATGCAAAATGCCAACGCTTCGCATCCAGACAACCGTGCGCACAGTCCATAGGGAATGCGCTATGGATAGACTGGTCAGGGACATTTGCTTACGCTTTTCCCCCGATACCACTGCTACACAGGGTACTCAACAAGTGCAAAATCAGCCGCATGACACTAATCCTCATAGCACCACAGTGGGCCAGGCAAACCTGGTTCTCACTGATAATGGGAATGTTGCAAGGCACAAGACACAAGTTCCCCAACAGGAAGGACCTCCTAACTCTGCAAAACGGAAAGGTCCTACACCCGGAACCAGAGAGCCTAAGCCTAGCAGCGTGGCACCTGAGGACTTCGAATTCTCTCACCTCAAACTACCAGAGAGCACTATGGCAGTGCTCAGGGAAGCGAGAAGACCTACAACAAGAAAGTGTTACACAGCAAAATGGAAACGTTCCTCGCTTTGGTGCCATACGGAAAAACTTACAAGTAAGATCACAAGGGAATCAACAGTGCTAAAATATTTAACATATTTGCTACAGGAGAAACTAAGCTACGCATCTGTAAGGGTACACTTGGCAGCGATAGTAGCTTACACAAGGGGAGAAACAGGGAAGAGTTTCTTCACATCACAAGTGGTCAAGAGATTGCTGGAAGGAGCAAAGAGGATAGCGCCTCCAAAGAGGGTGCCACCACCCACATGGAACCTCAACGTGGGACTCGCACAAAGGATGAAGGCGCCATTCGAACCAATCCACAAAGCAACCTTACAGATGCTCACGCTAAAGACAGCATTCTTAGTGGCAATCACATCAACTACGTAGAGTAAGTGAATTGCAGGCGCTAACACTACAAGAGCCCTACTTCTAAATACATAATGACAGAATCGTCATGAGAACTGATCCACATTTTATGCCAAAGGTGGTATCGAAGTTCCACATTAATCAATCCATTCAAATACCAAGTTTTTTCCAAAACCCAAAAACACAAGCAGAAAGAGCACTGAACACCCTGGACGCCAGAAGGGCAGTCATGTACTACATTGAGAGAACAAAGAAATGCAGGAAGACGAAGCAGTTCTTTGTTTCATTTGCAAAAAGTTTTCTGGGACGACCAGTCACAAAGAATACCATTGCAAGATGGATCGCACAAGTCATACAGTTGTGCCACAATCAGTCAGGTCAAACCTTGCAAGGAGCACCGCATGCTCACTCAACAAGGAAGAAAGGAGCAACAGTGGCTTTCCTAGCAAACACACCTATTCAGGACATTTGCCAAGCAGCAACATGGTCTTCAGTGCACACGTTCACAAAGCACTTCTGCGTGGACATTCAGATGAACAAGGAAGCACAAGTAGGACAGAAGGTCTTACAACATATATTCACAAACCAGCGTTCATCTTCTGTAAGGAAGTGGGTTTCTGTTGCAGTAACCCCCCCACTTTTTGCCAGACTACTGATGCCCTTTGACTTGATGTGCCCTGGGTCCCTGCCAATCAGGTTCCCAGGGCCTGTGTTCTTTCCCCAAAACTGTACCCAATTGGCATCTCTGGCCACAAGTCCGCCCCTGGTAAATAGTACCACAGTTGACCAGGGAAGACCTCTAAGGGCTGCAGCACTTATTGTGCCACCCTTAGAGGCCCTGTACCTTTACACACACTGCCTTTGCAGGCTGCGTGTTTTGGTGCAGAACAAAGTGAAGAGTCGACATGGCACACACCTCTGTGTGCCATGCCTACAACCCACTGCCCTGGCATAGATCAGTCACCCCTCTAGCTGGGTGCACTATACCAGTGGTGAGGGTACAGGTGCATGAGCCCTGTACCCCTACAGTGTCTAAGTCCATTCTTAGACATTGTAAGTGCAGTGCTGCCATTAAGAGTATATGGTGCTGGGAGTTTGTCATTACGAACTCCACAGCACCATAATGGCTGCACTGAAAACTGAGAAGTTTGGTATCAAACTTCTCAGCACATTAAACCCACACTAACCGTAAAAAACCTAGGGGTGAAACTGGACTCTGACATGTCCATGAAATCCCAGGTCCAATCTGTGGCTGGCACCTGTTTTGGGTTATGAAAAATGATGAGGAATTTCCTCCCCCTGCTCCCTATCACACATAGGAAAACTGTGGTCCAAGCACTTAATATGTCAAGGCTGGTCTATGTCAACGTGTTGTACTTGGGCCTTCCAGACTACTTATTGAGCCGCCTCCAGGTAGTTCAAAATGCGGCAGCAAGGGCCGTACTTATGGTCGGACCCAGGTCACACATGACCACTCACCTAAAGTCCCTGCACTGGCTTTCAGTGAAAAAAAGGGTAAGTTTCAACGCCCTGGTGCTGACTTTTAAGGCCCTTCACAACATCGGGGCCCCTTATCAGGAATAAAATTCAGCCCTACAAACCGTCTAGAACCTTGCGGTCATCGACCCAGCAATTGACAATCGTACCTAAGTTTTGTCGTTCACGTAAGGGAGGACGCTCCTTTCAGGTGGCAGCCGCGAAGCTATGGAACAGTTTGCCACTCTCAGACAAGAACATGATCGCCTTAGCTTTAGGCGAACCTTAAAAACATGGCTCTTCCAACAGTAGAAGAGACGCCTTGCTGTTATGTTTCTCTTATGCTCTGTCTTGGGGTCAAGACAGCGCCGGGACACTCCCTGGAGTAGCCGCGCGCTCTACAAATACCCCATAACATAACACTGGTGCCAGTGTGGGATTTAATGAAAAATGCACACAGAGGGCATCTTTGAGATGCCCCCTGAAAAACGACCAGCCTCTGGTGGGTTCCCTGACTGGTACACTCCAGCCTGCCACCACGAGACATGTTTCTGGACCCCTAGGGTGGGAGCCTACGCTCCCTGAGCCCAGAAACAAAGCCTTTCCTGGGCGGAGGTGTACACACCTCCCCAGGCCAGGAAGAGCAATCTGTGGCAGGGGAGCTTCAAAGGCCTGGCAGCCTTTGTAATGCGACCCCCAGCCTCTCCTGCTATCAGGAGCAGGCCCCCTTCCTGTCTCCCTCCCTTTCGGTGGGAAGACAGGCGGAAAAACTAGCCAGCCCAGGAGGTGTGCCCACCTCTGCCAACTCCACCCCTCAGGTGGGGAGGCGAGGTGAAGCCCACTCTCCAGTGCTCGCCATCTTGCAGATGGCAGACACTCCCCAATCAGGACTAGGGATTGTACTCACTCCCCACGTGGGTGAGCACACCAAGGGTGTAGTCACCCTAAGGTCAGTAGCCCACTGGCTACTGACCTCAAGACCCCTAAAACGCCCCTAAATACAGTATTTAGGGGGCAGCCCTGAACCAAGAGATCAGATTCCCGCAACCTAAGAAGAAAAGGACGAAAGAAGACGCCCAGCAGAGGAGACTGCAGAGAACAACTGACTTGGCCCCAGCCCTACCGGCCCGTCTGCAGTTTCCAGAGATCCTGCGCCAAAAATCGCCTTGTCCTGCAGCCAGCGACCTCCAGAACCCCGGGAAGACTGACTGCCTTCAACAAAGACCGGATCTCCTGTGAACAGCAGCTCTGTTCAAAAGAAACACCAAACAAAGACTCCGAGCCTGCCGAGGAAAAAGAAACCCGACGCCTGGAACCACCACTGCACCCGCCGCCTACAGCCTGAGTTCAAGTGGCCCACCGGTCCCAGCGAGGTCCCCCAGCGCTCCAGAGTCCGAGTCCACCGTGGGTTGACCCCTCCAGGACACCCCGACGTCGCCTGCAGCCTCTGCACCCAGCCGCCGCTGCGGGTGCACTTTTTGTGCTAAACAGGATCCCCTTTTGCCCTGAGCCTAACACCAGGAGCTTGGCTCCCACAACCTTGTGGCGTGCTCGCCAGCAGCCACCAACCGGAGGCCCCCTATCCCCCATAGGATAACATTGGGCCTCAACACTCTGCACCCGGCCGCCCTAGTGCCGCTGAGGGTGTAACAAAAGTGCTTCACTGACCCTGGGGGAACCCTTGTTCTAACCCCAGAACCTTAACTCCCACAGTCGTTTACTTACCTGCAAACCGATAATCTGTTTTTCCTCCATAGGATAACATTGACAATTTTTCTTCGAAAAAACGACCAAGTGTGGAGTTTTGAAAACTACCAAAACGTGTTTTCTTACCTGTTTGCAGGACATGTCCCAGTGCTGAATCTAGACATCCAGCACTGAGTTAGAAAAAGTAACGTAAAAGTAACTTACCTGCAATTTGTTGAAACAGCCCATTCATTTCAATGTACTGCTCCAAAAAGTTTCTAAGTGTGGAGTTTTGAAATGTGAAAATATTCTTTAAAAATCGCACAAATAACAAAAACGCATTTATTCACCTGTTTCCAGGAAATGTCCCAGTGCTGAATCTAGGTATCCAGCACTGAGTTAGAAAAAGGAACGTAAAAGTAACTTACCTGCAATTTACTGAAAAAGCCTATTCATTTCAATGTACTGCATTTGCTAAGTGTTAATTACTACTGCATCCCCTGTAAATCAAACCAAGTACAATTTCCATTGCATTTTCAAACTGTTCGACATTCAGTAACTTATTACTACAAAGTATTTTATGCTTACCTGTGCCAGGCTTGATTGGTTCTAAAATAAACAGTATATTTTTTTATACAAAAACAATTGGCCTTGAGTTCAGTTCTTGAGTGTGTGAATTCATTTTCTGACTGAGTGTGTACATCAAATGCTTAACACTGTCCTCTTATACTGCCTTACTGCTCGACCAAGCTACCACAAGTAGAGAGTAAGGTTCTATCCAACTTTAACCTCTGCCTACCTCTGGAGTCACCTGAACTCTATACACACTATACCTCATTTTGGTGTAGTATATATAGAGCCAGTTTCTTACATCTTCCACCCAGCCACCACAAGACTAGCAAACCGCTACAAAGTCTATGCATAGCATAGGGAATCCAGAAAAGATTCACGCTGCAAAACGTATAGTTTCTTACCTGTCGGTGTAGTTTTGCAGCTTGAAGACTTTTCTGGATTCACTAGCGAACCCACCCGCCTCCGCCAGGATGATGACACAGGAGGAATAAATAAAGGGAAACTAAAACGAACAATCAAAAAAGAATCCTAAGATGGCGACCAAAGGTGGGAGCTTCCGGAGGAAGCACGTCGATATCACAGAAGGACACCAAATGGTGGTATGTCGATGCCCACTAGGCCACGAAAAAAAAAAAAAAAAAGAAATACTACAATTCCGGACCCAACCACTAGATGGCGGAATAATGCACAGCATAGTGAATCCAGAAAAATCTTCAAGCTGCAAAACTACACCGACCGGTAAGAAACTATACGTTTCTCTTATTGGTGCCCAATGAGTGTTGCAGGAATTGCAGCCAGTAGTTAGAAGTCAAAGAAGCTTTGGCATGGTTAACAGGTTCATCCGAAACACTCCTATATTTCTAGTTTGTCATGAAATTTGGGGACACCAGTAAGATTAATTCACACTGGTGCTGTAAAATTAACTCAGTGTGCCAATAGTTAATTTACTTAATTAGGTGTTGGGGCTATGAATAAGAGTGGAATGTGAGGCTTCAGGACTGTGTGTGGTCGGAGCAGCCAGAAGGGTGGGATGGGGAGCAGCCAGAAGGGTGGGAATGGGGAGCAGCCAGAAGGGTGGGAATGGGGAGCAGCCAGAAGGGTGGGAATGGGGAGCAGCCAGAAGGGTGGGAATGGGGAGCAGCCAGAAGGGTGGGAATGGGGAGCAGCCAGAAGGGTGGGATGGGGAGCAGCAGGCCTCCCGTCCTTGTGCTTGTCCCACAGCTTTGTGAGCACGGAAGAACCTCTTGTCTCATCTCACCCCTGTCAGGTGGCTTCACTGAAATATTTATTTTACACCTGCCGAAAATGCAAGCATTTGAAGTGCTACGACGGGCCG
Source organism: Calotriton arnoldi (assembly GCA_963921515.1). Classification (NCBI taxonomy): domain Eukaryota; kingdom Metazoa; phylum Chordata; class Amphibia; order Caudata; family Salamandridae; genus Calotriton; species Calotriton arnoldi. The sequence continues at coordinate 1,082,313 of CAWUFW010004326.1, forward strand.
AGGTGGATGGAAGCAGCCCGGAAGTGGGAGTGGTGTGGGAGGCGGGTGTAAGCAAGGACTGGGAGGATTGGAGCCGGCCTGCAAAAACATGCACTGAGGGCGCTGTTGTTTTTAATGGACTTGGGCTGGGGGGCTCAGGTGCATAGGTGTTTTGTCTGTCGGCTCGGCGAGTTTGAGGCTCACAGTTCTGTGTGCACCTGAAGAAGAGGGTGAAGAATCCTAGCCAGGCAACTTCTGGTGTGGAGCTTTCCTCTGTTGGAGTCCCTCGACGTGCAGGTCGAGTTTGGTGGTGGTGTTCAGACTGAACACAAAGAAGCCTTGGTTCTGGCAACAGGCTCTGATACCCTGGGTATTGGTGCAGGGCACCTCTGGTTTTGATCAGCATCTCGAAGACTGAATAGATCGGGCTGACGTGGACTCTGTGACCTCCTCCTGGGCTGCTGCTGCGTCCGTGAACCCGGTGGTCAGCGTATCAGTGTGCGGTCAGTGGATGCAGGGAAGTGGCTTCTCCACTTCAAGGGAGATGCTGACTGGTTGGCAAAGTGCTGGCAACACCTCTGAGGCTTTGGCAGGAAGTACAGCTGCAGGGCGAGTCTGGTCTTTGCAGTTGTCGGGACAGGAGCAAACAGGCAGGATTTGGCACCAAGTCCACATCTAGTCCACAGTTCTTGCGTTCTTTGGCTTTTCTTTGTCTTCATCCTTCTTTAGTCGGGCAAATCTGAGTTCCCAATGTCAGGCGGCCACCTAAATAATGAATTTAGGCACGTTAATGGGAGTGAAGGGTAGTAGCCAATGAGCCAGTTACCCTTGGGGCACTACACCCCCTATATGACCACTTCCTGTGGGGAGTGGACATAACCCTATCTCAGAGGTCCTAATTCCACGAAAAACGAAAGGATGGAACCCATCTTTCGTGCAGCACATCAGCCAGCCCACCTTAGGAGTGTGACTAGCCTGGTGGTGCAACACGCTTACCTGCATAGCTGATTTCCCACCTGTCCTGGTGCCAAATGGTCCTCGAGGCGGGGTGGGGGCATCTCCCAGGTCTGGGGGAAGCTGGGGTCACATATCAAAGGTGGCAGGGGCTTTGAAGCCCCTGGCCTTGATATGCTAAATCCCTAACCATCCTGCTGGAGGAGGTGTGAACACCTTCCTCAGGAACAGACATTGTTTCTGGTGTCAGAGAGCGCGGGCCCTCACCTGCAGGGGGTCAGAAACTTGTCTCTGGTGACTGGCTGGACACTAGATACTGGTAGATTTTTCAGGAGGCACCTTTAAGGTGCCCTGTGGGTGCATGTCATAATAAATCTAGTACTGGCAACAGTACAGATTTTATTAATAGGAGGTGCTTGATGCCAAACACCATAGGTTTCAGTGAAGCCACCATGTGGCTGGGGAACTCATAATCACCAGTGCCCAGTACATATACTTAAGATGGCTTCCCTCTTCACTTGTACTATCAAGCAATTAAACTAGACATCACAAGGGCCAAGCTAATTATGCAGGTATGTCCTCCCATGTAATATAATGCATCCTGCCCTAGGGCTCTAAGGCCTGCTGTAGGGGTGACTTGCATATAGCCCATGCAGTGTCTTTGGCATGGCACAGAGGAAATGTGCCATGTCATGTTTAAACTCATGGTTTGCACCATGACACATACCCTACAATGGCAGGCTGCATGCAATTTGTATGGGGGTCCTTTAGAGTGGCACAATACATGCTGCAGCCCTTGGGGACCCTCTTTGGTACCCATGCCCTAAGTGTGAGAAGCTGGGTTTCTGTTGCAGTAACCCCCCCCCCCACTTTTTGCCAGACTACTGATGCACTTTTGACTTGATGCGCCCTGGGTCCCTGCCAGTCAGGTTCCCAGGGCCTGTGTTCTTTCCCCCAAAACTGTACCCAAACCCAATTGGCATCTCTGGCCACAGTTCGGCCCCTGGTAAATGGTATCACAGGTACCCAGGGCACTGTGACCAGGGAAGACCTCTAAGGGCTGCAGCACTTTGTAGTTTAGTTCCTATTTCCCTAATAGGCTCTGCGCATTGGAATAATATACCCTATAGGCTTGACATAGGACTGAGGTCGGTATGTCCCTATCGAGTATATTAAACTTAATTACTTGTGCCAGCTAGCTCAGAGGCCACTAGAAACTCCTTGAACAAGAAGGGAGTAGTTTCTGGCAACCGAAAAACATGACTACTTTGTTTCTCTTTAGAATCAGAGCACGTCTCAGAATCGTGGAAACAATAGATAACAGTTTCACTCAGTCAATCGTGCATGCTTAGTTTTCTCCAAGTTACACAGAAAGAACAGACGGGCGTTTCAATAAAAGATTTATTGAACAGTCTTGTTTCTGGTGTAAGTAAAATGTGCTGTTACGATCACAAGACAGCATGCAAGATAAATAATGTACAGTGTAAGCAGTAGAAATAAATAATACTGCGCTAGCATTATCTTTTAGCATATATTCACGTACATAAATAACATGAGCTAAAAATGCGAGTACTCATACGATGCGTCTCTAAGCTAGTTCTACCCCAATGTACCTAACCTAGTCTAGGTGTAGGGAAAGGTAAAAGTAGGTGGAGTATTCTCTAGTCTGGTATACTAAGAGTATGTTAAGTATAGTATGCCTAGTATGCCAAGAGTCCCTCTAGGTTCTAGTCAGCTCCATACCTTGAGAATGAGAGAGGTGGGAATCTCTTGCCGGATCTGGAACTCTAACACCCCGCGAAGGGAGTCAGAACACTGGAAGCTGGACTCTCTGCGTGCAGGGATGACAGCGTCTTCTCAGTGCATCAGGCCGGGATACGGGCTCCTCTGAAGTCGAGGTATCCTCTAACTTGCTTGGGCAAGGGAAGGTATATTTATACCTGGTAGGTGTCTTGGAATGTTAGCATTGACGTAAAGACGGACAGAGGAAGACGTCGGGAATGAACCCTTAAGGTATAACGGTTCATACATAATAGATGAGTTCTTGGAGAAATCAATAGTCCTGTGCTAGGGGAACTCCCGAAGCTTAAGGGTCTGGTTTCTAAGAACTCGTTGTGACGTTAGGGTGGACGGATGTCGGTGACCATGCCTGTATTTGGAGTGCACGGTTAATGCCTAAATAAGGACAGGGATTCTATGCCTATATAAGGGCAATGCGAATTGTGCCTATATAAGGACGTGATTCAGGAAAACCTATATATACGGACACCTAAAGCGGAATACAACAACTTATTGTGCCACCCTTAGAGGCCCTGTACCTTTACACACACACTGCCATTGCAGGCTGCGTGTTTTGGTGCAGAACAAAGTGAAGAGTCGACATGGAACACATCTGTGCCATGCCTACAACCCACTGCCCTGGCATAGATCAGTCACCCCTCTAGCTGGGTGCACTGTACCAGTGGTGAGGGTACAGGTGCATGAGCCCTGTACCCCTACAGTGTGTAAGTCTATTCTTAGACATTGTAAGTGCAGTGCTGCCATTAAGAGTATATGGTGCTGGGAGCTTGTCATTACGAACTCCACAGCACCATAATGGTTACACTGAAAGCTGAGAAGTTTGGTATCAAACTTCTGAGCACATTAAACCCACACTGATGCCAGTGTGGGATTTAATTAAAAATGCACACAGAGGGCATCTTAGAGATGCCCCCTGAAAACGAACCTACCACTAGGGTCCAGGCTGAGTGGCTGCTTTCAGCTGCCACCACCAGACATGGGGCCTAAAACAATGCACATACTGGGACGAGGTGACAAGCCTCCTCCCCCAGGATGGGCAGGGTTCACGAAGGGGGAGCTTCAAAGGCTTTCTGCCTTTGTGAGCTTCCCCAGGCCACTTGCTGCTCTCAGCAACTGGTCCCCACTGGTTCTGACCCCCAGTTTGGGCGGGAGAACCAGCGGGAAAAACAAGTGAGGAACAGAGGTGTGCTCACCTCTGCCAACTCCACCCCTCAGGTGGGGGAGGCGAGGTGAAGCACAACTCTCAGTCCACACCATCTTGAAGATGGGGGGACTCGGCCAACCAGGGACAGGCTCATGCCCCCTCCCACTGGAGGGTGGCATAATAGGGGTGTACCCACCCAGGAAGGGACCCATTGGTCCCTGCCTTTACCTATCTGTAAAGCCCCTAAATGTAGTATTTAGGGGCACCCCTGAACTTTGCTTCCTCAGACAAGAACCTGCAACACGAAGAAGGACCGAACAGCCGTGCAGTAGCTAACAAGAGGAAGACACCCACTGACTTGGCCCCAGCCCTACCGGCTTGTCTCCCCCTCGAACCTGCTCCTGTGAAATCCCGGTGTGTCCTGCAGCCAGCAACCTCGAAAACCCCGAAGGATCTGCCTGCCTTCAACTACAAAGACTGTCTCCCGTGAACACCGGATTTTTTCATCTGCAACCTCTGGCTCCGGCCGGACACCGCGGATCCGCCCCACTCTGCACCCGCCGTCCAAGGCCCGAGCTCGAGTGGGCAAACACCACGAGGCGGTCACCCTGGCGATCCTGACCCGAGATCCGGCGACCTCTGACCTGCCTCAAGCCGACGCCTGCAGCCTAAAACCAGAAGGTCCCCCCAACCGCGACCAGGAGCTGGTAAGAAGATCCGACCCCAAAAGGCACCCCTGCACCAGACGCCCCACGGCCTTGTGTGCCCAAACAGACGGTGCCTAGCCAACCCCTAACTTCCTAACTTACCTCTCGAAGTGGTGGTCGCACCCAGAAGACCTTCGTCCCTGAGCCTGCAGTGCCTTTGCAAACCGGAGGTTCCCCATTGAAACCAACAGGGCGCCTGACGTCGAAACAGCACCCTGCACCCGGCCGCCCTAGTGCCGCTGAGGGTGCACCTTTGATGCTATTTTGTTTCCCCATTTGCCCTGAGCTAAAGTCCAAGAGGTTTGCTCCCACAGCTGAGTGGCCTGCTTGCCAGCAGCCACTAACCGGAGGCCCCCTATCCCCCATTGGATAACATTGGGCCTCAGCACTCTGCACCCGGCCGCCCTAGTGCCGCTGAGGGTGTAACGAGAGTGCATCCTTGACCCTGGGGGAACCCTTGTTCTAACCGCAGGAGCTCAACTGCAAAGACCGATTACTTACCTGGTAACCATTAACTTAATTTCTCTCCATAGGAATCAATTGACTGTTTTTCTCTGAAAAATGTTCCAAGTGTGGAGTTGATTTGTATGGAAACCGGAAAAATAACAATTGTGCAAAACTGACTTTACTTACCTCTTCTCTAAGAAATATCCCAATGTGATATCCAGGCATATCACAGGGAGTAGAAAAAGTAATCTCAAAAGTAACGTAAAAGTAATTTACCTGTAATTCTTATTGCAAAATCGATACAAAGTATATGTTCAGCATTTCACAGTATTGCATTACCAGTAATTCAAACTGGAACCATTTCAAAGTACATTTACAATTGCATTTCAAACGGTATATTTACTTGAAAGTATTTATCACTTACCTGGGCCAGGCTTGCTTGGTTCTAGGAAATAAAATACCTAAAACAATATTTTTATACAAAAACAATTGGGCTAGAGTTCAGTTCTTGAGTGTGTGAATTCATTTGCTGACTGAGTGTGTACAACAAATGCTTAACACTACCCTCTGATAAAGATTTACTGCTCGACCACTCTACCACAAATAGAGAGTGAGGTGCTATCTAACTTTACCTCTGCCTACCTTTGGGGTTCCACTGGACTCTGTGCACACTATACCTCACTTTGGTATAGTATATACAGAGCCAGCTTCCTACACTAGTGACATGTGTAAGTAACGGTTTTCCGCTGCTAACTTACTCACTTTTTGATCCAAGTGATCACTTGCTCTAAGAGGCTAAACTAGTCGCTGGCATCACAGCCCCCAGGAGGTAGATTACCGTGGATTTAGTCAACCTGAGGCCAGACTAACACATTGCTCTGCATTAATCAACTGTGAAACAGTTTTCCTGAATGATGGAGCCTTCACTTCAGCGTGTTGGATTTGTGTATTTCAAACCCAGTTCACCATGTCTTACACAGTATTCCAAAACCGTGGGGGTTTCTGAAGATCCAAGCGTTGTTCCTCCTTGGATGTACAAGTAAACATGCAAGTAATCATGGTATATTGCTTCTGTTTTTTCCCTTCAAAATCCGTCATTTCCAGCAGAAACATACTTTATGCTTTTTATGTGAAAATTATATTTTTGTATTATAAAGACATGACGAATTAACTTAGAAATTGTAAACAATCTTTTGTTCTCCTCCTCTGCGCTAGCTACCTCCAGCTGCCGCTGTGTGATTGCCTGAAACCGCGTTCCCTTATGCAAGCTATAGTCTTCTGCTGCCCCTAATGATGTACATGAAGCACGTACAGCCCCTTCCTCAATATCTAGCAAAAGGCATCTTTTTGTCTGGAGCACAACATGCACGTTCATTCACTTACCCATTACATTGTTCTCGTTCAATTTGCTTTCCCTGTCGTCACCATCTTCATGACACACCTACGCCCCACCCCATACCTCCCATTGCTGTATTTGTTTCTTTCTCCTTCATGACACACCTACACCCTGTGAGAAGGTGGCCTGGTATATGCTGTCCACTAATTAAAGTGGGCACCTTGTACCAGTCCACACGACCCTTATGATGTATGAGGTCAAAGACAACCTTTATTGAAAGCTATCCTAGTGGTAGCTATGGAGAGCAGCCTTCAGGCTTAATCTTGAAGGAATGTAAAGCAGCTTGTTTTACCAAAATATCACCTCCTGAATGACTAAATGAAGGAGAACCACACAGTAGTTATATAAAAATATGTATTTATTAATATAACACTCTCTACTACCCTCTACACGAGGTTAGAACACAAAGCACACAATACTGAATCAATAGAACAGTTGTAAATAGCACAATACACAGCGGGCTCCAGGGGGAGACCGAACCATATACTAAAATAGTGGTATAACAATCACGACTTGGATCAAGACAAGATCTGGAGCACGTAGAATTGCTGGGACCCCAAGGAACCACCCAGAGGAGGGACACGGGGAGCCCACGGAGGCCGGGTGCAGTGTGGGAACACGACCGCGGGCTCCGTACAATTCTATGGGAAAGTCGCGGTTACAGTTTTAAAGTTTAAGGACCCTTCTAGGAGGACTTCGAGCAAACCCTTCTGAACTTGAGTTGAAAGAGCCACCCCACTCGTGGATACCGTAGTCTCAGAGTTACCTAACCCAGGGAAGCCAGGTGCATAGGTCTGAAGTGGCGTCGGAAACTCTCGTCGTTCTCTATGGAAGGAAGTGAAGAAGTACTGCTGCCGTGAAGGTGAAAAGGGTCCGGTGGAATCCAAGCCTGGATTCTGGATGGAATGAACCTGAAGGCAGAGGGGAGAGAGTCTGGGTTACTTCAGAGTGACCAGGGGCTCGGGAGACGAATGCCCACCGATGTCGGGTGCTTCAGGTGCGAAGAAGGGATGCTTGACTCTCCAGCCACGAGGACCAGGAGACGTCGAGGACGACCAGGAGCCGGAGGTGAGCTGTCCCACGAAGGATGTCTAGTGCTGAGGGGTCGGTGTCCGGCGGGAGCACCAACAAGCCTTGGCAAAAGCAACCCACGCAAGAAGGTCAAGCAGGTAACTGTGTGGACCAGCAAGGTCCAGGAGACTCACCAAGCAATGGGGAGTCAGGGCACGTCTGGAGCAACCAGGAAAGCCCAAGAACAATCACGATGACCCTCAGGACGACCCACAGGCCGGATGACCAGGAGTCGCGAGGGGACCTCGAGCAAGATTGCAAAGCACCAGCCCACGGAGCACACGGTGCGAGGAGGCCGGAGTCCTTTGGTGCAAATACTGCTCAGGGTCAGGACTACACAGAGTCCAATGCACAAGCTCGGGAATCGCCAACAAGCATATGCACTTACAAATGGACGCGGTGCACAGGGGTTCGGGTTACGCAGCCCCCACGAGGGATACTGGCCTCAAACTCTGTGAGAGGACAGGTCGACTTCAGGGACCTCCAGGAACCCACCTCCTGTGTTGCTGTAATCTTCGGAGTCCGCAGGAGCAGCAGACCGGTCAGTTGCGCTTTGTGACTCCTTCACTCCAAGGGAGATTCTTCTGTTGTGTTAAGTGCACCACAGGTCCTGCACGGAGCCTGTATGGAGCAAAGGCACAAACTAAGCTTCGGACGGAAAGGGGGACGAAGTCGAGCCCAGTCGAGGTCCAGCGAAGTCCAATTGTCCAGACGGTCGAAGGTCAGTGGTTTCTTCTTTGTAGAATCTTGTCCACGTAAAATCCAATGTCCTGTAGCCAGGTAACTCATTTTAAACCCACGGGAGAGGGTTGGACAGATTCAGGGGACCCTCCTAGGCGAGGGGCAGGACAGAGAGGTGGCTACACCTATGTCCTTTGTCCAGTTTCGCGCCAGAGCAGGAGCCAACAGCTCCCAGAACTGGTTTGAGCTGGACTATGCACAGGGGCACCAAATGTGCCCCTGGTGCAGACTTTCAGGCACTCTCGGAGTGCACCCACCCAGCCCCAATACACTAAATCCTGTCTGGGAGGTGGTCACACCCCCTTGGGACAGGATATCTATTGTTGGGCTTCCTCCACTGCGAGTGTTGGTCATCAGCAGGAGGGCAGCCCAGTGTCTGTGACTGGTGGCATCCATTTTGTGATGCCAGGGCTCTTCAGGATTCTACCGCGTTTTTCTCCATCTTTCTGACACACCTGCGCCCCACCCCATACTCCCCATTGCTGTATGTTTTTCTCTTATCTTCCTGACACGCCTGCGCCCCACCCCATACTCCCCATTGCTGTATTTGTTTCTTTCTCCATCTTCCTGACACGCCTGCGCCCCACCCCATACTCCCCATTTCTGTATGTTTTTCTCCATCTTCCTGACACACCTGCGCCCCACCCCATACTCCCCATTGCTGTATGTTTTTCTCCATCTTCCTGACACACCTACGCCCCACCCCATACTCCCCATTGCTGTATTTGTTTCTCTATCTTCCGGACACACCTGCGCCCCACCCCATACTCCCCATTGCTGTATTTGTTTCTCTATCTTCCTGACACACCTGCGCCCCACCCCATACTCCCCATTGCTGTATTTGTTTCTCTATCTTCCTGCCACACCTGCGCCCCACCCCATACTCCCCATTACTGTATGTTTTTCTCCATCTTCCTGACACACCTGCGCCCCACCCCATACTCCCCATTGCTGTATTTGTTTCTCTATCTTCCTGACACACCTGCGCCCCACCCCATACTCCCCATTGCTGTATTTGTTTCTCTATCTTCCTGCCACACCTGCGCCCCACCCCATACTCCCCATTGCTGTATTTGTTTCTTTCTCCATCTTCCTGACACACCTGCGCCCCACCCCATACTCCCCATTGCTGTATTTGTTTCTCTATCTTCCTGTCACACCTGCGCCCCACCCCATACTCCCCATTGCTGTATTTGTTTCTTTCTCCATCTTCCTGACACACCTGCGCCCCACCCCATACTCCCCATTGCTGTATTTGTTTCTTTCTCCATCTTCCTGACACACCTGCGCCCCACCCCATACTCCCCATTGCTGTATGTTTCTCTCTATCTTCCTGACACGCCTGCGCCCCACCCCATACTCCCCATTGCTGTATGTTTTTCTCGCTATCTTCCTGACACACCTGCGCCCCACCCCATACTCCCCATTGCTGTATGTTTTTCTCTCTATCTTCCTGACACACCTACGCCCCACCCCATACTCCCCATTGCTGTATGTTTTTCTCCATCTTCCTGACACACCTGCGCCCCACCCCATACTCCCCATTGCTGTATGTTTCTCTCTCTATCTTCCTGACACACCTGCGCCCCACCCCATACTCCCCATTGCTGTATGTTTTCTCTATCTTCCTGACACACCTGCGCCCCACCCCATACTCCCCATTGCTGTATGTTTTTCTCTCTATCTTCCTGACACACCTGCGCCCCACCCCATACTCCCCATTGCTGTATGTTTTTCTCCATCTTCCTGACACACCTGCGCCCCACCCCATACTCCCCATTGCTGTATGTTTCTCTCTATCTTCCTGACACACCTGCGCCCCACCCCATACTCCCCATTGCTGTATTTGTTTCTTTCTCCATCTTCCTGACACACCTGCGCCCCACCCCATACTCCCCATTGCTGTATGTTTTTCTCTATCTTCCTGACACACCTGCGCCCCCCCATACTCCCCATTGCTGTATGTTTCTCTCTATCTTCCTGACACACCTGCGCACCCCATACTCCCCATTGCTGTATGTTTTTCTCCATCTTCCTGACACACCTGCGCCCCACCCCATACTCCCCATTGCTGTATGTTTCTCTCTCTATCTTCCTGACACACCTGCTCCCCACCCCATACTCCCCATTGCTGTATTTGTTTCTTTCTCCATCTTCCTGACACACCTGCGCCCCCCCATACTCCCCATTGCTGTATTTGTTTCTTTCTCCATCTTCCTGACACACCTGCGCCCCACCCCATACTCCCCATTGCTGTATTTGTTTCTCTCTCTATCTTCCTGACACACCTGCGCCCCACCCCATACTCCCCATTGCTGTATTTGTTTCTTTCTCCATCTTCCTGACACACCTGCGCCCCACCCCATACTCCCCATTGCTGTATGTTTTTCTCCATCTTCCTGACACACCTGCGCCCCACCCCATACTCCCCATTGCTGTATTTGTTTCTTTCTCCATCTTCCTGACACACCTGCGCCCCACCCCATACTCCCGATTGCTGTATTTGTTTCTATCTCCATCTTCCTGACACACCTGCGCCCCACCCCATACTCCCCATTGCTGTATGTTTTTCTCCATCTTCCTGACACACCTGCGCCCCACCCCATACTCCCCATTGCTGTATGTTTTTCTCCATCTTCCTGACACACCTGCGCCCCACCCCATACTCCCCATTGCTGTATTTGTTTCTTTCTCCATCTTCCTGACACACCTGCGCCCCACCCCATACTCCCGATTGCTGTATTTGTTTCTATCTCCATCTTCCTGACACACCTGCGCCCCACCCCATACTCCCCATTGCTGTATGTTTTTCTCCATCTTCCTGACACACCTGCGCCCCACCCCATACTCCCCATTGCTGTATGTTTCTCTCTCTATCTTCCTGACACACCTGCTCCCCACCCCATACTCCCCATTGCTGTATTTGTTTCTTTCTCCATCTTCCTGACACACCTGCGCCCCACCCCATACTCCCCATTGCTGTATGTTTTTCTCCATCTTTCTGACACACCTGCGCCCCACCCCATACTCCCCATTGCTGTATGTTTTTCTCTATCTTCCTGACACACCTGCGCCCCACCCCATACTCCCCATTGCTGTATTTGTTTCTTTCTCTATCTTCCTGACACACCTGCGCCCCACCCCATACTCCCCATTGCTGTATGTTTTTCTATATCTTCCTGACACACCTGCGCCCCACCCCATACTCCCCATTGCTGTATTTGTTTCTCCATCTTCCTGACACACCTGCGCCCCACCCCATACTCCCCATTGCTGTCTTTGTTTCTTTCTCCATCTTCCTGACACACCTGCGCCCCACCCCATACTCCCCATTGCTGTATTTGTTTCTCCATCTTCCTGACACACCTGCGCCCCACCCCATACTCCCCATTGCTGTATTTGTTTCTTTCTCTATCTTCCTGACACGCCTGCGCCCCACCCCATACTCCCCATTGCTGTCTTTGTTTCTCTCTCCATCTTCCTGACACACCTGCGCCCCACCCCATACTCCCCATTGCTGTATTTGTTTCTTTCTCCATCTTCCTGACACACCTGCGCCCCACCCCATACTCCCCATTGCTGTCTTTGTTTCTTTCTCCATCTTCCTGACACACCTGCGCCCCACCCCATACTCCCCATTGCTGTATTTGTTTCTTTCTCCATCTTCCTGACACACATGCGCCCCACCCCATACTCCCCATTGCTGTATTGGTTTCTTTCTCCATCTTCCTGACACACCTGCGCCCCACCCCATACTCCCCATTGCTGTATGTTTTTCTATATCTTCCTGACACACCTGCGCCCCACCCCATACTCCCCATTGCTGTATTTGTTTCTTTCTCCATCTTCCTGACACACTTGCGCCCCACCCCATACTCCCCATTGCTGTCTTTGTTTCTTTCTCCATCTTCCTGACACACCTGCGCCCCACCCCATACTCCCCATTGCTGTATTTGTTTCTTTCTCCATCTTCCTGACACACCTGCGCCCCACCCCATACTCCCCATTGCTGTATTTGTTTCTTTCTCCATCTTCCTGACACACCTGCGCCCCACCCCATACTCCCCATTGCTGTATGTTTTTCTCTATCTTCCTGACACACCTGTGCCCTACCCCATACTCCCCATTGCTGTATGTTTCTTTCTCCATCTTCCTGACACACCTGCGCCCCACCCCATACTCCCCATTGCTGTATTTGTTTCTCTATCTTCCTGACACACCTGCGCCCCACCCCATACTCCCCATTGCTGTATTTGTTTCTCTATCTTCCTGCCACACCTGCGCCCCAACCCATACTCCCCATTACTGTATGTTTTTCTCCATCTTCCTGACACACCTGCGCCCCACCCCATACTCCCCATTGCTGTATTTGTTTCTCTATCTTCCTGACACACCTGCGCCCCACCCCATACTCCCCATTGCTGTATTTGTTTCTCTATCTTCCTGCCACACCTGCGCCCCACCCCATACTCCCCATTGCTGTATTTGTTTCTTTCTCCATCTTCCTGACACACCTGCGCCCCACCCCATACTCCCCATTGCTGTATTTGTTTCTTTCTCCATCTTCCTGACACACCTGCGCCCCACCCCATACTCCCCATTGCTGTATTTGTTTCTCTATCTTCCTGCCACACCTGCACCCCACCCCATACTCCCCATTGCTGTATTTGTTTCTTTCTCCATCTTCCTGACACACCTGCGCCCCACCCCATACTCCCCATTGCTGTATTTGTTTCTTTCTCCATCTTCCTGACACACCTGCGCCCCACCCCATACTCCCCATTGCTGTATGTTTTTCTCCATCTTCCTGACACGCCTGCGCCCCACCCCATACTCCCCATTGCTGTATGTTTTTCTCTATCTTCCTGACACACCTGCGCCCCACCCCATACTCCCCATTGCTGTATGTTTTTCTCTCTATCTTCCTGACACACCTGCGCCCCACCCCATACTCCCCATTGCTGTATGTTTTTCTCCATCTTCCTGACACACCTGCGCCCCACCCCATACTCCCCATTGCTGTATGTTTTTCTCTCTATCTTCCTGACACACCTGCGCCCCACCCCATACTCCCCATTGCTGTATGTTTTTCTCCATCTTCCTGACACACCTGCGCCCCACCCCATACTCCCCATTGCTGTATGTTTCTCTCTCTATCTTCCTGACACACCTGCGCCCCACCCCATACTCCCCATTGCTGTATTTGTTTCTTTCTCCATCTTCCTGACACACCTGCGCCCCACCCCATACTCCCCATTGCTGTATGTTTTTCTCTATCTTCCTGACACACCTGCGCCCCCCCCCATACTCCCCATTGCTGTATGTTTCTCTCTCTATCTTCCTGACACACCTGCGCACCCCATACTCCCCATTGCTGTATGTTTTTCTCTATCTTCCTGACACACCTGCGCCCCACCCCATACTCCCCATTGCTGTATTTGTTTCTTTCTCCATCTTCCTGACACACCTGCGCCCCCCCATACTCCCCATTGCTGTATTTGTTTCTTTCTCCATCTTCCTGACACACCTGCGCCCCACCCCATACTCCCCATTGCTGTATGTTTCTCTCTCTATCTTCCTGACACACCTGCGCCCCACCCCATACTCCCCATTGCTGTATGTTTCTCTCTCTATCTTCCTGACACACCTGCGCCCCACCCCATACTCCCCATTGCTGTATTTGTTTCTTTCTCCATCTTCCTGACACACCTGCGCCCCACCCCATACTCCCCATTGCTGTATGTTTTTCTCCATCTTCCTGACACACCTGCGCCCCACCCCATACTCCCCATTGCTGTATTTGTTTCTTTCTCCATCTTCCTGACACACCTGCGCCCCACCCCATACTCCCCATTGCTGTATGTTTTTCTCTATCTTCCTGACACACCTGCGCCCCACCCCATACTCCCCATTGCTGTATTTGTTTCTTTCTCCATCTTCCTGACACACCTGCGCCCCACCCCATACTCCCCATTGCTGTATTGGTTTCTTTCTCCGTCTTCCTGACACACCTGCGCCCCACCCCATACTCCCCATTGCTGTCTTTGTTTCTTTCTCCATCTTCCTGACACACCTGCGCCCCACCCCATACTCCCATTGCTGTATGTTTTTCTCCATCTTCCTGACACACCTGCGCCCCACCCCATACTCCCATTGCTGTATGTTTTTCTCCATCTTCCTGACACACCTGCGCCCCCCCATACTCCCCATTGCTGTATTTGTTTCTCTATCTTCCTGACACACCTGCGCCCCACCCCATACTCCCCATTGCTGTATTTGTTTCTCTATCTTCCTGACACACCTGCGCCCTACCCCATACTCCCCATTGCTGTCTTTGTTTCTTTCTCCATCTTCCTGACACACCTGCGCCCCACCCCATACTCCCCATTGCTGTATTTGTTTCTTTCTCCATCTTCCTGACACACCTGCGCCCCACCCCATACTCCCCATTGCTGTATGTTTCTCTCCATCTTCCTGACACACCTGCGCCCCACCCCATACTCCCCATTGCTGTCTTTGTTTCTCTCTCTATCTTCCTGACACACCTGCGCCCCACCCCATACTCCCCATTGCTGAATGTTTCTCTCTCTATCTTCCTGACACACCTGCGACCCACCCCATACTCCCCATTGCTGTATGTTTCTCTCTCTATCTTCCTGACACACCTGCGCCCCACCCCATACTCCCCATTGCTGGCTTTGTTTCTCTCCATCTTCCTGACACACCTGCGCCCCACCCCATACTCCCCATTGCTGTCTTTGTTTCTCTCTCTATCTTCCTGACACACCTGCGCCCCACCCCATACTCCCCATTACTGTATGTTTCTCTCTCTATCTTCCTGACACCCCTGCTCCCCACCCCATACTCCCCATTACTGTATGTTTCTCTCTCTATCTTCCTGACACACCTGCGCCCCACCCCATACTCCCCATTGCTGTATGTTTCTCTCTCTATCTTCCTGACACACCTGCGCCCCACCCCATACTCCCCATTGCTGTTTGTTTCTTTCTCTATCTTCCTGACACACCTACGCCCCACCCCATACTCCCCATTGCTGTTTGTTTCTTTCTCTATCTTCCTGACACACCTACGCCCCACCCCATACTCCCCATTGCTGTCTTTGTTTCTCTCTCCATCTTCCTGACACACCTGCGCCCCACCCCATACTCCCCATTGCTGTCTTTGTTTCTCTCTCTATCTTCCTGACACACCTGCGCCCCACCCCATACTCCCCATTGCTGTATGTTTCTCTCTCTATCTTCCTGACACACCTACGCCCCTCCCCATACTCCCCATTGCTGTATGTTTCTCTCTCTATCTTTCTGACACACCTACGCCCCACCCCATACTCCCCATTGCTGTATGTTTCTCTCTCTATCTTCCTGACACACCTACGCCCCACCCCATACTCCCCATTGCTGTATGTTTCTCTCTATCTTCCTGACACACCTACGCCCCACCCCATACTCCCCATTGCTGTATGTTTTTCTCCATCTTCCTGACACACCTGCGCCCCACCCCATACTCCCCATTGCTGTATGTTTCTCTCTCTATCTTCCTGACACACCTACGCCCCACCCCATACTCCCCATTGCTGTATGTTTTTCTCCATCTTCCTGACACACCTGCGCCCCACCCCATACTCCCCATTGCTGTATTTGTTTCTTTCTCCATCTTCCTGACACACCTGCGCCCCCCCATACTCCCCATTGCTGTATTTGTTTCTCTATCTTCCTGACACACCTGCGCCCCACCCCATACTCCCCATTGCTGTATTTG
This sequence comes from Calotriton arnoldi, assembly GCA_963921515.1. NCBI lineage: Eukaryota > Metazoa > Chordata > Amphibia > Caudata > Salamandridae > Calotriton > Calotriton arnoldi. The sequence continues at coordinate 1,098,331 of CAWUFW010004326.1, forward strand.
TTTCTCCATCTTCCTGACACACCTGCGCCCCACCCCATACTCCCCATTGCTGTCTTTGTTTCTTTCTCCATCTTCCTGACACACCTGCGCCCCACCCCATACTCCCCATTGCTGTATTGGTTTCTTTCTCCATCTTCCTGACACACCTGCGCCCCACCCCATACTCCCCATTGCTGTATTTGTTTCTTTCTCCATCTTCCTGACACACCTGCGCCCCACCCCATACTCCCCATTGCTGTATGTTTTTCTCTATCTTCCTGACACACCTGCGCCCCCCCATACTCCCCATTGCTGTATTTGTTTCTTTCTCCATCTTCCTGACACACCTGCGCCCCACCCCATACTCCCCATTGCTGTATGTTTTTCTCCATCTTCCTGACACGCCTGCGCCCCACCCCATACTCCCCATTGCTGTATTTGTTTCTTTCTCCATCTTCCTGACACGCCTGCGCCCCACCCCATACTCCCCATTGCTGTATGTTTCTCTCTCTATCTTCCTGACACACCTGCGCCCCACCCCATACTCCCCATTGCTGTATTTGTTTCTCTATCTTCCTGACACACCTGCGCCCCACCCCATACTCCCCATTGCTGTATTTGTTTCTCTATCTTCCTGACACACCTGCGCCCCACCCCATACTCCCCATTGCTGTATTTGTTTCTCTATCTTCCTGACACACCTGCGCCCCACCCCATACTCCCCATTGCTGTATGTTTCTCTCTCTATCTTCCTGACACACCTGCGCCCCACCCCATACTCCCCATTGCTGTATTTGTTTCTTTCTCCATCTTCCTGACACGCCTGCGCCCCACCCCATACTCCCCATTGCTGTATGTTTCTCTCTCTATCTTCCTGACACACCTGCGCCCCACCCCATACTCCCCATTGCTGTATTTGTTTCTCTATCTTCCTGACACACCTGCGCCCCACCCCATACTCCCCATTGCTGTATGTTTTTCTCCATCTTCCTGACACGCCTGCGCCCCACCCCATACTCCCCATTGCTGTATGTTTCTCTCCATCTTCCTGACACACCTGCGCCCCACCCCATACTCCCCATTGCTGTATTTGTTTCTTTCTCCATCTTCCTGACACACCTGCGCCCCACCCCATACTCCCCATTGCTGTATTTGTTTCTCTATCTTCCTGACACACCTGCGCCCCACCCCATACTCCCCATTGCTGTATGTTTTTCTCCATCTTCCTGACACGCCTGCGCCCCACCCCATACTCCCCATTGCTGTATGTTTCTCTCTCTATCTTCCTGACACACCTGCGCCCCACCCCATACTCCCCATTGCTGTATTTGTTTCTTTCTCCATCTTCCTGACACACCTGCGCCCCACCCCATACTCCCCATTGCTGTATTTGTTTCTCTCTCTATCTTCCTGACACACCTGCGCCCCACCCCATACTCCCCATTGCTGTATTTGTTTCTTTCTCTATCTTCCTGACACGCCTGCGCCCCACCCCATACTCCCCATTGCTGTATTTGTTTCTTTCTCTATCTTCCTGACACGCCTGCGCCCCACCCCATACTCCCCATTGCTGTATGTTTTTCTCCATCTTCCTGACACACCTGCGCCCCACCCCATACTCCCCATTGCTGTCTTTGTTTCTTTCTCCATCTTCCTGACACACCTGCGCCCCACCCCATACTCCCCATTGCTGTCTTTTTCTTTCTCCATCTTCCTGACACACCTGCGCCCCACCCCATACTCCCCATTGCTGTATGTTTTTCTCCATCTTCCTGACACACCTGCGCCCCACCCCATACTCCCCATTGCTGTCTTTGTTTCTTTCTCCATCTTCCTGACACACCTGCGCCCCCCCATACTCCCCATTGCTGTATGTTTCTTTCTCCATCTTCCTGACACGCCTGCGCCCCACCCCATACTCCCCATTGCTGTATTTGTTTCTTTCTCCATCTTCCTGACACGCCTGCGCCCCACCCCATACTCCCCATTGCTGTATGTTTCTCTCTCCATCTTCCTGACACACCTACGCCCCACCCCATACTCCCCATTGCTGTCTTTGTTTCTTTCTCCATCTTCCTGACACACCTGCGCCCCCCATACTCCCCATTGCTGTATGTTTTTCTATATCTTCCTGACACACCTGCGCCCCCCATACTCCCCATTGCTGTATGTTTCTCTGTCTTCCTGACACACCTGCGCCCCACCCCATACTCCCCATTGCTGTATTTGTTTCTCTATCTTCCTGACACACCTGCGCCCCACCCCATACTCCCCATTGCTGTATTTGTTTCTTTCTCCATCTTCCTGACACACCTGCGCCCCACCCCATACTCCCCATTGCTGTATTTGTTTCTCTCTCTATCTTCCTGACACACCTGCGCCCCACCCCATACTCCCCATTGCTGTATTTGTTTCTTTCTCTATCTTCCTGACACGCCTGCGCCCCACCCCATACTCCCCATTGCTGTATTTGTTTCTCTCTCTATCTTCCTGACACACCTGCGCCCCACCCCATACTCCCCATTGCTGTATGTTTTTCTCTATCTTCCTGACACACCTGCGCCCCCCCCCATACTCCCCATTGCTGTATGTTTCTCTCTCTATCTTCCTGACACACCTGCTCCCCACCCCATACTCCCCATTGCTGTATTGGTTTCTTTCTCCATCTTCCTGACACACCTGCGCCCCCCTATACTCCCCATTGCTGTATGTTTTTCTCCATCTTCCTGACACACCTGCGCCCCCCATACTCCCCATTGCTGTATTTGTTTCTGTATCTTCCTGACACACCTGCGCCCCCTATACTCCCCATTGCTGTATGTTTTTCTCTATCTTCCTGACACACCTGCGCCCCCATACTCCCCATTGCTGTATTTGTTTCTGTATCTTCCTGACACACCTGCGCCCCCCATACTCCCCATTGCTGTATTTGTTTCTCTATCTTCCTGACACACCTGCGCCCCACCCCATACTCCCCATTGCTGTATGTTTTTCTCTATCTTCCTGACACACCTACACCCCACCCCATACTCCCCATTGCTGTATGTTTTTCTCCATCTTCCTGACACACCTGCGCCCCACCCCACCCCATACTCCCCATTACTGTATTTTTCTTTCTCCAGCTGTGTCTTAACTGTATGTGCCCTTCCGAGTGTGTGTGCGTCTGTGTGCCAAGTCTTTGCTGATCAGTTATTATATATACACCACCACTCCTGCTGGATGCTCTAATGCCTTAACCTGCACGTCATCGGCCTGGTCTCACAGTGATTGTGATTTTTCTTGCAGACGCAGATGTAGCACGTGACGTGGTCTGCCTAGTTCAGTGTCTGAGACTTATTGGAGAATCGATTTCCATGGAAATGGCTTACCTCATGGAGACCAGCTGCTGCCACCTCCTCTCGCCGGAGAGCACCGCCGAGCAGATCCTGGAGGACTTAATCGCAAATGATACGTAAGAGTCAGCCAGCCTCATTCTGGTTTATACAGAACCCATTGCAATGACTTTGTATAGAAGGATTCCTTAACCTGTGAGATAAACATGTAACTTCACACGGTTGCTGTTAAGGCCTGCAGCGAGTGGTGCCCGGAGGTGGTGGTAAAAGGGCCGTTGTCTTGATATGTTCTGTTTGGTAACACATGAGTATCACCTAACCCAAGTAGTTGCCAGTCCTTTTCTCTAAGTCTTGAGGGGTGTGAGTGGCTGCTGTCAGTTGTGTGGTCATTAACCATACCAGAGGCATCCAAGGGCCAGTATTCCCTATTGTGTCCTGACTGTCCAGAGTGTAGAATTGCTGTGATGCCTTTTCTGATGGCATGGCATTCACACTTTTAATCCTAACTATTAGAATAGATCTTTGTTTGTAACATTATACCGCATACATGGAATTGAGAGGTAAACAAAACCTAAACATAATTCAAATCCGTTCCCCTTTTTTAGTTGCGCTCTGAAAATGTATTAAACCCCTCCATAAAAAGTAGGTTAAACAATATTTACAGCAGTGTTTCTTGCCATAAATGCTATAATAGGAATGTTATCTTGGTTCGTCTTTGATCTGTATTGTATGTGTGGCAGTACAAATTCTGATTTAAACAATCGCCATATTTTATTATTTTCCTAAATTATTCCTGCTATGCACTGCTAGTAGATCGAAGTTTTGAACTTCATTAACTTTCCACCAGTCCTAGAAACACGGCGGGCCTTTATTCTTCTATGTTCAAGCTATTCCATTTCTGGCAGTTAATACTGTGTATAGTACCAAAGGCCAATATCCCTCCTGCCGGCCCGGTCGAAGGTACTGGGAACATTTGTAAATCAGCAGCTCTCTCAGTATCTTAAAATTACTGATCTGCTTTTGCGCTCTGTTATAACAAGGATGGTGTGAGCCGGCAAACAGCCACGGTGCCGCTGGGATGCCCTTGTCAGGCCGTACATACAGGGAGGTTTTGGGGCTCCGGACTTATATGTATATTACTTGTGTGCGCAAGCGCTTTTTGCCCACTACTGGCTGTATTCCCCGCCTTTCCTCCCCCATGTAGCAGTAGAACCAAATGGGGCATATCCGTTGCCACTAACCGCTATGTTGTCACAAACACATTTAATAGGGCCCCGGAGTGGGAAGAGCACGATTGACAGCACGCACGGTGAAGGCACGGGCGGGGAAGTTACCGCTGTACGCCCCTGCTTTGCTTCTGGCACACCATCCTGATATCTCTGTGGCACAAGAGCCTAAAGCGCTTTCTAGTTTAGCAGACTCTGGAATAGTCCGCATAGGTGATGCATACCCAGAAGGTACGTTCATCACCTTGGAGGCAATCCAGGCCTGTAACACCAGTACCCCGCTATTGGTATTTACATACTATCGGATAAAAGAGCCCCTCAAAACCCTAAATGCACCACACCTAGGTGCACCACTGACCCCATCACAGGCTATGGTTGCCAGCTCCTCCTGCACAAAACTGATCACTCGATTGTATGACGCAATGCAGGTAGACACCGTCCCACAGCGTTGCGGAGGGATGGAGAGGTGGAATGAGGTGCTGGACACTCCCTTAACAGGGAAAGACTGGGAATACTGCTGTGCTTTAACAAAATATTTAACAGCCAACTTTAATTTGTGCATTATTCATTTAAAATGTATGCAACCGCTGTACTATACGCCCAAGCAACTGCAAAGATTTGGTTTTAGATAGTCGGCCAGCTGTACGCGATGCAAAGGGCCAGATGCGGATTACATACACCTGGTGTGGTATTGTGAAAGAGTGCAAGAATTTTGGGTACAAGTAACTAAGGCGCTATCTGATATGATCCTGGAACTGGTGGGTTGCACCCTTCAAGTGTCTGTTGGGACTTATTAGACACTTAAAGCCACAGAACCAGAGACTAGTGGCGGTTGCACTTTTATTAGCAAAATGGAAAGTGGCTCAAAACTGGGAGGGCAGAGGTGTCCCCAAATTGCAGCAATGGTTGGTGGATATCGCATATTGTAGGGATCAGTTAACCCAGTATGCGGAAGAACTTCCAGTACCGTCTAGACATAAAGACATTTAGGCCCCCTTTACCGCATACTTGCTGACAAGTCACTGTGAACAGCCGCCTGATGGTTGCTCTTTTGACCAAGCCCTGCTCTCTTCATGAATATTTTATGCTGTATAACAAACATTATGCTGTATAACCGTCCAGTGTACTGTAAGAATATGGTGTACTTTTGTAGGAGTTATGTTGTTGTGAATGACTGTAATTCAAATAATTCATAAAATAAATAAAAAAATATTGATCTGCTCCATCCTAGCCAGTCTGGCTTTAGATCAAGCTTCAGTACGGAGACAGCGCTGATGGAAGTCACCGAACACATCAGAGGCACATTGGACGGTGGGGGGAAGGACGTTTTGATTGTTAGACCTGTCAGCGGCCTTCAATACAGTCCCTCAATCCAGGCGTCTAGCACACCTCCAGTCTTTCGGGATAGGTGGACTGGCCCTGAACTGGCTAGCCTCCTTTTTGAAGGATAAAGGACAGGAAGTGTGAGTCCCTCCGTTTTCCTAATGCAAGCTGACACTGGGAGTGACGCAGGGCGTGCCTCGGCCTTGAGCCCCACGTTGTTTAATGTGTACCTCACTCCTTTAGCCTAGCTGGCAGAGCCCTTGGGGGCAAAGGTGATTACATGCGCCGATGACACTCAGCTGCTGTTCACCTGTGAGAGGGGAAAGGAGATTGCGGGAGAGTCTATTAAACCTGGCTTTCTTCTGTTTTTCACTGGATGACCACCCATCAACTAAAATGTAATGCAGAAAAGACTGAAATACTATTCTTCAGTTCCAAAGCCCCAAATACATGGCAGAACTTGTGGCCTAAAGACGCCCTACCCTCAGGATCTCCGGGAGAATAGTTTAGAACTTGGGCGTTGAATTGACACCTCCCTCTCTTTTCAGCCACAAATCAAGTCGGTGGTTAGAACATGTTTTGGGCTTCTGCGGAGGTTAAAGTTCTTTCATTTCTTTTTTTTTTCTCTGTAAGAAAGGCGGTTCTCCAGGCACTCAACTTCCAGGCTGGATTATGGAAATATATCTGTGACTTCCGGACTATCTGCTCCACAAGCTTCAGCTGGTTCAGAATGTTACCCTGCATTCTCCTTAGCCTGCCTCCAAGAACACGCGTTCCCGCACCTGCATGCCCTTCATCGACTTCTGATAAAGAAGAGAATTCTCTTCAAAACGTTAGTTTTGGTCCATAAAGCACTGGACTATACAGGTGCAGGTCATCATAGGGCCAGAATCAGTTTCTATGCTCCCTCTAGAAACGTGCGGTCCGCCATCAGCCTTCTTGCAAGGATTCCTAAGATCCACTACATGAGAACCAGTGGACGGACCTTCTCCTGTCTTGGACCAATGGCATGGAACAAACTCCCTCTTGAGCTGCGCTCAGTAGATGTTACCTCACTGTTCAAGAAAAGGTTGAAGACCTGGCGCTCCCAGCAAGAGTAGGTGATCTGACTGTACTCTGTAGATGACCGAAAAGCACAGCGCCGGGACACTCCATTGAGCAGCCGTGCCCTCTACAAGTCGCATTTCATTCATTCACTCAAAGGGATCTTGGCTACTCCAAAACAAAATTTGCCAGGGGCCTGACTAAAGGATACTTCTAGTCATTAACTTCAGTGCATTGAAAATGCTTTCGTACAGTATACCGAAAACTGGCGAACATGTGAATACAACGGCCTTTCAGTGGAGCACCCAGGGCACCGGCCCTTATCCATTGATCTCCATTTCACTATCCTTGCAGGAGGAATATGGAATTGAAGAATAGTCCTATATTGCACTGTCCTTTGATGGATGGGAGTAATACGTCTCTCCTAGTGAGCTACTTAAACATGTAAAATAAAAAAAAATAACTATGTAGTAAGTACCAACCTTGAGTGGTTCTGGTGACATCATAAACCACTTGGCTGAAGGCAGAGTTGTAGGTGAATGTTACCAGAACTCCCAAAAGCCATTTACAGTGGTGTTTGCAGTACCGGCAGGAGGTGTGGTGTGCATTGTGCGTTGCACATCATAACTGGCAAATTACAAGGCTTTTTCCATTTTGTTTGCTGAATCATAACTGACTTTTAACTGTGTTTTTCAGTTTATATATTATACATAAATGTGTTCGTGGCATATGGCAGTACATAGACAAGCTCTGCATCGTCCTTGGAACTTGTTTTTGTTCAAAGAAGTTAGTCACAAGACCCCTTGTGACTCCTTCCATAATCCACAATGCTTGAGGACAGAGGCTTCACCTAAGATGGTTTTCTTCTGCCATTGGGTTCGGACATTCTGATTACAAACTCATAGACCAACTCCTTTGCATTCGCTTTGGGACCAGCCCTTTGAAATTTCGGGACCTACGACTCTGAAAACACCTGGCGAGCCGCCTCCGCACAAGCGATTCCTCATCGACTCGTGTTCGAATACCCTGAGACGCGACCCGAACTCCAGCACAGACGATCAGCTGTCATTCTAGGAATACAGTTCGTATCGGTAAAGAATGCCTAAGGGAGGGCGATATGGAATGTGTGCTCTAGATGCAATACCAAATACCCTTCTTCAGACCAGCTATGCAATCCTCGTCTCTCCCCTCGAACACAGTTGCATTTTTTGCAACGAATGCCTACCCTTTCGGTGCAAGAAGGCCCTCTGGTACCATAGAGGGAGCCACTGGGTGCATCATAAAACACTGACACAACCCTCGCCTGAAACAGCTGACATCTTTGTGGAACAAAACCCTCTTGATGTTGAGGAAAAAGAAACCAGCCCCTAGGGCCTTCCCTCAGCACACGGTACGCCCAGCACTGAGCCATGTGGAAGCTGGGACTCCAGCTACAAATCCTTCAGGCCCCCAGACAAAAGCCACACCTAAGTCTGCAGTTCCGATGCCCAAAGGCCAGGTAATGAAGCCTCACCCCCAAAAGCACTGCAACACAGAGCACCGCTTTAGGAAGCTGCCTCTGTATATGGTGTGCCACAGAGTTCACAGATTCCCCAAAAGTATACAGGGATCATTTTTTGTATTTGTATTTATTTAATGAGTTTTATATAGCGCTGGCTAGACCCGAAGGTATCAGAGCGCTTTACATGAGGTTCCACGAAGTTACAAAATTACATCAGGTAACAGGTTACATCAGTTACTAGTAAAACATTTAAAGAGTCTAGAAAATGAGATAAATGGAGCGTAGAAGGGTAAGGGGGTAGGGTGAAGGGGTAGGAGGGAGATACGACGGTGAGACGAAGGAAAGTCTGCCCCAAGTCCGGCTGGGTAGGTGACTGCCTAGGGGGAAGTCCACGGCCCATCTCCTCTTTAGCTATCGGGTAGCTCCACCGGGCATCGGCCAAATAGCAAGGTCTCGGCTGAAAAACATTTAAAGAGCATAGGAAGGCGAGATAAATGGAACGTAGAAGGGTAGGGGGGAGATACGACGGAGAGACGAAGGAAAGTCTGCCCAAAGTCCGGCTGGGTAGGTGACGGCCCAGGGGGAAGTCCACAACCCATCTCCTCTTTAGCTAACAGGTAGCTCCACCGGGCATCGGTCAGCTAGCTAGGTCTCAACGGTCGGAGGAAGATCACATAGTTTGTCATGATGGGAGAGATCATTGCAAACCCAAAGTGCTCTGTTAGTGGTAGTGTGGGCGAGCAGCCTTAGGCCTAACATGAGGAGTGTAAGACATTTATTGCACAACATTAACCAATAAGGGACACACAACTCAAAAAGGAGATCCATGCCAATTTTATATAAATAAGATTTGTTTGTGTTTTTTTAAGACCAAGGTCTTCCCAATAAGGTAAGTTCGTTTTGCAGGAAAAATACTTTTCACTTTCAAAAGTCGACAATAATGCGGTTATACAGGTAAGTATCAACTTACAGTTAGTCTTTGGGACCAAAGGTCAGCAAGGGGCTAGGGTCAGGTGAGTACCAAAACTGCACCACCAGCGGGCAAGGGGCGACCGGGTGCAGAGGTGAAAATCGGAGTTTGGCCCAATGCATTTCAGTGGAGATTGGGGGTGCACGAAGCTACTCTGCTTGCAGGCAGGTAACTCAAAGTGGGGGGGGTGGGGGCACAAAGCAGCACCAAGCATACACCACCAGTGGCACCGGGGTGGCCGGGTGCAGGGTGCAAATTCAGCATCAGGCGCCCATTGCTTTTCAATGGAGAACTTGCTTTGGACAAACACCGGAGGTTGCAGGAGGGAGACAAGGGACAGCAGAGGTAAGTAAAGATGTAGGGGGTTGTAGGGGCATCGTCGATTCAGCTCACCAAGGCACAGGTGCCTCGGGTGCAGGGGTGGCTTTAGACATCGGATTCTTCTCACTGGAGCCGGTCGCGGTCTGGGGAAGCCTCTGGATTCAGGCTGCAGGCGTCGTCGTGGAGTCCAGGAGGGGTCAGCCAAGACTTGACTTGATGACAGGATCGCTGGGGAACCTGTTCTGTGTTGGTGGCCCACCTGGACACGGGCCGGAGGCGTCTGGTGCAGAGTGGGCAGGACTCACTGATCCGGGGGGCACTTTGTGTAGGTTTCTTTGGGACAGAGCTGCCGTCCTCTGGAGTCTCTGGTCTTTGTCAAAGGCAGTCTTTCTCGGGTTCTGGAAGTTGCTGGCTGCCGGACAGGCATAGTCTTCTTCGCAGGGTCTTTGAAGCTGGAGACGTGGCCGTAGGGCTGGGGCCAAGTCAGTAGTAGTCTTCAGGCTTCGCTGCATGGCGTTTTCTTCGTCCTCCTTCTTAGGTCGGCAGGGAACTAGTTTCATGGTCTGAGGACGCCTCCTAAATTCTAGATTTAGGGGGCCTTCTAAGGGAGTAACAGGTAGGGCCAATGGGCACCCCGCCTGAGATGACTACACCCTCTATTATGCCACCCAACTGTGGGAGGGGGCATAGACCTAGCCCTGATTGGAAGGGTCTTCCCATCTTCAAGATGGCGCGGACTGAAAGATGCGCTTCACCACGCCTAGCCCACCTTGGGGGTGGAGGTGGCAGAGGTGGGCACACTTCCTATTCTCAAGTTTTCTTGACGGTTTTCCCACTGTGAGAAAGTGCCCTCTTTCTTGCATGTGTATGCCCCCACTTTTTGCTGATGTGCTTTGACTGAGTGTGCCCTGGGCTCCTGCCAAACAGGTACCCAGGGCCTGTGTTCCTTCCCTAAAACTGTATTGAAGCCTAAACCCAATTGGCATCTCTGGCCACAGTTCAGCCCCTGGTAAATGGTACCACAGGTACCCAGGGCACTGTGACCAGAGAAGGCCCTAAGGGCTGCAGCACTCATTGTGCCACCCTTAGAGGCCCTGTACCTTGACACACACCCTGCCCTTGCAGGCTGCGTGTCTTGGTGCAGACCCAAGTGAAGAGTCGACATGGCACACATTCCTGTGTGCCATGCCCACAACCCACTGCCCTGGCATCCATCAGTCACCCCTCTAGCTGGGTGCCCTATGCCAGTGGTGAGGGTACAGGTGCGTGAGCCCTGTACCCCTACAGGGCCCAGGTCCATTCCTGGGCACTGTGAGTGCCGTGCTGCCATTAAGAGTATATGGCTGCACTAAAGACTGAGAAGTTTGGTATCAAACTTCTCAGCACATTAAACCCACACTGATGCCAGTGTGGGATTTAATGTAAAATACACGACAGAGGGCATCTTACAGATGCCCCCTGAAACTTGACCAACTCCCAGGGACCTGACTAAGTGGCTGCAAAGGCTGCCACCCCACACATGTTTCTAGACCCCTGGGTCGAGAGCTGCTGCTCTCGGGGGGCCTGAAACCATGCACAGCCTGGGACGAGGTGCCAAGCCCCCTCTCCCAGGATGAGCAGGGTTCACGAAGGAGAAGCTTCAAAGGCATACCGCCTTTGTGAGCCTCTCAGACCACTTGCTGTACTCAGCAACTGGTCCCCACTGGTTCTACCCCCCACTTTGGGCGGGAGACCCGGCGGGAAAAACAAAGTAAGGAAGAGAGGTGTGCCCACCTCTGCCTACCCACCCCTAGGATGGGGGAGGCGAGGTGAAGCACAACCTCGAGTCCCCGCCATCTTGAGGATGGGGGGGCCCAGCCAATCAGGACTAGGCTCCTGCCCCCTCCCACTGGAGGGTGGCGGAATAGGGGGTGTACTCACCCCAGGGAAGGGACCCATTGGTCCCTGCCCTTGCCCTACCTGTAACGCCCTTAAGTCCAGTATTTAGGGGCACCCTGAACCTTGCTTTTACAGATCCAGCAGCGACAAAAAAGAAGGACGAGAAGCCGTGCAGAGCTAACAAGAGGATGACGCCCACTGACTTGGCCCCAGCCCTACAGGCCTGTCTCCCCTCGAACCTGCTCCTGCAAAACCCCGGCGTGTCCAGTGGCCAGCAACCTCACAAACCCCGGAGGACCTGCCTGCATTCCCTTATCCAGCTGTTTCTCCCGAGAACACCGGACGTGTTTAAACTGCAGCTTCTGGTGCCAGCCAGGAACCGCGAATCCAGCCCACTCTGCACCCGCCGAGCCCGGCCCGTGTTTGAGTGAACAAACACCACGAGGAGGTCCCCCTGGCGATCCTGACCTGAGATCCGGCGACCCCTGACCTGCCTCAAGCCTCCCGACGACGCCTGCAGCCTCAATCCAGAGGACCCCCCCTACCGCGACCAGAGCCGGTAAGAAAATCCGACGTCCAAAGGCACCTCTGCACCCGACGCCCCACGGCCTTGTGTGCCCAACCCAGCGGTGCCTAACCATCCCTCTACATCCCAACTTACCCCTCGAAGTGGTGGTCACTCCTGGATGATCCTCGTCCCCGAGTCTGCAGTGTTTCTTTGTCCCGGAGAATCCCCATTGAAATCAACAGGGCACCCGACCTCAAAACAGCACCCTGCAACCGGCTGCCCTAGCGCCGCTGAGGGTGCCCCTTCTGTGCTAACTTGGTCCCCAACTTGCCCTGAGCTTAACCCTAGGAGCTTTGCTCCCACAACCCTGTGGCCTGCTTACCAGCCGCAACCAACCGGAGCCCCCCTATCCTCCATAGGATAACATTGGGTCTCAACACTCTGCACCCGGCCGCCCGAGTGCCGCTGAGGGTGCAACAACAGTGCATCACTGACCCTGGGAGACCCCAGAGTCTAACCCGAGAACCCTAACTCAAAAGACCGATTACTTACCTTGAAACCGATAACTCATTTTTCCTCATAGGATAACATTGACGCTTTTTCTCCCAAAAAGTTTCTAAGTGTCGACTTTTGAAAACTACAAATATTCCTTAAAAATCAGCCGAATAACCAAATCGCATTCTTTCAACTGTTTTCAGGAAATGCCCCAGTGCTGAATCCAGGATCCAGCACTGAGTAAGAAAAAGTATCGATAACCTAACTTACCTGCTAAGTGAATTTCCTTCCATAGGATAATATTGGTGACTCTATGTGAAAAAAGTTTCTAAGTGTCGAGTTTTGCAAATTACAAATATTCTTTAAAAATCGTGCGAGTTACCAAAACGAATTTACTCACTTGTTTACTAAAGATGTCCCAGTGCTGAATCTAGGTATCCAGCACTGATCAGGAAAAGTAATCGCAAATGTAATTTATCGATGATACAATTTCCCTCCATAGGAAACCATTGACTGTTTTCTGTGAAAATTCTTCTAAGTGTCAACTTTTGAAATACAAGAATATTCTTTAAAAATCGTACCTCTAACCAAAACGCATTTACTCACCTGTTTTCAGGAAATGTCCCAGGGCTGAATCCAGGATCCAGTCCTGTGGTAACCAAAGTAATCTGAAAAGTAATTAACTGCATTTTTATCAAAAAGCCCATTTATTCGAATGTACTATACCTGCAATGTGTTGCAAACTGCTTACTTAAACCTGTAACCAAAACCAGTACAAGTGACACCACAATTTTGAAATGTGTTTCTACAAGTAATTTACCACTGCAAAGTATTTTCATGCTTACCTGTACCAGGCTTGCTTGGTTCTAAAATAACAGTATATTTTTTTTATACAAAACAATTGGCCTAGAGTTCAGTTCTTGAGTGTGTGGATTCATTTGCTGACTGAGTGTGTACATCAAATGCTTTACACTGTCCTCTGATACTGCCTTACTGCTCGACCAAGCTACCACTGGAGAGTAAGGTTATATCTAACTTTAACCTCTGCCAAACCTCTGGAGACCCCTGGACTCTAAACACCCTGTACCTCACTTTGGTGCAGGGTATATAGAGCCAGTTTCTTACACCCACCCAAAGTGGGGGTGTACACCGGGGGCTGCCATCTGCTGCTAGCAGCAGAGGCTGGGGGTTCGCAGCACAAATGCAGCAGGCCTTTGAAGCTCCCCTCTCGAGCACTGTGTCCATCCTGGGGGAGGAGGTGTGACACCTCCGCCCAGGATGTGCATTGTTTCTGGTCCCAGAGGGCAGAGGCTCTCGACCCAGGGGTCCAGAAACATGTCTGGTGGTGGCAGGCTGCCTACAATATTCAAGAATTAACTTGAGTATTGTAGGGGCATAGCTAGTCATGCATATAGGCCCTCACCTGTGGAATAGCGCGCCGTGCCCTAGGGCTGTAAGGCCTGCTAGAGGGTTGACTTACTTATTCCTTCAGGCAGTGCTGGCTGACAGGGCACCCAGGCAGGGTGCCATGTTGACTTTATCGCTTTTCACCTCACTGGGGCATGCAAGCTGCAAGGGCAGCGGCATGGTCCTAGGGGCCCTCTTCATCTCCCAGGATACCATTTACTAGAGACTTACAGGGGGTAGAAGTACCAATCGTGGCTGTTTTTAGGGAAGAAGCACTGGCACAGAGGGCCTGGTTGGCTGAGATCCTGTGCGCTGCAATCAAAACCACATCAATTTCCAGGCAGAAAGTGGGGGCTGACCATGCCAAGAGGCACTTTCTTTAACCGCTCCTGTGGGAGTCTGGCATTGAGCCCTGAGCCAAACCATAGAAGGCAGCGACCATCTGGTCCGGCTCCAACACCTGATGTGGGTGAGCATCGAGAGCAGCCTGCTATGCTGGCAGGTTTCTTTACCTCCACCTGAGACGTCCAGCATCCCCCCCCCTTGGAGCTGAGATCGACGCTGAAAGCACTGATGCTGCGGTTGGACACTACTGGATCTCCCATCCTTATATATTGCAGGACGTCGCAGACGCAATGCAGAAGGCCCTGTTCATTCTCCCAGGAATCGTCAAGATCCTCTCCAAGGCACAACCAGGTGAGTCTTCACATGCTCTTTTACGCAACTCCAATTTTGTTTGAGGAGGAGCTTGCTTTTATGGCTCCCAAGCCTCCCCATGTAAGCCCACTATCAATCCTCCTCTCCCGTGAGACTTTGTCTTGATTCCCACATGGGATGTGTTCAAAATCCGAATGCAGCAGGTTGATGAGCAGTGGGCTCAGTTGTCGCAATGGTCCTACTGTACTGCAAGTCAGAGCCTTAAGATACTGCTGGCAACTGATCTGGTGACCTTTGAACGTCGCCCACCACATCCTCATCGACATACTACACAACATAGGCATTCAATAACACTCCCTCAAGTGGATCATCTCATTCTTCTCAGGGTGCACCTAGAGCATCCGTCTACCTCCCCTCACCTCCGCTTCCAAGGACATCATATGCGGCATGCCCCAAGGATCATCCCTCAACCCCACTCTGTTATACATCTACATGACCCCCGTCGCGAACATCGTCAGATTCCACAGACTCAACATCCTCTCCTATGCCGACAACACTCACCTCGTCCTCTCGCTCACCAAGGACCCCTCTAACACCAAAACCAGCCTCCGCAACTGTAGGAAAGGGCCCCTTTTTGCATGGCTACCCCTAACTTTTTGCCAGTTACCTGATGCCAATTTGACTAAGTGGTTGGGATCCTCCTAACCAGGCCCAAGCACCTGTGTTCTTTCCCAAAACTGTACCTTTGTACCCCCAATTGGCACACCTCTAGGTCACATGTAAGTCCCTTATAAAAGGTACCCCTGGTACCAAGGTCCTTGTGACCAGAGAGGACATCTGAGGGCTGCAGCATGTATTATGCCACCATCAGAGACTCCTCACTTTAATACCCCCACCCTGCCATCGCAGACTGGGTGTTTTGGAGCAGACCAAACTGAAGAGTCGACATGGCACACATCCCTGTGTGCCATACCCACCAACACTGCCTGTGTCATGGGTAAGTCACCCCTCTAGCAGGCCTTACAGGCTTAAAGGTAGGGTGACCATGTCCAGGTGAGGGCAAAGCTGCATGAGCAATATACCCCTACAGTGTTTAAGTCCATTCTTAGACATTGTAAGTGCTGTGAAGCCATTTTGAGTACATGGGCTGGGAGGACGTCATCACGAACTCCACAGCACCATAATGGCTACACTGAAAAACTGAGAAGTTTGGTACCAAACTTCTCAGCACATTAAACCCACACTGATGTCAGTATTGATATAATGAAAAATGCACACAGAGGGCATCTTAGAGATGCCACCTGAAAAGTGACCAACTTTGGTGTGGTTTCTTACTGGCTCCCAGCCATCTGCTGCCACCAGACAGGTTTCTGGACCCCTGGGTAGAGAGCCCTCCGCTCTCTGTGTCCGAGAACAAAGCACATCCTGAGCAGAGGTGTCATGCCTCCTCCCCCAGGATGGGCAGGAACCTCGAAGAGGGAGCTTCAAAGTCCTGCCGGCTTTGTAAGCTACTACCAGCCTTTTGCTGCTATCAGCAACTGGCTCCCACTGGTTCTGACCCCCATTTTGGGTGCAAGAACCGGTGGGAAAACCTAGCCAGGAAGGGGGGTGTGCCCACCTTTGCCAAGCCAATCCCTCAGGTCGGGGAGGCGAGGTGAAGCACACAACTCAGTCCCCCGCCATCTTGTAGATTGGGGGACCCATCAAATCAGGAAGAGGCTTTTGCCCCCCTTCAATCGGAGGGTGGCATACTAGGGGGTGTAGACACCCAAAGGAAGGGACCCATTGGTCCCAACCTGCACACCCCTGTAATGCCCCTAAATCTAGTATTTAGGGGCACCCTTGAACCTTGCCTCTTGTGATTTGATGTGACAAGGAGGAGGACCGAAGAGCCCTGCTACAGGAGAGGACAACAGCTGCTTTGGCCCCAGCCCTACCAGCCTGTCTCCTGCTCTGAACTGCTGCGAGCTGAACCCGGCGTGTCCTGCAGCCAGCAGCCTCCAAGAACCCCAGAGACCTGCCCTGCCTTCACAATGAACACCTTTCTTCCGTGGACACCGGATTTGTCCAATACCAACCCAAGCCAGGACTCCAGATCCGGCCGGATCCGCAAGTTCTCACCACTCTGCACCTGACGCCCACGGCCCGAGTGGCCCAACACCCCAACGAGGTTCCCCCAGCGATCCTGACCTGAGTGCCAGCGTTGGACGACCTCTACAAACCTTCTCCTCGACGCCTGCAGCCTCATCCTGAAGGCCCCCCCCACCCCCCCAACCGCGACCGGAACCAGTGAGAAGAATCTGACATGAAAGGACACCCCTGCACCCGCAGCTCCTGAGTCCTGAGGTGCCCGACCGACGGTGTCCTGGTGTCCAGCAACTCTTCAACTTTATCCTCCAGTCGTTGGTTCCCTTCGTCCAGTCTTCTGGCTCCAGTCTGCAGTCCTTTTCCGTGACTGACATCCTCCATTGAATTGCATTGGGCTGCTGACACCACCTCAGCATTCTGCACTTGGCCGCCCCTGCGCCGCTGGTGGTGTGGACTTTGTGCTAACCTGGGACCCCCTTTGCCCTGATCTTAACCAAAGGAGCTTGGCTCCGGAGACCGAGTGGCCTGCCTGTGAGCAGTCCCCAACCAAGGTGCCCCTAGCCCCATTGGCTAACATTGGCACCCTGCACCCGACTGCGCTGGTGGTGCCCCTTGAGAGCCAACGTGAACCTTGGGGAACCTTGGTTCTACCCCCAATTCCAAAACCAATGTACTCACCTGTAACTTAACACTTCGTTTTTCTCATAGAAGAATTTTTTGAGAAAAACGCACCATTCAGTCCTAAGTGTTGAACTGTCTTGTACTGGACAAACAGTAATCTATTGCTTGCACAAGAGTTAACCTGCTTCCACATATCCTGTATGGTGTAAACTGTTAGGAGTATGTATCACCAAACTAGAACTGTAATCAAAAAGTAATCTGAATGTTCCTGCTAATCCAGTATTCACTGTCTTGCTGAAAGTAACATTGTATGAAGAGTTTAACTTACCTGCTACTAAGTAAATCTTGGTTCTCGAAATAAAATTACAAAATAACTTTTTGATATAAACAATTGGTCTGGATTCAGTCTTTGAGTGTGCGACATCATTGCTTGCCTGAGTGTGTACAACAAATGCTTAACACTACCCTCCTGATAAGCCCGACTGCTCAACAACACAAACACAAAAGAGAATAAGGTATTATCTACTTTAGCCTCTGCTATACTTTTGGGTTCCACTGGACTCTGTGCACCCGATACCTTACTTTGGTATAGTATATACAGAGCCAGCTTCCTACTGTTGTATTCCGCTTTAGGTGTCCGTATATAGGTTTTCCTGAAACATGTCCTTATATAGGCACAATTCGCATTGCCCTTATATAGGCATAAGATCCCAGTCCTTATTTAGGCATTAGCCATGCAATCCAAATACAGGCATGGTCACCTACATCCGTCCACCCCAACGTCACAACGAGTTCTTAGAAACCAGACCCTTAAGCTCTTGGGAGTTCCCCTAGCACAGGATTATTGATTTCTCCAAGAACTCATGTATTATGCATGAACTGCTATTCCTTAAGGGTTCATTCCTGACGTCTTCCTCTGCCCGACTTCACGTCAATGCTAACATTCAAAGGCACCTACCAGGTATAAATATACCTTCCCATGCCCAAGCAAGTAGGAGGAGACCTCAACTTTAGAGGAGCCCGTGTCCCGGCCTGACGCACTGACAAGAGACGCAGTCCTCCCTGCTCGCAGAGAATCCAGCTTCCAGGGTTCTGACTCCCTTCCCGGGGTGTTAGAGTTCGAGACCCGGAAGGAGATTCCCACCTCTCTCATTCTCAAGGTATGGAGCTGACTAGAACCTAGAGGGACTCTTGGCATACCAGACTCTTAGTATACCATACTATAGAAAACTTCACCTACTTCTTACCTTGCCCTACACCTAGGTTAGGTACACTGGGGTAGAACTAGTTTAGATAAGCATCTTATGAGTACTCGCATTTTTAGCTTATGTTATTTATGTATATGAATGTGTCATAGCTAAAAGATAATGCTAGCGCAGTATTATTTCTTTCTACTGCTTACGCTGTACATTATCTATCTTGCATACTGTCTTGTGATCATAACCGCTCATATCTCTTACACGAGAAACAAGACTGTTCAATAAATCCTTTTATTGAAACGCCCGTCTATTCTTTCTGTGTAACTCTGAAGAAACTAAGCAAGCACGATTAGCTGAGTGAAACTTATCTATTGTTTCCACGATTCTGAGAGCGTTCCGATTCTAAAGGGAAACAAAGTTGTCATGTTTATGCGGTTGCCAGAAACTACTCCCTTCTTGTTTACAAGGAGTTTCTAGTGGCCTCTGAGTTAGCTGGCACAAAGTAATTAAGTTTAATATACTCGATAGGGACATACTGACCTCAGTCCTATGTCAAATCTATAGGGTATATTATTCCAATGCGCAGAGCCTATTAGGGAAATAGGAACTACACTACATGGCGCCCAACGGTTTGGTAAGGCACTAATTTAACGCTAGATACTGAGTAACTCAGTCGTGCTTTTCTCAGAGACCCCTACTCACATACTCCATAAGACGTCTGGAGTGGGTAGGGTTAAATATCCGCCAAAGCTAAATAGGACAAAAAACCTATAGATTAGCTATTTTTGTTTAATCAACGTTGAAGGATACAGTGTTCCAAAATATTGTGCACCTTATCTTTTGTTTCCTTGAAACTTGTTATACATTTTTCAAAAAACAAATGTCCCTACACGGGGATAATGGCACCGAAAACGGTGTAGCTGCGGCTGATCCAGTCATAACAGCTTTCAATTTTACAGGTTTAAATGAAACCGATGAGGGTGTTATAAACATCCATCCAAACTTAAGGAGAGCCATCACTCTAAAACTTATAAAACACGGCCTAACACCAAGAGGTGGTAGAGCAGTTTTCGTGATAGAGGCTCACGAATCCTTTCAGACAGAGGTATTCTATTCATGGATAGTATTCCCAGAATCAAATCCAGTAACAAAAGTGTTTCACTTCTTTAAAGAAGATGAACCACCAGAGGAATATATTCCTTTCGAGGATATTGAAATTCCACTGACATACCAGGAGCATGATCTCTGGTTTAAAGGCGCCCTAAATCATCACAAAAACATTACCAGGCTCGGTCCACTAGGTAGACCAGGAGCAACATGGCCGATTCTAGCCGGCTACACACCTCATCCTGACATCGATGTAATGTCAGACGAGGAATTACTTAACTACAGGAGTTAATAAAAATGTACAGACAATTAGTCCAATATGTCATGCGGACTTTCACAGTCCAACCACCAATGACCATTCCAAATCAAACCCCTCAACAGGGGAATACACTAAAAATTACTCCACAGACTTTACACGCAGTCATGGTTAAAATGCCCACAAAACGTGAACAAATTCCATTCTGGATAGCTAAAAAAATTACTCAAATCGAAGCAGTATTTCCTAATACTAGCCCGCATGAGAAACACAGAATCCTAACAATCAGTTTACCGATGGGGATCACACCACAACTGGAAGATTGCACCACTTGGGGCGCAGTCTTTGCTGCCATCTATACTAAAACACATGGTGTTCCATCAATTGCAGTAATACCAGATGTCCTGAAACAAATTCAAAACGAATACGGGGCAGAACCTGCTCTGAATTTAGGTATGAAATTACTGAAAAACTTCGACCAGGTCTCAACAATAATATTATCTAATATTAAAGGAGAGGCAGCATCAGTGGCGATCCGCCAACGCTTAAGGGAATTTGATGTAACAGAACATCAAAATGAACTACCCAGAATAATAGAACAATCTTATGCAGAATTAGGCAGAGATAGTTTGGGTGGAAAACCTTTGAAGCCAAAACTATCTGAA
Organism: Calotriton arnoldi; assembly: GCA_963921515.1. Taxonomy (NCBI): domain Eukaryota; kingdom Metazoa; phylum Chordata; class Amphibia; order Caudata; family Salamandridae; genus Calotriton; species Calotriton arnoldi. The sequence continues at coordinate 1,118,908 of CAWUFW010004326.1, forward strand.
AGTCCTGAGAAGGACTCTATTAAACAAAATCCTACATCTTCTAAAAAGAAGTGTGAAACTAATAAACAAAATTCAAGAGAGACACGTTCTCAATCCAGAGGTAGGTCTCCTCAAAAGGAGCCCTCTGAAAGGAGGTATAACCTCAGGAATAGGGATAATTTAAGAAAACCTGACGGGTATCAAAATACTGATACACGTTCCTCTCGTACCTTTCAGATATCATCACAGACATCAGAAAGAAGAGGACGGTCAGAACATAAAGAACGCGTGAAATCCAAAGACGACAAACACGTTCAGAAAAGCAAATCAAAACCTCAATTCACAAAAAAGAAGGTAGCAGGTCTGAAGATCAGACATGCCGAGAATACTGAGAACACAACTCAAGAACGGAGAATGGGCTCAGACAATGCTGGACAGTGCAGCAGAAGTCACAATAGCTCGCCAGAACCTGAAGGAACTTCTGGAGATAGTGGACTTGAATGAGTACATCACAGTAGAGACTGTAGACACCAGGGTTAGTACTCCACAAAAGTTATATGAAATAACACTCCGAATGGAGGGAGACATACCAAGAAAAGTGAAAACACTCTTTTGGGAGAAACTTTCAAGGGGTTATGATATACTTCTAGCAGAAAAAGACTGGCCACCACACTTTGTCAGGGAGTGCCCACATGGCGAGGACCTCATTATGCTAGCCTTCTCCAACCATATTCCAATTCACCTAAAATATACTTATGCCAGGAAATGGGCAGTTGCCCAGGCCCCAGCATTATACAAAAATCATGTAGGATGGGATGAGGACTCACCTCACCATAAAATACAGCTAAAAAATTAACCTACTGCACAAAGGCAGTACCCAATAAAGCAAGAAGCTAAAAAACAGGTCAGGGAGATCTTAGATCAACTTGAATACCAAGGGGTGATTGAAACATGCACCTCCTCAATGAACAATCCTTTGTTTCCTGTATCCAAACCAGACAATACATATCGTCTAGTTTTGGATTACAGACACTTAAACACTTGTTCTAAAACATTTGCAGTGCAAAATGCACATAGTACAGCATTAATGAATAACATTGTGCGTAAAAAATATAAAACCACATTGGATATCTCAAATGGTTTCTTTTGTCAAAACATAGCACCTGAAAGCAGGTACTTAACAGCTTTCTCAATAATGGGGACCCAGCGTCAATTTTGTCGACTCCCACAAGGGTTCAAGAACAGCCCGGGGTTATTCTCAGCGAGGGTAACAGAGTTACTACAAATTTATGATAATGAGGCATTGTCATATGTCGATGACATCTATCTGACAGACGATGACCTAGATAGGCACTTGAACAGGGTGAGTACCATTATATTGGGCTTCGCCTCTGAAGGCTATAAATTCAACTTTAAAAAATCCAGAATTGCCCATCTCAATGTCCTTTTCCTAGGATATGAGCTTTCAAGTGAAGGCAAGAGCCTGGCAGCTAACTTTTTAGAAAAGTGCGCGCTGCTCCAACCTCCAAAAACGCTGAAAAATTTACAATCCATTATGGGTTTACTAAATTTTGGAAGAACTTAGTCTAAATTACGCAGAAAGGGTTAAACCTCTCTACGAATTAATCAAACCTGATTTTTCAACAAAACATTGGACTCAGGAACACACAGAAATCCTGCGTTCACTCCAAGCTAACATGTTAGCAACAAATCACTTACAAACACGCGTAAATACACGCAATTTAGTGATCCGAATAATTTCGGGACAATGCGGATTCACCTATTTAACATTTAATGAGGGTGAAAAAGTACCAATAGCATACAAATCACATTTGTATACACCAGCAGAAATGCGCTTTACTTCAACAGAAAAAATACTGACAGCAGTTCAAACCGCTGTAGCAAAAGAAAGAGCTCTAGCTCAAGGGAAACGCATTATTGTCGCAACCCCAGTACCAGCCTTAGAGGCGGTTACAAAAGCGAGCATTCCGAATGCAAAAGCTTTACATCCTAGATGGATACAATGGCTCAATTCTCTTGCTGCAACAGATGTTGAATATGTTTTTGATCCTGATTTAAAAACACAAGCGTTCCTGCAATATGAACATGAATGTCCTCTGCCCACTGAAATTTTGCCTCTCGATCAGTACGAATTTATAATTTACACTGACGGATCAGCACAACCCGCTACAGGGAGTAAGCAAGCTTACAGTGCAGCGTGCGCAATCGTTAAAGGTCGCATGCAAGATGGTAACTTCAGACCAATGGTCACTAAAACTCAATCTCTAGGAGATTGTACAGCTCAGCGAGCTGAGCTACAAGCATTCAAACTGGCACTTGAAAATACAGATCGTGAATTCCCCACACTAATAGTGTGCGATTCCTTTTACTGTGTTCAGTCGTATAATGAATATATACAAAATTGGCTTGGAAACGGGTTCAAAGATGCAAAAGGTGGCACAATAAAGCATAAAACGCTTTGGGAACAAGTAGTTCAGTTGAAAAACGAACTACCAAAAGCTCACGTGATGCACACGCTGAGTCATCAACGTGATGGCGTTCACGTTGCAGGGAATTCATTGGCTGATGAAGCCGCAAAGGGGGCTGTTCAAACGGCTTCCGTAGCTGCGATCACTCGTTCAAAAACGAGAATAGACAGTGAGATATTGTTGGCTGTCAATGCTTCAAGCAAAGGCAGTGGTGCAGCGTTACCAAAGAAATTTCCACTCAAGTACTCTTATGTAATTGATGCGAACAACGTTCCTTTTGCTCGAATCCCTGGAGTGGGGGATAGGGTAATTCCAAACATGGAACGTAGAGCAGCTTTGATTTATGAAGAACGGAGTTTTCAGCCGCTCCCCCCAGCGTACCGGAACCTGCAGCCTGAATCCTCTGCCCCCGCCACCCGATATGGCAGCCGGCCTCGTGGCCGCGCCGCCGGAGGGGGCCGGGTCACGGGCGGGCCCACTGCCGCTGGGATGCACTCGCACCGACGCTCACCACTCCACGGCCCAGGGCTCTTCAGCGGATCCCCTCGGTGCGCGGAGGATGACAGCCTCAGTCTTCAGTCCTCCCGCTGCCCGATACGGCAGCCGGTGTCGCGGCCGCGCCGCCGGAGGGGGCCGGGGCACGGGCAGGCCTTTGCCGCTGAGATGGGCCGCCGGATCGCCTTACTCCGGGCCCACCACCTCCAGCGCCGGCGATAAGAACCGGGAGACTGGGAGAAGGAGCTTCGGGCCGGCAGCCACCCCGGAGCGGGTGCCGCCCCCGAAGAGCCCCCTTGCTCACGCCGAGGACCAGATGCAGGGTCTGGCAGGGCACACCAAGGATTGGCGGCGCCGCATTCAAGAGAAGGGAGCCGCCATCTTGTCTGCAAGATACGGCGGGCCGGTCCGCTGCAGCGGGACGACGTGATGCGAAGCTCTGCACTCCCGGGTGCTCCGTCTAGGATATTGCGCCGGGTGAGCAGCAAATATCAGTACATGATGGCCCGTTTAAGGTAAGGATTGCGGGCGGATGGCGGAGGGGTCCTGGAGCACTCTCAGAGTGCGTCCACCATCTTGGCTCGGCAGCCACGCCCCCGTCTGCAGTTCATAGTTTACATACATACGCATGGACATCTCTATTCTTTACTATAACTCCATTCTCACCCTCCGCGGGGCACAATCTAACAATGGAGTCGATGCCCATGCGCACTATCACCGAAAGGAGTCCCCTACCTCGTGACTGGAAAAGACTTCTTCGAACAAGAGCAAAGTGCTAACATCCGGACCCAACACTAGATGGCGAGCTATGCACAGCATGTGGCTCTACAGCTCTACATGCCAAGAACAGATGCTTACTGGGTAATTAACATTATCCTTTCCTCTATAGGATAACATTGACTGTTTTTCCTTGAAAAATGTTCTAAGTGTGGAGTTGGTTTTGTATTGAACTTTGGAAAACTGCAAAGAACTAAAAATTGTTTTCTTACCTGTTCTCTAGGAAATGTCCCAGTGTGATATCTAGGTGTATCACACTTAGTAGAGAAAGTAATCTAGAAAGTAATCTAGAAAGTAATCTGTAAAGTAATTCAAAGTAATCTAACCATAATTTCCACTGTATTGCAAGCATTTACAAACCTGAAACAGTCATTTTCATTCAGCTTGCTTGTATTGTTCAACCTCCCTTGAAAATTATCAAATACACTTACCTGTGCCAGGCTTACTTGGTTCTAGGAAATAAATACAACTAGATAATTTTTTATACAAATCAAATTGGTCTGAGGTCAGTCTTTGAGTGTTTGACATCATTTCTTGCCTGAGTGTGTACAACAAATGCTTAACACTACCCTCTGATAAAGCGTTACTGCTCGACCACACTACCACAAATAGAGTAAGGTGCTATCTAACTTTACCTCTGCCTACCTTTGGGGTTCCACTGGACTCTGTGCACACTATACCTCACTTTGGTATAGTATATACAGAGCCGGCTTCCTACAGGCATCACCAGAAACCAAGGTCCGATCAAACACCCAAGACCCTAAACAGGTCAATCTAGCGATTTGTCACCTGAGACCCTAGAGGTGGCTACCTATGCCTCCCAAAGGAGTTCATAGACATCCTCAAGGAAGCATGCAGGCCAACTATGCAAGCTTGCCATGCAGCAAAATGGAAGAATTTTGTCCACTACTGTATCCCAAGGAACATAGCTCCATTAAACCCTGCGGTCCACGAAATATATATGCTTCCACCTTCATCTACAACTCTCCGGGCTGCCAAACACTTTCATTAGACTCTATTTAGCAGACACAGCTCATTTCATGAACGATAGAGAACAGTCCTTGTTTCCTGTACAGGTCATCAAGGCTTTCATGGAGGGCCTAGAGTCATTGCCCCAAGGGTGAATGAAGTCCCTGAGTGGAATCTTAACATATTCCTCCACAGACTGTCACCCTTTTGAGCCAATGCATTCCTGTCCCCTCCATGTCCTGTCCTGAAAGGATGCATTCTTAGTGGCTTTAATCTCACTCATTTTTATTAGTGAACTTCAAGCACTCGCACTACAAGAACCCTATATCTAGGTCTGCAATGAGAAGGTAATACTATTGACAAACCAAAAGTTTCATACCTCCTATTTCGCTTATCCATTTTTGTTATTTGAGTCTTGTTGCAAATGTTAATTATTTTGTGTTCTAGCACATTGTTTTGGGAACGTAACTAATTGGTTTCTTTCCTTTAAGGTAGGTTTGGTTCTCCTTGGTTACTTAATACTCATTTCTCCAGATAAAAGCCTTCTGCTTTGTACCGTCACTGCCGAGGCTAAGCCTAGTTGCTGATTGTTGACTTTAGAGGGAGCTCTTCCCAAAAGTACTAACCAGACTCTTACAATATGCCGAGTATGTGATGTTCATCTCCGACATCCCAACCTGTGTGCACTTACTTCCGGCTTCCCTCCCTGTAACCTGTGTACCTGGTGGATAGATGTGGTTTCTAGGCCTGGGTGTGAAGTTCTGAAAAACTCCATGTAGCGGAGCAGAGTTTTTCCTCTCCCGCGGCTCGTCAGACCACCTCCCGGCGAGATTTCTCAACACAGGCGGTCACGGCTAGTCGCTACCGTCGCGACGAGAAACCATCTGCTAGTGTTGAGGGAGCTGCCGCTCGAGTAGAATATGTACTCGAGCGGCAGAAGCAGAACCCGCCTTGTGCTGCACATGATGCCGTTCGTGCTGATTTTACAGTGCTGGACAAACATCCGGTGCTAAAAATCAGCGCGAGCAGCGCAAGCAATGCGATGAAATGCACTCCGCCACTTGCAGAACTCCATGTAGCGCAGCAGAGTTTTTTGGTCACTTCGCAGACTCCGCCCCTAGTTGTTTCTAGCTTAATTGAGTTTATTGTTGAATTCAATTCCTGGTTGAAACTCACCCACCTTTCATTTCCTGCTTTGTGTTGTCTCCCTTGGCAACAGGAGCAGATGTGGGCCTCAATATAAGGCCAACATATATCGCACCTGGACCAATCGAACTGGACATTTGGACTCTGAGCGAAAAAGCATGCAAAATCTGGCCACCAATGGGGAGCGAATGCTCCGCTAGGATTGGAGAAGAATACAATCTTTTAAAGTTGACTCATGCCATGACCAATCGACCCTTCATTACTTTGGGAAATGGGGGTGCGTTGTGCACCCAGATCTGGAATTGAATGGCATAGTGCAACACGGCAGACCATGCAAGAGAACAGAGGGGCTAGAATTAACAATAACTTAGCCCTTTTTATTTCAAAATCTTGAAATGGTATACTATTTATCCTCAGTTATGAAATCAGACTATCCCTGATAGTCCTAATACTAAGAGGATAATAAACTTTGACGAGCCTCTGTTACAGGGCAAATTGACCCTATATACCTCCATGGAAACCCTCCTTTAGTTCGCTTCTTATGCCCCTTTCAGGTTCCGAACTAAATTGTCGACATGCGGTTGCTGGTGATGGAAGATTCGCCAGGAAAGTGAAATTGATCTGTGCTGTTTCGGGTATAATTACAGATTTACTCTTCAGGATGCTGATGCATGTGGTTGGAGATGGGGCCTCAAATGAGGTTTCATAAGCTGAATTTGCTCTGGTGCCTGTCATTCCTTATTGTTTTCTGGTCTATGCAGAGAGAACATTATGCAAGATCTACACAACAAACTGCAGGACGTCAAGAACCCAACCCAGGCCATTGGAGTGTTGCTTCGGGAAATGGATTATCAGACTGATATGGAGTTGGAGAGGACCTTTGACCCAGGTACTGAGCTATGGTGAGCTGACACCAGACCCAGGTACTGAGCTATGGTGAGCCGACACTAGACCCAGGTACTGAGCTATGGTGAGCCAACACTATACCCAAGTACTGAGCTATGGTGAGCCGACACTAGACCCAGGTACTGAGCTATGGTGAGCTGACACTAGACCTAGGTACTGAGCTATGGTGAACTGACACTAGACCTAGGTACTGAGCTATGGTGAAATGACAGACCCAGGTACTGAGCTGTGGTGAGCAGACACTAAACCTAGGTACTGAGCTATGGTGAGCTGACACTAGACCCAGGTATTGAGCCGACGCTAGGCCTAGGTACTGAGCTGTGGTGAGCTGACATTAGACCCAGGTGCTGAGCTATGGTGAGCCGACATTTGACAGTGACAGTTTGTGTTCTGCTTTATTCTTCTAAACAGTGCAAGTTTTAACTTCTACCAACTTTGACGTATTCGACTAATAGCTTTAACTAAAAATACACCTCTGCAGGCATGTAACATTTAGAAATGTTACATTGCCTGCCTGTCCCACTTGCGCTTCAGATTGAATCATGTGAAGCTTCTTCTGTGTTGCCGTGGTCCGGCCTGCCTGTGACGAGTGCCTGCGTGACAGTCTGTTTGGTGTACTGGAGGCAACCATTTGAAGATTTTTCGCAGCATGCGTAGGATGTGGAAGCAGGAGGTGCACACCCTGCATGAACTTGAACCGTCTTGTTGAGCTTGTCGTCTAGGATGATCCCTAGATTTATTTCATGGTCTGTGGTTGTGGGTGTTTGTCCTAGCTCCGACTGGTACTAGGTGGAGTTCCATGGGGAGGTCTTGTTGCCGAAGACCAGTACTTCTGTGCAGGCAGTTGGTACATCCAGTCTGCTGCCATGGTCATGCAGTTCTTGAAGTTGATTCTGGAGGTGGTTATGTCTGTCAGGGAAAGGATGTATCGGGTGTTATCAGCGTAGGAGATGACAGTGATGTCTTGTTGTAGGAAAGTGGGTTTCTGTTGCAGTAACCCCCCTCCCACACACACACACTTTCTACCAGATTTCTGATGCACTTTGAGTGTGCCCTGGGTCCCTGCCAATCAGGATCCCAGGGCCTGTGTTCTTTTCTCTAAACTGTAATACCATTGTTACCACAATTGGCACAACTCTGGCCTACCTGTAAGTCCCTTGTAAGGGGTACCTATGGTACTAAGGTCATGGTAGCCAGAGAAAGGCCTCTGAGGGCTGCAGCATGTATTATGCCACCCTCAGAGACCTCTCACCACAAACATGCTCCATTGCCATTGCAGCCTGCGTATTTTGGTGCAGATAAAGGTGAAGTCAACATGGCACACATCCCTGTGTGCCATGCCCACCCAGCACTGCATGAGGCATTAGTCACTTTTGGCGGGGTGCACTATACCTCATGTAAGGACCTATCGGAAGGAGCAGCTGGGCCTCTATAATATCGAAGTCCATTCTTGGATATTATAAGTGCTGTATAGCCATACAATAGTATATGGTCTGGAAACTTGTCACTACGAACTCCACAGCACCATAATGGCTTTACTAAATCCAGGGATGTTTGGTATCAAACATCTCAGCATAATAAACCAGCACTGATTCCAGTGTCAGATTTATTAACCCTTGCACTCAGGGGTCCCTTCTAGAGGAGTCCTCTAACCAAACCAGTGGGTTCCCTGACTGGTAAACACCAGCCTGCCACCACGAGACGGGTTTCTGGACCCCTGAGGTGAGAGCCCTCGTTCTTTGGGTCCAGGAATAAAGCCTTTCCTGGGCGGAGGTCCTAACCCTCCCCCAGGTCAGGAAGGGCTAAGCTGCTTCAAAGACCCTGCTGCCTTTGCACTGCAACCCCCACCTCTCCTGCTAGCAGGAGGAGGCCCCCTTCCTGTCTTCTCCCCCCATTTCGGTGGGAAGACAGGCGGGAAAAGCTAGCAAGCCTGGGAGGTGGGCCCACCTCTGCCAAAACCACCCCTCAGGTGGGGGAGGCCTAGGTGAAGCCCACTCCTCAGTGCCCGCCATCTTGCTGATAGAGGGCATCCCCCAATCAGGATTAGGGAATTTGCTCACTGCCCCACGTGGGGTGAACACATCAAGGGTGTAGTCACCCTAAGGTATGTATCCCATGGGCTACAACCTCGAGGCCCTTAAAACGCCCCCTAAATACAGTATTTAGAGGGCAGCCCTGAACACAGGACAGTAGATTTAACGTGACAAGGACTGAAGAGCCATGCTGCAGAAGAGGACAACTGCTTTGGCCCCAGCCCTAATGGCCTGTCTCCTGCTCTGAACACCTCCCAGCTGAACCCGACGTACCCTGCAGCCTCCAAGAACCCCGGAGACCTGTCCTGCCTTCACAAAGAACTCCTATGTCCCGTGGACACCGGAGTTGTCCAATACCAACACAAGCCAAGGACTCCAGATCTGGCTGGATTTGCGAGACCTCACCACTCGGCACCCGACGCCCAGAGTCAGAGTGGCCCAACACCCCATCGAGGTCCCCCCGACCTGAGTGCCAGCGTTGGACGAACCCACCGACCTTCACCTCGATGCCTGCACCCTCAATCCGAAGGGTCCCCCCCAACTGCGACCGGAACTGGTGAGAAGGATCCGACACTAAAGGACACCCCTGCATCCCCAGCACTTGTGACCGGAGGTGCCTGACCGACGGTGTCCAGCAACTCTTCAACTTCATCCTCCAGTCGTTGGTTCCCTTAGTCCAGTCTTCTGGCTCAAGCCCTTTTTCACGACAGACATCCTCCATAGAAAAGCATTGGGCTCCCGACACCTACTGAACACCCTGCATCCGGCCGTCCCTGTGCAGCTGGTGGTGTGGACTTGGTGCCAACCTGGGACCCCCTTTGCCTGATCTCCAGTATTCCCTGTCTTGCTCAAAGTAACATTGTATGAAGAGTTTAACTTACCTGCTACTAAGCCAATCTTGGTTCTAGAAATAAAATAACACAATGACTTTTTATACAAACAATTGGTCTGGATTCCATCTCTGAGTGAGGGACCTCATTTCTTGCCTGAGTGTGTACAATAAATGCTAAGCACTACCCTCCTGATAAGCCTTACTGCTCGCCCACACTACCACAATTGGAGAGTAAGGTATTATCCACTATACCTTACTTTGGTATAGTATATACAGAGCTAGCTTCCTACACTTGTGATCGGATGATGTTGGCGAGTGGTGTCCTGTATATGTTGAAAAAAGTGAGGGATGAGGGGCGATCCCTATGGGACTCCGCACATCAGTTTCTTGGGCTCTGATGTGAAGGTGGGCAGCCTGACCCTTTGGGTTCTTCCCATGAGGAAGGTACAGATCCATGTGAGAGCGGATCCTTCTATACCAATCTCATGGAGTCTTCTGAAGAGGGTGATATGAGAGACAGTGTTGAAGGCCACAGAGAAGTCAAGCAGGATGAGGGCCGCTGTTTCTCCACTGTCATCGGTGACCGGGATGAATGGTGTTTCGGTGCCTTTGAAGCTTCTCCTCCGTGAACACTGCCCATCCTGGGGGAGGAGGCTTGGCACCTCGTCCCAGGATGTGCATTGTTTCAGGCCCCCGAGAGCAGCAGGCTCTCGACCCAGGGGTCCAGAAACATGTCTGGTGGTGGCAGCCTAAGCAGCCACTCAGTCAGGTCACTAGAAGTTGGTCGAGTTTCAGGGGGCATCTCTAAGATGCCCTCTGTCTTGCATTTTACATTAAATCCCACACTGGCATCAGTGTGGGTTTAATGTGCTGAGAAGTTTGATACCAAACTTCCCAGTCTTCAGTGTAGCCATCATGGTGCTGTGGAGTTCGTAATGACAAACTCCCAGCACCATATACTCTTAATGGCAGCACTGCACTTACAGTGCCCAGGAATAGACTGGGGCACTGTAGGGGTACAGGGCTCATGCACCTGTACCCTCACCACTGGCATAGGGCACCCAGCTAGAGGGGTGACTGATGTATGCCAGGGCAGTGGTTTGTGGGCAGGGCACACGGGGGTGTGCCATGTCGACTCTTGACTTTGTTCTGCACCAAAACACGCAGCCTGCAAAGGCAGTGTGTGTGTGTCAGGGTACAGGGCCTCTAAGGGTGGCACAATAAGTGCTGCAGCCCTTAGAGGTCTTCCCTGGTCACAGTGCCCTGGGTACCTTTGGTACCATTTACCAGGGACTGACTGTAAGAAAGTGGCTCTGTATATACTGTTCCCAAATAGGTACAGTGTGCACAGAGTCCACAGTCCCCAGTGGCTTGGCAGAGGCTAAAGTTAGATATAACCTTACTCTCTAAAAGTGGTAGCTTGGTCGAGCAGTAAGGCAGTATCAGAGGACAGTGTAAAGCATTTGTTGTACACACTCAATCAGCAAATGAAGTCACACACTTAAGAACTGAACTCTAGGCCAATGATTTTGTATATAAAAAAAAATATATACTGTTTTATTTTAGGACCAAGGAAGCTTGATGCAGGTAAGCATGTAAAATACTTTTCAATTACAGAAGACTGTGATAGATACTTTTTCAAAGACAGTTGTACTTTGCACTTTTTAGTGTTTTACAGGAGCTGTAAAAGAATACAGCACAATTGCAGGAAACTCAATACATTGATCTCAATGGACTGGTTAAAATGCATTTAAATTACTTTTGGATTACTTTTTATAACACAGTATTGGATCAGGGATTCGGCACTGGGGTAGGACCTGAAAACAGTTAAGTAAAATCGTTTTGGTTAAATGTATGATTTTTAAGCAATATTATACTGGTTTAAAAGTGAGCACTTAGCAATATTTTCCCACAGAATCACCAATGTTATCCTATGGAAGGAATTACAAGTTACAGGTAAAGTACGTTGCGACTATTTTTACAACTCAAGTAATGGATCATGGATTCATCACTGGGACAGTACCTGCAAACAGTTGGAAAAATTCGGGTTAGTGATTCGTGCGATTTTTAAGGAATTTCCTTAGATTTGAAAAGTGGACACTTCGAAACTTTTCCGGTGAAAATGTCTCAATGTTATTCAATGGCGAAAAACAAAGTATCGGTTTTGAATGAGTTAATCGGTCTTGTTCGGATCAGTGCTGGAGTCTTTTCTCCAGCACTGGGGTCTCTCCTGGAATCAGGTGAGAATTTTCGGATTCGGACTTCGGTCGATTTTTAAGGAATATTTTGAAGATTCAAAATTGGGCACTTCTGAGTATAGCCAGCCAATGTTACCCTATGGAGGAATTGTGAATGGACGGTTTTAGGGTAAGTACTCGACTGGCGGGATTGAGCTTCTGGGGTAAGACTCGGGGGGGGGGGGGGGAGGGGGGGGTCTCCCAGGGTCAGGTTGATGCTGTAGCTGCACTCTCAGCGGCACTGGGGCGGCCGAGTGCAGAGGGCTTGTGGGCCGTCGGGCGCCCAATGGTTTCCTATGGAAGAACTGCCTGACGAACAAACACTGCAAGCTCGGGGACGGAGATTCTTCAGGTGCGACCACCACTTCGAGAGGTAAGTTGGGAAGGTAGAGGAAGGGTAGACACCCAGGAGTTGGGTACAGGGGGCCGTGGGGCGCCGGGTGCAGGGGTGTCTTTTGGTGTCGGAAATCTTACCCTCTGATGGTCGCGGTAGGAGGGGTCCCTTGTTCTGAGGCTGCAGGCGTCGTCAGGGTCGTCGAGGAGGGTCCGTGGGTGCTGGATACTGGGTCCCAGTCGCCGGGGGGACGTCCTCGTGGTGTTGGTTCACCTCAGCTCGGGCCAGGGTCGGCGGGTGCAGAGAGGTGTGGATTTGCGGTTCCAGGCCAGGGCCTGGTCTTGTAGTTTTCTTTAAGCAGTACCACTGCTCGAGGGAGTCCCTGTCTTGAAGTCTGTGGCAAGGCAGTCGGGTCCTCCGGGTTTGGCGAGGTTGCTGACCACAAGGGAAGCCGGGGTTTCGCAGGAGCAGGTTCAGGGGTCGACAGGCCGGTAGGGCTGGGGCCAAGTCAGTTGTCGTCGCCTCTTTGTTAGCAGCTGCACGGCTGGTCTTCTTGCTTCGTCTTCTTTCTTCTTTTCTTATCGGGATCTGAGGAAGGAAGGTTCAGGGTGCCCCTAAATACTAAATTTAAGGGGCGGTTACAGGTAGGTAAGGGCAGGGGCCAAGGGGTCCCTTCCCTGGGGTGGGTACACCCCCTATTCTGCCACTCTCCAGTGGGAGGGGGGCAGGAGCCTGTCTCTGGTTGGCCAGGTCCCCCCATCCTCAAGATGGCGGGGACTCGAGTTTGTGCTTCACCTCGCCTCCCCACCTTAGGGGTGGAGTTGGCAGAGGTGGGTACAACCCACTTCCTTGCTCTGGTTTTCCCGCCGGTTCTCCCGCCAAGAGTGGGGGGTAGAACCAGTGGGGACCAGTTGCTGGGCGCAGCAAATGGTCTGGGGAAGCTCAAAAGGCGGCAGGCCTTTGAAGCTTCCCCTGCCCATCCTGGGGGAGGAGGCTTTGGCACCTCGCCCCAGGATGTGCATTGTTTCAGGCCCCCGAGAGCAGAGGCTCTAGACCCAGAGGTCCAGTAACATGTCTGGTGGTGGCAGCCTGGGCAGCCACTCAGTCCGGACACTGGGGGTCGGGTTGGTTTCAGGGGGCATCTCTAAGATGCCCTCTGGAGTGCATTTTACATTAAATCCCACACTGGCATCAGTGTGGGTTTAATGTGCTGAGAAGTTTGATACCAAACTTCAGTCTTCAGTGCAGCCATCATGGTGCTGTGGAGTTTGTAATGACGACCTCCCAGCACCATATACTCTTAATGGCAGCACTGCACTTACAATGCCCAAGAATGGACTTGGGCACTGTAGGGGTACAGGGCTCATGCACCGGTACCCACACCACTGGCATAGGGCACCCAGCTAGGGGGGTGACTGATGTATGCCAGGGCAGTGGTTTTGCTGGCATGGCACACAGGGATGTGTGCCATGGCGACTCTTCACTTTTGCTCTGCACCAAAACACGCAGCCTGCAAAGGCAGTGTGTGTGTAAAGGTACAGGGTCCCTAAGGGTGGCACAATAAGTGCTGCAGCCCTGAGGGGCCTTCCCTGGTCACAGTGCCCTGGGTACCTGTGGTACCATTTACCAGGGACTTAACCTGTGGCCAGGGTTGCCAATTGGGTTTAGGCATCAATGCAGTTTTAGGGAAGGAACACAGGCCGTGCCTGATTGGCAGGAGCCCAGGGCACACTCAGTCGAAGCACATCAGCAATTTAGCAAAAAGTGGGGGCACACCATGTAAGAAAGATGGCACTTTCTCACACTGACCTGTGGCCAGAGATGCCAATTGGGTTAGTTTTGGGGAAAGAACACAGGCCCTGGGAACCTGATTGGCAGGGACCCAGGGCACACCAAGAAAAAGTGCATCAGTAGTCTGGCAAAAAGTGGGGGGGGGGTACTGCAACAGAAACCCACTTTCCTACAATGTCTCTGTGATAAAGAGGTCTGGTGCGTCGCTACTCGACAGGTCCCATATTTTGGTTGTTTACTGAGTGATCGTGTGTTGAAGAATGCATGCGAGTGAGTGTTGACATGCAGGTTTGTTGTGTGTAGGGTGGGGGTGTAGGCGTGTCTGTTGTGTTGAGGGTGTGGTTAGTATTTGCATGGGGGTTGTAGGGGTGTGGCTGCTAGAGAACTGGCATAGAGTGCAGGTGAAAGCTTTTACCGTGGTGAGGTGCAGCATGGCAGCTGTTGGGATAACAGAGTCCCTGGTCTAGCGACCTAAGTGCTGGGCGGTGATCGGGGCCAGGGTTCCTGGCGCTGGGTGCGGTCCAGGCACAGACGAGCATGCGTTTGGCGAGCCCACTGCGTGTCTGTGTTGCAGCTGTGATTAAGTAGGTCCTGGGAGGGGGAGGAGTGCATGGTGCAGTGATGTCATTTCCTGTGGTGATGGGAAATGAAGTTCTCTTGCTTGGCTTCTTTTAAAGACCATTTTGGCAGGAAAACCAGTAATGTCACTTTCTGTCCAGATGTATGAAGGGAGATCCAGCAATGTCACTTCCTCTGCTGATTGGTGATAGTAACACATTTTTATGCGTGATAGGTCTTCGACAACAGACAGTCAGAAGCTTGTAGACAAGACTTTTCCCCGCCTGAACCCAACCCCACCAAACTTGAGCAAAAAAACAATGCTTCCTGGCATAACTTCCATCCAGTTACCGAGCGTGAAGTCCTTAACGTCATTACCAGACTTAAACCATCCTCTCACACCAGAGACCCTCTCCCTGCCAACCTTGTCCAAGATTTAAAACACATCATTGCCCCTTATTGGACCTCTATCATCAACTCCTCCTTTGCCACGGGTTGTGTCCCTGTCTCCCTCCAACTTGGACAAATCACTCCCATCCTCAAAAATCCTGCTGCTGACCCTAATGTCCTAAATAATCTTCGCCCTATCTCTAACCTTCCTCTTCTCTCTAAAGCCCTTGAAAAATGCGCCCTGCGCCAGCTAGACACACACATTGACACATTCAATCTGTTGGACTCTTTGCAATCAGGTTTCAGAAAGGGCTGTAGTACTGAAACGGCCATGCTCAATAAAATTGATGACATCCATCACTTCCTCGACAAGGGCGAGTCCTCCCTTCTCATTCTCCTTGATCTCTCGTCTGCTTTCGATACCGTCAACCACTCTACTTTACTTAACACTCTTAAAGATCGTTTTGGCCTCAACAGCTCTGTCCTCAAATGGTTCACCTCCTTTTTCCAACACAGAACCCAGCAAATTAAAATTCAGGACTGCCTTTCCAAACCTATGCCTGTCTCCCTGGGTGTCCCCCAGGGTTCTATTCTCTCCCCCTCTCTATTCAACCTCTTCCTGGAACCCCTCACCCTTCTTCTTAAGCAAGCGGGAATCCATTACCACCTCTACGCCGATGACACTCAACTTTATTATAAGATTCAATCCCGTTCTGATGTTCTTCACCTCAATGACGCCTTGACTAAGATTCAATCCTGGTTCCACTACAACCACCTCAAACTCAACCCTAAAAAACTGAAATCATTCTTTTCTCCCCTAAAAACAACTCGCTCCCCATTCAATCTTGGATTTCTGACCTTACAGCTCTCAACTGCTCTCACCATATCCAACTCAGTTAAATCCCTCGGAATTGACATTGACCAGAACCTTACTCTTCTCTCCCACATAAAAAATTCGGCCAAAAGTGCTCTCTTCACTCTCCATCACCTCAAGAAAATAAAAACCTTCATTCCTGCTGATGACTTTAAATTAGTCGTCCAATCACTGGTCCTGTCGATAATCGACTATGGTAATGCCATTCTCTCTGGAACACCTAAAGTCCACTTAGCCCCAATCAAATCTGTGCTTAACCTCGCTGCTAGGCTCATTACCGACTTCGAGCGGTTCGATCACATCTCCCCTGCCCTCAAAGCCCTCAATTGGCTTCCCGTTGAAGGCAGATCTACTTACAAGACCGCTTGCATTACGCACAAAGCCCTGCATGTAAACACCCCGCTGTACCTCTCGGATAAACTCCACAAAGCGGGCTGCTCTAGAGTGATGAGGAGCTCCAACACTCTCGTTCTTGTTCCTCCTCTGTTAAACAAGAAATCCACACAATCACGCTCCTTCTCCGGAAATGCGCCTACCATCTGGAATTCCCTCCCTAAAGAACTTCGTTGCAACCCCTCCTACTTCAGCTTCAAAAAAGAACTCAAACTACACCTCCTCACCAAATACTGGGGTCCTTAACCCCTTCATCGGGCACTTATCCCAACCCCGCTTCCTACTGTTTAGGGTCCCCCCTACTGATCTCCTGACTCCCTTTCTCCTCCTCCTTTCACACCTTCCTTTTTCTACTACCTCTCTCCCACTAATGCCTCTCATAGGCCCTGCTTAGACCTACTTGGTATTTCCTTTCCCACCCCCATCCACAGCCTCCCCTCATTCTTACATCCTACCCCCCCTTCTCTATCCTTTCCTTTTCACGCTATCTTTACTACGCATGACTTGCTGTAACCTATTGTAATTTATGTAATTAGATTGTGTAAAAATAGTGTTGTTTTTAATTGTTTTAATTGGTTTTGAATGCTACCTCATTGTTCTTTCGTTTTATTGCAATATCTACTCATCAAACCAATGTAAAGCGCTCTGATACCCTTGGGTCCAGCCAGCGCTATATAAAACCTTTTAAATAAAATAAAGACTTAAACCGAGCCCGGTTGTAAGGAATAGTGTCTTCTCTATAAAGATACATTTGTGATTTATCTGTGGTCTCTCCAAAGTGCTGAATGCCATAAAGAATGCTATTGTAACCTTCTGAAAAATCGTTTCATGTTTGTCTTCCTGTAACACAAAACCATAACAGTGTAGTTAATGATTCAGGAGTTGCACATTTTTAAAAAAAGGCAACAAAGTGTCTATAGAAAACAATCATTCTTCCAAATGCAGTTATCCTATGAGTCTGTGCTTTTCAAAATGGCCCTGAGCGCGCATTAGACTTGATTTTTAAGCACGGTAACAAATTAAACCCATCCAAGAATGATCTTTAAAACAGTTCATTTATTAGAGCAATGGCTTCTATCCAGAAATTTCTTTTTTCCAGTAGGAAATGTGTCCATAGGCTGCAGATGTCACACTTCTAGAATGTAGCTACCATTTCTCTTCAATGAGTGCTCAAATACTTGCGCACTTTCAGGACATCTTCCCGGGGACCCTGGCTACAGGCTGAAAGGGGAGACATTCCTCTCCCTGTTCAGAACCACAGCCACAGGTCCTGTCTCCACTTCAGATTGCTAAATGACTTCCTTAATGTCATGCCTAAAACGCAGCAGATCGAGACACCCACGGCTCCAGTACAAGCCCCAGTTTCCACCGATCTGGTTCTTCTCCTTGCAGGACTTTCCTTTGAAATTGGCCTATCTGCATTTCCACTTGCCTTTCTGCTGCCTCTGCCGTTCATGAAAGTTTCTAAATGGTTCTACTCGTGTAAATGCCACTTTCCTGAAGCAATCATGCCTCCTTTTTTTCATTTTGTCTGCTCTACTCCCGGGAACTCTTAAGTCCTAATGTGTGCTGTATGATTCTCACCCCTACTGGATGTCTTTAAATCTGCTTCACTAGTAGAGTGTCATCTACTCAGTTGACATCAAGACAAACTAAAGTGACCGGGCAAGGGAGAAGAGACCACCAACAGTCTTAGGCTGTAAAAGTTCATAGACCCTCTGATCAGAGACTTGTTTTTTCCAGATGTAGTTTTCCAACAATCGACTAAGTCCCTAACCCATAAGGTGGTTGGAACCAAGCAGTGTGTCCCATTCTTAACACAGGATCCTCTCCGAGACTCTTAGGGCTGAGTCACTAGTCCATATAACAAGGTGCCCTCACAGTCTTAGCATAGCAGATGTTCCTTACAGAGAGATTTTATCAAGACATTGCTGAAGTACAGGTGCTGACCCAGTCTAATCCGACAGACTTTTGGTGCAGGCTGAAGTGGACACTATTGGTTTGTCCAAGGTGATGAGTAAGTCTTCTTTCCTTCTGCACCAACCTGATGACGTGCGTCTGTCAATGTCACAGGGCCTCCACCATTTAAGCCAGCTCGGGCCAAACCACACCTGGTTTAGTACAGGCACAATCACAATTCTAAAGGTCCCTCATATTCCACCAATCCCATGTTTAATTAGTGCTCGAGTTTTTTGTATTCTGTGGAATCAGTGTTTGGTGGTTTGTGAAAGTTGTTAGCTGAGCAGGAGGCTCAAAAAAATGTCAAGGTCATCCTTGACCTGTCTGCCTCTGGGCCCGACAGCTTCTAACTGCTCTGTTATGTGGCTCTGGCCTAGATGAATTGCTTGTCACCTCTTACCAGATGACTGGGTGACCAAGAGGGCGAGCAGGAAAACAATGGAATATGTAGAGTAATGTTCACGACAGGGTTAAGTTTGAGACTCCTTTGGCTAGATTCCCCAAGCTAAACCGGTTAGGAGATAAATATGCATGTTCCCCTTGCTAATGGACTTGCCTCCCCTCTCCCCCCACACTGTGTGGTGCCCACAAAACACATTTCACAAGATCGCTTCAGGTCCAGGTACTTGATGGTGATCCATAGTGGTTGCCATTAACAACCCTGAATATTCAGTTACACACCTGGTCTCTGCTATTCCATCACACTGATAAATACTTCTAGCCACATATTCCTCACCATTTGAATATTCCCCAGGCCTCTGGCTGGATCCGGAAACTTTTCTGCTGTACCTCTGTGAGCCGGTGGGTGGCGGAGTGCGGCTCCTCGCAGATGTTCCGCACTGGAATCAATGCGCAGAACTGCATATAGGCGCCACTCGGTCATGCTGACGTCCGCTTCTTTCTCTCCGCACCACCAGAAGCGGATCCAGAGCTACCTTTTGGTTCCAAAGCAGCCCACATTTCTGCGGCCATCATCAACGGCAAAGCAAATAAGCAAGGCTGTGAAGCCACACTGCTTCTCTTTGCCACTCTACCGGCTCCCTCTGACAGTCCTTCAGGGCCCCAAAGAACCACACGGGCGACCACCTGGGACTCCGGTGGGTCTGCCCTCGACGCCAGGTGAATCTACTACGGGTTCCACCCCGGCTTTGTGCTGACTCTGATCATGGCACCACGTCCCATGCCGGACCATGGAGCATGTACTTTGATCCCGGACGACGAAATATCGTGCTTTCTTAATCTGCACAGCTTTTAGACTGCAACCTTTGGGCACCCCATCAGACTCTGATACTCATCCCTTGCCCCACGTAAGGGCTCAAACTCTGCATGCTTTATTTAGAGTGGATTCTGGCAATGGACCGTAACGCATTCCCTGCCACACCACTGACTCCAGCATTACCCGCTCAGATACTAACACCACTGAGTGTAACCCCATTAGTGTCCCAGATTAGGTAGATCCTGAAGATGCAGATCTTCAGAAGCTAGCCAAGAGGATAACCTTAGTGGGTAAACTCTTGGCCGTAGAAAAAGCCTAGGACAAATCTCTGGTGGCAACAAAATCATAAATCGGGAGAAAGAATCTTTTGACTCTAAAATCCCCAAAGGAATTTTCCGTAAATTCTTTGAGGGTAATGATATCACTAAGTAGTTCACTTCATGTGAGAGAGCCTGTTTTGGGAGACAGTCCACAGGAAGCTGTGCAGTGCTATCCTGGGGGAAATGTTCTCGGGGAAGTGCAGGGATAGACTCGACACCCAATGAGAAAGATGCTACATCCTATGACCTCACAAAGGGTATCCTGATTGAGGGCTTTGGATTTAGTGCTGAAGAGTATAGGATCAGATTCAGAGAGGCTCGAAAACCCAGAGCCAGGCCTGGGTAGGCTTTGTAGACTACTCAGTGAAAACACTAGGAGGTTTTTAAGATGGTAACAGTGTACATGACTTTGAAAGGTTGTATAATTTGATAATGAAGGAGCACTTTTTGAGTCATTTTCACCAAGAGAAACGACATGAATTAATTCCTGGTAGACTTAGGTCCACTTTCTCCTCAACAATTAGGGAAGAAGGCAGGCCACTGGGTCAAGACAAGGGTGACCAAAAGCCCCCCCAAGGGAAAGATGGTAATCCTAAAAATAGAGTCGTCTTCAGGCCTCCAAAAATCTGTTCTGGAGGGTGGGCCCAGAGACTCTTCACAGCCAAAATGTGGGTGCCAGGGAAAGAACTGGGATCCCAAGAAGGCTTGGCGCCATGACTGTAGGTCATTGGGGCACTGAACTGGAGACCCTAGCTGTAAAAAAAAAAAAAATGCCTCTGGTCAAGACTGGGGGACCAGCTTCTAAACAGATTCAAAGTCAGAACCCTTCTTCTCAGGAAGAGGACTTCTTATCCTCGAAGTGAAATGAGGCTGAGGAGCTTGGGCCTTACACGGCAGAGCTCTGGGGTCCAGGGGAACCCTATAGGATGGATCTGTGGCAGGGACAAAAAACCTGTCCCACTCTTGAGAGCCTGAGGCAGCAAGCTGCTGCATAGGAAAAGGGTGATATCAGTGGCTCCCACAGGGTCTATTGGGAGGATGGACTCCTATACACTGAGGCCAGAGACCCCAAACCTGGTGCAACCAGGAGAGTAATGGTAGGTTTAGAGAGTTCCTCCTTACTTTGGCCCATGATATCCCCCTAACTGGGCACCTTGGCCAGGATAAAACGTGGAGTAAATTAGTTAACCCTTTCTACTGGCCAGGGAGGTCTCAGACAGTGAAGGACGTTTGCTAGTCCTGTGTCTCCTGCCAAGCCAGTGGTAAAGCAAGAGGCCACCTAAAGGCCCCCTTAATTCTACTCCCAGTGGTTGGGGTACCCTTAAGGTGAGGGTTCGACATTGTTGGCCCCTGGACCCTCAAACAGCCTCAGGGAACAGATATATATTCTGGTGGTAGTGGATCATGCCACCACGTATCCTGAAGCTATTCCACTTAGGAGCACTACTGCTCCAGCAGTGGTCAAGGCCCTCCTTGGTATCTTTACCTGGGTTGGTTTTCCTAAGGAGGTATTATCAGACAGAGGTACAAACTTCATGTCTGCATACTTAAAACACATGTGGAGGAGTGTGGAGTAACTTATAAGTTGACTACCCCCCCTATTACCCACAAACCAATGGCCTGGTTGAAAGATTTAACCAGACATTGAAAGGCATGATTGGTGGACTGAACAAGAGAAAAGGCAACCAGGGCTCTTAGAGCCGCACCATCTGGAGTAGTCCCTAAATCAGAAGGAGGCTGTTGCCCACCTCAATGGCCAGCTGCACATTGACCACATAAGTAGATACAGGTTTTTACAAAAACAGAGAGGCAACAGAAACAATTTTTAGAAATCACACTAAAGCAGAACAGATGCTCATAGAGCTTGTTTATCAGTGTGTTGTTTCCTTTATAGTGTGTTTTCAAAAACAGCGCAACCCTTAAAAAGGTTTCATCAGGGCAAAGAATCTGATCCACTGAGGTCACAGGGATCTTCGAAGTTTAAAGTCAAATGGAAAAGAAACTACAAACACAAATATCTGACTTTGAATCCTGAAGACGTCATTGAACGTATGAGGGCTATCATATAATCCTTCTTCGTATCATATAGCCAGCTTACGTGAAGAAAAGTAAGATTCAAAGTCTAATTTGTATACGTTTTTAGGACCGTGATAGCATAGTATGGATGCTAGCAAACTACTGGGCCCTACACCTCCAATAATATGCATTATATCGTTTTATATTCTCCTTAGGTGTTTGTAGTTTCTTTCCCATTTGACCTTAAACTTAGAAGATCTCGGTGACCTCAGATTCTTTGGCAAGGACTTTTAATAAAGTGTGTGGTGCATCCCATTCATTTACCTATGGGCTAAGACTTGCGTTCTCGCTCCGGGGCACTACACACTTGTATGCTCTTCTCTGTCTCTTCTTCTGTATCTTTCTGTCCACCTTTGTTTGACACAAGTGTAAATAAATTGCACTAGTCAAGAGGATTTAATTAGGCACGCATGATCTCTATGTATTTAGAGCTTCTCTCATACTTCCTCAGTCTATCTTGGCACTGTGAGTGGTATCTTCTAGTACTTTGCACAATTTTGATGCTTCTAACTCATTTATGTATATTCCCTAGTCATCCTTGCACGTCTAAATTAACTTAATGTTACGGAAGTGGGATATAAAAGATCTTACTGTCCAGCTCTTCCATAGATACCAACTAAGTGTTTGTCGTTTTTTAAATATATACACAATTTTTCTTCGGTATGTTACATGGAACATTATTGTAATGTATTGTGTTTAATTTAAACTCACGTTTCTTGTGTTGGTTTTTTTAATTTCTGTATTTGTCCGGGTACAAATTGGTATGTACATGTGGTCTATGATATGTGCTTTAAATACAGAGCCAGCTTCCTACAGGTCCCAAGTCAGAGCTACTGTGCGCAAAGCATTTCAGGATTATAGGCCCCTATTTGGATGATTATTGTAGGAAAGTAGGATCTGCTTCTATGGTCACCCCCACTTTTTGCCTGGTGCTAAGCTGTTTCTGACTAGTCTGACTGGGATCCTGCTAACCAGGACCCCAGGCACTGTGCTTTCTCCCCTAAATTGTTGTGTTGAGTACTTGGGCACACTCCAGATTGGATACTGGGGTACCCTTATCAGTCCCTAGTATATGGTACCCATGTACCCAGGGCATAGGTACCCCAGAGGTCCCCCATGGGCTGAAGCATGTATTATGCCACCCATGGGGGATCACTCAAACTGTAACTACAGGCCTGCCATTGCAGCCTCTGTAAGCTGGTGCTAGCAGCACTTAAGATAGATATAGGTTTCCCTATATCTGAGGTCACTGCACTTAAAACTTATAAGTCACCCCTCTAGCAGGCCTTTCAATCCTGAAGGCAGGGTGCTCGGTTCGAAGTGTGAGGGTGCCCTTGCATGAGCAGGACACCCCTACAACCTTGGGAGTCTATACTCCCAGGTTGTAGGTGCATCAGCCATTACGATACATAAAGTGGCCATGCGTCATTACGCGATGACTATCTCTAGACTGGCTGTAACGAACCCTGGCATGTTTGGCATCAAATATGTTGGAATCAACACCGTAAACTGTGTGGGAGGTATGATTCCATTCACTATAAAGCTCTTCCGGGAGGCCCTCAGTGCTCTCGGTACTAGTCTTCTAGACCCAGACAGCACAACATGGCTGCTGCCAACCAGAGACATGATTCTGCTCTCCTGCTGCTGAGCCAAGCTCGAGCAGGGGAAGGCAGAACAATAGGTATCCTGTCACAGGGAGGTGTGACCACCTCCCAGACAGGGTATAGTGTATAGGGGCTGGGTGGGAGCGCTTGCCAGTGCCACTCAGTCTGCTTGAGGGGAACATTTGGTGCCCACCTTGCATAGTCCAGTTCAAACCAGCTCAGGGAGCTGTTGGCTCCCGGTCTGGCGTGAAACTGGACAAAGGACATGGGAGTATCCTCCCCACTGTCTGACCCCTCCCCTAGGAGGGAACCCTTAAACGTCCCAACCTTTTCCTTAGGGTACTTAAGGGCTTACCTGTAGGTGGGTCCCTAGATTCGTCGTGGGCCAAGATTCATTTCAAGACACCACTTCTTTGACCGTCTGTGAACTCTGGACTTCGCTCTGGGCCTCAAGACTGCAACTAGGAAGACTCCTGCTGCTCCTGGTCTCGTCGCCCTGCTTGTCTGCTGCAACGACTGTGCCCGTGCTCCATACAGGAACCTTCCAAGGCCTGTGGACATCCATGGCACCTGAGGGAATCTCCCTTGAAGTGAAGGAGTCACTTCCCTGCATCTGCAGGCACCGCAACTAAGCTGACCGGTCTGCTGATCCTGGGCTCCCACAGACTCCGAAAGGCTCAGCAATACAGGTGGTGGTTCTTCACATCCCTCGAGGCCTGCCCTGTCCTCTCACGAAGTTTGAGGCCAGTATCCCTTGTTGGGGCTGCAGGAACTGAACCCCTGTGCACCGCATCGACGTGCCGTTGCAAAGGCTTGTTGGCTCCCTTCCTCCAAGATCTTCGGGCTCCAAGTAGCCCCAAGCATCTCATGTGACCAAGATCTTCGTCCTCGCAGTATCACTTGCATCGGGGCCTGCATCTATGGTGAGCTGCTCGAGGTCCTCTTGCGACTCCAGTGCCTCCGGCCTGTGGGTTCTACTTTGATTTCTGTGGGCTCCCCTGATTGCTCGGTGCCTGCCCTGACTCCCCTGCTTGTGGTGAGTCACCTGGACCTTGCTGGTACCGACACTGCACCTTCTTCGCTTTCATGTTTGCAGTTGCCAAGGCTTGTTGGTGCTCCCGACGGACACTGACCCCTCAACTCTCGACATCTGACGTGGGACAGCTCGTGAACGGCTCCTGGTCTTCCACAGCGCCGCCTGGTCCTCACAGCTGCAGCTCCAAGGTCAGAGTCATCTCTCCTGCAACACCCGACATCGGTGGGCATTAGTCTTCTGTACCTCCTGGTCATTGTAGGAAGCTGGGTCTGTATATACTATACCAAAGTGAGGTATAGTGTGCACAGAGTCCAGTGAATCCCCCAAAGGTAGGCAGAGGTAAAGTTAGATAGCACCTCACTCTCTATTTGTGGTGGTGTGGGCGAGCAGGAAGGCTTTATCAGAGGGTAGTGTTAAGCATTTGTTGTACACACTTAGTCAGCAAATGAATTCACACACTCAGACTGAAGTCAGACCAATTTGTTTGTATAAAAATATTCTTTTAGTTATTTTATTTTCTAGAACCAAGCAAGCCTGGCACAGGTAAGCAATAAATACTTTACAGTAGGAATGCAATTGAAATACAGTTTGAATGATAATTGTATATGCACTTTGTTTTGATTTACAGTATGGATTCAGAGAAATGCAATACTTAGTAAATGCAGTACATGGACTTGAATAGGCTTCTTAGTAAAATAGCAGGTAAGTAACTTTTGAGATTACTAGGCTTACACAGAGTAGTATACCTAGATACTACTCTGGGACATTTCCTAGAACAGGTAAGTAAAATCGTTTTTGTTGGATTATGCAATTTTAAAGAATTTCTTTAGTTTCTCAAACTCCACACTTGAAAACTTTTCACAGAAAAACAGTCAATGTTATCCTATGGAGGAAAATGGTGTTATCGGTTTTGAGGTAAGTATTTGGTGTTGGTAGTGGAGGTTCCGGGGTTAGACTCAGGGGTCCCCCAGGGTCAAGGATGCACTCTAGATGCACCCGGCCGCCCTAGTGCCGCTGAGGGTGTAGAGTGCTGAGGCCCAATGTTATCCAATGGGGGAAAGGGGGCCTCCGGTTGGTGGCTGCTGACTAGCAGGCCACTTGGCTGTGGGAGCAAAGCTCCTGGACTTTAGCTCAGGGCAAATGGGGAAACAAAGTAGCACCAAAGGTGCACCCTCAGCGGCACTAGGGCGGCCGGGTGCAGAGTGCTGTTTTGACGTCGGACGCCCTGTTTTCAATGGAGAACCTCCGGTTTGGAAAGACACTGCAGGCTTGGGGACGAAGGTCTTCTGGGTGCGACCACCACTTCGAGAGGTAAGTTAGGGGTTGGTTAGGCACAGTCAGTTTGGGCACCCAAGGCCGTGGGGCACCGGGTGCAGGGGTGCCTTTTGGGGTCGGATCTTCTTACCAGCTCCTGGTTGCGGTTAGGGGGGCCTTCTGGATTTAGGCTGCAGGCGTCGGCTGGAAGCTTGAGGCAGGTCAGGGGTCGCCGGATCTCGGGTCAGGATCGCCGGGGTGACCTCCTCGTGGTGTTTGCCCACTCGAGCTCGGGCCGTGGACGGCGGGTGCAGAGTGGGGCGGATTTGCGGTGTCCGACCAGAACCAGAGGTTGCAGGTGAACAAATCCGGTGTTCACGGGAGACAGTCTTTGTGCTTGAAGGCAGGCAGGTCCTCCGGGGTTTTTGAGGTTGCTGGCTGCAGGACACACCGGGATTTCGCAGGAGCAGGTTCGAGGGGGAGACAGGCCGGTAGGGCTGGGGCCAAGTTAGTGGGCGTCTTCCTCTTGTTAGCTGCTGCACGGCTGTTCGGTCCTTCTTCTTCTTGCAGGTTCTTGTCTGAGGAAGCAAGGTTCAGGGGTGCCCCTAAATACTAGATTTAGGGGCGTTACAGGTAGGTAAAAGGCAGGGACCAATGGGTCCCTTCCCTGGGGTGGGTACACCCCCTATTATGCCTGTCCCTTCTTGGCTGGGTCCCCCCCATCTTCAAGATGGCATGGACAGAGTTGTGCTTCACCTCGCCTCCCCCACCTGAGGGGTGGAGTTGGCAGAGGTGGGCACACCTCTCTTCCTCACTTGTTTTTCCTGCCGGTTCTCCCGCCCAAAGTGGGGGGTCAGAACTAGTGGGGACCAGTTGCTGAAAGCAGCAAGTGGTCTGTTGTGCATTTTACATTAAATCCCACACTGGCGTCAGTGTGTGTTTAATGTGCTTAGAAGTTTGATACCAAACTTCCCAGTCTTCAGTGTAGCCATCATGGTGCTGTGGAGTTCGCAATGACAAACTCCCAGCACCATATACTCTTAATGGCAGCACTGCACTTACAGTGCCCAGGAATGGACTTGGGCACTGTAGGGGTACAGGGCTCATGCACCTGTACCCTCACCACTGGCATAGGGCACCCAGCTAGAGGGGTGACTGATGTATGCCAGGGCAGTGGTTTGTGGGCATGGCACACAGGGATGTGTGCCATGTCGAGACTTCACTTTGTTCTGCACCAAGACACGCAGCCTGCAAAGGCAGTGTGAGTGTCAGGGTGCAGGACCTCTAAGGGTGGCACAATAAGTGCTGCAGCCCTTAGAGGCCTTCTCTGGTCACAGTGCCCTGGGTACCTGTGGTACCATTTACCAGGGGCTGACATGTGGCCAGAGATGCCAATTGGGTTTAGGCTTCAATGCAGTTTTAGGGAAGGAACATAGGCCCTGGGCACCTGATTGGCAGGAGCCCAGGGCACACTCAGTCAAAGAACATCAGCAATTCAGCAAAAAGTGGGGGCATACCATACAGAAAGAGGGCACTTTCTCACACCCCCCTCCTACTGGAGGGTGGCATAATAGGGGCTGTACCCACCCCAAGAAAGGGACCCATTGGTCCCGACCTGGACACCCCTGTTACGTCCCTAAATTTAGTATTTAGGGCCGATCTTGATCCTTACCTCTTCAGAGTCGAGGAAGAAAGAAGGACTGAAGAGCCGTGCTGACCGAGGAAGAAGAGGACACCAACTGCTTTGGCCCCCAGCCCTACCGGGCTGTCCCGACTCCAAACTGCCTACAGTGGAGCCCCAGCGTAGCCAGCAGCCCCCCAGAGCCCGGAGGACCTGCCCTGCACTCATCTGAAAGACACTGTCTCACGTGAGCACCGAATTTGCTCAACAAAGACTCCAACACATAACCCGGATCCAGGCGGCTCTGCAGTTCTGCACCACTCTCCACCCCACGCCCCGAGTTCGAGTGGCCCAACACCACAAGGAGGTCTCCCTAGCGTTCCTGACCTGAGATCTGGTGATCCCCAACCTACCTCAAGCTTCAATCAGGTGCTTGCAGCCTCAACCTGAAGGGTCATCCCAACCGGAGCTGGTAAGAAGATCTGACGCCCAAAGACACCCCTGCACCGGATGCCCCACAGCCGTGGGTGGCCCAACCGGTGTCCAGGCATCCCCCAGAACCCAACTTACCTCTCCTACCAGTGGTCGCCTTCAGGAAATCTCCTTGCCCGAGCCTGCAGCCTTTTCTTCGAACCGGAGATCTCCTTTGCAAACCACAGTGCTCACGGTGTCTTCTTGGCATTCTGCACCCGGCCGCCTCCATGCCACTGGTGGTGCAGCTCCTGTGCTGATTATTGGCCCCTGCAGTGCTGATCTTAACCCCAGGAGCTCTGCTCCTGCACCAGTGTGGCCTGCCCGTAAGCAGCCTCTGACTGAAGGCCCCCTTAGCCCGTTGGCTAACATTGGTCCCCTGCACTCTGCACCCGGCCTCCCCAGTGCCGCTGGTGGTGCAATTTGAGTGCCTAACTGACCCATGGGGAACTTTGGTTCTAACCCCCAAAACCTGCTCTTGCAGCCCGTTCACTTACCTCAAACCGATAACCTTCTTTCATCCGTAGGATCCAATGGTACAAGTTTTTGTTCCTAAAAGGTTCAAAGTGCTGAACTGTTTTTGTCTGATAGAAAAGTAACTTTGCTTTAAACCAAAAAGTGTCTTATTTACCTTTGTATTGTAGGATCCACGATGTGATATCTAGGCATATCACCCCAAGTAGTTGATGTAATCCAAAAGTAATGAAAAAGTAATCAAAAGTAATTTCTATGTATTCTAAACTGTTTTAAAAGCAAATACAAACCTGTAATAATTGCAGTTTTGTTCCCTGTAAAGGTTTGCATTTGAAAGTACCTTTACCTAGCTGTGCCAAGTCCTGCTTGGTTCTAGAAATAAAACATAGGTATACCTTTTTTATACTTACCTAATTGGTCTGGATTCTGTCCGAGTGTGTTTAATCAGTCCTTGATTGAGTGAATAAAATAAATGCTTGACACACCCTCCTGATAAGCCTAACTGCTTGCCCACACAACCCCAAAGAGCAGTTAGTGATTATCTAATTAAGCCTCTGCTATACCTTTGAGGACTCCCTGGACTCTGTTCACACTATACCTTACTTTGGTATAGTATATACAGAGCCAGCTTCCTACATTGGTGGCAGCAGTGGGATCTAAGTCTTTGCATTTGTAGGACTAACTTAGTCAACACCTGATCACACGACAAGAATCCCAAAAAATTTACTTTAGTACAACTCATTTTTGAATTGACTAGTTTTCAAATTTCTAAAAGTCTTGATAGGGCCTTGGATTAAGTCCCTGTTGCATTTTTTGTTAGACACTTAAGTCACTGAAGTTGGGGGAGGGGGGAGTACTTAGAACTTGCTTATAGGTCTTCTAAAAACTTTAGTAAAATAATTAGCAACCCAGAGAAGATGGCTGACGAGCTCGACCTCAACCCTTACTCTAGCCTAGAGGTTAGAGAGTTACAGCTTCCCTGTAAAGCCTAACTGCTCAACCACACTACCACAAGGAGAGCTGTTAGTTATTATCCAAGTTAGCCTCTGCTATACCCTTTGGGCCCCCCTGGACTCTGTGCACACTATACCTTACTTTGATATAGTATAAACAGAGCCAGCTTCCTACAGAAAACTACAATGGAGCTTAAATGTAATCCCTATAACAATGTTGAAGGGAAACACAGTGGCATTCGAAAGGTGAATTAAAGATTTGACTTCTCGTTCTTTTTGAGATCAATCACAAGAGATATGTACCATGAAGGGATCAGAGTACGCCGTTTTACAGAGTAGTAAAAGGAAGGACCGTGAACAGCAAAACAACACTGACCAGTAGTGACTTAAAAGGGCAGCAGTTTTGGTAATGACTATCAAATGCTGCAACATAAATGAGAATTGTAACATTGAAAATCAGGTATTTTCATGTGTTTTTTTAAATAAAATGTTTAAGGTTATTAAGCTATTAACAGTTTGAACCTTGTTTAGTAAATAGGTGAATCTATAACATAATCTGATCCAGAATTTGGCAATTAATTCCATAATATGTTGGGCATGGTACTTTAGCGTTGGTATAACAAGGTAGGCCATGGGTTCCAGTACCCCATACGTTTCCTTTTATTGAAAGGTGATATTCTGTAGCTGACCTATGCACTTCATAAGATTTCCGAAAACATCCACTTTGCCTGTGCTATAACGTATGTTTATCAAATGGCACTGCCTAGCATTAGTGAGCGGCAAATATCTTTGTGGTTGTAACTGAGACCCAGAAGGGGCCTTTGTTATCCTAATGAGTCCTTTAAAAAAATAAAAATAAAGCATTGCTTGCCATATAGAATGCTGTTAATGTGTGGTCTTGAGGCTTTTTCTGACCCTTGACAATTCTAGTGTAAGCAGCAACTTCTCCACCTCACTAGCCATTGGCTGTGCTAAAAGTGACAGACTTGGCAATCAAGCTGGAATTCAAAAGTATTGTTGCCCCAGCACACCAGGGGTAAACAGCGGTTCCCACACAGGATGGAAAGGAGCCTAGTCCCGTCCATCGGGCCCAAGACTCTAATGAAAGGCCACACAATGAAATTGTTGGGTTTTTGTAGTTGAGTAAAATCAAGGGAATGAGTTGGTCAGTAGTTTTATTTCATAGTTGTATGACAAAATAATTATCTAAAATATTGGAATACAATTATGTGCATGGGTTGACATGTTGAAATCAAAGCATTTAAAACCTTGGAAAGTATACTAAGCATTGTTGAGCAGCATGGCCCGGATGACTCGTGCTGGTGGAGCAAACTGTCTCCCGTCCCCCACCTGTCCTCCATCAGACACATCCCACCCCTAGCATTCCACAGTTCACCCCAGGATGACCTCACAGGTGAAGCATTGAGGACACTTGCTGTGCATTGAAGCAGGCAGTAATGCAGCAAGACAGGAGACTGTCTTCTGCATCTCCCAGCTGCTCCTATGATGATGATGATGGGGAGGGCTGTGTGACCGAATGAGCATTTGCAGTACTTCGTCCTTGAAGATTTCAGAAGCTCGCTTATTGTCCTTCTGTCTGAGCACAAGTGCAGTTCCTGATGACTCAAAGTAATTGTTTGTTTTCTGCAGCTCAGCCTCTGAACGTGCGCATCAACATTTCACAGCTCTTTGGGAGTGTTGCTGCTGCCCATGTGGTGTGCCAGGCTGTGGTCCAGATGGCAAACACACGCTTCATGATCTGCCGTGACCTGTTGATCCTGCAGCAGTTGCTCCTCAAACTGGGCGATTCCGTAAGTTATTTCCACCTCCTCAGGTGCCTTTTGTTGTATTAGATTAATTTGCATTTTTTTAAAGTAATTATCGGCCTTTTCAAAGCACTATGGAGGGAGGATATTCATAAAGGTCAAACAAACAATAGGAGATGAGACCAATGCAATCGTTATGTTGATCAAGATGTATGCCGTCCAATCCTTTGAGCGGTCATTGGGGGAATTGTGTTGGAAAAGCCTGGCTGTTGAAAGCTAGACCTCCGTGGTTGTACATAAGCTGGGAGGTGATTCTTTGCCTCCTGTGGTGTGACAAATGGGTTTCTGGTGCCTCTCTGCTAGTGATGGTGGATGGCTTGAGGATGTATGGTGAACTCTGTCCCAGTGGTGGTGCTCAAAAAGGTATTTTCATGCTTTTCTAAATCTCAAAGAATCAGATTTAAATCTTGGGTATGCAGCAGGGAGGGCTTTCGGAGTGTCGAGCCTTGAGCATATCACCTTTCTGCAGATTGTTGGCTTTTTGCCATGCAGGTACATCGAATATTGAGGGAGGCAGAGCTCAAGTGATGCCTGGCTTATAGAATGTCGGAACCTTCCGAGTCCAATCTCGCATCCATTTGTATAGTTGGAAAATCTCGAGAGACGGACCCTTGGTAGAGCTGAAACGACTTATTAAACACTACACATTGCAGTGAAGGTCTTCAGCTAAGGGGTAATGTGGCCATGGTGCAGCACACAGTTGTCAGACTGCATGGATCTGTAGTTAGTGGAATGACTTAAATGGAGGTTCGAAGTAGATATTGTTAAGGTAATCAAACCAGCTAAGGGGATTTTATGCAATAATTTTAGCAAAGAAGATTTCCGAGTAGCCTCTATAAGTGATGATCTACAGTTTGATCGCTTTCTTACTTGAAGAGAAGAATAGTTCTCAACGGTCACGGACCTTTCCTCAAGGCAGATGAAGAGTTCATCCGCATAGGACAGTTTGAAAGTCCAAGAATTAGACCCGCTGGGCCTAGAAGCGGGATATTGGTCTTTGTCGTTGCAGCAGTGGCGCTTATGATGCGTTCCAAACTGAGTATGTTGTGGCTTCATGATCGATCACACAGATATCACTATGAATATGCTGGGTTTGTGCCGATCGTTGAAGGTGATCTGGATATAATAGTGTTAGAAAGTCTGATCCCTTTGAGCACCAACTTTAGATTTGGCAGAGGCACCAGCACAACCACGCATAAGCTCCGGTATAGAAGCCTGTCTGACAGAAAGCCCTACAAATAGACGTCTTTATTCTTCCACCCTCTGTGGAAGAAGAGCTCGCACAGGCTTGCTTAGCTTCCCACCTGTTGCATATTTTTCTGATATTATTCTATCTGTCGATTCCTCACCTTGCGAATACCCCTAGGTATCACAGAGGGAGAATCGCCTTTGGAATTCCAGCGCACAAAAGTTTGGACACTGCGCGTTGTCTGCACTGCAAAGTTTGTTGTAGCCGGTGTTGTATCACTCTTCTGAAGACTTGAAAGGGGCGATGCTGCACGGGTGGTGTGTTCTTTCTTTGAAGATCTCTAATGCAGAGTCTACTTTGTCTCTAAAGAGACTCAAATTCATCAAATGACATGTCCATGAGAGACTGTGGACATTACTAGAGAAGCCAGTGAATCTTATCCGTGCATAGTGCCTAAGTACCATGCTGGTACCAACTGCCCTACTGAGTCAGTCCGTGCTCGACCAGATCATGTACTTCGCCTTGTCTTGGTCATCCTGAATTATTTGGGGAGGTTAGCATAAAGGTCATCTGGGACTGCGAGCAGGATATCACTGACATTTAACCTCATGCAACCTCAGGAACCAACTCCAAACCGAGTGAGGATTTCGAGGGAGTGAGGAGCCCCTCCCCTCAACAGAAACGTCCTTTGACGCACTCCTCCGAACCTGGACAATAAACGGGTAAATAACTCCGGTGAGTACCCTTGAAATGGAAATAAGGATCCACTCTCCGGTGTAACACAAATAATTACTGCAGTCGCCGTTACTGCCTGTCCCCAAGTTGGCGGCTCCGGGACGGCTTTAACAGATCAACCACTCGTACTCCCAGGAACCCTACCACAGACACGCTGCAAAGGGTGAGTACCCTTGAAACGAAAGTACCCTTGAAATGTAAATAAGGGTCCACTCTCCGGTTTTTCTAAATAATTTCTGCAGTCGCAATTACTGCCTGTCCCCAAGATGGCGGCTCCAGCACCGCTTTCCCAGATGATCCACACATACTCCCCGGCACCCGACCACAGACACGCTGCAACAGATAACGCGGGTCATCCACAGTAAAGAGACGCGACCCACATAAAAGGGACAGAACTTTAAACCAAAAGAAGGCACTGAGGGTAATAAACCAGCCGAGAGAACGCGCCTGACCCTAAGATGGCGGCTCCGAGGAAGTGAGGAGCCCCCTTCTCTCGATAGAAACGTCCACAGGACACACCTCTCCTGACCTGATGAATAATCTGGACATGAACTCCGGTGAGTACCCATGAAACAAAAGAAGGGTCTACTCACCGGTTTAACAAAACAACTTCTGCAGACGCAATTACTGCCTGGCCCTAAGATGGCGACACCAGTACCCGCAGTAAGAGTTGAATCACACTCAATCCCCGGGACCCCACCACAGACACGCTGTAACGAAAAACATAGGTCAGCCACAGTAATTGAGAGAGACATCCATATAAAGGGGACGCAACTGCAAACCAAGAGATGACACCGAGGGCTACAAACTATCAGAGAACGCGCCTGACCCTTAGATGGCGGCTCCAGGAACGCATTAACATCCAACCACCGGAAAGTTTCTCCAGATGACAAGCACATACTCCCCTGGACCCTAGATCAATCTCCACAGAACCGCTGCATCGTGGGTCAGCATCTGCAACGGCAACTCGATACCTGTTCCCTAGAGGAACCCGCATATTACCACCGAGGCCGATACCTCACACCACTGATCTGAAGGTGGAACACGTCTGTCCTAGTCAGAAAGAAGGCCCACATAAAATCACACCTAAGCCACCAATGAAGGAATGGGGGCCTGACACTGCTATGTCCCTACTTCCACCCCTCTAATACTCTCAGCCTGGGGGGTCCTCTTATGGGATAACACCCCTACCTTCTCAGAGAGACAATACTCGTACCGAGCCGTCCTGCACCTGAGGGTCAGTGAGGCTGTTACTACACCACTAAACCCAAATATCTCTTGCCGGAGACTCGAATGCGGAGCTTGTACTTTCAGAAAGAGAAAGAGTTCATCTCCTTCTATCCCTAAGCCACTGGGAGGAATACCTTCACCTAACTCCTCCCAGCCCTACCCATCTAAGTTCTATAGAGTGAGTAGAGCTCGGGATAACCAGCTACCCTTCCAACTGAAACAAAATGACACCTACCACCTCAACCTCCCTCTGCGCCTCTCCCCCAAACTGCATGAAACCTCATGGCCCTAACTCCTTCTCCATCATCTCCCACCCCCTCCCCCCCCACCCAAACCTCTCACTAAAAGCGAAAAGAAACTTCAAACACAGACTGATCAGACAACACCCAGAAACCCTATTCGCTGACATATACCACTGCTCCTCCAAAGGCCAGTCGAAAATGGACCTCATTTTCCATACTAACAGCCCCGCGAAATGGAACACCATCTTTAGAACGCACCTTCGCATTTCCAAAACAACTACCACCCCCTTCAGCTGCAAACTGACAATCTCAATCCCAAACCACCCTACGCGCCACAGCAACACCTCTGCGACAATCTACAACAACGGCACAGTCATGGTACAAGCCAACAACGACAACCAGATGCATTTGACTCTCTCTTCCCCTCGCTGCGAAAAGCCCTCACTCACTCATGCTACTCCCACCCGAGCAACCCCCTATCCTAGATAGATTGACCCCCCTGGAAATCTTATCATAATCCCAAGACGTATGCCAGAACGCCAACATCTGCCCCCGATCACCGACCTCTCCTCCCCCCCACCCATCCCATGATGCGCATAATACCCACCTCCCCCCCCACAACTTATCGGAGATACGTCTCAGAGGAGACTCTCCAACCCCCCGCTGACCGACTCCCTTCCCCCCCCACCCCTCCCCCTCCTCTAATTACTATTCCCAACAAACAACGAGGGAAACTGACCCTCGGTCAAGGACCCAGAACCCCTCCCCTTACCAGCACGCAATAGGCGGCCGCCTGAATCACAACGTGCTTACTCACACTGTAAGGAAGTGGGTTTCTGTTGCAGTAACCCCCCCACTTTTTGCCAGACCACTGATGCACTTTAACTTGATGTGCCCTGGGTCCCTGCCAATCAGGTTCCCAGGGCCTGTGTTCTTTCCCCAAAACTGTACCCAGTTGGCATCTCTGGCCACAGGTCAGCCCCTGGTAAATGGTACCACAGGTACCCAGGGCACTGTGACCAGGGAAGACCTCTAAGGGCTGCAGCACTTATTGTGCCACTCCTAGAGGCCCTGTACTCCTGACACTCACACTCTGCCTTTGCAGACTGTGTGTCTTGGTGCAGAACAAAGTGAAGAGTCGACATGGCCCACATCCCTGTGTGCCATGCCCACAAACCACTGCCCTGGCATACATCAGTCACCCCTCTAGCTGGGTGCCCTATGCCAGTGGTGAGGGTACAGGTGGATGAGCCCTGTACTCCCTACAGTACCCAGGTCCATTCCTGGGCACTAAGTGCAGTGCTACCATTAAGAGTATGGTGCTGGGAGTTCTGTCATTACGAACTCCACAGCACCATAATGGCTACACTGAAGACTGGGAAGTTTGGTATCAAACTTCTCAGCACATTAAACCCACACTGATGCCAGTGTGGGATTTAATGTAAGATGCACGACAGAGGGCAACTTAGAGTAGCCCCCTGAACCTAACCCACCATCCACGTCCTGCCTGAGAGGCTGCCTAGGCTGCCACCCAGCAGACATGTTGCTGGACCCCTGGGTAGAGAGCCAACCGCTCTCCCGGGCCTGCAACAATGCACGTCCTGGGCGAGGTGCTAGGCCTCCTCCCCCAGGATGGGCAGAGGGAAGCTTCAAAGGCATGCCGCCTTGTGAGCCTCCCCAGACCACTTGCTGTACTCAGCAACTGGTCCCCACCGGTTCTAGCCCCCACTCTGGCGGGAAGACCGGCGGGAAACCCCAAGTGAGGAAAGGGGGTGTGCCAACCTCTGCCAACCCCACCCCTCAGGTGGGGGAGGCGAGGTGAAGCACATCTCCGGGCTCTCGCCATCTTGAAGATGGGGAGCCCTGCCCAATCAGGACTAGGCTCCTGCCCCCTTCCCACTGGAGAGTGGCAGGATAGGGGTGTACCCACCCCAGGAAGGGACCCATTGGTCCCTGCCCTTTACCTACCTGTAACGCCCCTAAATCTAGTATTTAGGGGCACCCTGAACCTTCCTTCCTCAGATCCCGAATTCGAAACAAGCAAGAAGAACAAGAAGAAAGAAGACCTGCCGTGCAGCTGCTCACCAGAGGAAGACACCAACTGACTTGGCCCCAGCCCTACAGGCCTGTCGGCGCTCGAACCTGCTCCTGCTAAACCCCGGCGTCTCCAGTGGTCAGCAACCTCGAAAACCCCGGAGGACCTGACTGACTTGTGACTCTAAAAGAACTGGGACTCCCACGAGCAGTGGTACTGCTCAAAGCAAGTAACAAACCCCTGGTGCCAGCCAGGAACCGTGACTCCTGCACACTCTGCACCCGCCGAGCCCGGCCTGTGCCTGAGTGGACAAAGACCACGAGGACGTCCCCCCGGCGACTGTGACCCAGAATCCAGCACCCAAGGACCCTCCTCAACGCTCCTGACGACGCCTGCAGCCTCAGAACCAGGGACCCCTCCAACCGCGACCAGCAGAGGGTAAGATTTCCAGATGCGAAAAGACACCCCTGCACCTGGCGCCCTGCGGCCTCCTGTGCCCAACTCCGGGGTGCCTACCTATCCTCCAACTACCCAACTTACCTCTCGAAGTGGTGGTCGCACCTGAAGAGTCTCCGTCCCCGAGCTTGCAGCCTTTGTTCAACTTCCAGCTTCTCCATTGATACATTGAGCGCCCGACTGCTCAAAAGCACCCTGCACCCAGCCGCCCGAGTGCCCCTGGGAGTGCAACACCTATCCTATTTTTCTTCCCCACTTGCCCTGGGTAAGTGACCAGGAGCCCAGCTCCCACAGCCGCGTGGCCTGCCTGCTACCAACCAAGGGCCCCCTGCCCGCCATAGGCTAACATTGGGCCTAACTCACTCTGCACCCGACCGCCCCTGTGCCGCTGAGGGTGTACCAACTGTACCTACCTGACCCTGGGAGACCCCTGAGTCTATGCCCAGAACCTTAACTCTGCCAGTCGAGTACTTACCTGAAAACCGATAACCTACATTTTCTCCATAGGGTAACATTGACTGGTTTACACTGAAATTTCTTCTAAGGTGTCGAGTTTTGAAACTTTAAAATATTCACTAAAAATCGTCAGATCAACGAAAACGAAATTACTCACCTGTTATCAGGAGAGATCCCAGTGCTGGATCTTGGTGCCCAGCACTGACCCTGAAAAACAATTACAACTGTACTTACCGACAACTTGATTTTCCTCCATAGGATAACATTGCCTGGTTTTCTCCAGAAATTCTTGTCGATTTTTTTTTTTTTTTTTTTTTTTTTTTAAACAAACAATTATTCCTTAAAAATCGCCTGTTTCTTCCAACTGTTTACAGGAAATGCACCAGGGCTGAATCCAGGATCCAGCCCTGAGTAAGAAAATCATACGCAAAGTAATTGATATTGCATTTACTTAAAATTCCCTATTGAGCTCAATGTTATAATTGTGTTTGAATTGTGTTGCCTATTGCAACAACTGTGACTATTGCCTTTAAAAGTCTATTGCTTATTGAAAGTATATAACTAAAGCATCTCATTCTGAGAAAGTATTTTTATACCTACTTGTGGTTCTAAAAATAAAACAACAATATATTTTTATATGCAAAACAATTGGCCTAGAGTTCAGTTCTTGAGTGTGTGAGACCATTTGCTGACTGAGTGGGTACAACAAATGCTTTACACTGTCCTCTGATACTGCCTTACTGCTCGACCAAGCTACCACTTTAGAGAGTAAGGTTATATCTAACTTTAGCCTCTGCCAAACCTCTGGGGACTGTGGACTCTGTGCACACTGAACCTTACTTTGGTTCAGTATATACAGAGCCACTTTCTTACACACACCTCTTGTCCATGTCTACCCACAGGGCCAACAGAGACAACACTAACACCAAAAGTCAATCCACCAACGACAAGCTGTCCCCTTCCCAGGACTACCTTGCTCAGGACAGCCCGAACCCAGACTCCCCCACCCCCT
Organism: Calotriton arnoldi; assembly: GCA_963921515.1. NCBI lineage: Eukaryota > Metazoa > Chordata > Amphibia > Caudata > Salamandridae > Calotriton > Calotriton arnoldi. The sequence goes on from CAWUFW010004326.1 coordinate 1,157,276, forward strand.
CCTCCTCGGAGATGACTTAGAGACTTGCTATGCTAGAAAGCCAGCTAGAAACGGTAATTCTGGGCCTTAACAAAATCCTTAAACTCTCCGCTCCCCCAACGTCTATCCAATGCCCACACTCTACACACTCACCAACACTAAACACTCAATTCCCCCTAAGGCTCAATGGCCCAGCTGTAACACAACACCCCTCTTGAACCAGCCACAGAGACCCAAAAGAACAAGAGCCGCAATGTCCATTGAAGAGGCGATCGATCTTGCCATCTCTTACGACAGTCTGTATTGTCACCCCAAGCTCCAGGTCATCACTGGATTTGGAAGAGACCGCTCCCCTCCTAGAACATCAAGACCCCCAGCCTTCCTCACCAATATCCCCAGGGCCCCGCTAGAAAAAAACTCAACATTGGGATGATCAATTGCATGCTAATAAATTGTAGATCGGCCACCAAACAAGCAACAGAGCTGGCAGAAACCATCCTTACACATGACATAGACATCGCGTTCATCACTGAAACATGGCTGAATGAGTTCTCTTCCCCAACCTTCGACATGCTCGTTCCCCCGGGCTTCTCAATCCTCAAAGACAGAAAAAAACAGCGAGGAGGGGGCATCGCTATCATACACGAGCAACATCTCCGTAACGGAAACTGACTCCCTCAAATACAACACGTTTGAATACATAATAGCTACCATTAAGACGAAGGATAACAAATCACTATACTGCCATCTCCTCTACCACCCGCCTGACAACACCACCTCATTCGGAGAACACCTTACCGACTTGATAACTCACTGCGCACTCCGCGACTCCAACAACATTATACTAGGTGACCTCAATCTACACTGGAACGAGGAAAACAACCCGTTGATCCAAACCCTGACCGAACTTCTACGCAACAACAACCTCACCCAACACTGCACAGAGCAAACTCATAACAGAGGCTCAATCTTAGATACCATCAATGCTCAAGTAGATGCAGTCACCATCGACCACACCCTACCTGTTGACTGGTCAGACCATCATATCATTCGATTCCACATCAACCAATCGAGCCCCCGCCTGCCTAATACTCAGGAACCCCCCCACTGGGCAAGGAACCTAAGAAAGATTCCACTTGATAACCTGTAGGAATGGGTAAGTTCACTCCTTCCCACCTCCACAGACGACCTATCCACAACAGAACTCACCGAACACTACAACACAACAATGACCTCCATTCTGGACCAAATGGCTCCCCAGAAACTAAAAAGAGCCAGGAACATTCCGTCTAGATCCTGGTTCAACACTGACTTAAACTCCGAAAGAAGACAACTAAGAGCTGCAGAAAGACTCTGGCAAAACAACCCGTCCACAATCCTCCTTGATCGACTCAAATCAGAATGCAGGAATTATAAAAATCACATCAAAAAAGTTAAAACCTCCTTCTTCTGTGATGCTCTTGACAATGCCAAAAATAGACCCAAAGAACTCTTTAGTCTCATCAGACAACAAACTTCCTAGCCCCCTGCATCCTCAGTGCAGCCCTCCAAAGACCTTTGTAATAACTTTGCCAATTTCTTTAATGACAAAATCGCCAACATTGAGCTCTCCCTGGACAATCACAGCAGCCCCCCCAACAGAAGCTCGCTCCCACGGACTGAAGATATCACACCCAAGCACCCACTGAACAGCTGGAAATCCTTCAACCCCATCTCCGAAGCAGAGATCATCAAAATGATCTCCAGCTCCAAACCATCATCACACTTCTCGGACCCCATTCCTACTCAACTGGCCAAAATGCTCAAACACACCCTAGCCCCGCTCTGGACCAAGATCATTAATAGCTCCCTGAGTACCGGAGTCATGCCTGATTGTCTCAAAATCGGACAAGTCACGCCACTACTAAAAAAAACGGGTTCTGACACAAACGATCTGAATAACTTCAGATTCGTCTCCAACCTCCCATTCCTAGCTAAAATCCTGGAAAGATGTGTTCTCCTGCAACTCACCCAACATTTGGACAACACCAACCTCCTAGACCCCCACCAATCGGGTTTCAGAAAAGGATGCAGCACAGAGACAGCGATCCTGAATGTAATAGATGATGTCCACAAATCTCTCGATACGGACCGGTGCTGTCTGCTCATACTCCTGGATCTATCAGCAGCCTTCGACACGGTTGACCACAAACTACTCACTAAGGTACTCCGAGAAAGAGTCGGAGCAGAAGAGGTGGTCTTACAGTGGTTCACCTCCTTCCTGCAGAACCGCACCCAACAAATAAAAATCAAAAACCTCACGTCTGACCTACTCCCCGTCAGCAGGGGGGTCCCCCAAGGGTCAGTTCTCTCCCCACAACTCTTCAACATCTACATGGAACCCCTCACCACCATACTCAAAAAAAGCCAACATCCCCTTCCACCTATATGCGAATGATACGCAGATATATCTAGAGACCTCCTCCATTGATGACATCCAGAGATTAAATGACACTCTAAGAGAAGTCCAACACTGGTTATCCCTCAATCACCTGAAACTCAACCAAGATAAAACGGAAATCCTCCTCATTTCCAACAAAGAACAGAACCCCTTAATCACAGAATGGCTAAAAGCTATTGATGCTCTCAACTGCAATCTCACCCTGGCCGACTCCGTAAAATCGCTGGGAATCACTCTGGACCCAAAATTAGACATGGACAAACACATCAAGAACACCGCAAAGAGCGCCTTCCTAAACCTAAAACTACTCAATAAAATAAAACCCTACATCGCTCCCAACGACCTCAAACTAGCTACCCAATCCCTAGTCCTGTCCAGACTAGACTACGGCAGCGCAACACTCACGGGAACAGCAAAATCTCACCTAGCTCCCCTCAGATCAACTCTTAATGCAGCAGCCAGAATGGTCACCGGAGTGAAGAAATATGAACACATCTTGCCTGCGCTCAGAGAACTAAAATGGCTCCCAATCGAAATGCGTGCCAATTTCAGAACTGCCTGCCTCACGCACAAAGCCCCTGCACACTAGGAAACCTGCATACCTGGCCTCCGAACTCAAGAAGGCCGGCCAGTCAAGGAATCTTAGGAGTACCAACACTCTACTCATTCCCCCGAAAACGCACAAACAAAAAACCCTATCTCGATCCTTCTCAGGAAATGCGCCCAGAATCTGGAACTCCATCCCAATCCATATCAGGACTAACCCCTCCTTTTTAAAATTCAAAAGGCAGCTCAAGGACCTCTACCAGTCTCTTCCGAATGGATAGCTGCCACCTTATCGCTGAATCTTGCCCACCGCAGCTCACCGCCACTTTATAACTAAGTCTTCCACCCCGCCCACCCCTGACTCGTTCCTTGGTCTCCCCCTCCCCAAAAGGACTTCGTCTTGACTCAATGTATATATTACTGTTATACTGTTGATCTCTCTGAGAGCGGACCTCGTCCCGAGTCAGTGTATATACTACTGTTATATTTTGGGATTTCTTTGCTATTAACTCTGTAAAGTGCTCAGATACTTTCGATTCGTCACAAATCAATGCTTGTATTACTGCTTTTATCGTGTAACTTCGTCGCCACTAATGTTGTGAAGCGCTCCGATACCTTCGGGTCTGGCCAGCGCTATACAAAACTCTTAAATAAATAAATTTACGTAACTGAGGGCAAGGCTGACAGAGGAGAATATCTGTTTCCCAAATGCCTCGCTACGTTGTGACTAGTCTGATGGGGTGGTTGGAAACGCATTTGGTTTTAGCCGGCTGGTCGGAGCCTGAACCATGAGGCTCTCTACTGTTGGCTACTGCAGGAGGAGGGGTGGGTACCCTGGGGTTGGCCTGTGTCATCAGGCTGGCTGTCTGTCTGTTGACAGAAGAGCAAGATCCTACCTTTGCTCAGATCTCCAAAAGGGTGTCTGTGAGGCCTCCTGAAATGGAAGGAGTGGATCGGAAGAGATCTTCCCTGGCTGCAGGACCTCAGTAAGTTCCACTGAGGGAAGCTGGAGGTCAGTAACTATAGATCACCTTCCTTACCAGTAACTATAGATCACCTTCCTTACCAGTAACTATAGATCACCTTCCTTACCAGTAACTATAGATCACCTCCCTTACCAGTAACTATAGATCACCTCACTTACCAGTAACTATAGATCACCTCACTTACCAGTAACTATAGATCACCTCACTTACCAGTAACTATAGATCACCTCACTTACCAGCAACTATAGATCACCTCACTTACCAGCAACTATAGATCACCTCACTTACCAGATGGCCGCTCAGTGAGGAGGTCCGGCCGGGGGTTCCCGGTCAGACACAGCCTTTTTTGGCTAAAATCCCCGGATTCCCACCTCCCCCGGGGATAAACCCACTCACCTGGGTTTCCGTCCTCAATCTGTGGTCCGTGATGCTCCTCGATGCTCCATTCCAGCGCTTGTGAGCCCGAACTCGTCGGAGTTGGCGCCTGAGGCTTTCTCCCGCGGAGTTCCAGAGCCAGCATGGCCGCTGTCCGGTGGAGCCGCGCTGTTCAGCTATAGGGGAGTCTGGCCCAGGTATCTCGCCACGGCCAACACCTACCCAGCCGGGCATCGGGCATTGCTCCCCTCCTAACTCCGCTGCTCGTCTTTGTCTTCCCCAGCCTTTTCCTCTTCATTTCCTGGTTTGCAGCGCAGGACAGACCCCTTCGCTTCGTAGCCGATGCCTCGCTGGTCTCCCCGGAGGGCTGCTGAAGAGCCGGGCGGAGTCTCCACATCCTGTCTTTGGGTCCGATTGCCGCTGCCCTTCCCTACAGCCAGCCCGCCTGCTTTGCCCCTTCGTAGGACATCTGGACCGATATGGGGACATGGCAGAGGTGAGAGTGTGCCGGCGCCGCTCTCCATGGCTCCTCTGAGCTCTTCGTTCCTAAACCGTATCGGAGAGGCGCCCCCTCCGATTCTTCTGGCTTCGGGCCGATTTGAGTCATAGCGGTGGTTTGAAGTTTACACCGCTCTCTGTGGCTATTCTTGAGCCCTTCTTTCTGCTACCGTGCCGGAGAGACGCCCCCTCCTGCTTCCTTGGACTTTGTTTCTAGACTTTGCTGCCTCCCGTTCTGCGGACAGCTTCCTTGGCGCCCGTGGTCTTTCTTCCCTGACCCCTGGTCTCCGGATTGGACACCGCTGCCCCGAGCCTTTGCTCATGGACGGTGTGGCTGTGACTTTGGGGCTGACTGCCTTCCTCCCTCCTGACTCGTTGGCTCGTTTCCCCCTCTGGTAGCCCACTGATGGATTTGCTCCTGTTGTTTTTGGGAAATTTTATTTCTCCCTCTGACTTTCGGACTTGGACGCTTGTGCTCCCCGCCATTTTATGACTTGTTTCTTTTACTCCCTTTCTCCTGATCCGCCATCTTAGCGATCTCTGAGCTCTTCCGCTGTCCCAGCCGGGCGACCTTTCTATGGTCTCCCCTGTGCCTCTGACCTACTCCTCGCTGTCGAACTCGTTACTATCTCTGTTTCCCTCTCTCGCTTTGTTACACTCTCACTTTCCTGTCCTTATCTGCCTTCCTCTCCCTCTCTCGCTTTGTTACACTCTCACTTTCCTGTCCTTATCTGCCTTCCTCTCCCTCTCTCGCTTTGTCTCACTCTCACTTTCCTGTCCTTATCTGCCTTCCTCTCCCTCTCTCGCTTTGTCTCACTCTCACTTTCCTGTCCTTATCTGCCTTCCTCTCCCTCTCTCGCTTTGTCTCACTCTCACTTTCCTGTCCTTATCTGCCTTCCTCTCCCTCTCTCGCTTTGTCTCACTCTCACTTTCCTGTCCTTATCTGCCTTCCTCTCCTCTCTCTTTTTGTCTCACTCCTCACTTCTCCTGTCCTTATCTGCCTTCCTCTCCCTCTCTCGCTTTGTTACACTCTCACTTTCCTGTCCTTATCTGCCTTCCTCTCCCTCTCTCGCTTTGTTACACTCTCACTTTCCTGTCCTTATCTGCCTTCCTCTCCCTCTCTCGCTTTGTCTCACTCTCACTTTCCTGTCCTTATCTCGCCTTCCTCTCCCTCTCTCGCTTTGCCTCACTCTCACTCTCTCCTGTCCTTATCTGCCTTCCTCTCCCTCTCTCGCTTTGTTACACTCTCACTTTCCTGTCCTTATCTGCCTTCCTCTCCCTCTCTCGCTTTGTCTCACTTTTCCTGTCCTTATCTGCCTTCCTCTCCCTCTCTCGCTTTGTTACACTCTCACTTTCCTGTCCTTATCTGCCTTCCTCTCCCTCTCTCGTTTTGTCTCACTCGCACTTACCTGTCCTTATCTGCCTTCCTCTCCCTCTCTCGTTTTGTCTCACTCTCACTTTCCTGTCCTTATCTGCCTTCCTCTCCCTCTCTCTTTTTGTCTCACTCTCACTTTCCTGTCCTTATCTGCCTTCCTCTCCCTCTCTCGCTTTGTCTCACTCTCACTTTCCTGTCCTTATCTGCCTTCCTCTCCCTCTCTCGCTTTGTCTCACTCTCACTTTCCTGTCCTTATCTGCCTTCCTCTCCCTCTCTCGCTTTGTTACACTCTCACTTTCCTGTCCTTATCTGCCTTCCTCTCCCTCTCTCGCTTTCTCACTCTCACTTTCCTGTCCTTATCTGCCTTCCTCTCCCTCTCTCGCTTTGTCTCACTCGCACTTTCCTGTCCTTATCTGCCTTCCTCTCCCTCTCTCGCTTTGTTACTCTCACTTTCCTGTCCTTATCTGCCTTCCTCTCCCTCTCTCGCTTTGTCTCACTCTCACTTTCCCTGTCCTTATCTGCCTTCCTCTCCCTCTCTCTCGCTTTGTTACACTCTCACTTTCCTGTCCTTATCTGCCTTCCTCTCCCTCTCTCGCTTTGTTACACTCTCACTTTCCTGTCCTTATCTGCCTTCCTCTCCCTCTCTCGCTTTGTTACACTCTCACTTTCCTGTCCTTATCTGCCTTCCTCTCCCTCTCTCGCTTTGTCTCACTCTCACTTTCCTGTCCTTATCTGCCTTCCTCTCCCTCTCTCGCTTTGTTACACTCTCACTTTCCTGTCCTTATCTGCCTTCCTCTCCCTCTCTCGCTTTGTCTCACTCTCACTTTCCCTGTCCTTATCTGCCTTCCTCTCCCTCTCTCGCTTTGTTACACTCTCACTTTCCTGTCCTTATCTGCCTTCCTCTCCCTCTCTCGTTTTGTCTCTCTCACTTTCCTGTCCTTATCTGCCTTCCTCTCCCTCTCTCGCTTTGTTACACTCTCACTTTCCTGTCCTTATCTGCCTTCCTCTCCCTCTCTCGCTTTGTTACACTCTCACTTTCCTGTCCTTATCTGCCTTCCTCTCCCTCTCTCGCTTTGTCTCACTCTCACTTTCCTGTCCTTATCTGCCTTCCTCTCCCTCTCTCGCTTTGTCTCACTCTCACTTTCCTGTCCTTATCTGCCTTCCTCTCCCTCTCTCGCTTTGTTACACTCTCACTTTCCTGTCCTTATCTGCCTTCCTCTCCCTCTCTCGCTTTGTTACACTCTCACTTTCCTGTCCTTATCTGCCTTCCTCTCCCTCTCTCGCTTTGTTACACTCTCACTTTCCTGTCCTTATCTGCCTTCCTCTCCCTCTCTCGCTTTGTTACACTCTCACTTTCCTGTCCTTATCTGCCTTCCTCTCCCTCTCTCGCTTTGTTACACTCTCACTTTCCTGTCCTTATCTGCCTTCCTCTCCCTCTCTCGCTTTGTCTCACTCTCACTTTCCTGTCCTTATCTGCCTTCCTCTCCTCTCTCGCTTTGTTACACTCTCACTTTCCTGTCCTTATCTGCCTTCCTCTCCCTCTCTCGCTTTGTCTCACTCTCACTTTCCTTATCTGCCTTCCTCTCCCTCTCTCGTTTTGTCTCACTCTCACTTTCCTGTCCTTATCTGCCTTCCTCTCCCTCTCTCGCTTTGTTACACTCTCACTCTCTCCCTGTCCTTATCTGCCTTCCTCTCCCTCTCTCGCTTTGTTACACTCTCACTTTCCTGTCCTTATCTGCCTTCCTCTCCCTCTCTCGCTTTGTTACACTCTCACTTTCCTGTCCTTATCTGCCTTCCTCTCCCTCTCTCGCTTTGTTACACTCTCACTTTCCTGTCCTTATCTGCCTTCCTCTCCCTCTCTCGCTTTGTCTCACTCTCACTTTCCTGTCCTTATCTGCCTTCCTCTCCCTCTCTCGCTTTGTTACACTCTCACTTTCCTGTCCTTATCTGCCTTCCTCTCCCTCTCTCGCTTTGTCTCACTCTCACTTTCCTGTCCTTATCTGCCTTCCTCTCCCTCTCTCGCTTTGTTACACTCTCACTTTCCTGTCCTTATCTGCCTTCCTCTCCCTCTCTCGCTTTGTCTCACTCTCACTTTCCTGTCCTTATCTGCCTTCCTCTCCCTCTCTCGCTTTGTCTCACTCTCACTTTCCTGTCCTTATCTGCCTTCCTCTCCCTCTCTCGCTTTGTTACACTCTCACTTTCCTGTCCTTATCTGCCTTCCTCTCCCTCTCTCGCTTTGTTACACTCTCACTTTCCTGTCCTTATCTGCCTTCCTCTCCCTCTCTCGCTTTGTCTCACTCTCACTTTCCTGTCCTTATCTGCCTTCCTCTCCCTCTCTCGCTTTGTTACACTCTCACTTTCCTGTCCTTATCTGCCTTCCTCTCCCTCTCTCGCTTTGTCTCACTCTCACTTTCCTGTCCTTATCTGCCTTCCTCTCCCTCTCTCTCGCTTTGTTACACTCTCACTTTCCTGTCCTTATCTGCCTTCCTCTCCCTCTCTCGCTTTGTCTCACTCACTTTCCTGTCCTTATCTGCCTTCCTCTCCCTCTCTCGCTTTGTTACACTCTCCTTTCCTGTCCTTATCTGCCTTCCTCTCCCTCTCTCGCTTTGTCTCACTCTCACTTTCCTGTCCTTATCTGCCTTCCTCTCCCTCTCTCGCTTTGTCTCACTCTCACTTTCCTGTCCTTATCTGCCTTCCTCTCCCTCTCTCGCTTTGTTACACTCTCACTTTCCTGTCCTTATCTGCCTTCCTCTCCCTCTCTCGCTTTGTTACACTCTCACTTTCCTGTCCTTATCTGCCTTCCTCTCCCTCTCTCGCTTTGTTACACTCTCACTTTCCTGTCCTTATCTGCCTTCCTCTCCCTCTCTCGCTTTATTACACTCTCACTTTCCTGTCCTTATCTGCCTTCCTCTCCCTCTCTCGCTTTGTCTCACTCTCACTTTCCTGTCCTTATCTGCCTTCCTCTCCCTCTCTCGCTTTGTTACACTCTCACTTTCCTGTCCTTATCTGCCTTCCTCTCCCTCTCTCGCTTTGTTACACTCTCACTTTCCTGTCCTTATCTGCCTTCCTCTCCCTCTCTCGCTTTGTTACACTCTCACTTTCCTGTCCTTATCTGCCTTCCTCTCCCTCTCTCGCTTTGTCTCACTCTCACTTTCCTGTCCTTATCTGCCTTCCTCTCCCTCTCTCGCTTTGTTACACTCTCACTTTCCTGTCCTTATCTGCCTTCCTCTCCCTCTCTCGCTTTGTTACACTCTCACTTTCCTGTCCTTATCTGCCTTCCTCTCCCTCTCTCGCTTTGTCTCACTCTCACTTTCCTGTCCTTATCTGCCTTCCTCTCCCTCTCTCGCTTTGTTACACTCTCACTTTCCTGTCCTTATCTGCCTTCCTCTCCCTCTCTCGCTTTGTCTCACTCTCACTTTCCTGTCCTTATCTGCCTTCCTCTCCCTCTCTCGCTTTGTTACACTCTCACTTTCCTGTCCTTATCTGCCTTCCTCTCCCTCTCTCGCTTTGTCTCACTCTCACTTTCCTGTCCTTATCTGCCTTCCTCTCCCTCTCTCGCTTTGTTACACTCTCACTTTCCTGTCCTTATCTGCCTTCCTCTCCCTCTCTCGCTTTGTCTCACTCTCACTTTCCTGTCCTTATCTGCCTTCCTCTCCCTCTCTCGCTTTGTTACACTCTCACTTTCCTGTCCTTATCTGCCTTCCTCTCCCTCTCTCGCTTTGTCTCACTCTCACTTTCCTGTCCTTATCTGCCTTCCTCTCCCTCTCTCGCTTTGTTACACTCTCACTTTCCTGTCCTTATCTGCCTTCCTCTCCCTCTCTCGCTTTGTCTCACTCTCACTTTCCTGTCCTTATCTGCCTTCCTCTCCCTCTCTCGCTTTGTCTCACTCTCACTTTCCTGTCCTTATCTGCCTTCCTCTCCCTCTCTCGCTTTGTCTCACTCTCACTTTCCTGTCCTTATCTGCCTTCCTCTCCCTCTCTCGGTTTGTCTCACTCTCACTTTCATGTCCTTATCTGCCTTCCTCTCCCTCTCTCGTTTTGTCTCACTCTCACTTTCCTGTCCTTATCTGCCTTCCTCTCCCTCTCTCGTTTTGTTACACTCTCACTTTCCTGTCCTTATCTGCCTTCCTCTCCCTCTCTCGCTTTGTTACACTCTCACTTTCCTGTCCTTATCTGCCTTCCTCTCCCTCTCTCGCTTTGTTACACTCTCACTTTCCTGTCCTTATCTGCCTTCCTCTCCCTCTCTCGCTTTGTCTCACTCGCACTTTCCTGTCCTTATCTGCCTTCCTCTCCCTCTCTCGCTTTGTCTCACTCGCACTTTCCTGTCCTTATCTGCCTTCCTCTCCCTCTCTCGCTTTGTTACACTCTCACTTTCCTGTCCTTATCTGCCTTCCTCTCCCTCTCTCGCTTTGTCTCACTCTCACTTTCCTGTCCTTATCTGCCTTCCTCTCCCTCTCTCGCTTTGTTACACTCTCACTCTTCCTGTCCTTATCTGCCTTCCTCTCCCTCTCTCGCTTTGTCTCACTCTCACTCTCTCCTGTCCTTATCTGCCTTCCTCTCCCTCTCTCGCTTTGTTACACTCGCACTTTCCTGTCCTTATCTGCCTTCCTCTCCCTCTCTCGCTTTGTTACACTCGCACTTTCCTGTCCTTATTACACTCTCACTTTCCTGTCCTTATCTGCCTTCCTCTCCCTCTCTCGCTTTGTCTCACTCTCTCGTTTTGTTACACTCTCACTTTCCTGTCCTTATCTGCCTTCCTCTCCCTCTCTCGCTTTGTCTCACTCTCACTTTCCTGTCCTTATCTGCCTTCCTCTCCCTCTCTCGCTTTGTTACACTCTCACTTTCCTGTCCTTATCTGCCTTCCTCTCCCTCTCTCGCTTTGTTACACTCGCACTTTCCTGTCCTTATCTGCCTTCCTCTCCCTCTCTCGCTTTGTTACACTCTCACTTTCCTGTCCTTATCTGCCTTCCTCTCCCTCTCTCGCTTTGTTACACTCTCACTTTCCTGTCCTTATCTGCCTTCCTCTCCCTCTCTCGCTTTGTCTCACTCTCACTTTCCTGTCCTTATCTGCCTTCCTCTCCCTCTCTCGCTTTGTTACACTCTCACTTTCCTGTCCTTATCTGCCTTCCTCTCCCTCTCTCGTTTTGTCTCACTCTCACTTTCCTGTCCTTATCTGCCTTCCTCTCCCTCTCTCGCTTTGTTACACTCGCACTTTCCTGTCCTTATCTGCCTTCCTCTCCCTCTCGTTTTGTCTCACTCTCACTTTCCTGTCCTTATCTGCCTTCCTCTCCCTCTCTCGCTTTGTTACACTCTCACTTTCCTGTCCTTATCTGCCTTCCTCTCCCTCTCTCGCTTTGTCTCACTCTCACTTTCCTGTCCTTATCTGCCTTCCTCTCCCTCTCTCGTTTTGTTACACTCTCACTTTCCTGTCCTTATCTGCCTTCCTCTCCCTCTCTCGCTTTGTTACACTCTCACTTTCCTGTCCTTATCTGCCTTCCTCTCCCTCTCTCGCTTTGTTACACTCTCACTTTCCTGTCCTTATCTGCCTTCCTCTCCCTCTCTCGCTTTGTCTCACTCTCACTTTCCTGTCCTTATCTGCCTTCCTCTCCCTCTCTCGCTTTGTCTCACTCGCACTTTCCTGTCCTTATCTGCCTTCCTCTCCCTCTCTCGTTTTGTCTCACTCGCACTTTCCTGTCCTTATCTGCCTTCCTCTCCCTCTCTCGTTTTGTCTCACTCTCACTTTCCTGTCCTTATCTGCCTTCCTCTCCCTCTCTCGCTTTGTTACACTCTCACTTTCCTGTCCTTATCTGCCTTCCTCTCCCTCTCTCGTTTTGTCTCACTCGCACTTTCCTGTCCTTATCTGCCTTCCTCTCCCTCTCTCGTTTTGTCTCACTCTCACTTTCCTGTCCTTATCTGCCTTCCTTTCCTTTTCTCTCTATCCCCCCTCTTCCTTCCCCTGCCCCTTAGATTGTTCTTGTCTCCTACTATCTGCTGCTTTCTCTGCAATCCCACTGCTTTTCGTTGCCTCACCCAGCGTCTCCGTTTTGCCATCCTAGAGTATTCTCATTTCCCTACCCCCTGTTCTTAATGTGTAATTTTTGTGTGTAATTTATTGTACCGCTGTTGTTATCCTCATTGTGTAACCTATGTAAAATGTGTAACTTGCAACTCCCTGTTCCTTATGTAAAGCGCTCTGATACCTACGGGTCTAGCCAGCGCTATATAAAACTCAAAATAAATAAATAAACTATAGATCACCTCCCTTACCAGTAACTATAGATCACCTCCCTTACCAGTAACTATAGATCACCTCCCTTACCAGTAACTATAGATCACCTCCCTTACCAGTAACTATAGATCACCTCCCTTACCAGTAACTATAGATCACCTCCCTTACCAGTAACTATAGATCACCTCCCTTACCAGTAACTATAGATCACCTCCCTTACCAGTAACTATAGATCACCTCCCTTACCAGTAACTATAGATCACCTCCCTTACCAGTAACTATAGATCACCTCCCTTACCAGTAACTATAGATCACCTCCTTACCAGTAACTATAGATCACCTCCCGTACCAGTAACTATAGATCACCTCCCTTACCAGTAACTATAGATCACCTCCCTTACCAGTAACTATAGATCACCTCGATCACCTCCCTTACCAGTAACTATAGATCACCTCGATCACCTCCCTTACCAGTAACTATAGATCACCTCGATCACCTCCCTTACCAGTAACTATAGGTCACCTCACTTACCAGTAACTATAGATCACCTCACTTACCAGCAACTATAGATCACCTCACTTACCAGCAACTATAGATCACCTCACTTACCAGTAACTAGATCACCTCACTTACCAGTAACTAGATCACCTCACTTACCAGTAACTAGATCACCTCACTTACCAGTAACTAGATCACCTCACTTACCAGTAACTAGATCACCTCACTTACCAGTAACTATAGATCACCTCACTTACCAGTAACTATAGATCACCTCCCTTACCAGTAACTATAGATCACCTCCCTTACCAGTAACTATAGATCACCTCACGTACCAGTAACTATAGATCACCTCCCTTACCAGTAGCTATAGATCACCTCGATCACCTCCCTTACCAGTAACTATAGGTCACCTCACTTACCAGTAACTATCGATCACCTCCCTTACCAGCAACTATAGATCACCTCACTTACCAGTAACTAGATCACCTCACTTACCAGTAACTAGATCACCTCACTTACCAGTAACTAGATCACCTCACTTACCAGTAACTATAGATCACCTCCCTTACCAGTAACTATAGATCACCTCCCTTACCAGTAACTATAGATCACCTCCCTTACCAGTAACTATAGATCACCTCCCTTACCAGTAACTATAGATCACCTCCCTTACCAGTAACTATAGATCACCTCCCTTACCAGTAGCTATAGATCACCTCGATCACCTCCCTTACCAGTAACTATAGGTCACCTCACTTACCAGTAACTATAGATCACCTCACTTACCAGTAACTATAGATCACCTCGATCACCTCCCTTACCAGTAACTATAGATCACCTCCCTGACCAGTAACTATAGATCACCTCGATCACCTCCCTCACCAGTAACTATAGATCACCTCGATCACCTCCCTTACCAGTAACTATAGATCACCTCACTTACCAGTAACTATCGATCACCTCCCTTACCAGTAACTATCGATCACCTCCCTTACCAGTAACTATCGATCACCTCCCTTACCAGTAACTATCGATCACCTCCCTTACCAGTAACTATCGATCACCTCCCTTACCAGTAACTATCGATCACCTCCCTTACCAGTTACTATAGATCACCTCACTTACCAGTAACTATAGATCACCTCGATCACCTCCCTTACCAGTAACTATAGATCACCTCACTTACCAGTAACTATAGATCTGAAAGAAACACGTTAGTTATAGATTCCTTACCTTAGAATTACCCCCAGGCGTCAGACTGGATCCGGAAAGTTTTTTTTTTTCGTCCGCAGTACCTCTGCGCGTCGGAAGGTGGCGTCGGTCGGCTCCGCGTCCGTCGTCGGCGCCATGGTCGCCGGGATGACGTCGCGGCAGCTACTTAGACGCCGCCCTCACGCGCTGACGTCAGTTCTTTCTTTTTCCGCGCCAGCCAGCGCAGATCCAGGAAGAGCGGTACCTCAGTCACTTTTTGACTAACTTTTTCTCGACCTTTGTCGACTTCTTTTTCGCGTCTTTGACTCCGAAGGTGCACGAGGGATGCCCGGTTTCAAGGCCTGTGGGTCCTGTCATCGCATGATGTCGGTGACGGATCCGCACCGCGTGTCTTTTTTGCCTGGAGCGCGACCACGACCCCAAGTCGTGCTCCGACTGCCGGTCGATGGCGCCGAAGGCTTTGCGGGAGCGGTCTCGAAAGCTGCTTGAGCACCGGCAATCGGCTCCGCACCGTTCGAGGTCCCGGTCCAGAGGGAGGTCGAGGGACCGGTAGCAAACCAATCACCATTCCGGTTCGAAATCATCGAAGTCTTCGCACTCTGGGTCGGGTAAGTCGAAGCATAAGAAGAAGTCGAAGAAGCATCGTCGCTCTTCAACTTCTCGTCGATCGGATGAGGCACGCGGGTGGTGCCCCTCCCACGGCTCCGCGTGCGGAGCCCGAAGAGTCTACTCCGCGTTTCCCTCCCTTTCCGGGACCCGGAGCGACTCCCGCCCAGCTTCATACGTTCTACGAGGCGATGCATGCCATCTTTGGGCGGACGGACCCCCCCAGCGCGCCTTCGGGCCCCGCAGACTCGGTTGGGGGGCCTAGGTCTTCGCTGCCGGCGGCTCCGGCGCCGCAGGCCCTCCTTGGATCCAGGCCTGATCCGGTTCGGCGCCGGTTGACCTCGTTACGCCTCCATCAGCCCCGCTTCCGACGGCACCACTACCGTGTTCGACTCCGGTCGGCCCCCCGGCCGGCGTCGACCCCAGCCTCCATCCCGACGTGGACCCGGATCCGGTGCCGAGAGGGGTTTTTGTGCCCCTGTTCACTCCTGGAGTCCCTTTTCAACCTGAGTGGGAACCAGAGGATGAGTATGAGGACTGGGAGGGGTCAGGTGACCCTCTGACTGACCAGTTGGACAGTGAACAGGACTGGAGAGAGGAACTGGGGGACGCCAGTGGTCTTGACACCTCCCCTGACCTTGGCATGTTGTCTCCTTCTACTGTGGCTACGGAGGAGGGAGCGTCGTACGCAGTGGTGTTGCGTAGGGCGGCCGAGGCTCTCAACCGATCTTCCTACGGTGGCGGTCAGGACTAACCTCCTGACAGAGGTGCTTCAACCGGCTGCGAGCTCTTCCGAGTCCTTGCTGCCGTTCGAGGCCCTCACCAATGTTCTTTTGGGCACGTGGTCCAGGCCCAACACGGGGGCTCCCGTGGACAGGATGATTGCCCGACGCCGGCTCCGGGCGACCCCACTTTCCTCTCTCAACACCCCACCCCGGAGAGCTTGGTAGTCCAAGCCTCCACTTCCAAAAGCGCCTTCCCTACCGCTCCACCGGAAAGGGAATCCAAGAAGCTGGACCACCTTGGCAAGAAAGTTTTCTCTTCCGCCAGCTTAGGACTGCGGTCCGTAAACACTGCCGTTATTCCCACTCGATGTGGGATACGGTGGCGCAGGTGCTGCCTCGGTGTCCGGAGGAGGCCCGGGCAGTGCTCTCCCAGGCTGTTTCCGCCGGGAGGGATGCAGCAAAGTTTACAATACGTTGTGGACTGGACACCGCCGACTCTCTGGGCAGAACTATTTCCACGTCGGTAGCGCTTCGTCGCTACGCCTGGATGAGGTCCACTGGCTTTTATGGGGATGTCCAGAACACCTTGATGGACATGCCCTTTGATGGCCGTCTACTTTTTGGCGACAAAGCAGACCACGCTCTAGAGCGTTTCAAGGACTCACGGGCTATGGCCAAGTCCTTGGGCCTCTCCACCCGCCCTGCGCAGTCTGCTTTTCGCCCCTTTCGTGGCTACGGAATGGGTGACCCGCTACGTCCCGCCCAGAGCCACAGGCCGCAGCAAGTTACCCAACCTTCGCGCAGCCGGGGACGTGGGAACAACCGTCGTGGTTCCTGGGGCCAGCGGGCGGGCCAGTCCACCAACCCCCTCTCCGCAGCAGCCTCCAAACCCTCCTAGTCTGACCTTTCAGGCCCATCAAACGCCAGTGGGCGGCAGGATTCGCCATCACCTCCCCCACTGGCGCACCATCACGTCGGACAGGTGGGTTTTTCAGATAGTCCGAAGGGGCTACTCTCGCCCCTTCGAGACTACCCCTCCAGCCATGCCACCGAGATACCACCGCATGTCGGAGGATCATCTGGCCCTTCTCCAACAGGAAGTTGCGGCTCTCTTGGCCAAGGGAGCCATCGAGCGCGTTCCTGTCCCAGAAGTAGGTTGTGGTTGTTACTCCCACCACTTTCTGGTCCCCAAGAAGGACAAGGGCCTGCGTCCTATCTTGGACCTCAGGGCCGTCAAGCGCTTCCTCCGGAAGGAGAAGTTCAAAATGTTGACGCTTGCTCAGGTCTTGTCTGCCCTCGACCCGGAAGACTGGATGGTAGCGTTGGACTTGCAGGACGCTTATTTTCACATCCCCGTCCTGCCGGCCCACCGACGTTACCTACGGTTCACGGTAGGCCACGAGCATTTTCAATTTACCGTGCTCCCCTTTGGCCTTACCAGCGCCCCTCGGGTGTTCACGAAAGTGATGGCGATGGTCGCAGCTCATCTGTGCAGATCAGGGGTTTGTCTTCCCCTATCTCGACGACTGGCTGTTGAAGGCGGGCTCGCCCCAGGCAGTTGTCACCCACCTCCAGACTACGGCCGACCTCCTGCATTCGCTGGGGTTCTCCATCAATGTGCCAAAGTCACACCTGATTCCCTCTCAGAAGCTCCTCTTCATCGGAGCGGTTCTGGACACCACGCGGTTTCGGGTCTATCCTCCCGAACAGCGAGTCCGGGATATTCAGGCTATGATTCCGATCTTTCAACCTCTATCCCGGGTTTCAGTCAGGATGACTCTGAGGCTGCTGGGCCTCATGGCCTCCTGCATCCTGCTGGTCGATCATGCCCGGTGGCATATGCGGGCTCTGCAGTGGGACCTGAAGTTCCAGTGGGCGCAGCATCAGGGGAATCTGTCCGATTGCGTCCAGATCTCGGAGGCCACTGCACGGCAGCTGCAGTGGTGGCTCACGAACCAGGATTGGGTCAATGGCAGATCCCTCTTCCTTCCCGAACCAGGCCACACTGTGGTGACGGACGCATCCCTACTGGGATAGGGCGGCCACATGGGAGAGGCGGAGATCAGAGGCCTCTGGTCTCCGGTGGATTCCGGGCTTCACATCAACCTCTGGAGCACCGGGTGATTCGTCTTGCACTGAAAGCATTCTTTCCCTCTGTCCGGGGAAGAGTAGTGCAGGTGTTCACGGACAACACCACCGCCATGTGGTACTGCAACAAACAGGGTGGGGTCGTGGACCCTATGTCAAGAGGCCCTTCGCCTCTGGACATGGCTGGAACATCAAGGCATTTCCTTGGTGGTTCAACACCTGGCAGGTTCTCTGAACGCCAGGGCGGACTAACTCAGCCGCAGGTGCATGATGGATCACGAATGGCGTCTTCACTCGGAGGTGGTGCAAGGTCTCTTTCAACAGTGGGGAAAGCCTTGGTTAGATCTATTTGCCACCGAAGAGAACGCGCAATGTCAGCAATTCTGCGCGTTGGAATTTCCAAGGCGGCACTCGCTAGGCGACTCTTTCCGACACGAGTGGAGTTGCGGTCTGTTGCACGCCTTTCTGCCTATACCACTTCTGCCCAGAGTGCTGAAGATCAGGCGCGACCGGGCCCAAGTCATTCTTGTGGCTCCGGATTGGGCACGATGAGTCTGGTATCCCGAGCTGCTCAACATGGCCATCGATCCTCCGATCAGACTGCCTCTTCGGGAAGATCTTCTGTCGCAGCAGCAGGGGACGGTCCTCCACCCGAACCTGTCCAGTCTCCACCTCCTTGCGTGGAGATTGAGCGGCGGTAGTTGACGTCTTTCGACCTGCCTCCCGAAGTCTGTGACGTAATCTTGGCAGCCAGGCGTACCTCCACTAAGACGGTATACGCCTGTCTGTGGAACAAGTTTGTGGCATGGTGCACAGCAAAGGCTGTGGATCCCCTTTCTGCCCCTCTTTCTGAAGTTCTCTTGTTCCTTCTTTCTTGAGCCCAGCAGGGCTCTGCTCTGGGCACTATCAAGGGCTATCTTTCAGCCATCTCTGCCATCCTTCGGCTGCCGGATCAGCCTTCTCTTTTCAAGTCCCCGGTAGTTAACCGTTTCTTAAAAGGCTTAACGCATCTCTTTCCTCCAATCCCCTTCGTTATGCCTCAGTGGGACTTGAATCTCGTTCTTACCTATTTAATGTGCGCTCCCTTTGAGCCGCTACATAACTGTCCTTTACGACTCTTGACTCTTAAGACTGCTTTCCTGGTAGTCACTACTTCTGCTAGAAGGGTGAGTGAGCTCCAGGCCCTTTCTTCCAAACCTCCTTTCCTGTCTGTCCATCCGGACAAGGTGGTTCTCAGGATCCGTCCATCCTTCCTTCCTAAGGTGGTCACTGCCTTTCACATCGAGCAGACCATTACTTTGCCCACTTTCTTTCCGCCTCCGCATCCTTTGAAGGAGGAAGAGAGGCTCCACCGTCTGGACCCAAAACGTGCGCTCTCTTTCTGGATCGCACAAAACAGTTCTGGGTGGATGACCAACTCTTTGTTGGCTACGTGGGCGCCAAGAAAGGTCGGGCCGTACACAAACGCACCATTTCTCGATGGGTCGTTTTGTGTATTAAGGCATGGTATTCTCTGGCTAAAAAGGAGCCTCCGGTTGGGCTGCGCGCCCATTCCACCAGGGCGACGGCAGCCACTACTGACTTGGGGAGAGGAGTTCCTCTAAATGACATCGGTCAGGCAGCCACGTGGGCATCGCTGCACATGTTTATGAAACACTACTGCCTGGACAGCCAAGTCTGGAGAGACGGCTTCTTTGGCCGTTCTGTCCTCCAGGACTTTCTGGTGTGATCTTGGTTCGCAGACCCACCACCGGGGTTGGTATTGCTGGGGTATCTATTCTAAGGTAAGGAATCTATAACTAACGTGTTTCTTTCAGATGCACAAGTTACTTACCTTCGGTAACGATATATCTGTAAGAAACATTAGTTAGTTATAGATTCCTTACCGCCCCACCCATCCTCCCCGTTCTGCGAACTGATTTCTAGGGTTAAGGACTACCTTTCAGGGCCCTGGTTTTGTGCACTAGTGGTCAGTGTCTTGCATGGCTCTGTGTTCTGGCGCGGAAATTCGTGTACAGAACTGACAGGGCGCGAGTGCGGCGTCTAAGTAGCTGCCGCGACATCATCCCGGCGACCACGACGACGGACGCGGAGCCGACCGACGCCACCTTCCGACACGCAGAAGTACTGCTGACGAAAAAACTTTCCGGATCCAGTCTGACGCCTGGGGGTAATTCTAAGGTAAGGATTCTATAACTAACTAATGTTTCTTACAGATATATCGTTACCGAAGGTAAGTAACTTGTTCTACAGGCGCTTAGAATAGCGAGGATACATGCGGTCCATGTAAGGCTCCGGGCAGGGAGAACATTTATGGTGGAGAAACTGACCAGAATTTTCCTGATGTACTTTCCTCGTTTGCAGTACAATTTCCTCACAGAACCGGGTTTTCACTCCATGGGTGTCACTTTTGGTGATCTGCTCCGGGGTGTTCCTTAGATTAGCCATGCCTATTCTGTTGGAAAGCGCTTTTATCGCCTTCAGCCAGGGTGTACTTACGTTCTTGTCTAGGGATACTAGCTCTTTTACACTATCTGTACGTTGCTAGTTCACTGGTGGACCAAAGTCTTATCCAGAATAGTAAGGGTTTAAGTTGAACCACTAAGTGTATAGGGTTGAGTGCTAGGTCAAATCTTAAAGGGGTAATAGGGAAGCTTGGGGGAAGATTAAAAAGACCCCTTATGAACTTATTTTCTATTCTTGTAAGTACTTCTGCTTGAACATAGCCCCATATTTCAGCACTGTATGTTACAGCTGTTGCTCTATACACAGAAAGGACTGGGGACAGAGCACCTCCCGAGGCAACCATGTATCTTCTCCCGATGGCGGCAGTTTTCAATTGGAGGGTGGCTTTACTTTTCTCTAATTGAGGGCCCACATCTGAGTGTCACTCTGCCTAACTCCCAAGTAGTCAAAGTGTGGAACTTTTTCAAGGCAGACCCCCTCAATATACACGTTGCCTCTAAATGTTCTATGGGGGTTGATAGTCATGACTTTTGACTTTGTGGAGTTAAGCTCAAGCCCTCTTTCTTCACAAATTAAACAAGGGCGTTTAGTTGAGCTTGCAGCCCCATTGGAGTGCGTGAAATTAGCAGGGTGTCATTCGCAAACATCAAAATGGGCGTTGACACACCTGCTGATTTAGGGGCATCATGTATGCAATTTTCAGTCTTTTTACTGCTCCATTAATGTAGAGACTAAAGAGGGTCGGGGCAAGGACACACCCTTGTCTAACCCCTCGATTAATTTCGCTTATCCATTCTATCCATCCAGCTATGGCAGCAGCAAGCATGCTCCAACCGGCACCATTCCTTAACGATTAAGTTAAACCTGTGGTGCCTTGGAAAGAATGGATAAAATAATTGAATCATATTTAATTGTGATTGGGGAGAGAAATTTAGTCCTGTAAGGAACCAACATATTTTACTGCATAATTTGGGCACACATGGGAGAAGGATTTTTGACAACTTGCCTGACCCTGTGATTCCTCGTATTGAATGTGAGGGGGAAGATGTTGAGGATG
Organism: Calotriton arnoldi; assembly: GCA_963921515.1. Classification (NCBI taxonomy): domain Eukaryota; kingdom Metazoa; phylum Chordata; class Amphibia; order Caudata; family Salamandridae; genus Calotriton; species Calotriton arnoldi. Next base: position 1,178,359 of record CAWUFW010004326.1, read on the forward strand.
TAGTAGATGAGTACAAAATCACCTTGTCCAAGTTACAAAATCATTTCTGCGATAAAATAAACTTTGTGCTTGAACGTCATAAATTCTTCAGTAGGGTCCAAAGCAAACCTGAAAGTGTGACAAATTATGTAGCTGTTCTTAGAGGGCTAAGTAAGTTATGTGAATTTGATGGGTTAAATGAGTCCCTCATAAGAGACCAGTTAGTGCGTTGCATTAACAATACCAGAATACAAGGAAAGCTCCTACAGAAACAACCCGATCTTCAAGAAGCTGTTGAAATAGCCAAGTCCATTGAGCATACAGTCTTTGCCTTAAGGAAATTAGGACACCCACCACTGTTCAAGTCTGATGGTACCATTGGCAAAGTCAACCATAATAAAAGCGCATATCAATCTGGGGAACTGGAAGGGAGTAAACTCAAATGTTACCGATGCGGCAGAAGCAATCACCTAGCCAACAACCCTAAAAGCCAGGCAATTTTAGCCGTTTGTAGGGAATGCAACAAGAAAGGCCACCTAGCATGCAGGTATGCAGGAACAACTATATTAAGAAAAGTGAAGGAATCAAAAATGACCATGAGGGAAGATTTTTATCTGTCAAGAAAATAATACTACAGGTAATGAACGGTCAAACTTGTAATAAAATTAGTTACCCCTAATGTGACATAATGTTAGATTGTAAGCCTGTTAAAATGTTTGCCGATTCATGCTTGCCCTTCACTTTAATCAATTTCTCGGACTACAAATCTATGACTTCAACATTCAGGGAGAATTTAATTTCCGCAGACATTTCCCCCAGTGGGTACACCAAGGATCCCATTCCCCTCAAGGGAATGGTTAAAGCCCTCATTACTTTCAAAGCTCGTTCCACTGTTGGAAAAGTATACATTGTTGAAGAAGGTTCCAATCTCCTGGGATGGCAACATCAAAAGTAATTCGGGATTAAGTTGGATCCTAATAACCCAGAACTAGTCTACACTGTTAATGATCCGTCACAGATGGAACTATTTTCGATGAGTTTCCTGAGGTTTTCTCAAAGGAGTTAGGGTTGCTTAAGAATTATCAACATAAAATCAAGCTTAAATCTAATGCAGTACCAGTGGTGCATAAAACCAGACCTATAACTCATCTTATGTGGGGGCCCTTACAAAAAGAACTTACAAGACTTAAGGAATTGGGCATTATAAAAAATATTGATTGTTCTGACTGGGTGGCTCCCATCGTGATAGCAAACAAAAACCCAAGGAGATGAAATCAGATTGTGTCGACTTACGTGATCTCAACATCATTATCTGGGTTGAGAGACCCTTTACCTCGTATTCACAAGATCTTGAGCACAATGGGGGAGGCCAATTGTTTCAGTGTGTTGGATTTATCCATGACTTACCATTCGGTGTAATTCCATCACGAGTCGAGATGGTTAACAGCGTTCACTACACCCATGGGCACGTTTATGTTCTACAGAATGCCGTTTGGATTTGCAGCAGCGGTATTTCAAAAAATAATGCAACACATACTGGACGGAATACCTAAAACAATGTGCTTCCAGGATGATGTGCTTATTTATGGGCCCACTGTGGAGGAACACATTATTTTAAGGAAGGTATTTACCAAACTTAAAGATGCAGGCTGACACTTAAAAAAGAGATGTGTAAAATAGGTGTCAAGTCTGTAGAGTATCTAGGGCATATGATGTCTAAAGATGGGTTCCGACCCAAAATGTGCCTACTAGAAGCAGTCAAGGATGCTCCTGCCCCAGAGTCAAAGGATGAACTTAAATCGTTCCTGGGTCTCGCTGAATACATGAGTAAATACGTCAAAAACTTTGCAGATTTAACCAGCACGCTTAGGGACCTTGCAAAAAATCACACATTTTCAATGGCTTGACATGCACCAAGTCTCATTCGAGAGCATCAAAAGAGCTATATTGTCTTCCCCATACCTGTGCAATCTCAACCCTTGCAGGAAAACGATATTAACCACCAACGCAAGTACTAAAGGATTAGGGGCCACCCTATCAAGTAAATAACGGCAAGGAGAAAATTGTAGCCTTTGCCTCACGCACCCTTACCAGACCCGAAATGAATTACTCTGTGGTTGAAAGAGAGGCCTTTGCTTGTTTCTGGGCTGTGAAACATTTCAAGTTTTTCCTATGGGGTCTTCAATTCCATATCCGCACAGACCATAAACCTCTGACATACATGTTAAGCCCCAAAGGTACTTTGAACAGCACCCCACGTATCCCCCGTTGGGTCTTAGGATTGGAAAGCTTTTGCTTCAAGATGAAATATGTTCCTGGTAATCTGAACAAAGCAGCTGGATTTCTTATTGCGCGCTCCTCTGAGCAAAGAGGAACAGTTTGACACTCCAGAATATCCCATCTTAAAGATCCACTTGTCAGCCTTAACATCGGAGGAATGGGAAGAATACTCTGCAAATGATAAAACTTCTGACCATCTTAAGACATATATGTTATGTTATTGGAGCTTGTAGCTGTGAGAAAGTGCCCTCTTTCTGCATGGTTGCCCCCACTTTTTGCTGAATTGCTGATGTACTTTGACTGAGTGTGCCCTGGGCTCCTGCTAATCAGGTACCCAGGGCCTATGTTCTTTCCCTAAAACTGCATTGAAGCCTAAACCCAATTGGCATCTCTGGCCACAGGTCAGCCCCTGGTAAATGGTACCACAGGTACCCAGGGCACTGTGACCAGAGAAGGCCTCTAAGGGCTGCACCACTTATTGTGCCACCCTTAGAGGTCCTGTACCACTACACTCACACACTGTTCTGCACCAAAACACGCAGCCTGCAAAGGCAAAGTGAAGTCGACATGGCACACATCTCCGTGTGCCATGCCTACAACCCACTGCCCTGGCATAGGTCAGTCACCCCTCTAGCTGGGTGCACTATACCAGTGGTGAGGGTACAAGTGCATAAGCCCTTTTCCCCCTACAGTGTCTAAGTCCATTCTTAGACATTGTAAGTGCAGTGCTGCCATTAAGAGTATATTGTATTGTATTGTAATTGCATTTATAAAGCGCTTACTACCCCTGACGAGGCGTCAAAGCGCTTTTTTGGCGAGTAGCACGCTACTCCGGGACCCATAGAAGATTAGTGTTGAATTAGTATAGTGAAACATGCAAGTAAATTTTAAGTGGTGGATAGGTTAGTCAGTTATTTGGATTCAGAAGGATAGCAGAAGGGTAGAAGAGGAAAAAAAAGGTTTGCATTCATATAGCACTTGCTACCCCTGATGGGTGTTGAAGCGCTTTTCTGGCGAGTAGCACGCCACTCCGGAACCCATAAAGGATTAGTGTTGAAAATTAGTATAGTGAAGTATGAAGTAATTTGAGTGGTGGATATGTTATTCAGTTATTTGGATAGAGAAGGGTAGGTTGCGGGATAGAAGAGGGAAAGAGGTTTGTATTTATATAGCGCTTGCTACCCCTTGATGGGGTTTTGAAGCGCTTTGTTGGCGAGTAGCACGCTACTCTGGAACCCATAAGGATTACTGTTGAATTAGTATGGCGAAACATGAAAGTAATTTGAGTGGTGGATATGTTAGTCAGTTATTTGGATTGAGAAGGGTTGGGAAGGGGTAGAAAAGGGAAAAAGGTTTGCATTTATATAGCGCTGGTAACCCTGATGGGGTGTTGAAACGCTTTATTGGCGAGTAGCACGCTACTCTGGAACCCATAAAGGATTAGTGGTGAATTAGTATAGTGGAATATGGAATTTGAGAAGTGAACATGTTAGTCTGTTATTTTGATTGAAAGGGATAGTGGAGGGACAAAGGAGGGAGATTTTTTTTTTTCTTTTTTTTTTTTGAGGTCATAGCAGTAGGAGGAGGCTTCTGGATGAGTAAAAAGGGGTTTTTGGAGTGGAAGAGTTTAGAAAGGTTTGTTTTGGGGGATCGGTATAGTAAAAAGAGGTGTCAGATGATGCAAGGAGGGGTAGAGTAGGAGAGAGTCTAGAAAGGGTTATTTTGGGATCATAGTAGTGGTATGGGATAAATGAGAGGGTGGATGTAGAGGATATAGTGATAGATGTATAGGGTGAGAGATAGAGTAGTGCATTGGAAAGAGTAGTAGAAAGAAGTTTGAGATGAGTCAGAAAGTTGGGCCAGAGGATATATTGAGGGAAGTATAGGCTGAGGAATAGGATAGTGCATTTGAAATGCTAAATTAGAAGAAAGTGATAAATATATAGATCCATAAGTACATTGAAAGTATATAGATGCATAAAGGAGGTAAGTATATATAGATTACAGATATTGATAGAGGTACATGAGGAGAGGGTAGTGCATTGGATATGCTTTTTCAGGAGAAAAGTAACAGACCCACAGATCCAAGTACATGGAAGGTACATAGATGCACAATGGAAGCAAGTACATGTAGACCAAAGGTGATTTTTATTTATTTATTTACAACCTAATTATTCTACATGTTTATACAAAGCAATACACAAAGATAGGTACATATCTGTAGTGAAAATAAATGCTTATATACAGAGGAATATGCTGTAAATTTCTGTTTGCGTATGGTGCTTATGAGGGGAAGAGCCAATTCTTGAGTAGTTTTCTGAAGATAAGGTGGTTGTCAGTGGATCTTATGTTGGGGGGTAAAGAGTTCCATAGTTTGGCTGCTTGAACAGAGAAGGATGTGCCACCCATGTTTTTTTTTTTGTATCTTGGGATTTTGAGGCGAGATGCCCCTATAGAGCGTAGGTTCCTTTGTTGAATGTGTTAGGTGATTTTATTCCTGATGAAGAGCGGTCCCATTCCATGTATTGCTTTGTGGGTGATGCAAAGTAGCTTGAACGTGGATCTTCTGTCAACCGGTAACCAATGCAGGGCTTTCAAGGCAGGTGAGATGTGGTCTCGCTGTTTGATATGCAAGAGTAGTCTGGCAGCCGAGTTCTGAATCCGTTGTAGTCTTTTCATGGTCGTTAAAGGTGATCCGTGGTAGAGGCTATTGGCGTAATCGAGTTTGGACAGAACAAGGGAGATGGTAACTTGGACCTTGTGCGGAAATCCCAAATGAGGGAAAATTTGTTGCAGCGTTTTTATAGTGACAAAGCTTGATCTTGCTAGTTTGTCCACTTGGGCATTCGACAGCTTGGAGTCCATGGTCATTCCGAGGTGTCTTACTTCCTTCGATACTTTAGGTGGTGATCCCAGTTCATCAGGCCAGGCGGCAAGCAGGTCGTAATGTTTCCAATCGCCACACGTGAGTATTTCTGTTTTTGAAGCATTCAATTTGAGATGGCTCCAAGTCATTCACTGATCCACAGCCCTGAGACAACTGAAAATTGGTGATTTTCCAATGTCTTTGGGGCATTCCAGTTGAAGGAGTATTTGTGTCATCTGCATAGTTATAGCACGTGAGGTGAAATTGATTGATCAGTACCGGTAATGACTTCATGTAGATGTTGAAAAGCATGGGCGAGATGATAGAACCTTGAGGGACCCCTGCTTTTGTGGAGTATGCTGTGGACGAGAAAGGTGGGGTATGGATGACATTAGTTCTGTTTTGAAGGTAGGACGCGATCCAGTCTAGAGCAGTTCCCTCTATGCCGGCTTCATAGAGTCTTTGTTTCAGAGTGTCATGGTCAACCGTGTCAAAGGCAGCCGAGAGGTCCAAGAGGAGTAGCGCAGCAACCCCGCTGCGGTCAACTGTATTCTTCAGGTAATCCCAGATGGCAAGGAGGGCAGATTCAGTGCCTCTTCCCGGACGCAATCCTGTTTGGAAGTCTGAGAGTATGTCATTCTCTTCAATGAATTGTGACATCTGGGCGAACGCTGCTCTTTCTATCAGTTTGCCCAGGAAAGGTCCATTTGTAATGGGTCTGTAGTTGTCAGGGTTCAGCGGGTCCAAGTTACTTTTCTTCAGTAAAGGGCGTATGTGTGATTTTTTGAGTTCTTCTGGAAATATTCTGGTAGTTAAGGAATCGTTGATGATTCTTCTTACTGGAATAGCAGCAGAGGTTGTTAAAAGAATTGTCTTGAAAGTTTGTGGTGGACAGGGGTCAGAAGGGCTGCCGGCAGGCCTGCTTGCTTTGACCAGGTCCATAAATTCATTGTGTGAGATGTGTTGGAAGGAACGGAGAGGCTGGGTTAGAGTATTCTTGGATTGTTGTTTTGTACAGGGATTAGTGCTGGTGCTTTGCAAATTAGTCTTGACCCTGTGCCTCATGGGAACAGTCCAGCCTGAACTGCCAAGCCAGGTCTTCCCTGAACCAGAAACGAGCATCCTGGGACCGGTTTCTGGGTAACACCCTTCATCAGCCAGCCAGGCTGGCTTGAATCCAGTGGCAAAGTGAGCAAGGGACACACGTCTGGGCATACCCTGCCAACAGTTAAGAACCAGCCACATGCAAATCAGTCTTGACCCTGTGACCCATGGGAACAGTCCAGCCCGAAGTTCCATTACGAACTCCACAGCACCATAATGGCTACACTGAAAACTGAGAAGTTTGGTATCAAACTTCTCAGCACATTAAACCCACACTGATGCCAGTGTGGGATTTAATGAAAAATGCACACAGAGAGCATCTCAGAGATGCCCCCTGAAAACTAACCTACCACTAGTGTCCAGGCTGAGTGGCTGCTTTCAGCTGCCACCACCAGACATGTTTCTGGACCCCTGGGTCGAGAGCCTGCTGTTCTCTGGGGCCTGAAACAATGCACGTCCTGGGACGAGGTGCCAAGCCTCCTCCCCCAGGATGGGCAGGGTTCACGAAGGGGAAGCTTCAAAGGCTTGCAGCCTTTGTGAGCTTCCCCAGGCCACTTGCTGCTTTCGGCAACTGGTCCCCACTGGTTCTGGCCCCCATTTTGGGCGGGAGAACCGGCGGGAAAAACAAGTGTGAAAGAGAGGTGTGCCCACCTCTGCCAACTCCACCCCTCAGGTGGGGGAGGCGAGGTGAAGCACAACTCTGTCCATGCCATCTTGAAGATGGGGGGACTCAGCCAACCAGGGACAGGCACATGCCCCCCTCCCACCGTAGGGTGGCATAATAGGGGGTGTACCCACCCCAGGGAAGGGATCCATTGGTCCCTGCCTTTTACCTACCTGTAACGCCCCTAAATCTAGTATTTAGGGGCACCCCTGAACCTTGCTTCCTCAGACAAGAACCTGCAACAATAAAAGAAGGACCGAACAGCCGTGCCGAAGCTAACAAGACGAAGACGCCCACTGACTTGGCCCCAGCTTTACCGGCCTGTCTACACCTCGAACCTGCTCCCGCAAAATCCCGGTGTGTCCTGCAGCCAGCAACCTCGAAAACCCCGGAGGACCTCCCTGCCTTCAAGCACAAAGACTGTCTCCCGTGAACACCGGATTTGTTACCTGCAACCTCTGGCTCCGGCCGGACACCGCGAATCCGCCCCACTCTGCACACACAGTCCACGGCTCGAGTGGGCAAACACCGCGAGGAGGTCACCCCGGCGATCCTGACCCGAGATCCGGCGACCCCTGACCTGCCTCAAGCCTCCAGCCGACGCCTGCAGCCTAAATCCAGAAGGCCCCTCTAACCGCGACCAGGAGCTGGTAAGAAGATCCGACCCCAAAAGGCACCCCTGCACCTGACGCCCCACGGCCTTGTGTGCCCAAACCGACGGTGCCTAACCAACTCCTAACTTCCCAACTTACCTCTCGAAGTGCTTGTCGCACCCAGAAGACCTGCATCTCCCTGCCTGCAGCACTTTTGCAAACCGGAGGTTCTCCATTGAAACCAACAGGGTGTCCAACGTCGAAACAGCACTCTGCACCCGGCCGCCCTAGTGCCGCTGAGGGTGTAACGAGAGTGCATCCTTGACCCTGGGGGAACCCTTGTTCTAACCCCAGAACCTCAGCTCCAAAAACCGATTACTTACCTGGTAACCGTTAACTTCATTTCTCTCCATAGGAATCCACTGACTGTTTTTCTCTGAAAAATGTTCTAAGTGTGGAGTTGATTTGTATGGAAACCTGAAAAATAACAATTGTGCAAAACTGATTTTACTTACCTTTTCTCTAGGAAATGTCCCAGTGTGATATCTAGGCATATCACAGGGAGTAGAAAAAGTAATCTCAAAAGTAACGTGGAAGTAACTTACCTGTAATTTTCATTGCAAAGTCGATACAAAGTATATGTACAGCATTTCACATTATTGCATTACCAGTAATTCAAACTGTAACCATTTTAAAGTACAATTGCATTTCAAACTGTATATTTACTGCAAAGTATTTATCAACTTACCTGTGCCAGTCTTGCTTGGTTCTAGAAAATAAAATAACTAAAAGAATATTTTTATACAAAACCAGTCGGTCTGAAGTTCAGTCTTTGAGTGTGTGAAATCATTTGCTGATTGAGTGTGTACAACAAATGCTTAACACTGTCCTCAGACACTGCCTTACTGCTCGACCACACTACCACAAATAGAGAGTGAGGTGCGATCTAACTTTACCTCTGCCTACCTTTGGGGTTCCACTGGACTCTGCACACCATACCTCACTTTGGTATAGTATATACAGAGCCAGCTTCCTACAGTAGCGCGCACGGATACTCCGAGGAGTGTCCCGGCGCGGACCTTAAAGAGTGCAGGGGAGCTGGTTAAATGAAAAGAAACGTTTTCAGATTTTTTTTTTTTTTTTTTTTGAGTGGGGTCCTGGATGCTACGGAGAGCAAAAGGAAGCGAATTCCATGCCAAAGCATCCCTAAAAGCAAGGGAACTGCCACCCATCCTTTGCAGGCGAAAGCGAGGTACATGAGCTAGGAGCTGAGAGGCAGAGCATAGCTGTCTAGCTGGAGTGTAGAACATAAAACGTTTCTGCAAATAGATTGGGCCGGAAGCATGCAAGGCACAGTGCGCCTGGACCAGGGCTTTAAACTTAACTCGTTTGGCTGCGGGCAACCAGTGGAGTATACGCAGACTCGGTTGGGTTGGCCCAAATGCTACAAAGAAGTTTTTGAAGGGGCCAAGGGTTTCTGGGAAGTCTGTCACAAGATCAATCTAAACCAGAACTATTTATTCAGGAACGACAAAATAATACCACCTGAAGGTATAAGAGATAAGGTGATTCATCTTGTCTATGAATGTCACCTTAAGAGGAGTTTGACTAAAGCCCGGCTAAGAGAACGATATTGGTAAAAAAAGGTAAAAAACTGTCTTGTTTGTGGCAGTAGTGACAAATCCAAGGTTGTTCACAAAGTTCCCTTATCCCCTGTCTCGGTTCCAGAAAAGCCATGGGGAAAAACTTGCTCTGGACATAATAGGTCCCATTAATTGTAAAGGTGTACCAAAACGCTTTGCATTTGTCTTAGTCGATTACGAGTCACACTGGGTTGTCACTAGAATGGTAAACCAGATCACTACAGAGTACCTTATTGATTTCCTGATTGACACATTTACTACAGAAGGCATGGGGTGCAATTTACTTCCACTCTCATGACTGAATTTTGTTCTAAATTAGCCGTTAACCACCTTAAAACAGCTTTGTACTGTCCTAGGGCTAATGGCCTTGTTAAGAGTGTGAGAAAGAGCCCTCTTTCCGCATGGTTGCCCCCACCTTTTGCTGAACTGCTGATGTACTTTGAGTGTGCCCTGGGCTTCTGCTAATCAGGTACCCAGGGCCTATGTTCTTTCCCTAAAACTGCATTGAAGAGAAACCTCAATTGGCATCTCTGGCCACAGGTCAGCCCCTGGTAAATGGTACCACAGGTACCCAGGGCACTGTGACCAGGGAAGACCTCTAAGGGCTGCAGCACTTATTGTGCCACCCTTAGAGGTCCTGTACCCTTACACTCACACACTGACTTTGCAGGCTGCGTCTTCTGGTGCAGAACAAAAGTGGAGTCGACATGGCACACATCCCTGTGTGCCATGCCTACAACCCACTGCCCTGGCATAGATCAGTCACCCCTCTAGCTGGGTGCCCTATACCAGTGGTGAGGGTACAGGTGCATGAGCCCTGTACCCCTACAGTGTCGAAGTCCATTCTTAGACATTGTAAGTGCAGTGCTGCCATTAAGAGTATATGGTGCTTGGAGTTTCTCATTACGAACTCCACAGCACCATAATGGCTACACTGAAAACTGAGAAGTTTGGTATTAAACTTCTCAGCACATTAAACCCACATGCACACACAGGGCATCTTAGAGATGCCCCCTGAAAAACGACTTACCACTAGTGTCCAGGCAGAGTGGCTGCTTTCAGCTGCCACCACCAGACATGTTTCTAGACCCCTGGGTCGAGAGCCTGCTCCTCTCGGGGGCCTGAAACAATGCACATCCTGGGACAAGGTGCTAAGCCTCCTCCCACAGGATGGGCAGGGTCCACGAAGGGGAAGCTTCAAAGGCTTGCCTCCTTTGTGAGTTTCCCCAGGCCACTTGCTGCTTTCAGCAACTGGTCCCCACTGGTTCTGACCCCCACTTTGGGCGGTAAAAACAAGTGAGGAAGAGAGGTGTACCCACCTCTGCCAACTCCACCCCTCAGGTGGGGGAGGCGAGGTGAAGCACAACTCAGTCCCCGCCATTTTGCAGATGGGGAGACCCAGCCAACCAGGGTGAGGCATATGCCCCCCTCCCACTGGAGGGTGGCATAATAGGAGGTGTACCCACCCCAGGGACCCATTGGTCCCAACCTTTTACCTACCTGTAACGCCCCTAAATCTAGTATTTAGGGGCACCCCTGAACCTTGCTTCCTCAGACCAGAACCGACTTCAAGAAAAGAAGGACCGAACAGCCGTGCCGAAGCTAACAAGAGGAGGAAGCCTACTGACTTGACCCCAGCCCTACCGACCTGTCCCCACCTCAAACCTGCAGAAGCGAAACTCCGGTGTCGCCTGCAGCCAGCGACCTCAAGAACCCCGAGGACCTGCCCTGCTTTCCAAACCAAAGACTTTATTTCCAGTGAACACCGGATTTGTTCACCCCACGGACTCCAGCTCTGGCAAGATCCGCGAGTCTGACTCAGTCTGCACCAGATGCCCACGGCCCGAGTTCGAGTGGCCCAACACCACGAGGAGGTCTCCCCGGCGATCCAGACCCGAGATCCAGTGATCCCTGACCTGCCTCAAGCCTCCAGCTGACGCCTGCAGCCTAAATCCGGAAGGTCCCCCCAACCGTGACCAGGAGCTGGTAAGAAGATCCGACCCTAAAAGGCACCCCTGCACCCGACGCCCCACGGCCTTGGGTGGCCCAACAGACGGTGCCTAACCAACCCCCAGCATCCCAACTTACCTCTCCAAGTGGTGGTCGCACCCAGAAGACCTTCGTCCCCGAGGCTGCAGTGTGTTTGCAAACCGGAGACTCCCCATTGAAAGCTACAGTGCCCCCAACGCCAAAACCGCACTCTGCACCCGGCCGCCCCTGTGCAGCTGAGGGTGCACCTTTTGTGCTGGCTGAAACCCCCATTTGCCCTGAGCTTAAGTCCAAGAGCTTTGCACCCACAACCCTGTGGCCTGCTCGTCGGCAGCCACCAACCGGAGCTCCCCTACCCCCCATTGGATAACATTGGGCCTCAGCACTCTGCACCCGGCCGCCCTAGTGCCGCTGAGGGTGTAACAAGAGTGCATCCTTGACCCTTGGGGACCCCTGAGTCTAACCCCAGAATACCAACTCCCACAACCGAATACTTACCTTTGAACCGATAACCCTATTTTCCTCCATAGGATAACATTGACCTTTTTTCTGTGAAAAGTTTCTAAGTGTGGAGTTGGCAACTCTATGAAACCCTTTAAAACTGTAACTAAATAACAAAAAAGCTTTTACTTACCTGTTTACAGGAAATGTCCAAGTGCAGTATCCAGGTATACTGCACTGTGTAAGAAAAGTAATCTGTAAAGTAATCTACTTGACATTCTACTAAAAAGCCAATACAAAGTATTTGTACAATATTTCAAAAGCATTGCATTACTAGTAGCTCTACTGTAATCAAATCAAAGTGCATATACAATTGCAATTCAAACTGTTTACAAACTGCATTACTACTGTAAAGTATTTATTGCTTACCTGTGCCAGGCTTGCTTGGTTCTAGAAAATAAAATAACTAAAAGAATATTTTCATACAAAAACAATTGGTCTGAAGTTCAGTCTTTGAGTGTGTGAATTCATTTGCTGACTGAGTGTGTACAACAAATGCTTAACACCGTCCTCTGATACTGCCTTACTGCTCGACCACACTACCACAAATAGAGAATAAGGTGCTATCTACTTTTACCTCTGCCTACCTTTGGGGTTCCACTGGACTCTGTGCACACTATCCCCTACTTTGATATAGTATATACAGAGCCAGCTTCCTACAAAGAGTTAACATTATGATCAAAGATTGTATACAACTAGCTTGTGTTAATCTTCCTGTTGAGAGGGCCATACAGGACATGCTCTGAGCATACCTCACTACTCCTAACCAGGTCACTGGCATATCCCCATTTTCCTCACTCAAAAGAAGGAAGCCGTGTACTAAACTTTTCCCTAATAGTATTGGGGGTGGTGGAAAGGTGGAATATAATTCGGGTAACATAAGAAATAAGATCACTGCCCATCAAAATGATTATAAAATGTCCTAGGACTTCAAACATGGTGCCAAGAAACGGAATTGGGAGGTGGGTGACCATGTATATGTCAAAAAACCTCATGGGAAGTCCCAAGGTGCCTCTAAATTCTTGTGACCTATGCGGATTATCGAAATCAAACACAACGTGGCAGTCATGGACAATGGCCAAAAGTGGAGTATGGACAGACTAGCCAAGCACTGTTCCCCAATAGATAACTCCAATTTGGCCCCTGCCACACCAGAACTTCAGCATGATCTTTCTACCAAGGACACCAAAAGACTCCGGTCCTCTCCCAAGTGGCATAAAGATTACCATATGTGAAAGTAATTCTTCCCTTGTTTCCATTATATAGGTGGGAAGATGTGTTGTATTTATTAACTGTATTCTTTCTTCTCCTCGTTGTATAATTTTTCTTCCCCTTGGTATGTTCCCCTTTTCCCTATTTCCTTTATGGTACATTCCAGCCATTCTGGCCGGAGTTAATTATAGAATGTTGAGGTCATCTCCTATGAGGCGAGTCGTGAGGTGTTGGTGTGGCAGAGAGAGGAGACCGTAATAAAGGCTCTTTCACTTACCTTATGCTTCCAGTGATCTTTACTGTAGGAGAGTAGGATCTGCCTCTTATGGTTACCCCCACTTTTTTCTGATGTTTCACTGTTTTTCGACTTTAGTGTGGCTGTGGGCCCTGCTATCCAGGACCCCAGCCTAGCTGCTTCCTCTCTAAATTGATTCCATGTACCTTAAGTACACTCCAGATTGGATTCTGGGGTACCCTTATAAGTCCCTAGTATATGGTATACTATGTACCCAGGGCATAGGTACCCCAGAGGCCTACCAGGGGCTGAAGCATGTATTATGCCACCCCTGGGTAGCCTTCCAAAATGACACCACAGGACTGCTACTGTTGTAGGGATTCTGCAAATACACAGAGCTATGCACAGGATAATAGGACCTCGGAGTATAGTGGTGAGCCAACCATACACCTTAGTACCCACAATCCCAACCCGACTAGCATTAGCGTCTCATTAGCAACGATGCTACCAATGATTAGACAACCCAGAACACGGTCTCTCTCTCTCTCAGGACTCGCGGGAGCAAGGACACCCTTTCATAACTCACTCGTACTTGTCCACAACGTGCGTAATAAGAGACACTGTATAGTTTAAAATGTTCATTTCAACTATTGTGCTCTAAGATACAGTACACGTGCCAGTACTATCAGCATAATGCATAAGAATAAAATAATAAGCATAGTTACAATTCCATAGAATACAAACGGGAAAGCATTTCATAAAGCAGTGGATATAGGGCTAAATGACCATACCACCCTCCCCGTGCTATTAACTAGTTTATTATAAAAATAGAAGACCTCTGGGCATTGTCAGGCGGACCCTCATACCTCAATATCTAGATGCAAGGTTTACATCATCAGACAAGCACAGCTCTTCTCTCTGGAAAGGTTTTTCTCCAGGTGTCCCTAACAGTGAAAATCACAATATTAAAAGCACACGAATTTCTCCAGTGCAGCTGCATTCAGTGTTATGTCTAAGTGCTAGGGGCTGACCAGATCAGCAAGAACAAGGGACATTGTTTTTCGACCTTGTACATGATGTGCAGACGCAACCCAAAGGGGAAAGGTGAAAGGCAGAAATGCAGACAGTTCTAAAATAGCTGGGCACAAGCAGAGGCTGGAAAAACAAAGGCACAAAGTAACGTGCGCAAAAAGGCATCATGGCAGCCAGGCCTAAGCTAACTTAGCAATGCAGACCATGAGTCCACAAACCACACGACACCCTCCCCTGGTCAGTCCATCGGCAAAGACATAGGACGAAGACAGAGTTCAAATAGATGGAGCAGAACGGCAACGTCTGTGACTGAATGCGCCCAAGTGAAGGACAATGAACTGGAGAGAAAAAAAATAGATAAAAACGTCCAGGGAGGCAGGACGCCGAAAGCGGAGGCCCCCTAATCCAAAAAAGTGTAGGTGCAGAAAAACGCCACACCTTCCAAGAGGACCTCGTTGGAATCGTCAGAAAAAAGAGATGCCATCCAGTCCAATAAATCAAAACTGCATTCATGTTACTCGAAAGAGGGAGCAGCGAACAGCATTGCGGGACAACTTGCGTGATACTCAATATAACTTTGTTGTAGGAGAGCCTGAGCAGCCGCCCAGACATCCCATTGTGCCAAAATTCCAAGTGCAGCCGCACGCGCCATGTAGCCAGCACCGGAACAGTCTCGTTCATGGGCCTCTAAGGGACCCACCAACTGGGCAAAATCCGGGCGAGACAGTGACGTATTGGAGAGGCAGTAATCCAAGGACCATGAGAAAGGACATCGGATGCAAGACATCACAGGTTGCACGCAAGTGAAATACGCAAAGCGAAAAGAAAGTCTATATGACACACAGAGTGTCGCCAATGGCAGGACGCCGAAGCCGGCGAGGATACGCTCACGGAGCATCCGGAGTCGACCGTGGTCGAGGAGGACCCCAGGAAGTGCAGCCATTGCGTAGCACACAGATCAAAAGCAAAACACCAGCCGCTAAGGCGAGGATCAACGGAAAGCCGCCAAAGACGCTGGAAAAAATGGAATGAATAAAAGCTGGTATTACACCAAATATAGTTTGAAAGGAGGTAACAAGGCCAGAGCCCACAACTTTAAAAAAGTGCACAAGACCTTCGGTGTGTGAAGCATTGAAAACACAGTGAATCAGTTCACCGAAATGCTGTGGGAGGTTTGTGTTCAAAAGGGCCTGTATTTCACTGTGGGTACTCGCCACCTGGAGAATGAATGTTTCCCGGGCGGATGTAAGCATAACCTCCTGGTTCAATAATAGTGCCTTTATTCTGCTCAATTTATTGAAATCCGCCTTCAAAGTCGGAATGGAAGGCCAAATGGAACTATCTACGATGTCGTGCGGGGGAGGAAAAAGCACATTTTTGCAGCAGACAACCCTGTGGGAAACTGTTACAATATAGGTTATGCCGGCTAGCATGCCACAGCAGTCCTGATTATTCAGAAGGAGATAGCTACCATTTGCAAGCACAGTGAAAGTAGGAGATATAGCGGGAGCAGGAATGCCCTTCAAAACGCATGCAAGATTCGGAGCCGAAACGTTACAAGCTCCGTGCAATTTAATGTTTTTGCAAATAAGGGAATGACCCACAGTAGAATCACATGACTCCCCGTGAGAAAACTTCCTTCCCGTCCCTAAGACATTTATACATGAAAGGCAGGGACCAAAGTTCATGCAGGAAAGCACTGCCTAAAGGCTGAAAGCGGCCAACAGGATGTTTCATGCAGGAACTGAACTCAAATAAAGAAAAAGGCAAAGCGATAACCCCGTGTACTAGCCACACAGCAGAATCCAATTCTGCAACAGAGAATGGTAAGGGCTCTATTTTTTCGATATGTAACAGAGTGTATGCTGCATCTTTCATGGACATGAACTGCTGTTTCTCAGTTAAATTAAAAGGCAAGAACAAGGCAGAGGTGTTCAAAAAGTGCCAAGGAACTTTACCCAGTTGAAGTGTTTGCAAAGTCCATGCAAACTGCATTACTGAACGCAATTGATTTTGACCATGATGCAACACAGAAACATCATCTTGTACAATATCAACAACAGAGGAAACAATATTCTCTAATGTGTAAATGCGGGAAGACAGGGTATTAATACTATTGTCAAAAACAGCAAGCACCTTTTCTAAATTAGCTTGATCTATTTCCCGAAGACTGGATGCAGCATCAATTTGCGAAAGCTTCCAGAGTTCATTGTAAGTTTCATAAATGAATCTCTTAGGTCGAGGGCCACGAGGCCCCAGAACAAAATCGGACAGATCAATGTTGCCTGATAGGAGGGACAAATGCTGTTTTACAGAATCCAATGAAGAGTGCTGCAACCACTGTTTACATAATTTACCAACAGAATATGTTGTAACAGTACGAGAGTCAGAAAACCTCGGGTCTGGCCTATCCTGTTTGTAGCCAGGATCCGTGTCATAAAAACGCAGTTGGCAGGCATTAGATGCTATGGGCCAAGCCAACCAGGGCGACTAAACAAACGTAGAGACATTAAACAAATTTTTCTGAAACAAAGCTTGTAAATCGGTAAGGGACATATTGAAGCGCAAGCTTTCGTTGGGAGTGGATGACAATACGGGAATGGAAGGGGCATTTAATTGCTTGGAAGTAGCCAAACCCCAACAGGTCGTTTGATAGACAGTATGATTTAAAAAGAAAATTTGGGCCGGGATTAGGCAAGCACGGTGCAAGGCTTCTGTGCCCTGTACCTGCCATGATTTGGAGCCCCAAATAGATTTCAAGTCTATGGTGTCCTGCCAGTACTCATAACCTCCCACAGCTAAGGCGTTCAAAAAGGAACCTGAATACAGCAATTTGGTGTGGGTCAACATGATTTTCTGAGTGGAAGAAGTGTTTAATTTAAGAATAATATGACCCAGGGTTTGATCTATCAAAGTCTGTAAAATAAGAAAACTTATTTCTAAGAGTCTGTGAGCTACCTGGTATAGGTGTCGGACAATGTTCCCATTGGGTGTAATTCAAAGGACCCTGAAGGGTACTGGGTTTATGGAGAAAGTGGTTGCCCCAATGCTGGTAACAATATAAATCGGCATAACTTGCAGAATTCATGTACAAATCCTCAGCATTGAAAGCAGCATAATATTTCAAATCGGCAAACAACGATTCGACTGCATGTACATCCCAATCGTCAGAATGAATATTACTTTTAATGACATCACCCATTGAAACACGGAGGACATTTGGTACATTAATAATCTCGGTTGGTCCATGAATTTGGAAATTTACCGCATCCCATACGATGCCATCAGCGACTGGGAAAGCTGAAATGTTCACTAATGTGTGGTCACGCTTCATGATGTGAGATGAAGAATGCGGAGCCAAAGTTCCAGTGACACAGTTCACAGCAGAGCGTTCTGGTAAATAGTGACCATTAATGAGTAGAAAAAATACTGTCACAAAGCCAATGGACATGAACAGAAAAATCAGGAATAGTACCAACCAGATGTATGTCCATGGGGGATTAAAAATTGTCTCTGAACCAGGATACAAAAATACTGAATCTGGACGGGATAAGTGCAGAGGTGGAATCCGAGTCAAAAGAATAACGTGTTGGGCTCAATGGCGTTGTTGGTAGATGAGCCACGGACTCGGTGGCGGGGTAGGTATACTCGGTCTCCTCGTTGCAGGGGGAATCCGGGTAGTCGAGCAGGCGATCAGGCAAATCTACCATCTCAATGGCAACATCAGTGACCGTTCGGGCTGGAAGGCCACAAACATTTGTCCTGGAAATGACTGGACAAGAGACCGCTGGTGTTACACTATTCAGGATCGGCCAGATGTTGTAGCTTGACATTTTCCACTGAGACAAATCTGTTTTCCTTGCGACCAGGAAGCGGTGGTAAGATGACTGTACGAGTACCCTTCAAGCCAAGGACTGGAACCGGTGCACGATAAGAGGGGCCAAATTCTTTTTTGTTCTCCACCTTCTCTCGGACCAGGTCTCCAACTTTCGGAAGCCAGCCGGCAACCGGAATCTGCAGAGCAGCGTCTGTGGCTGAAGGTAAATGTTCGATTGCAAGTTTGTCTCGGGCTTCTTGTAAGTCCTGTAACATAGTAGAATGGTTATCTACATCAAAGATTGCGGATTGCGCCGCCATGTCTAGACCATCAAGGTCAGGCACAAACATTCGTATGCCAAAGAGCATTTCGTAAGGGGTCCGCCCACCCAGAGGTCTTCTAGGGAGATTATTAAGTGCACGTTGTACGGTATACAAGTGGGCCAGCTAGTTCCTGCCAGTACCTAAGACTCTAGCTGTCAAGGATTGCTCTAAGTCACGGTTCATTCGTTCAACAATCGAATTGCCCTCAAGCCGATATGGAGACGAAAATTTCACCTGCACCCCCAGTGACCCCATTGCGTCCTTGTAGGCCTTAGAGGCGAACGCTGGACCTTGGTCAGAATGGAAGGTGCCGCAGGCGAAAATTCCCACAAAGACACCCAAATCCCTTATGACATTTCGAGCGTCAGCACTCCGTCGTGGCCAGACCCAGATGAAACGTGTGCACGAATCCACTGCAACCAAGATGTACTTATATGCAGTGTCAGAAGAAAATGGACCGCAGTGATCCAGGTAAACACACCCAAAAGGTCTGTTAGAAATGCAGAGCGGTGTCTGTGGTGGCCGTGTAACCGTGGAGGGCTTAATTTGCTGACAAACGTCACAAGAAAGCACATAAGTACGGGTCTGTTTATATAAACCACGCCACCAGTAACGCTGCTGCAAGATGGAAACCGTCGCAGACACGCCAGCATGTGCCGAAGCCATGCCTTCGTGTGCGGCCGTTATCAAGGAAAGTCTGCGGTCCGCGTTGGGAATCAGCCGATCACCAACGTCCGGAATTCTTACGTAAGGAGCCTGTTCGGGATCTAATTGATAAGAGTATTTGGAAGGGAAACCCCGTGGGTAATTAGCACCTTCTTTTGTCGCAGCAATAGCTGCCAAAATATCATTATCTATTTTAGTCATGGATCTTGTAACTGCTGCGACTGAACACGTGGCTACTGCTGATTTGGCAGCTTCGTCTGCCAAACCGTTACCGACAGCGTGTCCGCCCACACGCTGGTGGCCAAGGGTGTGAATCACCTGTGTGAGAGGCAGACGTTGTTTCAAATCTGCCACTCGAACCCAAAGCATTTTATGCTTAATTGTGCTGCCTTTTGCATCTCTATAGTCGTTTTGCGACCAAAAGAATAGATTGTCATTGAAAGACTGAACACAGTAGTACGAATCACATACAATAAGAGTAGTCACATCTGGATTCGCAAACTCCAGTGCGAGCACCAAAGCGCGCAGCTCGGCCAATTGTGCAGTGCTGTCTCCTAGTGCCTGAGTGTGCACTACCGTCTGTTTGAACTCACCGTTCACCATAGTCCCTGCAACAATAGCACATGCTGCTGAATAAGCATGCTTGGAACCTGTGGCCGGTTGTGCCGAACCATCGGTATAGATAATACATTCGTACTCCTCAAGCGGTGGCAAAGACAGAGGAGGAGGATGAACAAATTCATACTGTAAAAACTCCTGTGTCTGAAGTGAAGAATCAAAGATAAACGTGACATCCGGAGATGTCAGCGATGTAGCCCATTGTATCCAACGGGGGTGCAAAGCCTTAGAGTTCGGTACACTTGCTTTTGTCACTGCCTCAAGGGCAGGATATGGTGTTACCACCAAAATGCGTTTTCCCTGTGCCAGTGCGCGTTCCTTTAGAATCGCCATTTGCACTGCAGTCAAAACTTTCTCCACAGAGGAAAAGCGCATTTCTGCAGAAGTGTAAAGATGTGACTTGTATGCAATCGGTAGTGTCACCTTCGTTAAAGGTCAAGTAAGTGAAACCCACTGCTCCTGGAACGATTCTAATCACCAGGTTTGTGTGGTTGTCACGCGTCAACAAGAATTTAGATTCAAGTAGATCTGACTGCAACGAAGGCTTTATAGAGGAATGCTCGGGAAGCCAGCATGACTTCGAAAAGTTAGGTTGTATCAAGGCATAAAGAGGCTTGATACGCTGGGCATATTCGGGAATGTAAGTACGCCCGAAGTTTAGAAATCCCAGTAAAGACTGAAGCTTCTTCAGAGTGGTTGGAGGGCACAAAAGTGCGCATTTCTCCAGAAAATGGGGAACTAAGCCCTTACCTTCATTATTGAGCTCATAGCCCAAGAACAAAACGGTAAATTCAGCAATGTGAGATTTGGCAAAATTAAATTTATATCCTAAGACCGCAAATTCAAGAATAATGCGGTCCACTCGGGAAAGATGCGGCCATAATTCGTCGTCTGTCAGATAGATATCGTCGCATACGAACACGCATCTGGGTCTATGCTGTCCAACAAAGAGACAACACGGGCGGTGAATACACCTGGACTGTTCTTGTAGCCCATGGGTAAACGCCGGAATTTGAATTGTTTACCACCGGAAGTGAAAGCGCTCCATTGGCTACACTCCGGGGCTAAGTTGTGCGTGTAAAATCCATTGGATAGGTCAAGGGTCGTTTTATATTTTTTACGAACAACTGTCTACAAGCGCAGAACTATGGGTATTTTGCACCGCAAAGGTCCGACAATGAGAGTTCAAATGCCGGTAATCCAATACTAGGCGGTACGATCCATCGGGTTTAGAAACCGCGAAAAGGGGATTATTCATGGGTGACACGCATGTTTCAATTACTCCTTGATATTCTAACTGTCAGAATTTCGGAAACTGGACCTTTAGCTTCCCGCTTGATGGGATATTGGGGTTGTGGCTGTGGCTGTGGCAGTGACCGCAAAGGAATATCATGGGGGGGAGAGTCTTCATCCCATCCCACGTGGTTGCAGTATAACGCCGGAGCCAGGGACACAGCCCACTCAGCTGCGAGAGCCTCCGCTTTGTCCTTGGGGACATGACGAGAAAACTCGGAAGGATTACCTCCTCCCCTACGCGCAGCAAGTACGAATGGGGGCGGCCAATCCGCCTCCGCCAACAAAATGTCGTAAGAAGAGGTCAGATTCTCCCAAAAATCCCTTTAATAACACGCTGTATGTCACCCTCAATTTGAATGACAATATTATATAGTCTGTCAGGGGGTGCCACTCTGGTGTCTGCTGTCTCGACAGTAATGAATGTATCAGTTGCTGTCGCTCCACATGAGGACGTAGTGCCTCCCGCACTATGGTAACTTCCGCGGCGCTGTCTAGGAGCCGCCACTGCCCACGTCCAATTCAGGAGTCTCGTTCTCACCGTCTGTGGCATACCTCGCTGTTACAGCTGCAACTTTTTTCTTCTGAAACTGTGGGCGAGAACGTTGAAATTCTTCTGGTTTCCCTCGGACTTGTTGTCGAGGTTGGTCTCGTCCCTGTGGAGCCTCTCGACCCCTGCCTCTATCCTGGCGATCTCCTCCACCTGTCTGGGAGGTCGATGGTGCCTGTGAAGAACGAGGAGAACGCGGATCAGGGACTTGAAATCTCTCTGGAGATTTAATTCTCGCTCTATCGCGCGAATCATATGTGCGTTCAGAAGTTACGGAAACTGGGGAAGCGCCTCGCGACCACGGCTTCTTCTGTTGCTTACCCTGTTTTTTCAACCTCCAGCTCTTTTTTAGTAAAGAACGGTTTCTCATCTTTCTCAGATTGAGTTTTTGGTTGTGGTTGCGATTGTGTTTGCGTTTTAGCAAAAGGCTTGACTCCCAGGCTATTGCGGCCAATGGTTTTGTAAGCCTGTGCAATAATTTTCAGTAATTCGCGCGGCTTGTCCGGTTCTGGGATCAAAGCCAAAGCATTAGCTACTTGGAAGTTAACTGCATCGCCCTTGACATTCGCAAGGATCAAATCAGCCACTATATCGAACACTCCCACCAGTCTCATCCCTAATTCCACAGCCGCCTCAGGGCCATGCTCATCCTGTACTCGTTTAATCACAGAAGGGAGAACCGTCATGGAAGGGGTGCCGAAACACTTCGCATATACTGCTGCGAATCCCTTACCCCAGTTGTTGCATTCTGCCAACTCGGGGATGAAGTCTTTTGGCAAACTAATTGTCAGAATCCTGTGTTTTTCCACAGGAGAAGTATTTGGAAAAACTGCCTCCAGCTGGTCAAATTTTTCTGCAAGCCAATAAGGTAAATCATCCTTATTTTGTGGGCGCTTGCCCATCACCGAATTAACCATGACGGGACTTATGGTTACACCGCCCGGTCCAGCTGGATGCGCTGCAACTCCAGGCGGGGCTGCCTGGATGTTGCCTGTAACATACTGTACTAAAGCTCTATGCACACGTATCAAAGACGAATGCAAATTACGCAGGTCAGCGACTGCAAGCGTCACATAACGCGGATGTGGGGTATACCCGGCCAAAACAGGCCAAGTGGCCCCTTCAATCGATAAGGGGCCTAAACGAACTGAGGTAATCGGTTGGGGGAGGGCGCCATCAAACCAAACACGGTGTTGCCATGCCGTGAGTGGTACTTCAAGATTCCTATAAGGCCTATAGACATTAGGAAGTGCGGTGGCTGTATATTCATGGAACAAATTATCAGTCCCATCCACCGCCGGAAAGGTGACCCAAGAGTAAAACACCTCAAAGTGGTAAGCTGGATCTGCTTGTACCACAAAGATCAGATTGACACCCGCGTCAGGCACTCCATACGCTGTCAAATGAGCTCGGAGCGCTGCGCGGCTATGTGCCGCAATTTGGACAGCCATTTAAGGCGAAAAGTATTCGACAACCTAGTATGAGGCAGCACAATATAGGGTTGTATTTAAAAACCTTTTAATAACTTCAAGCTTGAAAGAACCTATAAAAACGTCAATATAGGAGGTATCGCCCTCACACACGCCTCTGGAAGCGTCTGCGAAGGGTGTTGTGGACAAGCACAAGTACTACTCAAGCGTCTCGCAGATAAGCAGCCCACTTCGTTGGTGGCGCCATGTTGTAGGGATTCTGCACATACACAGAGCTATGCACAGGATAATAGGACCTCGGAGTATAGTGGTGAGCCAACCATACACCTTAGTACCCACAATCCCAACCCGACTAGCATTAGCGTCTCATTAGCAACGATGCTACCAATGATTAGACAACCCAGAACACGGTCTCTCTCTCTCTCTCTCAGGACTCGCAGGAGCAAGGACACCCTTTCATAACTCACTCATACTTGTCCACAACGTGCGTAATAAGAGACACTGTATAGTTTAAAATGTTTATTTCAACTATCGTGCTCTAAGATACAGTACACGTGCCAGTACTATCAGCATAATGCATAAGAATAAAATAATAAGCATAGTTACAATTCCATAGAATACAAACGGGGAAAGCATTTCATAAAGCAGTGGATATAGGGCTAAATGACCATACCACCCTCCCCGTGCTATTAACTAGTTTATTATAAAAATAGAAGACCTCTGGGCATTGTCAGGCGGACCCTCATACCTCAATATCTAGATGCAAGGTTTACATCATCAGACAAGCACAGCTCTTCTCTCTGGAAAGGTTTTTCTCCAAGTGTCCCTAACAGTGAAAATCACAATATTAAAAGCACACGAATTTCTCCAGTGCAGCTGCATTCAGTGTTATGTCTAAGTGCTAGGGGCTGACCAGATCAGCAAGAACAAGGGACATTGTTTTTCGACCTTGTACATGATGTGCAGACGCAACCCAAAGGGAACAGGAGGAAAGGTGAAAGGCAGAAATGCAGACAGTTCTAAAATAGCCGGGCACAAGCAGAGGCTGGAAAAACAAAGGCACAAAGCAACGTGCGCAAAAAGGCATCATGGCAGCCAGGCCTAAGCTAACTTAGCAATGCAGACCATGAGTCCACAAACCACACGACACTACAGCAGCCTGAGTGAGGTGGTGCATGCACCCCTTACAGAGATATAGGTTCACTATATCTCACCCTATCATAGCACATATAAACCTATCAGTCACCCCTATGGCAGGCCTTCTCAATCCTGAAGGCAGGGTGCTTGGTTTTATGTGAGAGGGTGCCCATGCATGAGCAGAGCCCCTCTGCAGCATTCGGAATCTCCTCTCCGGGGTTGTCTGTGGTGCAGCCTGACCATATACTCTTAAGTGCATTATATCGTAAACGGTAAATGCTAACTTTGGGATGGCTGCACGGGAACATGTCGTGTTTGGTGTCAAACACCTTGGAATCATACCCCCACACCAGTAACTGGTGTGGGAGTATGATCCCACCCTTCTAGAGGGAGAGACATGGCAGCACCGGTATACCCGGTACCAACTAAACAGAGCCCTGGCATCACAAAATGGATGCTGCAGCCACATACACGAGTCTGGCCTCCTGCTGCTGTCCGAAACTCCGGCAGGGGAGGCCTGGACAATAGGTTTCCTGTCACAGGGAGGTGTTACCACCTCCCAGACAGGCCTTAGTGGATTGGGGCTGGGTGGGTGCACTCCAAGAGTGCTTTGAAGTCCTGCACTGGGGGCACATTTGGTGTCCTCGTGCATACCCCAGTTAAAACCGGTTGCAGGGGCTGCCAGCCCCTGCTCTGGCGCGTAACTGGACAAAGGAAATGGGTGTAGCCACCCCTCTTTCCAAACCCTCCCATAGGTGGGTCCCCAGAGTTAGTCCAAACCCTTTCTTATAAGTAAGGAACCCCTGGCAACAGGACTTTAGATATCCCTGGACGAAACTCTGCAACTGAATCCTGGAACTTCGACGCTCTACTAAAGACTAGAGGACTGAAGAAATCTCCTTGGGGTCAAGGAGTGACTCCCTGCTTGGCAGGCACCAACGAAGCAATTGCCGGTCTGCATCTCCGAAGCTCCCGCCGGACTCCGAAGTACTTCCAGCCCAGGAAGAGGATTTCCAGACTTCTCCGAGGCCGACCCGAGTCCCCAGCAAAGCTGAGACCCGCAGCCCTCACGAGTGACGTGGAACCGGAACTCCTGGACAACGTGCACATTTGCTAGTGCATCGACTTCTCGACGTCTCTTGAAGTCCTGCTTTGGGTTACTTGTAGCCCAGGCCCCGAGCACCATTTGCACTGAAGATTGTGAGCCTACACTCCACGAGTGTTCTGTGGGCCCGCTTCTTGCATTTCCGCTCGAGGCTCCTTCGCGATCCCTGGTCCGTCGACTGGTGGGTCCCTGTGAAGGCAACTCTGACTTTCTTTGGGCTTTTCTGGTTGCTCCAGACATGCCCTGACTCCCCACCGCGTGGTGAGTCCCTCAGACCTTGCTGGTCTGCACCGAAGCATCTTTCTCCGTTCTGCGTGGGTTGCTGTTGCCAATGCTTGTTGTGTTCAATCCGGACACCAACGCTGCAGCACTCGACATCCTTCGTGGGACAGCTCGAATCCAGCTCCTGGTCGACGTCTCCGGGGCCTCGTGGCTGAAGTCAAGCTTCACCTCTTTCACCTGAAACACCCGACATCGGTGGGCATTAGACTATCGTGCCCCTGGTCACTGGCCAGTGACCCAGACTCTGTCCCCTCTGCTTTCAGGTTCTTCTCATCTCCGATCCAGGCTTGGATCTCTTCGGACACTTCGCATCTTCCCGGCAGCAGCACTTCGTGGCAGGCTGCCATTGAAATCGACGACGCGACCCGACACCATTTGACACCTATACACCCGGCTTCCCTGGGTGAGGTAACTCGAGTACTCCGGTGCTCCCGTGGGTGTTGACCCTAGAACTGTCTAAGTCCAAGAGGGTTTGGTCCTAGTCCATTTCTAAGTGTCCTTAAACTTTAAAACTCTAACCGCGACTTTCCCATAGACGTTAACGGAGCTCGCGGCTGTGTTCCCACACTGCACACGGCTCCCGTGGGTCCCCTGTGTCACTACCTTGGGTGGTTCCTTGGGGTCCCAGCGATTCTACAGGCTCTAGGCCTTGTCTACTCAAGTCGTGGTTCTTATACCACTTTCTTAATATATGGTTTGGTACGCCCCTAGGGCTAATCGTATATTGTGCTGATTTACTGTGCTATTTGACTTGTAACTTGTGTACTTTGACCTCTAGCCTCATAAAGAGACTATTGGGTAGTGTTTAGTAATAAATACATAGATTTTATATATATACCTGGTGTGGTTCTCCTTTCATTTGGTCATTCATGAGATTATAGACTGGTAAAACAAACAGCTTAACACTCCTTCAAGACTTAGCCTGAAGGCTGCTCTCCATAGCTACCACTAGGATAGCTTTCACTAAAGGTTGTCTTTAAACCTATCATCAATAAAGGTCGTTTGGACTGGTGCAAGGTGCCCCCTAGAACTAGTGGACAGCATATGCCAGGCCAACTTCTCACATTTACAACACTTTTCATCTTCATATATTGCGATGCATCAACGTCTGCTTAATGTTCCTACAGGTAGAAAAATCTGAGAGGTAGCGGAAGCATGTCGGAATCAGAAGAGGTGGGCAGGACTTTGATGTAAGTTGCGGCGTATTTGCCCTCTGGTCCGACAGCACTATGGGCTGGTCCTATGGCATAACCATTGACGCACAGGGAGCAGGCATGATTACAGTGCCACATTTGGAGTCTGAATGGGCATCTGCCCAGGAGTCAGGGCGCACCTTAGAGCTGGGTCAAGAGCCACAGTCTGCATCATGGACGGCTCTGCTGGCGGTAACCTGACTAAAGGTCTCCTCGAATCCATGGGGGGACAAAAGCGCACCAGAGTGCTCTGGAAAGGTACTAAAATCCTCAACCATAGCCTCCTTGAAGGTTTAAATCTACTGCGGTGTCACCAATAAACACAGGAACTCTAGTAGGACTAGTGAGGGGGATCAGTTCCGAGATGGGCAACTGGGACCAATATCTGGAGGTACCTTGATGTCCACTCGACTTCTGACGAAAGTGGCCTTGGAAGGGGATGGCAAGCTCTCTTGGGAATGGCCTCAAGACCATAAATATACTCAGGCCCTCCTTCAATCTGGCCTTCTGAGCCTTCCTGCGGCGCTCAGCGACGTAGATTTCGGCCTCCTTGTGCATGATGGCATTCGTATCGAATCGAGCGAGTTTGTCGCACAATTTTGAGTCATGCGAGGAGCTGAGACACCAAAGACCGACCTCATGAGGGTCCATCGCTATTATCTGTTTGTGGCAATCATTGCAGATTTTGAAACCTGTCACTTCTGGGACGGACCTGACGCAGAGCCACAGACTCAGCAGCACATATGGAATTGCTGAGAGAACCTCTCCAGATCCAGTCTTACGTTTCACAAGGTGAGGAATCTATGGTTAGATAGAGTATCCACCAGAAAGACCGTTTCCGAAGGTAAGTAAGTTGTGCTTTGCTGCATAGATTTTGGCTTCATTATAAAGTGGGTTACTTTGAGGGGCTTTGCTGCAGTTTCCAGGTTTGTATTCTGGGTGAAATTGTACAGTAGTGGACGGCTACAGACCTGGCTTCATGACTGACTGTATTGGTTTCTCATTTGTGTGTACAGAGACAGGGCTCATGTACGTAACTCTTTCTGTTATAGGTCTTCTCTGGAAGAGGACAACTGCTCCAGATTCAGCATGACCTGGTACAGCGCACATCGCACCTGCTCTCAGCCTACTATGTCATCCGCTGGGCCAGCCAGTGCTTGGCTTCTGCAGTTCCTGTTGATGCTTTGTAAGTTTGTGATTTTTGGCCCATCTGTCTAGTGTCCTGCTAAGCAGCTAGAAGCTTCATAGGGATGGTTGAACCTGAAAGATGAGGCCTCTTTTGGGGTAGTTCTTGGCTCCTTGAGTCTACATGGCCTAGTCCTTGCCACTTGCCCATATATTTTAATACGGATGCAGAGCGAATTTGGTGTATAAAGGGTCAAATCAACAATGAGAACCCTGTGTATATGGATGTCTGCTGGGTGGATGGGATATCGGACTTGTGTGAGGAAGTGTGCTCAGCATACAAAGAACGGATTGGGAGTGTACAGCGAGAGGGGGCGATTACTGGTGGGGAGCAGCACATTTAAAAAGCAAAGTGTGCATTCGGTGTCAGCATGACATGTCCACATATTTTTGAACGTGGATTAAAACACACAGGAAAACACCTTGGTTTTTCCTCTCCCTAAATCCTGCATCCTGCACATTGCAACTGATAGAGGCTTCTAGCTGCAGATTCCTTACCTTTGAATTTTCCAGTTGTCAGGCTGGATCCAGAAACTTTTGCATGAGAAGTACCCCTGCGCGCCATCGGGTGGCTCCGTTCGGCTCCGCGTGATGTCGTTGGCGTCGGTTATGACATCGTGGTCCTCTATATTGGTGCCACCCAGGCGCGTGGACGTCACTTTTTTTTCTTTCTGTGCTAGTTAAGCGCTAATGCGGAGAAGACCTAGCCCTCTGTTTCTTTTTTGACAGGCTTTTTTCGTCATTTTGTTAAAGAATTTTTTCTTGTGTGTCTAGGATGTCATCTAGACATCCTGGGTTCAAACCGTGTGGTGCCTGTCACCTTGCCATGTCTGTAACCGACCCCCACCTCGTCTGCTTGTGGTGCCTCGAGCGCGACCACGACACGAAGTCGTGCTCGGATTGCCGTGCCAATGCTCCGAATGCTTGCAAGAGCGATCTATGAAGCTCCTTGCGACCCGGCAGTCAACACCGTTGAGCGCGACTCCTTGAAGATCCTAGTCCTGTTCGAGGAAGAGAAAGTCGTGGGACCGCTCCAGGAGCCCCAAGTCCTCTCCCACTCGAGGTCCTCGGGACACTGGGGGAAGATGCACAAAAATAAGTCCAAACGGACTTCAACTTCCTCGTCTGTCTTCCGTCGACGATACGGGTAAGGAGCATTGATGCACTAGGCGTGGTTCTGAGGAGCTGGAGCCAAGTTCAACTCTGCGCCTCGTTGCTAAAGCCCCGGCACCCCCCCTCTCCCATTTCCGGGATCCGAAAAACCACAGCTCAAATTAAGGAGGTTTACAAGGCCATGTGCCGCATATTTGAGCGGATCGACCCCTCCTGTGTGCCTTAGGGACCGGCAGGGTCCGAGGAGGCTAAACCGGGTTCTACGCCATCGGCAACAGCGCCGGTGAGGTCTCATAAGTCCGATCCCTGGTCGACGCCGTGGCATGACACGGCGGCCTTCCCCGGCGTCGGACCTTAAGTCGATGCTTCGGGCACCAGCCTCATCCTGATACCCGATGACTCTAAGTCGGATCGACTCCGGCACTGCCCAGATGTTCTAAGTCGTTGCCTGTGCATTTTAAAGAAGTTTCAGGCATGGGTGAGGATTGGAAGGTGTCTATGGATCCTTTAGAACAACTTCTAGACGTTCCTGTGGAACAGTTGGACTGGTATGAAGATCTTGGAGAAGCCAGTGGAATGGACTCATCTCTAGATACTGGTATGCTCTCTCCACCTAGTGTGGCTACGGAGAAGGGGGCATCCTATGCCATGGTGAGGAGGGCAGCAGAGGTCCTTGACCTGGAGCTGCCCTCCGTGCAGGTCAGGACTAATCTTCTGACTGAGATGCTTCAGCAAGGTCTTCAACTTATTCCGGACCTAAGAAGAGTCCAGCTCTTCCTCAAAAAGAAGAAATTCAAGATGCTTACGTTGGCTCAGGTCTTGCCTGCCCTAGACCAAGGAAACTGGCTGGTAATGTTGGACCTGCTGGATGTGCATTTTCACATCCCCGGCCTGCCTGCCCACAGGCGTTGCCTGCGGTTCAAGGTAGGCCGTGAGCACTTTCAGTTCACCGTGCTCCCCTTCAGCCTTACCAGTGCCCCTCGGGCGTTCAAGGTGATGGTCGCAGCTCATCTGCGAAGGTTAGGGGTGTCCGTTTTCCCCTATCTCGACGACTGACTGTCGAAGGCGCCTGCGCCCCAGGCTGTTGTCTCCCACCTCAAGGACTACGGTGAACCTCCTGCATTCGCTGGGGTACTCTATAAACGTGCCAAAGTCACACCTGACTCCTTCTCAGACACTCCCTTTCATCGGAGCTGTTCTGAACACAGTGCAGTTTCGAGCAGCGAGTCCAGGATATTGAGGCTATGATACAGATGTTTCAGCCTCTGTCCTGGATTTTGGTGAGAATGACTGAGGCTGCTGGGACTCATGGATTCCTGCATCTTGTTGGTAAATCTCGCCAGAAGGCGTATGCGGGCTCTGCAGTGGGACCTGCAGTTCATTTGGAGCTGCATCAGAGGAATCTCTATGATGTGGTCCAGATATCGGATGGAACTGCAAAAGACTTGCAGTGGTGGCTAACCAATCACAATTGGGTCAGTGCCTGATCTTTTCCTTCCCCAACCAGATCTCACAGTAGTGACAGATGTGTCTCTCCTGGGATGGGGCGACCATCTGGGAAAGGTGGAGATCAGGGGACACTTGTCTCCGGCGGTTTTGGGGTTCCACATAATTTGTGGGAGCTTAGGGCGATCTGACTAGCATTGAAAGCATTTCTTCCCTCTGTCATGGGGAAGTTAGTGCAGGTGTTCAGGGACAGCACCACCACCATGTGGAACTGCAACAAGCAGGACAAGGTGGGGTCGTGGACCCTTTGTCAAGAGGCCCTGCATTTCTGGAATAGGCTGGACCAGCAGGGCATAACTCTGGTGGTTCAACACCTGGCAGGTTCTCTGAACACTAGGGCGGACGAACTCAGCCGTCGATGCCTAGCGGATCATGAATGGCGTCTCCAGTCTGAGTTGGTGCAAGGTGTCTTTAAGAAGTGGGGAGAACCTTGGTTTGATTTGTTTGCCTCCGAAAAGAACGTGCAGTGTCAGCAGTTTTGTGTGCTGAAGTTTCCAAGGCTGTTATTGCTCGGCGACGCTTTTTGTCGCAAGTGGAGCTCAGGCCTGCTGTACGCCTTTCAGCCCATATCACTCCTGCCCAGAGTTCTGAAGAAGATCCAGAACGACCGAGCCCAAGTCATCCTTGTGGCTCCGGACTGGGCACGGAGAGTACGGTATCCAGACCTCCTTCGAATGAGCATTTTTCCTCAGATCAGGCTGCCCCTTCAGGAGGATCTTCTGTCGGAGCAGGAGTGGAGTGTTATCCACCCGAATCTGTCAGCTCTCCGCCTTCTTGCGTGGATATTGAGTGGCGACGGTTGATAGCTTTCGTCCTTCCTCCCGAATTATGTAATGCTAATTTGGCAGTCAGACGGCCCTCCACTAAGAAAGTTTATGCCTGCCATTGGCAAAAATTTGTAAAATATTGCACAGAAACATCTTGACCCTCTTTCTGCTTCTCTGTCTAATCTTCTTCTCTTTCTTCTTCCCCTTGGCCAGCAGGGCTCTGCTTTGGGTACTCTCAAGGGTTCTCTTTCTATTTAAGACCCCTATTGTAAATAGGTTCTTAAAATGGCTTGTTCATATCGTTCCACCTACGCCCTTTGCAATGCCGAAGTGGGACCTTAATTTGGTGCTCACATTTCTTATATGTGCACCCTTCGAGCCTTTCCATAATTGTCTCCTCTGGCTGCTTACCATCAAGACAGCCTTTCTGGTGGCGATAACATCGGCCGGAGGGTGAGTGAATTTCAGGCTTTATCATGCAAGCCTCCCTACATGATGACTTTTGTGGATAAGGCGATGCTTCGCACCCGTGCTTCATTTTTACCAAAAGTGCTGACCCCATTCCATCTGGGTCAGTCTATCACGCTGCCAACCTTCCCCGTCATCTCTCTTCCTCCCGCCCCTCCATCCCCCCCCCCTGCATCCCTCTAAGGAAGAGGAGCATCTCCACCGGCTGGACCCAAAAAGAGCGTTGTCATTCTACCTTGATCGTACAAAAGAATTCCGGGTGAGGACCAACTCTTTGTGGGTTACGTGGGAGATAAAAAAAAGGTCGGTCAGTGCAGAAACTAACCATTTCGCGCTGGGCCGGTCTCTGCATTAAAATCTGCTATGCCCTGGTGAGGAAGTAGTCTCCTGAGGGCTTACGGCCCATTCTTCCAGGGTAAAAGCTGCGCCCATGATGTTGGCTCTGTGTCCCAGTCCTGGACATCTGCCAGGCAGCAACGTGGGCGTCTCTGCACATGTTTGCCAAGCACTCCTGCTCGGACAGTCTGGTCTGCAGGGATGGGCATTTCGCCCGTTCAGTCCTGCAGGGCTTTTTAGTGAAGAAAATGTGTCCACAGCCCACCGCCTGGATGGTATGGCTTGGGTATCTATTCAAAGGTAAGGAATCTGTAGCTAGAAGTCTCAATCAGATGAACAAGTTACTTACCTTAGGTAACGCGTTATCTGGTAGAGGCAATATCTAGAGGCAGATTACTTACACACCCACCCATGCCTCCCCACTCTGCGAACTCATTTGATAGGGCTAGGGTTGTTCCCTTCTCAGGGCCCTAGTTGAGAGAGAGACACGTCAGTTCACTTCATGGCTCTGCGCTTTTGGCGTGGAAAAGTGAAAAGTAACTGACGTCCGTGCACCTGGGTTGCGCCTATATAGGTGACTGCGACGTCATAATCGACCCGAACGATGTCATGTGGAACTGAACAGAGCCACCCGATGGTACGTGGGGGTATTGCTCACGCAAAAGTTTCCGGATCCACCCTGACGCCTGGGAAATTAAAAAGTAAGGAATCTGCAGCTAGATAATGTCTCTACTAGATAATGTGTTACTGAACGTAAGTAACTTGTTCTTCTAAACAAGGTCACAGTTTTTGGTGAGTAACTGGCTGTGTGAACAGATTCTTGTAGTTTAGACTGAACACACAGGCACATAGTCTTTCTGATTCCAGTGTTTGCTGGTGCCAGCTGCTGCCTTTGAATTCTCTTGCGAAGCAGATGCCCTTGTATTTCAATCCAAGAGATCTCCTTAGTGTGTGTTGCCTTGTGCTGGGATTGATTAGTCCCAGGACAGGTTGTTTTGATAAGCATTGTGTGATTTGCCGCTTCTGATGTTCATGCTGCTGTCACTCCTTTAGACTTTATTCATTGACACTTGCTTCAAGGAAGGCCGTTGATTCCCATAGCTGGCACATTGGACCAGCCAAAGTATAGATTATACACTTTAATCTACAACTTTGGACCTGTCCCAGCTGCAGACTCCATTAATAGACTTACTTTCATATTTATTTAAAATCCAATCTAACTGCAAAGTCAAATTTGTATTAAATATTTGGAAAGCGTTACTTTTAGAAAGCAAAAAGATCAATTGGCGTGCGCCCACGAATAAATTAACTTCAAAGGTGCCTGTCCTGTCACAGGTAAGAGTTAGGCTACACCTGCAAAGGCCCCAGCTTTTTTCGCCCTGGTCAGGCTGGCACCAAACCCGGTGGTAAAATAGCTGTCCCAGATCCCGTTTTGAGTGACCACATAGGGAGCTTGTTACCCTGGCCACACCTCTGGGTGTGCACACCGGAGCTGCACAAGGAGAGAAAGATTTCCCTATCTTGGACTTTGAGAGTGAGGGGACTGTGGGATTGTTTGCAGTCGAGCAAACAAGAACTGCTGAGAAAGTGGGTTGCCCCTACAAACTTTTACCCCCTTGGTTATGGAGTGCCCATTAATCACCTGCACCTACACAGGATAAAGAAGTGGCCTCCAAGGCCAACTGACCGACCTCCTATGCGGCTACAGTGACACAACAAGAGGCCATTTTCGGGAAGTACCTAGTTAACCAGAGGCACCAGGACTGGACTTTACTGTTGGCCCCTGCCTGATTCCTTGAGAGTCTCGAAGTGCCCTCCCCTTAGGTCCCAGGGGGCCTTAGAAGTGTACTTCTGTGGTTGTTTGGGCACCAGAAAAAAGTTTGGAACCTTTGAAAAACATTTCCTTCAGGGGTACCTGCGGGGAAAGTATCAGACCAGCAGTTCCACATATCGTATTGAATTTGTTTTGTACTTGTCAAGGTTCCCAGCACCTTTGAAGAAGAAAAAAAACGAAGTCCCTTTCTGCTTTTTCAAACTTCTCAACTTCCAGACTTTCACTTGGTGTGTCTGACCAGGGCTACTCCGTAGTTGGCTTCAAATCACACCTAGGTCCCGGTCTACTGCTTCCATACACTATCATTGGCTTTATGTATTTTTTGGTTCTATTTTACTCAAACAATTTTGGTCTATTTTTAAATTGGTTGTGTTATTTTATTCTGTTTTGAGTGGCTTTTTCTACTGTGTGTGCACTGCTTAAATGCTTTTCAAATTGCCTTTGATTTAAGCCTGACTGCTTTGTGTGACGTTGCAAGGTTGATTTTTTTAATTTGTGTGGCATCGAACAGGTGGTAGCCTTATCCCTGTGGTGGCCACTTATCCACCCCAAATATTAAATGTGTTTTCAGTGGAGCTCCCAACAACGCAGTACTCTAACCAAGATTATTACATTGGATCGTTGAGAGCTCAGTTGAAGACGATGTAGTGTCTTGGGGCCAATAGGCTGGAATAAGCCTTCTGCTCCCACATTCCAATCTTTGACTTTGTTTCTCCCTTTTTATTTAGAACATTCTTCCCTTAGTGGTAGAATGTTCTGATAGCCAGATCTGAATGTGTTTCAGGCCTATTGCTTGGGTAAAGGGCTTTTAACAACTGGCATAGCCTTGCGAAGCGAGCTATAGTGTACCAAATAAGGTAGTTTGGTTAGAAATCTTTTGGATGATTTAAATTATGTCCAAGAATTGCATCCTTACCAAATGTTTAACCAGTTTTGCAGCGTGAATCTTTCTGGATTCACTATGCTGTGCATTATTCCGCCATCTCGTGGTTGGGTCCGGATTCGTAGTCTTTTCTTCTTTTTTTTTTTGGCCCAGGTGGGCGGCGACGCCCCACCATTTGGTGTCTTCGGTGACGTCGTCGCGCTTCCTGCGGAAGCTCCCACCCTTGGTAGCCATCTTCAGATTCTTTTTTCTGCCGTGGGGTCTGGATCGTTGCCGAGAAGTTCCAGAAACTTTGGACGAGGAATCTCAAAGTCGAATATCACCACAGAGGATCGTTTCCCGAGACACCGGACGACGACACAAGTAAACCGGAGACAACAAGAAGGACGACGAGGTAGAAGGTCCACGACCGAAATCTCGACGCCTACAGAGAATGCGCTCACAGGGGCTCCCTGAGAGCGGTTATGGACAAGACACCGTTTAAGTTTTGCCAGAACTGTCACCACAAGTACGCCCAGAAGGACCAGCACCCAGTCTGTAACCTCTGCTTGCCGCTCGAACACATCAGTGAAGACTGCAACGCGTGTTCGGCGTTCACCCCGAAGACCCTCCGGGTAAGAGAGAGACAGAGAAGGGCGAACTACAACATGCAGGGCCAGGGACCAGCACCATCGCTCCGAGACCTGGGCCTCTCGAGCGGAGAGGAAGACAACATCGCAGAGGGACCGGAGGACTGCTCTGTCGTCTAGGTCCATAAGAAAACGTCGAAGGAGGTAAGGGAGTCGTCGACCCCAAGGCACCCAAGCGACGCTCGAAAGAGTGAAGCCAGAACCCCGAGCGACACTCTTAGAAGTGTAGAAAAGTCCTCAAAGGGAGCGTTGTCGCCGAAACCCTCGACGAAAGCAACAGCATCCAAGGACAAGCAACCGAGCGGATCCTTCAAAAAGGACTCCCAATCGGCGAAAGCCTCCGAAAAAACAAAGGCGTCGAAGGTCACCTCCGAAAAGGAAGCCTCGACACCGAGAAAGGAAGGCCCGGCGTCATCTTCGACGACCGCGACCACAAACGGAGGCGCTGCACCACTCGACGCCGAAAAGGCCCACGAGATGGCGAAAAAGAAGAGAAGGCTCGAGGCAGAGATGGCGAGCATCCTGCAACGTAAAAAAGACTTCGAGAAGATGAAGCAATACGCTATTCCATCGAAGCCAGCGCACGAGGCACTCGAGGAGTTCGACGCCGAATACATCGAGCCCCCGAAAACACCCGAACCGCTCGAAGACCAGGACGAAGAAGACTACGACTCGAAGCCGAAGGCGAAGAAGAGATGCAGTCTTACCGGGACTCAGAGCCCTCGGAGGCACAAGACTTGGACTGGCAAGACCTCGACGCAGAGTCACCAGAAGAGGGGGTAGACTCTTAGCCCTCGAGGCCTTCGCCGCCAGACGACATCGGAGTCTACAATGGAGTCGTCCAGAAGGCTGCAAAGACATATGGGGTCGAAATGCAGGAGGAAAAGACAAAAGCAGGATTCCTCTTCGAAACCCTGCTCCCTCAACAAACAAAGAGCCAATTCCTACCCATGTTGCCCGGCGTCCTGGACCAGGGAAGGGAGGCCTTCAGAGAACCTGCAGTCTGCAAGGTGGTTACACCTAGAAGCGAAAAGAAATATAAGCATTCCACAAAAGACCCTGCGTACATCCAAGGGTCAGTGCCATCAGACTCCATTATCGCAGCAACGGCCAGGAAAAGGGCCGGTGTGCCCACCAACACAGGCCCACCTCCAGACAAGGAGTGCAAGCGAATAGACCTCACAGGACGAAAAGTGGAGAGGAACGCAGCCATACACTGGCGCATCGCCAACTCCAACGCCCTCATCAGCAGGCATGCATACCAGCATTGGGATGAAATGAGCCAGCTCATTACACACCTGCCAGAAGAATACCAACAAAGGGCTAATTACCTAGCGGAGGAGGGCAAGGCTATCGCGAACACTTGCCTAAAGTCAGCCTTGGACGCAGCAGAGAACTCCAGCAGGCAAATGATGATAGGGGTGACTGAAAGGAGACACGCATGGCTCAGGATCTCGGGCTTCAAGCCGGAGGTACAGAGTAACATCCTCAACACACCTTTCGACGGGGAGAAACTGTTTTCCGGTCGACGACAAGTTGACGCAACTAAAAAAG
This sequence comes from Calotriton arnoldi, assembly GCA_963921515.1. Lineage (NCBI taxonomy): Eukaryota > Metazoa > Chordata > Amphibia > Caudata > Salamandridae > Calotriton > Calotriton arnoldi. The sequence goes on from CAWUFW010004326.1 coordinate 1,215,146, forward strand.
GTCAACGAAACTGCAAGGTCCATGGGAGCACTGCAGTTCAGGGGGATGAGAAGAGGAAACCCCTCAAGGCGGCCCAGTGGTAGAGGGGGCAATGCACCCACCACTTCACACCAGTCCCCCCAGCAAGGATACCAGGGGAACAACCAGGGCCAAAGCCAACAGGGACAACAGCAGCAAAATTGGCAGTACCAACCCAGAGGACGGTCCTTTCGAGGGCGCGGTTACGGACGGGGACAGGCCCGAAGAGGGGGACAGCAGCCCACCTCAAAGTGACTCAACAAACAAACCAAACCCTCCCCTATTAACACCAAGGGAGAGGAGAAGTCAACAAAAGGACAAAATAAAAAACACACACAGCCAAAAAATAACCACCGAGCATACAACCCCAGTTGGGGGCAGAATAGGAAAGTTCCTCACACAATGGAGGAACATTACCACGGACAAGTGGATACTGAACATCATACAGCACGGGTACTGCATAGAACTCCAAAAACACCCCCCAGGCAAAAAACCAAGACACCGGGCAATTCCCGCAAGGGAGCTCGCCCTCCTACGTCTAGAAGCAGAGGAGCTGCTACAAAAAAGAGCAATAGAACCAGTTCCAATAAACGAAAGGAACAAGGGAGTCTACTCAACGTACTTCCTAGTGCCAAAGGTAGACGAGACACTAAGACCAATACTGGACCTCAGATTCCTGAACAAGTTCGTAAAAACTCAAAAATTTAAAATGACTTCACTTCAGGAAGTAATACCCCAAATCCAACAAGGGGATTACATGGCAACCATAGACTTGAAAGATGCATATCTGCACATACCCGTCAACCACAAACACAAACGTCTACTAAGATTCGTGATAGGCCACAATCACTACCAGTTCATAGTGCTAGCCTTCGGACTAAAGTCCGCACCAAGGGTGTTCACAAAATGCCTAGCAGCAGCGGCAGCGCACCTACGGAGGAACGGCATACATGTGTACCCCTACTTCGACGACTGGCTTGTGAAAGCAGGATCATACAGACACTGCAAGGATCACATCAAACAAGTCATACAAACACTGTCCAGACTAGGTTTCTCAATACATTGGGAGAAATCGTCGACAAAACCGCAGCAGATCAAAATATTCTTAGGGGCACAAATCGACAGCACACAGTCCAAGGTGTTCCCCAGCGACAAGAGAACTATAGCGCTCCTGAGGGAAACACGTCATTACCGCAAGGGGCAAGTTCTGACAGTGAGGACGGTGAGCAGAATAATGGGGATGATGGCATCGTGCATCCACCTAGTCCCACATATCAGGCTGCACATGAGACCGTTCCAAGAATGGATACAGCAGCAGTGGTCACAAGCGACAGGGAGTTGGGAAGATCTAGTGGTTGTCACACACGCAGTGCAGCAAGAAATAGCGTGGTGGAAGGAAGGGAACATATTACAGGGGAAGCCATTCACACAGCCAACTCCAACAGTGACCATCACAACAGACGCCTCACAGCAGGGCTGGGGCGCGCACATGCACAGACTCCGCGTCAGGGGGCTGTGGTCACAACAAGATGCAGTGAAACACATCAACTACCTAGAACTAAAAACTGTGTTCCTAGCCTTAAAAGCCTTTCAAAAGCAGCTTTACGGACAGAAAGTGCTGATACAAACAGACAACACAACCACCATGTTCTACATCAACAAACAAGGTGGTACACAGTCAGCACCGCTATCAAACCTAGCACAGGAAATTTGGAGATGGGCCATCCCTCTAAGGATAGACCTACTGGCAATACACCTCCCAGGAATAGACAATGTAGAGGCAGACCGACTCAGCAGACAGACGTCGGCATCCCACGAATGGGAGCTCAACCAACAGGAGGTGCAGCGGCTGTTCCAAAAGTGGGGTACACCACGGATAGACCTGTTTGCAACACTCCAGAATGCAAAATGCCAACATTACGCATCCAGACAACCAGACCAAAGGTCCCTAGGGAATGCGCTATGGATAAGTTGGTTGAACGAATTTGCATACGCTTTTCCCCCGATACCACTGTTACACAAGGTACTCAGCAAATGCAGGAGCAGCAGCATGACACTCATACTGGTGGCACCTCAGTGGGCCAGACAATCATGGTTCTCACAGATAATGGAAATGGCGCAGGAACCAGCACACAGGTTCAGCAGAAGGAAAGACCTCCTGACAATGCAAGACGGAAAAGTGCTCCACCCAGAACCAGAGAGCCTCAGCCTAGCAGCATCGCTCCTGAGGACCTAGAATTCGCACACCTCAAGCTACCACCAAGCACCATGGCACTTCTCAGAGAAGCAAGGAGACCCACTACAAGAAAATGTTACATTGCAAAGTGGAAAAGGTTCTCGCAATGGTGCATTAAAGAGGGACTGCAACGAAAGGTCACAAAAGAATCAACGGTACTACAATACTTAACGCACCTACTACACAGCGGGCTGAGTTACTCATCACTAAGGGTTCACTTAGCAGCCATAGTGGTTTACACCAGGGGAGAAGCGGGGAAAAGCTTCTTCACCTCCCAGGTGGTCAAAAGATTCCTGGAAGGGGCTAAAAGAATAGCCCCCCTAAAAGAATGCCAGCCCCAAGCTGGAACCTCAACACTGTGCTAACACAGTTGATGAAACCACCATTTGAGCCCATACACAAGATCACACTGCACATGCTCACACTAAAAACGGCATTCTTAGTGGCTATCACGTCACTGCGAAGGGTCAGTGAACTGCAGGCTCTTACACTACAAGAGCCCTACTTGCAAATACACAAGGACAGAATTGTCTTGAGAACAGACCCACACTTCCTGCCAAAGGTGGTGTCGCGGTTCCATATTAACCAGACAATACAGATACCAAGTTTCTTCCAGAAACCATCAACGCCCACAGAAAAGGCGCTACACACGCTGGATGCCAGAAGGGCAGTGATGCACTACATAGAAAGGACGAAGGAATGCAGGAAAACAAAACAACTCTTTGTTTCCTTCGCAAGCAGTTTCCTGGGACGGCCAGTAACAAAAAATACCATAGCACGATGGATTGCACAGGCAATACAACTCTGCCACAAGCAGGCAGGACAAGAATTACAAGGAGCCGCCCAGGCTCACTCAACAAGGAAGAAGGGAGCAACGGTTGCGTTCCTAGCGAACACACCTATACAAGACATTTGCCAAGCGGCAACATGGTCTTCCGTGCACAAGTTCACCAAACACTACTGTGTGGATATCCAGATGAACAAAGAGGCACAAGTAGGGCAGAAGGTCTTACAGCACATTTTCAGCAACCAATGCTCATCTTCCACCCAACCACCGCAATAACAAAACCGCTACAAAGTCTATGCACAGCATAGTGAATCCAGAAAGATTCACGCTGCAAAACGAATAGTTTCTTACCTGTCGGTGTAGTTTTGCAGCTTGAAGACTTCCTGGATTCACTAGCGATCCCACCCGCCTCCGCCAGGAAGATAACATAGGAGGTTAAGGGTACAACTAGACTACATACAGAGTTTAAAGGGATCAAAAGGAAAATTGAAGGATAAAAGAGAAAGACATAGACGACAAAAACTGTAAGAGGAAAAAAAAAAGAATCCGAAGATGGCTACCAAGGGTGGGAGCTTCCGCAGGAAGCGCGACGACGTCACCGAAGACACCAAATGGTGGGGCGTCGCCGCCCACCTGGGCCAACAACAACAAAAAAAGAAAAAAACACAAAAACAAAGAAAAGACTACGAATCCGGACCCAACCACGAGATGGCGGAATAATGCACAGCATAGTGAATCCAGAAAGTCTTCAAGCTGCAAAACTACACCGACAGGTAAGAAACTATTCGTTCTTTGCCACTAGTCAGATGGTCACCATTACACATCAGTGTGTGATCTTTCCTGTGATTTACTGCCCTCTCTTCCAACCCAGCTGTCATAGAAACATTCCTGGATTCGGTAGCCACAATCATCTTGAAACACCATAACCTCTCCAAACGTCGAGATTGCAAGACTTTGTTAAACGTAACAAAGGTGCAACTGCAAACTAGGTCATCAGTGACCTAAAAGCACTGGACCTGCTTCAGCTAACGAGACAAACCCTGGACCTCGTTTCACCTCACCCAAAACTGCTAATCACTGCAAATATCAAGTCTCCTCTCGTTCGTGATTGTCTACGAAAGCTTCCCACAAAGCTGATGATCGCTTCATTACCTGTCCAAAGAGCGCATCGGAGCACCTGTGCAGAGTTATGCCGAACTGACGTGGGTCTCCCACTTAGGGGACAACCTCATCGGACTCCACGGCCTCAGCTGAGTACTTCCATTTTTGGTCGACCTCTGCCATCAGCCCACTTATTCCTGCTCAAGAAGGGCTGGCATATGAAAGAGAAATACCCTAGATGGTTCAGCAAGGAACTGAAAGCGGAGAAAAGGGCACAGGTCAAGTGACTGAGGAACGGGTGTGATGAGGCACATAAGCTACCACTGTGACACCATGTGAAGATTTTTACAGGGTGGTGAGACCCCTATTTTTCAACCAATATCCCGTCCAGAAGCAACCTACCATTCAATTCGTCTACAGAAGTTTTGTGAATTTAGGGATCCTGCGGCCACCGCTTTCTACATCACTCACTCAGGCCTGCTCTGCGACCTGCTTTGTATGTCATTTGAAGGCCAAAGCATTTGGCAGAGTTGTCTTTCTTTAAGCAGACCCCCCATCAGAACCTAAATCCGGATTTGTAACCTTATCCAGCGCCAAGGAGCTTGAATACTGAGGTCCAGAATGATCAGCTATGGTTGTTTATTGGTTGACTTCACGCATGCTGTGTCTGGTGGGACGTAGTTCACGACCTGTGGATCTGTGATTCTGCATACGCTGAACCACTCCACCTTACCATGTACACCACGATGCATACAAACCCTAGCTTGCTGCTATTCTTTCAGCCTTAGCCTGCACCAAACTGAGGAAGTCCAACACAATACTACACCGTATTCTAGGAAGGATCCTGTCGGAGTATATTCAACTTTACTTTTAAAAACCTCTAGACTATTCGCTATATTTCTCTTCACAACACAAGCTTGATTATGGAAAGCGTCAAATTGGAGCAACGGAATCAGAGAACCTCACAGAAGATCACCCACCAAACCACTCCATCCTACATGTGCCACAGCACAGTCGTGCACCCTACTGGTGATGCCCACAAGCTCTAACCTGTCCATGTAAGTGCCACGTAAGCACCATCTTGCACTAAATAGGACAAGGCGACCCGTCTCACATGCTCCAGCTTACACCTGTTTGATTAAGGTTATTCGAGCTGCCACACTGCTCTGGTGGTAGCTGTATGAATATGAATGAAATGTAAGGTTTGCTGTGTACAGTGCCTCAGGGTTGGCAGGGCAGGAGCAGTGGCCACTTGTCTGGATTGATTCAGGTTTGTGTTCTACCCTCTAGAACACATTTGGCCTGGGAGCATTTATATCATCCTCTGTGTTGGCTCGGTTAGTAGTGTCTTCTTTGGCCAGATTTTCTTGGTAACTATTTACTGGGACGTATTTCAGCTGGCTGTGCCAGCTGTATTTTTTGGGCCAGTTTCCTTGGTGCTCTGAGCAGAAGGCCTTTGGTGATTGTCTGTCTTGACAGGGTGTCGTTAGGCCAGATTTCTTTAGTAATAGGCAGCATTCAATTGGATATTTTGTCAGCTCTAATTTGGAAGGTGATTGCCAGGCAGTTCTCTCTCAGATGGCAGCAGATGTTCAGTACTTGCCTTACTGTAGCGTCGCTTTTGAAAAATGTAAAATCTGACATCTCACATGGGGAGTGATATGTATTCTGGTAGGATGTTGCCGTATGTTAAAAGAATTTGCTAAAAAATGTTGGGTTTGTGAGTTTACCTTGCGTCTGCTCCTTTGTGAAGGCGGTGGAGCATTTCCCTGACCCATTTCTTCTGTTTTTTTTTTCCCTTTCTGTAGAGATTTCAACCTGCGGCTGTTGACAGTGCTTGACCTGTCCGATACTACTGGCGTGTCACCCCCTCTTAAATCAGGTGAACCTGTGCTTTTGAATGGTCCTTCCATTGACCTCTGTGCCTGAATGGCTTTCAAAACCTAGCTGCATCTGGTGCATATTCAGCCTCATCGCGCTCTGTTGCTCTCTTGTTTGGCTTTCACTTGAGTACTTTCTTCAGCCTTGAACTTGCGCGGACTCAGTCTCATCCTCTGAACGAATAATTCAGAAGTTCAAAATCGTGCTGGCAGCAGTGAGCTATAGATCTTTCCTTCATGGCTTTGCAGGAATCGTTGTGCAGAGCTTCTGTTAAGGCCGTCTGAATTCACGCTCTTCCTTCTGGCCATGAAGTTTTTGCTTATTTCTGGTGAAATGTGACTTGATTCTCCCCTCAAGAAAAATGTACCTTTTAGCGTGTCCACCATATGCGGCCATGATATCTACAATATTGTCAGACGTTAGGATGGCAACAGAGGCAGCCGTGAAATTGTGTTCATGTCCATGGGTGTGGCACTACTGAGCAGCACAGGAATAGAGGCAGAAACATCGAGAGCAGAGACCTGTCTCGAGTCCCCCCTCACCCAGGATCCACTCTTAGTCCCTATATCTTGGACCTTGCCCCGTACTCGCCTTAAGTCCAGAAGAACAGTCCTGTAAGTCGCTGACAAGTGCCCGAATGCAATACAGGTTTTTCCTCCATACGATAACATTGCTGGTCCAGAAAATGTATCAATTGTCTAATTTTGAAAACTGTAAAAATTCATAACTAGAAAAGTACTTACCTGATTCAGATTATATTGGTATATAAAATTATATATAAGTACGTGTTATATTTATAAATTGGTGTCGGATTTCTATGAGTCTCATTTGCTGCCTTTGTGTGTGTAATCAATCCTTATCACTAGCCTCTGACATGCCTAACTGCTCACTCACACTACCACAAAAGAAATCATTTGGGGTGTCATTTGTGCCTCTATAATTCCTCTGGGGTTTGGTTGGACTCTTTACATAGTCTACCTCTTTTTTGGTCCACTATATAAAGAGCCAGCTTCGTACATGCACCCTTTAGACCAATATTTTCCAATCTTTGTGTTTTTCTGTCACTAATCGTTGTCCTCATCGGAGGCGTCAGGCCATGGGTTCGGTGGAAGCAGAACGGGTCTAGAACTCTCAGGATGCAACAGGCTATCAAATGAAAGCCAAAGGCAGACAACATGGTCTCCCAGCGACATGGTTTGTAGTGGAGACCCTGCCCTTCATAGAAGTGTTTATATTCACCATCCACTGGGGAGGTTATTTCTCCTCGTGCCCGGAGTATGTCTTTTCATCATCAAAGGGAATGGTTTATGCCCACCACACACCCCTTAATCTGGAACAGCTGGTTCTAGCCGAGAGCACGTTCAGCTTTCGGTGTTAGGTACACATCCCTTTCTCCCCCACTCCCTCCAAATCCACTGTGCAATCTGCGAGTTACCAGTTCTTTTTCCTGAGTGACCATTCCGAGAGCCTCTCTGACCACACAGGACATAGTTTTGTGAACATAGTAACACTTGTAAATCGATGGCCTTGTCTCTTGTTTGGTAGGGAATACTTTGTTCCTACCAGGTCTGGCCTCCATTTATATAACCGTGTAAGACTTCCAGCCATCCCACTAGGGCACTAGAAAGTGGGTTGCTCGCTTCATTTACATATGTACTAATGTAAGGATTCATCAGTGTTTGTTTTATTGAGGAAGCGGGCAGCTGATGGTCCAGGTGTTTGAAGACTTCTGAAGTCTAGGGCTACATGTACTAACCTGCTCTATGAGGCATCAGTCACTAACACTCAGCAGGCACAGACTCTTTAAAGACTTGTTGAAAGCAGTCCTCCCCCTTGTACAAATCTTGGACCCCTGAACAGTTTCCAGTTGCTTTCCCTAGATCTTGTGGCAATGAAACTTGGAGGGCTTCTATACCGTACTGTCACCTACAGAGATTGCAGGTAGGAGAGGAGAGGAATTGTCCTTCTTCTGACTGCCTGCTACAATGGAGCGCAGCTCAGCGGACATGTACTGATCCGAGTACATTATTTTAGTGTGTAAAGTAAGATAATTTTGGAACACAGCAAAGGTGCTTATTTATTAACTCTGATGGGGGGGGGGGTCAGTAGAATGCATTGACCTGTACCTTCACAAGATTAATTCCGCAAGCCCTCCTTTTCTAGTTTTTCAAAATGGCGACAGTGAGCCTTGGCTAAGAGTCTTTTTTATCTGCTTCCCTTTTCCAGCCCTTTCATTCTCAAAGAGAAGCACTGCCTTTCTATACACTCGCTGAACTCCTTCCGCTGGAGTGAGGTCTGTGGCTGTTTGAGTACTGCCTTTACTTCAAGAAGGCCCACACGGGGTTGTTCCCTTTAGCATGTAGTTGAAAACACTGTGTGGTTCGGTGTTTGATAAGGCCTACCCAAAGTCGGACAGAAGGCCCCCAAAAAGAAATGAGCGTTAACTTTGGGTCCTGCAGTGCTCAATCCTTTCATCAGTGACTTGCCATGAGCAGTAGCTGCCATTCAAGAGTAGCCTGAGGGTCATGAAGCTCCTTATCCTTAAGACGACTTTTATCTGTGAACCATTTGCAAGATTTTTGAAGGCTTGGAGATGCATGGAGCTATCCATCAAACAGATATTAAACTGGTTTGTGAAACACAAACTCCGCTTTCCAGCTTTCTCTTAACCTACGAAGGAAAGTGATCACCTAGCACTTCCTCTAGACATCAGGTAGTTTTTGAGCAACGGCTCTCACCTCGGATTTTCAGTCTATCTGCCCACCTGGGGTGGTGCATGGGCATGTTTACACCCAATCTGCTGTCGTGTAGTTCCTAGGAAACCCCAAGACCTGCGCGTTTTGGATGACCTAAACTGAGGGCTTGGTGTCTTGACCGCTTCCGGACACCCCCACAGGATATGCCAGCCGTTAGACCAGCTAGCTCTACAGTGCCACTACCACCCCCCTGTATCCTACAGTGACTTAGGTAGTTTCTGGCAACCACTGAACATGACAACCGTGATTCCTCAGGGATCATGGAAAACAGTACAGTACTTTTCGCTCAGTCACTCGTGCTCACTTATTCTCAGAAAATACGCAGGATGGTGATTAGGATGTTTCAATAAATATTTATTGATCCAGCATCAGTCTCGTGTAAAACATGTTTGCTGTGAAAATCAGGAAACAGAAGCATACAAAAGAGATTGCAAGTACCAATATAGTGAATAGTAGATACATTTCTACCATACTGCTAATAAGATGAACATAAACAGTTCAGATAAAAACAGTAGCACTTGCATATTCCTAAAATAATCGCCCTACGTAATTTGCCTAAATGTACCTAGCCTAGATCTGTATGTGTAGCATGTATATGTGTGTATGTATGTAGCCAAGAAACCCCTAGGGGAAAAAACATCTCCCTCACTTGATGGTTGGGAATGAAGGACCCCGCTTCTGCTTCCAGGATGACATCCCGCAAGGGATGTCCGACTGCTGCGTGTCGAAGATTCAGCATGCAGGACCCCGTGTGAGCTTGGAAGGAATTCTCCTCTAATTTACAGGGGGGAATCAGGGTCTTATATACTAGAGCAGTCACTCCAGGATTTCTTCTGGAATAGATATGTTTTGAAAACAATCATAAATGTTTTGAAAACAATCATAAATGTTTGTTCGAGGCATATGAGCTGTAGATCATATGCTATGCATAGATCGCCATCTAGTGTTGGGTCCGGATGTTTGCACTTTTGTTTTTCTTCGAAGAAGTCTTTCCAGTCACGAGGTAGGTGACTCCTCCTTTTGGTGATAGTGCGCATGGGCATCGACTCCATTGTTAGATTGTTTTTTTCCGCCATCAGGTTCAGATGTTAGTCGATGTGCTCCGGTTCGACACCATTCCTTCGGTTTCCCTCGACGCGCAAGACATTCTACCTCGACGGTATTGTTTCCGATCGCGTATTCCATTCTCCGCTTGTCGTGTTTTCTGACAAAAAAAACCCTCTTTCGATCGGAGAGCTCGTGGTAGGCCGTCGGGCCTACCCGCGTCGGGTCGACCTGCAGTCGATGGAACGAACTCATTTAAATTCTGCCCTCGGTGCCACGCGAAATACCCGCGCATCAACTCACACGAAGTGTGCAACCTGTGCTTGTCTCCTGAGCACAGTGAACAGGACTGCGACGCGTGCAAAGCTTTCCGCTCCAAGAAGACGCTTCGCGACCGTCGGGCTCGACGTCACGACATGCAGAGCCAGCACACAAGCTCCATTCCAGACCTCTTCGGGACTGCATCGGAAGAAGAAGCCGGCGATGCTATCGGGGCCGAGGAAGAACAGGAACCGATCTCTGTTTCCGAGTACGGCTCCGACCAGGATGAAGACATCCCACAGGGACAGAGTACTGTAAGTACAGATCCACCCTCGCCCCGAAATCCACTTTAACCGAAAAAGACGGCTCCGGACCAACCCGCGCCCTCGGGCTCCGGTCGGCACCGAGACCCCGCTTCCGACGCCCCGCCTTCTGACCCGGCACCGAAACTTGCGAAAAAGCCTTTCGGCTCCAAAAAATCCCACGCCAAATCGTGCACCGAGCCGAAACCTTCGGGATCGAAATCTAAGTCCGGCACCGACCCTCAACACTCTGCACCAAAACACACTTCGGATCCGAAAACACCGGCCCCCGAACCTTCGACACTGAAACCTTCGGCGCCGAAACAACCGCAGGCACTGAAATCACCAAAAAAGCATCGTTTCGACGATCCGCTCGAAAAACCGGACCCAAAACAAAAAGTGCTGTATATTCATCCAAAAACTGGGCATATCACCACCACTGTGACTCTGAAAAGGACTGATGCTGAAGAGGAATATCACATTCCTTTGAAGAAGAGGACTGTCGGAACTAACCCCCCTTCTCCTCCTCCTCTTCCTCCTCCTATCCCATCTCCTCCTTCTCCACAGTCTATACCTGTGCCTACTTCACCTCAGCACTCACCACATATACCTGACAACCAGGATGATGGGGATGATAATGGGGATGATGATAGTCCGCCAATACCTGCAGACCCATGGGACGACTATAACATTAACTCGCCCACAGGCAATGATCCTGACTTATATCCTACAAAACCCTCTCCTCCAGACGACAGTGTAGGTTACATTGAATTGCTGGGTAGGGCTGCCAATTACCATGGGGTGCAGCTCCACAAAGATTCCCTCGAAGAGGATTTCCTTTTCGAGACCCTTAGCACTGCTCAAAAGTCATCACACACTTTACCAATGCGCAAGGGTATGATCAGACATGTGGATGATATCTTTGATGATCCTGTCAGGGCACGTATCATTACCCCTAGGGTAGACCAAAAATATAAGTCAGCACCATCTGACCCAGCGTACATTAGGGGACAATTACCGTTGGACTCGCTAGTAGTGTCTAACGCACGCAAGAGGGCTAACTCCCAAACCACAGGAGATGCTCCACCCCCAGATAAGGAATCTAAGCTTCTTGATGCTTCGGGGAAGAGAATCGCATCTCAGGCAGCAAACTTCTGGCGCATATCCAACACACAAGCGTTGCTAGCTAGATACAACCGTGCGCATTGGGACGAGATGGAACAATTGCTCCAAAATCTACCCCAAGAACATAAATCTAAAGCTGAAGACCTGATAAGAGAGGGACAACTTATTTCCAACAATCAAATCAGGTGCTCCCTTGATGATGCAGACACAGCTGCCAGAGCAGTCAATATCAGTGTCCTTTTAAGAAGGCATACCTGGCTACGTATCTCTGGATTCAAACCCGAGGTTCAAAACTCTATATTAAACACACCTTTTGATAAGGAACACTTTAGCCCAGTGGTAGACTCTTCGCTAGAAAAGATGAAGAAAGACACCGAAGAGGCCAAATCCATGGGGGCGATTTAGTCGCCACAAGGCCGTGGTTCCTTTCGACGCACTTTCTATAGAGCGGGGTCCAAGAATTCTTCCTCAGAAAATACCTCCACCTAGAAGGGTAATACCAACCCTCTGGCTCTAAAAACTACTTCGGAGGGGGCTACAGAGGAAATAACGGCAGAGGTAGAGGTTCTAACACACGTACCTCCTCTTCCAATACAAAACAGTGACTCACCTCTCCTTCCCCCCGACCACCTAACACCCGTCGGGGAAAGACTGTCACATTTCTTACCAACTTGGCAGTCAATAACAGACAAGTGGGTTCTACAAATTATCCATTCTGGTTACTGCCTGGAGTTCATCAACACTCCTCCAAACATTCCCCCAAAATCACACAAACTCTCACGGGATCATCTACACCTCCTCAAACAAGAGGTACAGTCTCTACTTTTAAAAGGAGCTATAGAGCCCGTACTGCTACAACACCAAGGGTCGGGCGTGTACTCCTTTTACTTCCTAATACCCAAAAAGGGACGGCTCTCTCAGACCAATATTAGATCTTAGAGAACTCAATTTTTACATACAATCCGACCATTTTCACATGGAAACACTTCAACAGGTACTGCCTCTTTTGCAAAAGGGTGACTTTCTGTCTACTCTAGACTTAAAGGACGCCTACTTTCATATTCCAATCCACCCTGCTCCTCGCAAATTTCTCAGGTTTGTGTTAGCGGGCCAACATTACCAGTTCAAGGTACTCCCATTCGGAGTCACCACTGCCCCCAGAGTCTTCACAAAATGTCTGGCGGTCTCGGGAGACAAAGCATCCATGTCTTCCCTTACTTACGACTGGCTCATCAAAGCCAGCATGTACCAACAGTGTCTCAAATACACTTCCATAACCATCAAGTTACTGCATCAACTAGGGTTCTCAGTCAATGTGCCAAAGTCACATCTTCAGCCAGCCAATATTCAGAACTACCTAGGAGCCACTTTATATACTCAAAAGGCTCTGGTGTTTCCCAACGCAGCCAGAATTCGCAACATTCAGGCTTTGGTTCTTCAGTTTCAACCCAATCAATCTCTTCCAGCTCGGGCTTACATGCAACTGCTGGGGATGATGGCATCTTGCATCATGATCGTCCCGCATGCCAGGCTCCACATGCGTCCGCTCCAGGAATGCTTAGCCAGTCAGTGGAACCTGTCCCACGGTCTATTAACCGATCTAGTGTTGGTAAGCGGCCGTACTCATCGCTCTCTGCAGTGGCGGAACACACAATCTGTCAAAGGGACGGCCCTTCATAGACCCGGTTCCACAGACAGTACTGACAGCGGACGTGTCTCTAACTGGCTGGGGTGCTCATCTACAGCAACACACAGTACAAGGCCTGTGGAGTCACCAACAAAAGTTGCTCCACATCAACCATTTAGAGCTCATGGCCATATTTCTGGCCCTCAATGCTTTTCTAACCCAGCTGGGGGGAAAAAACTGTCCTGGTTCGTACCGACAACGCGACAGCGATGTATTACATACAAAAACAGGGGGGGACATTCTCCCTCCAACTGTCCCACCTAGCCCAGGACATCTGGAGGTGGGCCATTCATCACAAGATCTATCTCCTAGCAGAACATCTCCCAGGAGTAGACAATCAGATGGCAGACCTGCTAAGTCGCCAGACACAGCAAGTCCACGAATGGGAACTACACCCTCAAGTTCTCCTCCCATTCTTTCAAATGTGGGGCTTTCCAGACATAGACCTGTTCGCCACTCACCTAAACGCAAAATGCCCAAACTTCGCGTCCAGGTATCTACACCCATTGTCCAAAGGCAATGCACTATGGATGAACTGGTCAGGGATATTTGCTTACGCTTTTCCGCCTCTCCCACTCATTCCGTTAGTGGTTCGGAAACTCAAACAAGCGTCCCTGACACTAATCTTAGTTGCTCCCACATGGGCACGTCAACCATGGTTCACAACTGTGAAATTCAATAAAGGCAGGGAACTCAGTTGTAGCTGTATCCAAGTTGAAGGTTTATTCTTTTCAAGAAGTTACAGGTGTAGATACAGGATAAACAGCATAATAAGTAGAATCAATATAGTTAGCCCCACCGGGAGCAGCAACCCTGCTGCTCAGCCTACATACAGCAACTGACAGACTCAAACATACACAAAGGGAACATTCCATGACATCACTGAGACCGGCTGAGCAGCAGAGTACAAGACACAAAGAAAGGACAGAGTAGAGAAGAAAGCAAGATACCACACATCTCCCTCCCTAACGGAGACAAAAACTAAAGAAACGAGTGGTAAGAAAGAGAGCACAGAAAACAGAAGAGAAAGGAATCCATGAGACACAGAACACACATACACCCCCTCACCCCCTTTTCACAGCAAGGAGAAGTGTTTCATAACATAAGACATAAAGGAAATCGGTTTGAGACCAGTAAAGTGTCCCAACACCCAGAACAACCAAAAGAATGATGCACAAAAATAAATGCAAGTAATAAGTGAAAAAACTCACTTAACGTGGTTACAGTCCACCACCGGACAAAAGTAAAGGGAGGAGCGTAAGGTGCCCTCCAAAATTAGTAAGGAGAGCTTAAGAATAATGCCCTACACAAACCAATACAAGAAAAGGTGGAGCGTAAGGTGCCCCCCAAAATTAGTAAGGTGAGCTTAAGAATAATGCCCTACACAAACCAATACAAGAAAAGGTGGAGCGTAAGGTGCCCCCCAAAATTAGTAAGGAGAGCTTAAGAATAATCCCCTACACAAACCAATACAAGAAAAGGTGGAGCGTAAGGTGCCCCCCAAAATTAGTAAGGAGAGCTTAAGAATAATGCCCTACACAAACCAATACAAGAAAAGGTGGAGCGTAAGGTGCCCCCCAAAATTAGTAAGGAGAGCTTAAGAATAATGCCCTACACAAACCAACAGAACCGGCAACAGTAAAAGTAAAAGCAATAAAATCCATCACTTGAAAACGCGAGCAATGATGAGAGCGTTCGGTACTCCCGCAACGAGTCACTTCGAATAAAGATTTACCACCACAATAGTTTAGGACGCAAGAACAATGCAATCCCAGCACTAAGAAGATACGACACCTGTAAGAAACTGGCTCTATATATACTGCACCAAAGTAAGGTTCAGTGTGCACAGAGACCACAGTCCCCAAAGGTAGTCAGAGGTAAAGTTAGATAGAACCTTACTCTCCATTTGTGGTAGCTTGGTCGAGCAGTAAGGCAGTATCAGAGGACAGTGTAAAGCATTTGTTGTACACACTCAGTCAGCAAATGGTCTCACACACTCAAGAACTGAACTCTAGGCCAATTGTTTTGTATAAAAAAATATACTGTTTTATTTTAGAACCACAGGTAGGTATAAAAATACTTTCTCAAAATAAGATGCTGTTTGTTGAATACTTTCAATGAACAATAGACTTTAAATGCAATATAGTACAGGGGTTGCAATAGGCAACACAATACTTGGTATACTATAACATTGAGCTCAATGGGATTTTTAAGTAAACCGTAATAGAATTACTTTACGAACGTTTTTCTTACTCAGGGCTGGATCCTGGATTCAGCCCTGGTGCATTTCCTGTAAACAGTTGAAAGAAATCGTTTTTGTTACACAGGCGATTTTTAAGGAATATTTGTATGTTGCAAAAATCGACACTTATAAGAACTTCTGGCAAAAACCAGGCAATGTTATCCTATGGAGGAAAATTAAGTTACCGGAAAATCACAGTTGTAATCACTTTTTCTAGTCAGGGCTGGGTACCTAAATCCAGCACTGGGATCTCTCCTGAGAACAGGTGAGTAATTTCGATTTTGATGTTCGGACGATTTTTAGTGAATATTTCAAAGTTCCAAAACTCGACACTTAGAAGAATTTCTAAGTGAAAACCAGTCAATGGTACCCTATGGAGAAAATGCAAGTTATCGACTTTCGGGTAAGTACTCGGCTGGCAGAGTTAAGGTTCTGGGGCAAGACTCAGGGGTCTCCCAGGTTCAGGTTTGTACTGTTGTTACACCCTCAGCGGCACAGGGGCGGCCGGGTGCAGAGAGAGTAGGCCCAACGTTAGCCTATGGCGGGCGGGGGGCCTTTGGTTGGTGGCTGCTGGCAGGCAGGCCACTCGGCTGTGGGAGCAAAGCTCCTGGTCACTTACTCAGGGCAAGTGGGGAAGTCGAACAGGGTAGTTGGTGCACCCTCAGCGGCACTGGGGCGGCCGGGTGCAGTGGGCTTTTGGGCCGTCGGGCGCCCAATGGATTTCAATGGGAAAGCTGCAAGACGAACAAAGGCTGCAAGCTCGGGGACGGTGATTCTTCAGGTGCGACCACCACTTCGAGAGGTAAGTTGGGAAGCTGTGGGAAGGGTAGGCACCCAGGAGTTTGGCACAGGAGGCCGTGGGGCGCCGGGTGCAGGGGTGTCTCTAGGCGTCGGAAATCTTACCCTCTGCTGGTCGCGGTTGGAGGGGTCCCTGGTATTGAGGCTGCAGGCGTCGTCAGGAGCGTCGAGGGGAGTCCTTGGGTGCTGGATTCTTGGTCACAGTCGCCGGGGGGACGTCCTCGTGGTCTTTGTCCCCTTTGGCTCGGGCCGGGCTCGGCGGGTGCAGAGTGGGCAGGATCCGCGGTCTCAGGCTGGCCTGGGGTTGCAGATGCTTTGACCAGAACCACTGCTCGTGGGAGTCCCAATCTTTTAGTTGAGCAAGGCAGTCAGGTCCTCCGGGGTTTTTGAGGTTGCTGACCACTGAAGAGGCCGGGGTTTAGCAGGAGCAGGTTCGAGGGTCGACAGGCCGGTAGGGCTGGGGCCAAGTCAGTTGGTGTCGTCCTCTTGTTAGCAGCTGTACGGCTGGTCTTCTTTCTTCTTGTTTTTGGAATCTGGATCTGAGGAAGGAAGGTTCAGGGTGCCCCTAAATACTGAATTTAGGGGCGTTACAGGTAGGTAAAGGGCAGGGACCAATGGGTCCCTTCCCTGGGGTGGGTACACCCCCTACTCTGCCACTCTCCAGTGGTTGGGGGGCAGGAGCCTGTCCCTGGTTGGCTGGGTCCCCCCATCCTCAAGATGGCGGGGACTCGAGATTGTGCTTCACCTCGCCTCCCCCACCTTAGGGGTGTAGTTGGCAGAGGTGGGCACACCTCTCTTCCTCTGTTTTTCCCGCCGGGTCTCCCGCCCAAAGGGGGGGGGGGGAGAACCAGTGGGGACCAGTTGCTGAGTACAGCAAGTGGTCTGGCGAGGCCCACAAAGGCGGTATGCCTTTGAAGCTTCTCCTTCGTGAACCCTGCCCATCCTGGGGGAGGAGGCTTGGCACCTCGTCCCAGGATGTGCATTGTTTCAGGCCCCTGAGAGTAGCGAGCTCTCGACCCAGAGGGCCAGAAACATGTCTGGTGGTGGCAGCCTCGGCAGCCACTCAGTCAGGCCACTGGAAGTTGGTCGAGATTCAGGGGGCATCTCTAAGATGCCCTCTGTGGTGCATTTTACATTAAATCCCACACTGGCATCAGTGTGGGTTTAATGTGCTGAGAAGTTTGATACCAAACTTCCCAGTCTTCAGTGTAGCCATCATGGTGCTGTGGAGTTCGTAATGACAAGCTCCCAGCACCATATACTCTTAATGGCAGCACTGCACTTACAGTGCCCAGGAATGGACCTGGGTACTGTAGGGGTACAGGGCTCATGCACCTGTACCCTCACCACTGGCATAGGGCACCCAGCTAGAGGGGTGACTGAGGTATGCCAGGGCAGTGGTTTGTGGGCATGGCACACAGGGATGTGTGTCATGTCAACTCTTCACTTTGTTCTGCACCAAGACACGCAGTCTGCAGAGTGTGTGTGTCAGGGTACAGGGCCTCTAAGGGTGGCACAATAAGTGCTGCAGCCCTTGGAGGCCTTCTCTGGTCACAGTGCCCTGGGTACATATGGTACCATTTACCAGGGGCTTACCTGTGGCCAGAGATGCCAATTGGGTTTAGGCTTCAATGCAGTTAAGGGAAGGAACACAGGCCCTGGGTACCTGATTGGCAGGAGCCCAGGGCGCACTCAGTCAAAGCACATCAGCAATTCAGCAAAAAGTGGGGGCATACCATGCAAGAAAGAGGCACTTTCTCACACTTACCCACTCTGGTCGCGGTAGAGGGGATCCTCTGGATTGAGGCTGCAGGCGTCGTCTGGAGGCTTGAGGCAGGTCCGGAGTCGCCGTATTTCGGGTCAGGATGGCCGAGGTGACCACCTCGTGGTGTTTTTCCACTCGAGCTCAGGCCGGGTTCGGCGGGTGCAGAGTGGGCTGGATTCGCGGTGTCCGGCCGGAGCCAGAAGCTGCAGTTTAAACACGTCCGGTGTCCACGGGAGAAACAGTCTTGGAAGTGAAGTCAGGCAGGTCCTCCGGGGTTTGTGAGGTTGCTGGCTGCTGGACACGCCGGGATTTCGCAGGAGCAGGTTCGAGTGGAGACAGGCCTGTAGGGCTGGGGCCAAGTCAGTGGGCGTCGTCCTCTTGTTAGCTTTGCACGGCTCTTCAGTCCTTCTTCTTATCTTTTCTTGTTGTTGCTGGATCTGAGGAAGTAAGGATCAGGGTGCCCCCTAAATACTAAATTTAGGGGCGTTACAGGTAGGTAAAGGGCAGGGACCAATGGGTCCCTTCCCTGGGGTGGGTACACCCCCTATTCTGCCACTCTCCAGTGGGAGGGGGCAGGAGCCTGCCGCTGGTTGGCTGGGTCCCCCCATCCTCAAGATGGCGGGGACTCGAGGTTGTGCTTCATCTCGCCTCCCCCACCTGAGGGGTGGAGTTGGCAGAGGTGGGCACACCTACCTTCCTCACTTGTTTTTCCCGCCGGTCCTCCCGCCAAAAGTGGGGGGTAGAACCAGTGGGGACCAGTTGCTGAAAGCAGCAAATGGTCTGGAGAGGCTCACAAAGGCGGCATGCCTTTGAAGCTTCTCCTTCATGAACCCTGCCCATCCTGGGGGAGGAGGCTTGGCACCTCGTCCCAGGATGTGCATTGTTTCAGGCCCCCGAGAGCAGCAGGCTCTCGACCCAGGGGTCAGAAACATGTCTGGTGGTGGCAGCCTAAGCAGCCACTCAGTCAGGTCACTAGACGTTGGTCGAGTTTCAGGGGGCATCTCTAAGATGCCCTCTGTGGTGCATTTTACATTAAATCCCACACTGGCATCGGTGTGGGTTTAATGTGCTGAGAAGTTTGATACCAAACTTCCCAGTCTTCAGTGTAGCCATCATGGTGCTGTGGAGTTTGTAATGACAAACTCCCAGCACTATATACTCTTAATGGCAGCACTGCACTTACAGTGCCCAGGAATGGAGTTGGGCACTGTAGGGGTACAGGGCTCATGCACGTGTACCCTCACCACTGGCATAGGGCACCCAGCTAGAGGGGTGACTGATGTATGCCAGGGCAGTGGTTTGTGGGCATGGCACACAGGGATGTGTGCCATGTCGACTCTTCACTTTGTTCTGCACCAAGACACGCAGCCTGCAAAGGCAGTGTGTGTGTGTAAGGGTACAGGACCTCCAAGGGTGGCACAATAAGTCAGTCAAAGAACATCAGCAATTCAGCAAAAAGTGGGGGCATACCATGCAGAAAGAGGGCACTTTCTCACAACACCTTAATGGCCCATCATAAGAAAACATCAAATTTAAAAGAAACGCAGTCAAAACCAGTTAGAGCTAAATAACTTGCTCACCACCACAAAGTCAAAGAATTGAGCACCATAACTGCTCAGCACTAGAAAGTATAAACCGAATTGAGCACCGTAACTGCTCAGCACTAGGAAGTATAAACCGAATTGAGCACCGTAACTGCTCAGCACTAGAAAGTATAAACCGAATTGAGCACCGTAATGGCTCAGCACTAGAACGTATAAACCGAATTGAGCACCGTAATGGCTCAGCACTAGAAAGTATAAACCGAATTGAGCACCGTAATGGCTCAGCACTAGAAAGTATAAACCGAATTGAGCACCGTAATGGCTCAGCACTAGAAAGTATAAACCGAATTGAGCACCGTAATGGCTCAGCACTAGAAAGTATAAACCGAATTGAGCACCGTAATGGCTCAGCACTAGAAAGTATAAACCGAATTGAGCACCGTAACGGCTCAGCACAGCAGTTTAGGAAGCCTTCCACAAAGCAAACCCAGCACTTTTAAAGAAACAATGTAAAACAACATCTTAAAGTAATATGCGAACACAGAAAAATACAAGAATATAGCATTACAATGTAGATAATAAGTGCAGTATCTAAGATAGTTTAGGATGCAGTAAATAAGTGCAGTATCTAAGATAGTTTAGGATGCAGTAAATAAGTGCAGTATCTAAGATAGTTTAGGATGCAGTAAATAAGTGCAGTATCTAAGATAGTTTAGGATGCAGTAAATAAGTGCAGTATCTAAGATAGTTTAGGATGCAGTAAATAAGTGCAGTATCTAAGATAGTTTAGGATGCAGTAAATAAGTGCAGTATCTAAGATAGTTTAGGATGCAGTAAATAAGTGCAGTATCTAAGATAGTTTAGGAAGCAGTAAATAAGTGCAGTATCTAAGAAAGTTTAGGATGCAGTAAATAAGTGCAGTATCTAAGATAGTTTAGGATGCAGTAAATAAGTGCAGTATCTAAGATAGTTTAGGATGCAGTAAATAAGTGCAGTATCTAAGATAGTTTAGGATGCAGTAAATAAGTGCAGTATCTAAGATAGTTTAGGATGCAGTAAATAAGTGCAGTATATAAGATAGTTTAGGATGCAGTAAATAAGTGCAGTATATAAGATAGTTTAGGATGCAGTAAATAAGTGCAGTATATAAGATAGTTTAGGATGCAGTAAATAAGTGCAGTATCTAAGCTAGTTTAGGATGCAGTAAATAAGTGCAGTATCTAAGATAGTTTAGGATGCAGTAAATAAGTGCAGTATCTAAGATAGTTTAGGATGCAGTAAATAAGTGCAGTATCTAAGATAGTTTAGGATGCAGTAAATAAGTGCAGTATCTAAGATAGTTTAGGATGCAGTAAATAAGTGCAGTA
This sequence comes from Calotriton arnoldi, assembly GCA_963921515.1. NCBI lineage: Eukaryota > Metazoa > Chordata > Amphibia > Caudata > Salamandridae > Calotriton > Calotriton arnoldi. The sequence continues at coordinate 1,236,060 of CAWUFW010004326.1, forward strand.
TCTAAGATAGTTTAGGATGCAGTAAATAAGTGCAGTATCTAAGATAGTTTAGGATGCAGTAAATAAGTGCAGTATCTAAGATAGTTTAGGATGCAGTAAATAAGTGCAGTATCTAAGATAGTTTAGGATGCAGTAAATAAGTGCAGTATCTAAGATAGTTTAGGATGCAGTAAATAAGTGCAGTATCTAAGATAGTTTAGGATGCAGTAAATAAGTGCAGTATCTAAGATAGTTTAGGATGCAGTAAATAAGTGCAGTATCTAAGATAGTTTAGGATGCAGTAAATAAGTGCAGTATCTAAGATAGTTTAGGATGCAGTAAATAAGTGCAGTATCTAAGATAGTTTAGGATGCAGTAAATAAGTGCAGTATCTAAGATAGTTTAGGATGCAGTAAATAAGTGCAGTATCTAAGATAGTTTAGGATGCAGTAAATAAGTAATCCTAGCACTAGCGATAACATTAGGAAAAACATACAAGCAGCATCTTATCAAATGCTTACAAAGCTCAAATGGCTAAATTCACATTCAGCCAAATAGTAAAAGTACGACAATAAATCCCTAAATGAATGATTTAAATTCATGTAGGCAATAGATCGAAAACATTCTTATAAGCAAATGTATGACAATTAATTATCTGAAATAAGTGTCCCATAAGAGGAGAAATGCATGTTATAATAAAGTACTCTGTAGTTGCAGACTAAGCACAGTAGATGGTGCCCTAAGCACAGTATAAAGTACATTGGTAACTATAATAGGAACCCTCACATCCATTGAGTGAGAAACGACTTAGCAGAAACTTTATAAATATTTATTTTTCTTACTGGTGAAGTCATAGTTGAAGATTGCAGAAAGAAAAAGAGAATACAGGGAAGAACGTTTGATAATATCCAGCAGTTCACACAGGCAGTAATAGTCCATGGTGTGCCTGTCACCGGGATTGTATGGACAACTTTCATACCAAGTACAAGTGTGAATAGAATTCCTCAGAAAGGTGCATCAAGTCAGTTCCAGATGGCAGCCGAAGGGAAAAACGCTCAAGAAGAACACTCAACACAGGAACTTAAAGCAGCGTCCACCGGCATCCGTGTGTTGAGCAGAGTAAATGTGTGGAAAATAAGTAATATAATCTCTTACTCTTGGAAACAAACGCCGCAGTTGTGATAAGAACATGGTTGGCAAACAGGAGACTGTTAATGCTTGAAACAGCGGACAAATCCAAAATGGAGGCACGTTAAGCTACGTTGATGCAGAGTGGTTCATGGCGCGTCCGTGCACCAAAACGTCCAATACTTTAACAAAGCGCTGAGGCTGTAACCAACAACACAACGGAAGCCTCCAAGGTCGTAATGGAAGCACGTCACTGAAGGAACAACGCGTGATCCCCATGAAGGTAAGTGTGCTCGCGCATTCCATTTTAAAATTCTCTGTTGCAGTTGAACTGACACTGCTGCCAAGGGGAAACCACAAATAAGTATATTAATGGTATAGTTGAAACGAAGACCGTCGAGTATGGCATTCATTGTAAAAATGCCGAAATTAGCTCACACTCCACAGCGGTTGAACTGACAAGCATCCAAAGACCAAAGTGGCACTCATAAACAGCGTGTCATAAAGTCCAGTCAGGATGTGCTGAATAAAGTTAAATGCTGGTATCAATTTCAAATAACTTGCAAGTGTACAGTTAAGGAGAAACCCTGTTCCAGTAGCTCCAATGTAACATTAGTCCACAACGCTTGTTTTAAAAGTCCTGGGCAGAGGCTGTCGGATGGTAACTGACACCGGTGGGGCACCCAGGGACATTTCATCAAAGTAAGCTTCAAATAGGTTCAAATAAAGGTAGACTTACAGTCTCTTGTTCTCTTTGTAGTAGAGATGATCCCTCCTTTAATTTCAGTAAAATGCTTTTGTTCCAAATGGGTCTTTTCCATCCTCTTCGCCAGTGTGAAATTCAATAAAGGCAGGGAACTCAGTTGTAGCTGTATCCAAGTGGAAGGTTTATTCTTTCCAAGAAGTTACAGGTGTAGATAGAGGATAAACAGCATAATAAGTAGAATCAATATAGTTAGCCCCACCGGGAGCAGCAACCCTGCTGCTCAGCCTACATACAGCAACTGACAGACTCAAACATACACAAAGGGAACATTCCATGACATCACTGAGACCGGCTGAGCAGCAGAGTACAAGACACAAAGAAAGGACAGAGTAGAGAAGAAAGCAAGATACCACAACAACCCTATTGGAACTCTTGGTTGTTCCTCATCAAAAACTACATCTTACACCCAATCTCCTCACACAGAGCCATGGAGACATAAGACATCCAGACCCCAGTTAACTCAATCTGGCGATCTGGCACCTGAAGTCTTAGAGTTTGGCTATCTTAATCTACCGCCAGACTGTATGAATATCATCAAAGAAGCTAGACGTCCTACCACAAGAGCCTTCTATGCAGCAAAGTGGAAACAGTTTGCGATTTACTGTAATAACCACATCAACCCGCTTGATGCTTCTGTCCAAAGCATTATATGCTATTTGTTACATCTACAACGTTCCAATTTAGCATACACGTCCATACGTTTACATCTAGCTGCAATAGCTGCATACCTCCAAAATAGACATCTATCTCTCATCTGTTGAGGTACCAGTGTTCTTCCCTCAACCAGATTCAGTAGCAGAACGTGCACTACACACATTAGATGTGAAGAGAGCATCGCTTTATTACATAGAAAGGACAAAACCTTTCCGTAACACAAATCAACTTTTTGTCGCTTTTGCTCCACCACACAAAGGCAATCCCATATCAAAATCAGGTATTGCAAGGTGGATACTCAAGTGCATTCAAATCTGCTACGCAAAAGCAAAACAAACATTTACAATTTCCCCTAGAGCGCACACTACACGCAAACTGGGGGCTTCTATGGCTATCTTAGGAAATATACCCATAGAAAATAAAAACCGATGTGGGGTGGCTCACTAGGTCATAGAGCAATGCTCCTGCCCCAAAATGGGGCATTACAGTCCTTTGCCTCCCCTGCCCTCAACCACGGGAGGCTGATAGGGGGTGTGGAAACTGCCACCAATCTGCCCCCTAGAGAGTAGACAGCCCACCTGTAGGACAGTGCCTCTTTTTGACATGGTCAAACCCACTTTTGTGCCTGGTACATGTGATTTCCGCTGAAAGTGCACTGTGTTCTTGCTAATCAGGTCCCCGGTCAGTGTAGAGAAAAAAGGACCCCCTGGTAAAGAATCATGGTTCCAAGGGCAGGGAACAATTCAGCAATGCAATAAAGAACCCCTTGGCAACCAATTGATTTTCATGTAATTGCACAATGTAGGCCATGTGTAAATCAGGTCCTTCCTAAAACTGCACAGTTCTTTCCTTAGTTGGCAAAACCTTTAGCGCCTTCTGTAAAACCCTAGTAAATGGCACCTGGTACTTAGGCCCTGGGGTACTTAAGGAGGGTCCTCCTAGGGGTGCAGCACGAATTGTGCCCCCCTAAGGGACCCTTCACCAAGCACATGCACGACTGCCATCGCAGGATGCGTGTCTTAGTGAAATCACGTCACACATCCCTGTGTGCCATGTCTCCTACCACTGCATGTGATACTTGTAAGTCAACCCTACAGCAGGCCTGACAGCCATAGGCAGTGTGCTTAGTATTATATGCGAAGGCATACCTGCATGAACTTCTATGCCCCTGTGCTGGTCAGTCCTATGACTGCGAGTGAGCAGGGAACCCATTTTAAAACATATGCTGGACATGTTGAAAACAAGCTTCCCAGCTACATGATGGCTTCACTGAAGATGGGGATGTTTGGTATCAAACATCTTGTATTAATAAACCCGCACTGATGCCAGTGTTAGATTTACCAATATACGCACCCAGAGGGCACCTTAATGTCCCCACTAAAAACCTACCAGCCTCTGGTGTCCTTGGTGACTGGTTCCTGCCACCTGAGAATCTGTTCTGACCTCTTATGGTGAAAGCCTTTTGCTCTCAAAAGACCCAGAACAAAAGCCTGCCCAGGGAGAGGATTTAACTCCCCCCTCCCACAGGATGGCCTGTTGATTAGCCTTACTTGGGCAGTAAGCATCAAATGGCTGCTGCCTTTGAAATGCTACTCTGGCTTCCCCTCACATGAGAGGAAGCCGACCCCTTGGTCCAAGACCTCCTTGGCCCCTGAACAGGCAAGAAAGTTAGCTAGAAAATTAGCTAGTAAGGTAGGCATGCCACCTCCAGGCTAGTACCACCACTAGGGTAGGCTACTATGAGGTGGACACAATTTTTCAGAAGTAGCCATCTTTCTGATGGCATACGTACGAATTCTGGGACAGGGTTATGCCCACTTCCCACAGGAAGTGGTCATATAGGGGGCATAGTGACCCCAAGGGTGAGTAGCTCATTGGCTACCACCTTAGTCTCCTAATGCCCCTATATTCAGTATTTAGTAGAGTCCCTGGGACCAGATGTAAGGAAGTGGGTTTCTGTTGCAGTAACCCCCCCACTTTTTGCCAGACCACTGATGCACTTTGACTTGATGTGCCCTGGGTCCCTGCCAATAAGGTTCCCAGGGCCTGTGTTCTTTCCCCAAAACTGTACCCAATTGGCATCTCTGGCCACAGGTCAGCCCCTGGCAAATGTACCACAGGTACCCAGGGCACTGTGACCAGGGAAGACCTCAAAGGGCTGCAGCACTTATTGTGCCACCCTTAGAGGCCCTGTACCTCTACACACACACACTGCCTTTGCAGGCTGCGTGTTTTGGTGCAGAACAAAGTGAAGAGTCGACATGGCACACACCTCTGTGTGCCATGCCTACAACCCACTGCCCTGGCATAGGTCAGCCACCCCTCTAGCTGTGTGCACTATACCAGTGGTGAGGGTACAGGTGCATGAGCCCTGTACCCCTACAGTGTCTAAGTCCATTCTTAGAAATTGTAAGTGCAGTGCTGCCATTAAGAGTATATGGTGCTGGGAGCTTGTCATTACGAACTCCACAGCCATAATGGCTGCACTAAAAACTGGGAAGTTTGGTATCAAACTTCTCAGCACATTAAACCCACACTGATGCCAGTGGGGGATTTAATGAAAAATGCACACAGAGGGCATCTTAGAAGATGCCCCCTGAAACCTAACCCACCTCTAGTGTCCAGGCTGAGTGGCTGCTTCAGCCACCACCACACAGGTTTCTGGACCCCTGGGGTCGAGAGCCTGCTGCTCTCGGGGGCCTGAAACAATGCACATCCTGGGACGAGGTGCCAAGCCTCCTCCCCCAGGATGGGCAGGGTTCACGAAGGAGAAGCTTCAAAGTCATGCCGCCTTTGTGAGCTTCTCCAGACCATTTGCTGCTTTCAGCAACTGGTCCCCACAGGTTCTACCCCCCACTTTGGGTGGGAGAACCGGCGGGAAAAACAAGTGAGGAAGGGAGGTGTGCCCACCTCTGCCAACTCCACCCCTCAGGTGGGGGAGGCGAGGTGAAGCACAACCTCGAGTCCCCGCCTTCTTGAGGATGGGGGGACCCAGCCAACCAGGGGCAGGCTCCTGCCCCCCTCCCACTGGAGAGTGGCAGAATAGGGGGTGTACCCACCCCAGGGAAGGGACCCATTGGTCCCTGCCCTTTACCTACCTGTAACGCCCCTGAATTTAGTATTTAGGGGGCACCCTGAACCTTACTTCCTCAGATCCAGCTTACCTACAAGAAGAAAAGAAGGACGAAGAGCCGTGCAGAGCTAACAAGAGGACGACGCCCACTGACTTGGCCCCAGCCCTACAGGCCTGTCTCCCCTCGAGCCTGCTCCTGCGAAATCCCAGCGTGTCCAGCAGCCAGCAACCTCACAAACCCTGGAGGACCTGCCTGCCTTCACTTCCAAGACTGTTTCTCCCGTGAACACCGGACATGTTTAAACTGCAGCTTCTGACTCTGGCGGACACCGCGAATCCAGCCCACTCTGCACCCGCCGAACCCGGCCCGAGCTAGAGTGGAAAAACACCACGAGGAGGTCACCCCGGCGATCCTGACCCGAGATCCGGCGACTCCTGAACGCCTCAAGCCTCCAGACTACGCCTGCAGCCTCAATCCAGAGGATCCCCTCTACCGCGACCAGAGCGGGTTAGAAAATCCGACCCTAAAAGGCACCCCTGCACCCGGCGCCCCACGGCCTTGTGTGCCCAAACCAACGGTGCCTAACCAACCCAAGACATCCCAACTTACCCCTCGAAGTGGTGGTCGCACCCAGAAGATCCTCGTTCCCGAGCCTGCAGTGCTTCTTCAAACCGGAGGTTCTCCATAGAAAACAACAGGGCGTCCGACGCCGAAACAGCACTCTGCACCCGGCTGCCCCAGTGCCGCTGAGGGTGCACTTTTTGTGCCAACTTGTTTCCCCAATTGCCCTGACCTAAACCCTAGGAGCTTTGCTCCCACAACCGTGTGGCCTGCTCGCCAGCAGCCACCAACGGTAGACCCCCTATCCTCCATAGGATAACATTGGGCCTCAACACTCTGCACCCGGCCGCCCTAGTGCCGCTGAGGGTGAAACAAAAGTGCATCACTGACCCTGGGGGACCCCTGAGTCTAACCCCAGAACCTTAACTCCCACAGTCGATTATTTACCTACAAACCGATAACCTGTTTTGCCTCCATAGGATAACATTGACACTTTTTCTTCCAAAAAACGAAGTGTGGAGTTTTGAAATCTGAGAATATTCTTTAAAAATCATACAAATAACCAAAACGTAATTGCTTACCTGTTTGCAGGAAATGTCCCAGTGCTGAATCTAGGCATCCAGCACTGAGTTAGAAAAGTAAGTTGAAAAGTAACTTACCTGTGATTTACTGAAAAAGCCCATTCATTTCAATGTACTGCATGTGCTAAGTGTTGCATACTACTGCTCCCCTGTAAATCAAACAAAGTACAATTTCTTTTGCATTTTTCAACTGTTCTATATCCAGTAACTTATTACTGAAAAGTATTTAATGCTTACCTGTGCCAGGCTTGCTTGGTTCTAAAAATAAACAGTATATTTTTATACAAAAACAATTGGCCTAGAGTTCAGTTCTTGAGTGTGTGAATTCATTTGCTGACTGAGTGTGTACATCAAATGCTTAACACTGTCCTCTGATACTGCCTTACTGCTCGACCAAGCTACCACTATTAGAGAGTAAGGTTCTATCTAACTTTAACCTCTGCCTACCTTTGGGGACTCTTGGACTCTATACACACTGTACCTCATTTTGGTGTAGTATATATAGAGCCAGTTTCTTACACCATAGACTCGGATCCTGATGATGTACGAAGAGTGAGGCCCCTGAAGAGCCGCAGAAGATGAGAGAAGAGCCACTACCCGAACACCAACCCTGCTGGTCTGTCCGCCTTCAATCCTGCAGCAAAGTCATCTCGTCATGCAGCTGTTGTGCCCCCAATGCCTGGGAGGACTGCCTGCCTTCAACAAAGACTCAAGGACTCCCGTGGAGCAGCGGAGCTGTCCCCCTGCATCTTGCAGGTACCCTAAGAAAATTTGATGGAAGTCTCCTGACCGCTTATGATGCGATCACCCGACGTCCCAAAGCACCGCTGCACTTGTGCTCCCAAGGCAGAGCTGAAGTGGACCACCAGTGTCTGCGTGGTCCCCTGCCACTCTAGAAACAAAGGCCACCTTGGGTTTGCCCACTGTGGACCCTCCGACGTAGCCTGCAGCTGCGATGTGCAACCCCCCTCTACCGCCACCGTTGCCGAGAAGCCAACACTGCGATCACCTCTGCATCCGGCCGCCCCAGCCCGTGGAGAAGAGGTCCAAAGGTGTCCCTACGTGTTTTGCACCCTGCATCCGGCCTCCCTCGTGCCGCTGGTGGTGTACTGCTGGTGCTGCCTTAGACCTTGCCCACCTCTCACCTTGACTCCTGGAGATTGGTCCCGTAAGTCGCTGTACTGTACCTGTTTTGCAGAACTTTGTTTCCTCCCATAAGATAATATTGCAGAACTTGAAAATTAGTGTCCATTTTTGAAACTGAAAAGAATTTATATTTAAAAACGTACTTACCTGAACGATTTTTCTGTGATGCTTTAACATATATAAAGATAGCTGGTATTTTTATAAATATGAGTGGATCTCCTTCGTGAGTTGTCATTTATTGATCATGGTGTGTATTTGCAAATGTCTTGCACTCCTCTGTGATAAGCCCAAGGCTGCTCGACCACACTACCCCCTTAATAGAGCACTTTGGTATTCCATAGCAAGCCTCTGTCCCCTTATAAGGGAACACCTGGACTCTTTACACGGTATATCAAATTATTTATACATCACATAAAGAACTAGCTTCCCACACCACCAGACACCAGGGGTTGTGCCCACTAAAAAAATAAACCGATGTGAGAGCAGCTCAGCCGCTTATTAGGGCATGTCCCCACCTCAAAAGGGTGCAGTACAGTCTTTCTGCCTCCCATTAGCCCCCCCAACCCAGGGAGGTAGATTGGCGATTTGCCCCTGTCGACTCTTTAATTAGGCGTGCTGATGTGCAAGATCGGGACTGTCGGAGTCTTTGTAGGACCTTATGAGTCCTTATTAGCCTTGAACGTACGAACAAACCTGCGCGAGACACGGATCCCCGCAGATTGAGGAAGTTTCCATCACAGAAATATGAGGAACATGTGATATTTGGTACATTTTGTGGTGTGCATGGCATTGTTGGTAAGAAAATGCCATTGGATCCATGAAAGGCACACTACTGTGAACTCACTTGGGTGTCTAGTTTTCAAAAATGGCTGGGTGGTTGTTGGTTTCCCTGGGTGGTTGTTGGTTTCCCTGGGTGGTTGTTGGTTTCCCTGGGTGGGTGTTGGTTTCCCTGGGTGGGTGTTGGATTCCCTGGGTGGTTGTTGGTTTCCCTGGGTGGTTGTTGGTTTCCCTGGGTGGGTGTTGGATTCTCTGGGTGGGTGTTGGATTCCCTGGGTGGGTGTTGGATTCCTGGGTGGGTGTTGGATTCCCTGGGTGGGTGTTGGATTCCCCTGGGTGGGTGTTGGTTTCCTGGGTGGGTGTTGGTTTCCTGGGTGGGTGTTGGATTCCTGGGTGGGTGTTGGTTTCCTGGGTTGGTGTTGGTTTCCTGGGTGGGTGTTGGATTCCCTGGGTGGGTGTTGGTTTCCCTGGGTGGGTGTTGGTTTCCCTGGGTGGGTGTTGGTTTCCCTGGGTGGGTGTTGGTTTCCCTGGGTGGGTGTTGGATTCCCCGGGTGGGTGTTGTATTCCCCGGGTGGGTGTTGGTTTCCCCGGGTGGGTGTTGGATTCCCTGGGTGGGTGTTGGATTCCCTGGGTGGGTGTTGGTTTCCCTGGGTGGGTGTTGGATTCCCTGGGTGGGTGTTGGATTCCCTGGGTGGGTGTTGGATTCCCTGGGTGGGTGTTGGATTCCCTGGGTGGGTGTTGGATTCCCTGGGTGGGTGTTGGATTCCCTGGGTGGGTGTTGGATTCCCTGGGTGGGTGTTGGATTCCTGGGTGGGTGTTGGATTCCCTGGGTGGGTGTTGGATTCCCTGGGTGGGTGTTGGATTCCCTGGGTGGGTGTTGGATTCCTGGGTGGGTGTTGGATTCCTGGGTGGGTGTTGGATTCCTGGGTGGGTGTTGGTTTCCTGGGTGGGTGTTGGTTTCCTGGGTGGGTGTTGGTTTCCTGGGTGGGTGTTGGTTTCCCTGGGTGGGTGTTGGATTCCCTGGGTGGGAGTTGGATTCCCTGGGTGGGTGTTGGATTCCCTGGGTGGGTGTTGGATTCCCTGGGTGGGTGTTGGTTTCCCTGGGTGGGTGTTGGATTCCCTGGGTGGGTGTTGGATTCCCTGGGTGGGAGTTGGATTCCCTGGGTGGGTGTTGGATTCCCTGGGTGGGTGTTGGTTTCCCTGGGTGGGTGTTGGTTTCCCTGGGTGGGTGTTGGTTTCCCTGGGTGGGTGTTGGTTTCCCTGGGTGGGTGTTGGTTTCCGTGGGTGGGTGTTGGTTTCCCTGGGTGGGTGTTGGATTCTCTGGGTGGTTGTCAGGCCTGGGCCCAAATACTGCAGTGTCCTCCCATTTCCGAAACAGGTCATCTTTTGACTGGAAATATTGGTTTCTCCATGTTGCCTTTTGGTGGCCTTTTGTGTGCGGGCGATGGGTCGAGCCACAAAAGTGGGGTAGCATTTTTGTCGGGAGAAGTGAGGTAACACAAAACCAAAATTTTTGTTATGAATTTAATTTCTCTCCATTATTTGCTTCCAAATGTAAGCCAGTGTGCAAGAAAGATCACGTCTTGCAAGTTGCCCTTTGAATCACAATAGTTTGAATAATTCCAAACTCAGAAGTGTACAAATGGCCACTATTCCTAAACTCAGTATCTTGTGCAAATTTAAAAATACAAAGGTCTCCTTCATAGCCATTTTTCATTCATTAGAGATTGCCATATTAATTGCTGCATGATCTTTACTCCATGAAAAATTATTACAAACTACAGCTCAGTGGTTGAGCTTTGGTATCGTGTGTTTCTGGAAAACCATAAACTATAAATATCTCTGTGACCAGAGATGTCTGACCAACGTGACCGCATATTACTTTTATATCTGCCATTAGGTTTTAAAAACCACTGATGAAAACATTCTCACCAATTGCTGTTTTTTAGTCTTTATTTTTATTTTTTGTATGTTTTTATTTCAACTATTAGTTTCTTTTGGAATCTACACAAATGACCCCTGGCTGAATTTGAAATCTTGTCAGTTTTCAGAAGTGCATAGTTTACCGTATCTCAACACCCCCTCCCCCCATATTTTCACCACAAGCAGCAAGTAGGCTGAAAACCACAAAAATAGGAAAAGGACCACCAGTTGAAAAATGCAAAAACTGTGGGAAAAAATTGTTTTGTTTTACAACTGCTTCTTCCTGGAAGATATGATAGTTGTGATCTTAGCACAACAACCTTTCTTTTCATCCTATTTTTAGGAGAAAAAAACATACAATTTCTTACTCGGCAGTTTTTCCCATTGTTTCAACAACAAAAATTGCTTTATTTTGCTATTTTCTCTGTTCTCTCCATCAAGAGTCCATAAACCCTGGGTACCTTTTCCCGGAAGATGTAGGGCAAAAAAGATGCACATTTCACCTGGATACCTTTTGTGGGAAAACGTTTTGTAGACCTAAGCGTGAGGTGCCCCACACGTGAGGTGCCCCAAAAAACTCAGCACTGAGGGGTAGAAAAGCCACCACTGCAGAGGGGTAAGAAACTAAATGCTGTGAGTTGTTTAGCAGCCCTTTGCTGCCCAGAGGACCCAATTGCAGATACAAGAGATTAAATTAAAATCCTGGGGTGTGTTACAAAGAATTAAAAATGTTTGACTTTTTTTTTTTTTTTTTTTTGTCCTCATCTCACCAATAGACAACAGCAGATTAAAAAAGCCGTCATATCTTACATTTAGGCGCCCCACGGCTAACTGCATTCGCCTAGGTCAACCTGACCTACCCCGGGTAGTAGGGGCTTGGTGTAATCATAGGACCCGGAAGTGAGGGGGGGGAGACCATCACTCTTCTGCTTTCAGATCAAGAAACGACCCAACGCAAGTCCCGACCCCATCTTAACAAAGGTTGCCATATGTCAGTCAATGCCTCCTTATTCCCTCCTTGCTCTAATCGAGCCATTGCAAATGAAGCTTTAAGCCAGTCTTCTCTGTTCGGGGGATAGAGTCTTTCCACTTTAAACAAATCTCCCTCCGAGCGAGCAATATGAGGTATAGCAACAGACCCCTGTAGATCTGAGATAGAGTCAAGTTGATCACATCATTACCTCCAAAAACACCAACTGGCAGTTGATCTCAATATTAACTTCAAAGATAATAGATAAAGAATCTCCCACATCCTTCCAGTATGATCTTAACTCTGGACATTCAAAGAAGATGTGAATATCGTCCGCAATTGCTAATTTACATCTAGGACATTTAGGCGGGGGGAGCGCAGTAAACTTGGCTATCTTGGCTGGGGTATAATAAAGTCTATTGAGAACAAAAAAATGATTCTTTTTTAAGCTAGCTGGTTTAATTTATTTATAAAGTAGTTTAAAAGATGGCTCAAAAAGATCTTCAATATTTGGCTCAAATGGAGATTGGTTCCAAACCGATGATTGAGACGGAAGGTCTATATCGTCTGCTTCAAGAAGCCTCATATACCACATGGATATCTCTTTTTTTTTTCCGCTGAACATTTTGCAATGGCCACTCAAGCTCCCAATTGCCCTTGATTTCAGCCCCTTCTGCCTCGTGCCATGATTTAAGTTGAAAATACTTAAACTTAGAGTGTGCTGGGCCTATCTTAGCTCTTAGAACCTCCCATGGAAGAATTCCATCTACATCCATCAAGTCAGACCACTTAGCCACACCTGCTCTCTTGATTGGTAACGCCAGGCTATCTCTAAGGCAGAGGGGGGTCCCAGGAGAATCCCATATGGGAGCAAAGTCAGAGAAATATCCAATACCCCATCGGCGTCTCACTTTATGCCATGTCTCCAAAGCGGCCTTAAGGACCTTGAGATGCACACGTTTAAAAATCTTGGAGCCCCGAACTTATATAGAAAACCTTCTCCTCCACTTCCCCCTCGACCATTGCCATTTCACCAAGGAGCCTACCCCATGTTGTATCATCTGGGATTGAAAGCAGCATCCTAATACCTTTAAATTGAAAAGCAATTAAGTACCATCTGATGTCGGGGAGGGCTAAACCACCTTTCGAGAGCCTCCTCCTCAGCTTTTTCCAGGACATCCTAGCGCTTTTATCACCCCAGATAAAACTCCCGATTTTCCCCTGGATCTTACTAATACTTTTACTGGGGAAGGCTAAAGGGACTGCATTGAACAGATAGGTCAACTTAGGGAGAATACTCATCTTCACCAGATTGACCTTCCCATAGATCGTCAAAGGGAGATTCCTCCATCTGGCGAAGAGATGATCGATTTCCTTAATAACTTTCTCCAAATTGATCATGGGAATTTTATTAAGATCTTTAACAATTTTGATACCCAGGTACTTAAAATTGTTGCTGGTGAGACCTCCCCTATAGTCGATGTTCCAACACATCACTTCCGTTTTAGAGGAATTGGCAAGATAACCAGAAATAGAGCCAAATTCCTCCAACAGGTTTTCAAGCCGTGGAATAGTTGTCTCCGGATCACTAGTGTATATAATGATATCATCAGCATACAATGCTATTTTACAATAATAGTTTAGTGATTTAAAAGGACGAATTAAATCGTCTGACCTAACAGCCTGTGCCAAGGGCTCAATATAAACGTCAAATAAAAGGGGGGATAAGGGGCACCCCTGCCTAGTCCCTCTCTGGATATCAAAGCTGGAAGTCAATGTACCATTCAACAGGATCCTTGCGGAGGCTCCCTGATAACAATACCTCAAGGTCTGGACAAAGACAGGGCCCATGCCCATACCCTCAAGAACCCCCCAGAGATACCTCCAACAGACCCTGTCGAAGGCCTTGGCAGCATCCAAAGCCATCACTGCCAAAGGATCAGATCTCACCACAGCCAAATCAATATTACCCATCAACAACTGGGTCTGTTCCTGAATGTACCTCCCTGCAATAAAGCCCTTCTGGTCTATATTAATCAGACTAGGAACCAATTTAGCCATCCTCCCTGCCAAAATGCCCATAAAGATCTTATAATCGGCATTTAGCAGGGAGATCGGACGGTAAGAATCAGCCTTTAATGGATCTTTCCCTGGCTTCAATATTAACACAATGGTAGCCTCCTTCCAGGATCTAGGGACCACCCCTGTTGTACTATAAACTGAGTTGAAAAGAGTATACAGTACCGGGATCAACTCATCCGAAAGAAGTTTATAAACCTCGTTCGGAAGAGCATCTAGACCGGAGGCTTTGCTGTTTTTAGACCTCTTTATTTGATCCCTAATCTCCTCCATAGTAATAGGGGCATCAAGAGAGACCCGACTAGCTTCAGTTAGAGTAGGCAGGGATTTACTTTTTATCCAGGAATGTATTATGTCCTGGGAAGGAGCCAAATTTTCCTTATACAAATCTGAAAAAAGAGAAAGGAAACACTTTTGCAAGTCTTCCACCTTGCTAGATTTATCTCCATTACTATTGATTATCAATTCATTGATGTTGTTTTTTGAAGAATCAGTCCTGGATTTCCATGCTAAGAGAGCACCTGCTTTTTCGCCATATTCAAAATTTTCCATATTTTTCACAAGCCATTGTGCTCTACATTTCTGATCTAACAAACTCCTAAGCTCCTGCCTAGCCGCCTCCAGATCGACCTGGACCTGTGTTCGTCTATCTGAGTTTACCTGATTGAGAGAAAGCCTCACAACCTCTAATTCTTTTATCTTCCCCTCAATGGAATGTAACTCCAAGGTCCTAGCTCGGTTTTTGGAGCTTATTAGACCATGCAGCATGCCTCTCAGACTAGCTTTATATGCATCCCATACATAATCTATAGTCGTGGAACCCAAGTTTAGTGAGAAATATTCCAAGGAAGATATTCTGATAGACTGAGCTATTCCTGGATCTAACAGCATTGATCTATTCAACGTCCATCTAGTTTGTAGAATGTTACCTTCCTTGGAATACGAAAAGGAAATAGGAGCATGGTCCGAGAGATGGCTGGATAAGACAGATGTCTCACGTAGATTGTCTAACACTTCCCTGTTAGCTAAAATATAATCTATTCTAGACGCATGATGGTATTTTTTACTATAAAATGTAAACCCCTGGAGATCTCCCTTCTTGGCCCTCCAAACATCTACCAAGCCCATGTCATGTAACAGATTTTTCATGGCCCGGCGAGATCGCTGGGCCCCGATTGCACGGCTCAAATTGGACCTGTCTTTAATTGGATCAAGGAGGACATTAAAATCACCTCCTATTATTAAGGGGGGTCACCTGCATCAGTTTATCTTGCAATTTACTAAGGTAAGAAGGATCATCAACATTGGGACCATAATAGGAAGAACAAACTAACTCCAGGCCCCCAAACGCCATCTGAGCTAATATCCATCTTCCTGTTTGATCGGTCTGTACAGATTTAATTACACAGGGGATCCCTCTTTTCACCAGAATTGCAACCCCTCTACTATTAATTGATTGCTGCGAAGAGCAAAAACAATTTATCCAGGAGATTTTCGAAAAAATCGAACGTGACTCTTCAAATGTCAAATGTGTCTCTTGTAGAAGAAAAACCTGGGCCGAGGAGAGTTCTAAGTACTTAAGTATCAACCTCTGCCTACGTGGACATCTTAAACCATTCACGTTCCACGAAATAAAACAGATTTTATTGTCCCCTTTAGTAATACCTGCCATCAGCTAGTACGTCCCTTCCTTAAATTTAGACCGCATTTCTTAAAATACAGATGAGATGAGAAATATTTTTTTTGTTTTTCTCCCGCTGCTCCCCACCCAGTGAACCCCACCAAACTCCCCTCTCCCCCCCTATAATCCCCAACACCCTGAGGAACCCTCCCTTCCAATAGGCAAGCCTATTCGGTCGCCTCTCCCTCGGGTAACATTTTTAACTAAATCTTAACTCTAATAACTTGGGACCTTACATCTGAGCCCTCCTTGTACTCTAATCCCTCCTTCATATCCCTCCCTCTTTGTCTTTTTGAATTTTTACAATAAGGGCATCGACCTAATCAGTATGGATTATTTGCATATTATTCTTCCACATCACACGTAGTGTGGCAGGAAACCTCAATTGAGCCTTTGCCCCTAAACTATTTAACTCTGCTAACCTCTTCCCCAACTCCCACTGTCGCGTAGCAGTTATGTGGGAGATATCCGATCTAATAGAGAAGGAAAAAGAGGACATATCTAGAAGTGGAGAAGAAATCACTCCTTCCTTAAGTGCAGCAGTCAAAATCATCTCCTTGACTGAGTAGGACAAGAAATTCACCAGGATTTTTCTAGGTTTCTGTCTTCCCGGATTTCTCTTGTAGGGATCCCGATGCACTCTTTGAATTTCATGCACTAAATCAATATTTGGAGAATCTTTCAAAACTGAGCCTTTTAGTAGAGAAATCGCGAACCTCTTAATGTCATCCCCTCAAGAGCTTCCGGGATATTTAAAAACTTCAAATTGTTTTTCCTAGAATGATTTTCAAGTCTTTCAAGGTCGGCCCTCAATTCCTTATTCTGAATTGATAACTTTGCTAAGTCAGCAGAGGTCATTTGAATCGATTCTTTTAATTTGGGAATCTCAGACTCTATTACATCAGTCCTCAGGGTGACTTCCTCCAATTTCTGAGCCAGTACCTCGCAGGATGAACGAATCGCAGCTTGATTTGCTTCAGATACAGAGAACCTGCTGGCTAACTCTGCTTGATTCATCTCCGAGACTATGAACCTGCTGGTCATCTCTTCTTTCATAGCCAGAAGTAAATCAGCTAATGAATGCGTGCCGGAAGCTGGGACTGTATGCTCCTCGGAGACAGGAGTATCAAGACTTCTGTTAATGTTCTTGTAGGCCAGTTCCAGCCCCTGTACCTGCTCCTGCTCCAGCTTGTCTTGTGAACCCAAGACTGAATATCTGTTAGAGAGGTTCACCATAGGGTGGACCACGGAATCCATCACAGTTTCGGGGACTCCACTAGCGGCTACAGCAGCAGGAGAGTCTTGGAGTTCCCCTCCCACTAAGCTAGGCTGCGTAATACTGCTCGTGGTCAAAATTTCGCTACTTACTAAAATTGGTGCCTTCGTAGTTGGACAACCCGGGACCCTGGGCGTAAGTTTGGACGTAGATGTGGATATGGACTGAGACAACTTGATAGTAGGTTTTTAGGGATGGAGTAATTTTAGGATTCACAGTAGGAGTTCTCTTGGCTTTGCCTCTTCCTCTGCCTTTGTTAGCCACTTTCCCTTTAACTGGGGTCCCACTATCAGAGATATTTCCACCCTGCTTACGTTGTTTGATTAAAATCCTGACCTCAGAGATAGGGGGGGAAACCCGAGGAGGCAAAGTCGATTGAGTAATAGCAGTATTTGCAGACAGATGGGCTGCTCTAGCTCGTAGGGTATACCTGCTTATTTTGGGCGGAGAAATACCCACTTTACTCCCATCACTTTTCTCCATGCAATAGAAAGATATCTTCCCCTTCTGAGTCCGCCAAGTATGAAGCGTGGAGGCACCACCAGTGTCGATAAGACTCTCTTCCCCAAAGACACCTTCAAATTCTGGCTTGCCATTAAGTAGGTAGATTAAGCCAAACCTACTATCCTTGACACTATCCCGGAGTGCCGGTCGCTGTGTCCCCTCAAACCGCCTGCTGTCCACCTCGAGAAATTTCGCAAGCCGAAGACCCGGGTACACACCAAAACTGGTGCTGACCCTGCCTCCAACAAACCGGAACAGCAGACAGGCGATATCTCGGCGTCTCCGCTCATGCGCGGCTTCTCCCCATCTCCAGCGCCGACCCTCCGCCTCGACACGCAAACACCGCTGACGCCCGAGGCCGCCTCACCGTCTTGCAGGGAGGGGATTAGGAGCCCCCCGCATACCACCCAGCTGGTAAGAGAAACTCCGGGGGGAGGTTTAAACTAAAGAAATCAGGGCTTCAGCATCGGTCCCGACAAGAGACCCGAGGGAGCGTGACCGCGGCCGTTAGCTAGCAGCCGCCATGTTCCTCAAGGTTTGCCAAAAAAAAAAATGTTTGACTTTCAACTTGGCATTAACTGTAGTGTGTTCGGTTTTAATGTTCACCTGTTTGACTTGAAGTTGAAGTGAGTTTCTCTGATTTTCAGCAGTTTTCCAATACTTACTTGATATCATTTTGGTTGTTTGTTCATCAAAAGGCCACAGTTGACTTGACAGTGCACGTAGCTTGGCGATGCCTCTGTCTGTGAGAGGCCTGGTGAGGAGGTGCTGGTCAGAGCCTCTTGTCTGTGAGAGGCCTGGTGAGGAGGTGCTGGTCAGAGCCTCTTGTCTGTGAGAGGCCTGGTGAGGAGGTGCTGGTCAGAGCCTCTGTCTGTGAGTGGCCTGGTGAGGAGGTGCTGGTCAGAGCCTCCGTCTGTGAGAGGCCTGGTGAGGAGGTGCTGGGCAGAGCCTCTGTCTGTGAGAGGCCTGGTGAGGAGGTGCTGGTCAGAGCCTCTGTCTGTGAGAGTCCTGGTGAGGAGGTGCTGGTCAGAGCCTCTGTCTGTGAGAGGCATGGTGAGGAGGTGCTGATCAGAGCCTCTGTCTGTGAGTGGCCTGGTGAGGAGGTGCTGGTCAGAGCCTCTGTCTGTGAGAGGCCTGGTGAGGAGGTGCTAGTCAGAGCCTCTGTCTGTGAGTGGCCTGGTGAGGAGTTGCTGGTCAGAGCCTCTGTTCTGATGGTATCAATGTGTAATGTTTATTCATGTTAGGACAGAGCCTTACACTTTCAGCCAAGGGCCATTTGCGCCCTCTGTGCCATCTTCATTATTCTGATGTGCCTTCAGCGAAAGTACTAGCCTCGCACCAGCGTCCTGTGGCTACTATAGCAGGGGTTAACCGTCGTCGTCTGTGGAAGGTGTGCGGACAGTGTTATCTGTATTCACAGAAATGGGCACTATGTTATGATTACAAAAACAGGCAAGTACAACTTGACGCTTCAAGAATGTGGTATGCTTGTACAGGGACATGGTGAGAGCACAAAGCTAGTTCTGTTCATTTTGTACACCTGTCTAGCTAAGATCACGTGTTTCTCATTTCAGTTTCACTTCGTAAAACACCAAGCGGTAATGTTTAGTAAGTTGCATGGTACTCTGAAAGTGTGCGTATTGGAGTCTTACATTATTTTTTTAACTATTTTTCTTTGCAGTACTAGTGTGCTTGCATAACGTGTAAGGCACACTGAAATCTGCAGCTAGGGCCCTGTGATGTTAGCCCTGCAGCCACAATTTTAATACAAAGATAAGTGTTCTAGGTGCGCAAGGGCTGCATATTATGTTTGTCTTCCTTTGAAGCCTCATGTAATGAGGCCGCTGCAACATTTTTCTAGGTTGAGTGACCTTTGAACTGCCACAGATTACTTTAAGGATTTCACTCCTAGGCTGCATTTGGCATGAAAGTAACTCTACTTCAGTGATGTGGTTTGTTGGCCTAATTTGTGTAGGAAGCTGGCTCTGTATATACTATACCAAAGTGAGGTATAGTGTGCACAGAGTCCAGTGGAACCCCAAAGGTAGGCAGAGGTAAAGTTAGATAGCACCTCACTCTCTATTTGTGGTAGTGTGGGCGAGCAGTAAGGCTGTATCAGAGGACTGTGTTAAGCATTTGTTGTACACACTCAGTCAGCAAATTATATCACACACTCAAAGACTGAACTTCAGACCAATTGGTTTTGTATAAAAATATTCTTTTAGTTATTTTATTTTCTAGAACCAAGCAAGCCTGGCACAGGTAAGCAATAAATACTTTACAGTAGTAATGCAGTTTGTAAATAGTTTGAATTGCAATTGTAAATGTTCTTTGATTTGATTACAGGAGTGTTACTGATAATGCAATGCTTTTCAGAATACAGTACATATACTTTGTATAGGATTTTGAGTAAAATTACAGGTAAGTTACTTTTGAGATTACTTTTCTTACACAGTGCAGTATACCTGGATACTGCACTGGGACATTTCCTGTAAACAGGTAAAAGCGTTTTTGTTAGTACAATTTTAAAGAATTTCTTTAGGTTTTCCAACTCCACAAAAACTTTTCGCAGAAAAACAGTCAATGTTGTCCTATGGAGGAAAATATGGTTATCGTTTTTTAGGTAAGTAATCGGTAGTGGGAGTCGAGGTTCTGGGGTTAGACTCGGGGGTCCCCAGGGTCAGTGATGCACTCTCGTTACACCCTCAGCGTAACTAGGGCGTCCGGGTGCAGAGTGCTGAGGCCCAATGTTATCCAATGGGGGATAGGTGGCCTCCGATTGGTGGCTGCTGATGAGCAGGCCACAAGGTTGTGGGAGCCAAGCTCCTGGTGTTAGGCTCAGAGCAAAGGGGGATCTGGTTTAGCACACAAAGTGCAGCCGCAGTGGCGCAGGGGCGGCTGGGTGCAGGGTGCTGTTTTGGTGTCGGGTACCCTGTTGTTTTCAATGGGGATTTTCGGTTTTGGTTTTCAGCTACAGGCTCGGTCCAGGAAGACTTCCAGGAGGAACCAACAGCTGGGCAGGTAAGTTGGAAGGCTCATGGACGTAGGTGCACCTCGGGTTCTGTTCTCCAGGGCGCTGGGCGGTTGGATGCAGGGGTGTCTTTTGAGGTCGGATTTCATCTTACAGGGCCACACGCAGTTGGGGTGAACCAAGAAAGCAGATTCCCGCAACCTAAGAAGAAAAAGGACGAAAGACGACGCCCAGCAGAGGAGACTGCAGAGAACTGACTTGGCCCCAGCCCTACTGGCCCGTCTGCAGTTTCCAGACATCCTGCGCCAAAAATCATCTTGTCCTGCAGCCAGCGACCTCCAGAACCCCTGGGAGGACTGACTGCCTTCAACAAAGACCGGATCTCCTTTGAACAGCAGCTCTGTTCAGAAAAAACACCAAAGAAAGACTCCGAGCCTGCTGAGGAAAAAGAAACCCGACACCTGGAACCACCACTGCACCTGTCTCCTACGGCCCGAGTTCGAGTGGCCTACCCGTCCCAGCGAGGTCCCCCAGCGCTCCAGAGTCCGAGTCCACCGTGGGTTGACCTCTCCAGGACTCCCCGATGTCGCCTGCAGCCTCTGCATGGAGACCCACCCCAACCGCGTGTGGCCCGGTTAGGTGAAATCCGACCTCAAAAGACACCCCTGCATCCAACCGCCCTGCGCCCTGGAGAAGGAGTAGTTTCTTACCTGTAACTCCAGTTCTCTTGTAGGGGTATTTCCGTGATAGTCATAATCATGTGAATAGTCCCGCCCATGTGCGTGGACCCCCCCGGAGCACTTCATTAGCCAGTTTAACTTAAATTTAGTAATTTGCTGAGTTTTACACATAGAAAACTCTCCTTCACAAAACTCCTTTTTTCATGATAGAGATGAAAAGGAATGGATAGAGAAGCCCCCATAGGCTGCCATTATGTGTCTGCAAATGGGTACCGTGCCTTTAAGAGTCTCCGGAGACCCCCGGTATCCCATGAGGCACAGCCAGAGGCATTTACTTTCAGTTCTTTCTTCCGGCTCCTGCTAGCAGGACCCTGGAGCATTGAGCTCTACCTTTTTTGGTATTTCTTCAAAATTAGTGATTCTATTTGGATTTTTTGCAGTTCACTCGACGTCTTTGGCCTTTATCTAACTTCTGCTGTAGTTTTTTGGCAGAATTTCTGTAGTTTTCTTGTCAAAATGCCATCTCTATTTGACAAGTGCCCTGACTGTGGTAGGAAGAAGGCCAAGTCGGATTCTCACAGAGTCTGTATTCTGTGTTTGCCTGTGTCTCTTGTGTCCTGACACCCGTTCCATCTGCAAGACTTTTTCCAGGCGCACCCAGCGTGACAGGGAGAAGATTCGGCTCCAAAGGATGGAGCAGAGGAGACAGAAGGCGGCTTCTTCAGCCTCTGAGAAAGGAGAGGGTAAGTCCTCTACCAAGTCCCATGCTTCGACCTCTGGGGGGGCTCCCCAGCAGAAAAACGATGAAAAACGTCGCCGGACCCAGTCAACGTAGAGGACGGCAACGTCGAGAGCAGGTATGACCACGATATGCTCTCCGTCAACCCAGGGCTCTGGGTCGAAGCGACATCAACGATCAACGTCGAGGAGAAGAACGGCGAGATCGCCGTCGCGGGTTTCCCCGCTTTCGACGTCGACGCACCGAACATCGCCATCGAGGCATCATCGGCGTCGATCTGTGTCTCCCAAGCGGCGGTCGCCGTCGAAGCATCGTCGCCGATCACCATCGACGTCTACGCGAAGATCGACGTCGAGGAGGAAATCGACGTCTGCAAGACGGTCGACGTCGAGACGAGGATCGACGAGAAGGCCGACATCGAGGGGTCGCTACAGATGTTCGACGTCGAGGTCCCGTTCTGGGCCTCGCTCCGTTGTGAGCCTATCGTCGTCGACAGGGACTTCGCGTTCCAGGCGACGTAGACGCTCGACGTTGAGCAGTGGATCAACGTCAAGAGGGACTGATGGGGAGTCCAGGGTCCCTTCCTCACGGCCCGCTCGTAAAAGGAGGAGGTTGGTTTCTTGGCCAAGTTCGGAGTATTCACGTACCTACTCACCATCTAGGTCGCCTCCTGCTCCTCCCACACCGGTGGCCCCACCAGGGATGCCTCAGCCGCCACTCCTTCCTCCGCCTCCTCCACCTCCGCTTCCTCCACCACTACCACCTCCTCCTCAGCCTGGGCCCGTGGCTCCTCAGCCTACGCGCCCTGTGGAACCTCGACGACCAAGAACACGGTCTCGCTCGAGACATCATTCACATAGACGCCACCGGTCTTCCACAAGATCACGTCGTCGCCATTACGAAAGGTCTCGGTCCCGGCATACCAGGGATACATCCTCCACGAGTACGGGGAGGTACTCTCCTACCCTCACGGACTCTCCCCCGCAGAGGGTTTCACCGGTTGATGATATTTCCATCTTCCAGGAGGTTCTGGTCAGAGGGGCTGCGAAACTGAACATTCCCCTGTCTACTCCTGTGCAGTCGACCTCTGTGATATTTGAAACTCTATAGAAGAGACAGACTTTAGTGCCGGGTTTGGAGGAACCGGCTATGGAACTATTCTTGACGCCATCTTCTATAAAATCTGCACCTTCCAGGTTTCAGAAGAAGTATCGTCCACCGGAGTCGGACCCTGCCTTTCTCCGGCTGGACCCCACTCCGGACTCTGTCATAGTGGTGGCGGCACGGAAGCAGCATGCTACGGCTCCGACCTCCACGGTGCCACCGGATAAGGAGAGCCGTAAGCTGGACTCGGTGGGTAGAAAGTCTTGTAACACCGCAGCGACTTCCATGAAGGCGGCCAGCTCTACGGCCTTGCTGGGCCGTTACGATAGATCATTGTGGGAGTCCCTTCAACAATTTATGGATCTCCTACCCAGAGACAAGAGGGAAGACTTCCAGGAGATTGTGAATGAGGGCCTGATGGTCTCTAATAAAGTCATCAGCGCTGCAGCGGATGCTTCGCTCCTGGCAGCCCACGGGTATTGCCATGGTATTGCTCTACGGCGACATGCTTGGCTTCGCCTCACATCTCTGAAGCCTGAGGCGCAACAACGAATTTCCAATCTCCTGTTCTTTGGCACGACTCTCTTTGGCTCCCATGCGGACGACGAGATGGCCCGCATGAAGACCGAAATGGAGACGTTGAAGGCTGTAGGTTTGGAGAAACCTAAAGAACAACGTAAGACCTTCTGCCCTTTCCAGCGGCGTTATGCCTCTCAGAGGTTCCAACGGTCTCAAGGTCACCAGTCCAACCAACAGCAGCAGTTTCAGCGGTCTTTTCAGCCGTTTCAGAAACGCCAACAGCGAGGGCGATCTAACCAGCAGTCTGGACAGGGGAACAAGGCTCCTGCTGGTTCCAAGCCCTGAAGGGTTTCTTCCCCCTCGTCCGTTGTCCGCTCCGGTGGGGGGAAGTATCCAAGAACATCTGGCAGAGTGGCAGAATATAACTCAGGACAATTGGGTGCTGAATATTGTTCGCAGTGGATACTCGATACGTTTTATAAGCCCTCCTCCATCAATACCTCCAACTCGATCACGATACATGCTGCGCGAGTTGCAGAAGGAGGCCAACACCCTCCTACAGAAAAGGGCGATAGAACCGGTTCCTCTAGGACAGAAAGGAACAGGACTGTATTCACGGTTCTTTCTAGCTCGCAAGAAAGACAAGAACGAGTTCAGACCCATTCTCGACTTAAGACAAGCCAACAAATGGGTTCGAAGAGAAAAATTTCGGATGTTGTCCTTGCATCAGATCTACCCTCAACTTCATCAGGGAGACTGGCTATGCGCAATAGATCTGCAGGACGCATACTTTCATGTGCCTATAGCGAGGAAACATCGCACGTTCCTGCGTTTCACAGTGGGCAACAACCATTATCAATACTCCGTGCTGCCTTTCGGCCTGAAGTCAGCGCCTCGGACATTTTCCAAATGCATGGCAGTGGTGGCTGCGCATCTGAGGAGGAACAAAATATTTGTCTACCCATATCTGGACGATTGGTTGATCAAAGCAGCTACGTTTCAGGAAGCGCAACTGCATTTCAATCGGACTTCCAATCTCTTACTTCGCCTGGGACACACATCAACCTCACGAAGTCTGTCTCCACTCCTGTACAATGTCTTCAGTACCTCGGAGCTACTATCGACACACGCACAGCAAACGTGTGTCCTTCGGAGGAGAGACGCTTATCGATCCTTCGGAAGGCTCAAGCTCTCATGATCATGCCATCACCAACGGTGAGGAAAGTATCGGCTCTCCTGGGCTCGATGGCTTCCTGCATCTTTCTCACTCCGAATGCACGCCTCCATATGAGACCCCTGCAGGAATGTCTGGAGGATCAGTGGGACCAGACACTGGGGGATTGGGAAGACAGGATTCAACTGTCGCAACAGACTCGTCAGTCCATCCGCTGGTGGTGTTCTCCAGGGGATTCCCTTCCACAAGGAGATACCCACGCAAACAATAGTGACGGATGCTTCTCTCCACGGATGGGGTGCACATTCCGATCACCTTCAGATACAGGGCACATGGTCCCCAAAAGAGACCAAGTACCACATCAACTTCCTGGAGCTTCGAGCTGTTCATTTGGCGCTGAAAGCATTCCAGCCGTCGTTTCATACCAGCTCCCTGCTTGTCCAGACGGACAATACAACAGCAATGTTCTACCTCAACAAGCAGGGGGGCTCCAGATCTCGAGTGTTGTCTCAGGAAGCCCAGGCCATCTGGCACTGGCTGTTAGCCAGGAACCTGACCATCACGGCATCTCACCTTCCCGGTGTTCAGAATGCTCAAGCTGACGCGCTCAGCAGACTCATTCACGAAAACCACGAATGGGTCTTAAACGACGAATTGGTGCACGACATCTTCGAAAGATGGGGTACTCCGTGTTCGCAGAAAACAGCAAATGCCGCGACTTCGCCTCCAGGTTTTACCAACCAGGGACTCTGGGGAATGCCCTATGGATCAATTGGTCAGGCGGCTTTCTCTACGCTTTTCCGCCGATTCCCCTGATTCCCACAGTGCTGATCAAGCTCTCCCAATCACTGGCCAAGATGATCCTCATTGCTCCGGAGTGGCCCCGTCAGTGGTGGTTCACAGACCTACTCCACCGGTCTCTCCTGCCACATCTCCGTCTGCCGTGCAGGCCGGACCTTCTGACGAGGTTCGGCGGACAGATGGTGCACCCCAACCTCTCGTCGTTGAATTTGGCGGCATGGCTCCTGAGCTAGTACAGTATGGACATTTGAATCTCCCTCAGGACTGTATGGAGATATTGAAAGAGGCCAAAAGACCATCTACACGCACGTCCTATGTGTATAAATGGAAGAGGTTTTGCATCTGGTGTGCCTCTAAGGACTTGGATCCTACCTCCTGTAAGGAAGATGTCATCCTTCCTTACTTATTATACTTGGCGTAATCTGGCCTTCAGTTCCATTCGATCAAAGTTCATCTGGCAGCTTTGACTGCTTTTGGAAATGTCCTTCGCAAACTTCCTTTTTTCAAATCCCAGTCATCAGAGATTTTCTTGAAGGATTGAAGAAAGTGTTTCCTCCCATTAGGCGTCCTTCGCCTCCCTGGGAGCTGAATGTAGTCCTTTCACGACTGATGAAGGAACCGTTTGAACCCATTCATAAGGCTTCTCTTCAGCATCTGTCCTGGAAGGCGGCTTTCCTTGTGGCCATTACGTCTGCCCGCAGGGTTAGCGAACTTCAGGCTTTATGTTGTAAAGAACCTTATACAGTCTTTCATTCCTCTAAGGTAGTTATGAGGACGCAACCTAAGTTCCTTCCTAAAGTTGTTTCGGAGTTTCATGTAAACCAAACTATTACACTGCCTAAATTTTCTCAGAATCCATCTTCTCCTGCGGAGAGGTCGCTGCATTCTCTTGACGTTAGGAGGGTCTTGAAATTCTATTTGGACAAGACTTAAGGATATCCGTAGATCAGATCAGCTATTTGTAAACTATGGCTCGGTCCGAACTGGTCTAGCTACCTCCAAACCATCCATTTCTAGGTGGATTGTTTCATGTATTCAGCTGTGTTATCAAAAAGCTAACAAGCCTTTGATTAGTAAGCCTAGGGGTCACTCTACCAGAGGTAAAGCAGCTACTGCGGCTTTACTTCGTAATGTACCTATTGCGGAAATCTCTAAGGCTGCCACTTGGAAGTCAGTCCACATTTACTAAGCACTACTGCCTAGACACTGATGCTAGGGCAGATGCTCAGGTTGGGCAGGCTTCACTTAGAAATTTATTTGCACAATAGCTGGTTGTTCTCTGTTCTGCCACCGCTGGTGAGTTGTTTTGGGGATGGGCTTGCTAGTCTATTCACATGATTATGACAATACACGGAAATCCCCTACAAGAGGAGGAGTAGTTTCTTACCTGTAACTCCAGTTCTCTTGTAGGGGTATTTCCGTGATAGTCATAAGCAACCCGCCCTCCTCCCCGGTGGCAGACACAGATATCCCAAAGTCTCAGCAGGCTCTGCTTCTTTATGCCTTCAAAAAGAACTGAAAGTAAATGCCTCTGGCTGTGCCTCATGGGATACCGGGGGTCTCCGGAGACTCTTAAAGGCACGGTACCCATTTGCAGACACATAATGGCAGCCTATGGGGGCTTCTCTATCCATTCCTTTTCATCTCTATCATGAAAAGAGTTTTGTGAAGGAGAGTTTTCTATGTGTAAAACTCAGCAAATTACTAAATTTAAGTTAAACTGGCTAATGAAGTGCTCCGGGGGGTCCACGCACATGGGCGGGACTATTCACATGATTATGACTATCACGGAAATACCCCTACAAAAGAACTGGAGTTACAGGTAAGAAACTACTCCTTCTCCAGGGCGCAGGGCGGTTGGATGCAGGGGTGTCTTTTGAGGTCGGATTTCACCTAACCGGGCCACACGCGGTTGGGGGGGTCTCCATGCAGAGGCTGCAGGCGACATCGGGGAGTCCTGGAGAGGTCAACCCACGGTGGACTCAGACTCTGGAGCGCTGGGGGACCTCGCTGGGACGGGTAGGCCACTCGAACTCGGGCCGTAGGCGACAGGTGCAGTGGTGGTTCCAGGTGTCGGGTTTCTTTTTCCTCAGCAGGCTCGGAGTCTTTCTTTGGTGTTTTTTCTGAACGGAGCTGCTGTTCAAAGGAGATCCGGTCTTTGTTGAAGGCAGTCAGCCCTCCCAGGGGTTCTGGAGGTCGCTGGCTGCAGGACAAGATGATTTTTGGCGCAGGATGTCTGGAAACTGCAGACGGGCCGGTAGGGCTGGGGCCAAGTCAGTTGTTCTCTGCAGTCTCCTCTGCTGGGCGTCGTCTTTCGTCCTTTTTAGGTCGAGACTCTAGTAGCGCGCAAGCGCTGCTAGGCGAGACTTTGTTAGGGGGTTTGGAAAGCTGACCAGACGCTCGTGCGTCATAACCTTTTTCCTGCGGTTAAGCGCGCAGGGCTGACATCGGTTTCCCATTATCGTGCCCAGACGCGGGCGCGATAATTGGAAACACATGCCGGCCGTGCGGGGAAAAGGCCATGACGCACGAGCGTCTGGTCAGCTTTCCAAAGCCCAGGCTGCCGCGCTCGCTCGCCCCCGCTCCTCTCTTGTTCCCCTGGCAGCCAGCAGACATGAAAGGCTCTCTGCAGCATCTGATTCGTATCAGACACAGACTCTACCCCCGCATCTAGCTGAAATCTTGGCCACCTGACAGAGAATAAATGTATGGGACGCAGTCAGCCATCCCGTGCAGCTCGCGGCGCGCACCTCACAGAATAATGCGATGCAGGGGGGGGGGCGGCTGAAAGAATGCCGTGGTCGCGCGCATTTCCAGCAGAACTCGAGGATCCCACCGCAGGCCCCTGCTTACCTCCTGCCAGCCCTCGGCTCTCCAGCTGTACACCGGGCATTCTGCAGCCTGGCAGCGCTGCTCGGAGGCGGGTCTGGTAGACTGCTTGCAGCCAGTCTCCCGGGCGCTTTTCTGGGTACCAGAGGCGCAGAACACGGCTCCCCGCTGAACACCTCGTCCGCACGAGACCGAGCACTGAAGAGAGACACAAAGTAAGTTTGAGCATTCGAAGGTTGGTTCACGTATTATATTATTTGGTTTCTGAGATGTTATATAAGCACGTGTGAGTGAGTACACACGGGGGAAGACTATTGTATCTTAGACCAAACAAAGGATGCAAGTGTGACTTTCGGAGTCAGATTTCAGTGTAAATAATCACTTCGCTCAAAGGACCATCTTTTCCAAAACAGACAACACATGTTCAAGTTATAGCCAAATATTGCACCGCTTCTCTTGATAACGGGCAACGATTTCAGACAAGGGTGAGACCGAGATCTCATTCACAGCCCTAACCTTCCTCCCATTCCTTGTGTTTGATCGTCAATATTGCACTCTTATAATACGTTTTATAGAAAGCAAAATATACAATTAATAGATTAATAATGACATCTGCATAGTTTTAGAAGCAGAAAGTTAAGGTTTTTTTTTTGCATTTTTTAAGTTGCGATACATCACGTCATCCAACTTACTATAGAGCATTCCTGTTATTCATATGGCCTCGCAGCACTCCCGGCAGACTAAGCATGCCTTTCTTATGGTTTTATCGCCACTCATAAGAGGGAGTCACAGTTATGAATACAATAATACATTTTAAAAGACAAGGTAACTGGGAATGAAAACAATTGTGTGAGCAGTGGTTGGAAGAATAACATATAAAACGGATGGGTAACAGAGCATTTTTTCTATTTGACTTCAAACCGGCTCCTTCTTTCTCCGTTTCAACATCTTCTTACCTTCATGCATGCATTTATATTATATATTTATATATCCATTATGACGTCGGTATACATACATACACATCCCGCTCTCCACATTTCTTTCTCACACTCTCACCTTATGTCCCTCTCTCATGGTCTTATTCTCTCTCTTTCGCTATCTCTTCCCTCTCTATTACTCACCTCTCCGGTTAAGTCTGTCTCTCAATGGCGCTCTCTCATAATTTCCCCTTCCCTACTTATTTCCTCTCTCCTAGTTTAAAATTATTGGTATACAGATGGATAGGGTGAGTGCCATACATAAGGCATACTAAAGTGAGTTTTGTTTAACCATAAACTGGGAGTCGTGCAGTGCTTAATTTGAACCTGTGGTTTCCGGTGCTCAGCACCGGCACTTAATTGGCAACGGGTGCTTTGAGCTCAAACCAATGGCAACATTTCTGCTGTATAACATAATTTAACAACATGTTTGTGATATACCACTAACTGTCATCTGAGGCTTCTGAATTCCCCCCTCTGTCGCACCAGCAATATGTCTATCTTAACTGGACCCCACTCAGAATCATTCTTTGGGTATAGTAAAGCATGCCTGAGATACAATTAAAATGGTTCTTTGTGAAATGCTCAACTGTCTATTAAAGCTAGGTCTGTCCTGAATTATATAACTAAAATAAACAAACATGTAGCCTGAAAAGATGTAATAAATCGTTATTGTATAGTGCATTGCATTTTGCAATATGTGACTGTGGATATCATTTTAGAATATGTCTCAAGATGTTTTGTGTTACTGGTAAGAACAAATCCTGAAATTAGAGACAGTGCAGGCATGCTGTTCACCACACAGTAGCATTTGTGTGACCCAGATCCATTGTCTAATTATTACATCAACAGCATTCCTGTAACAAAGTTTACCCTATGGCAGGTTTTTGATATCGAGAAGAAAGATCACCATTTTGTCTACATTCAAGAAACAAAGGAATACAAACTGTATGGAAGAGATATACTTGGATTTTGGAAACACGTTATCTTCTTTAACACAACAGCCCCTGTGTGCCTTACCATTAAAATATTTCACCACCTTGAGGAAGGCAGTTTCTTGCATGAAACACATCCTAAAGCTTCATTCGAACATCTCCTTTCTAGCATTCTGGAGTAAATATACAATTTTAGTACGAATACATTTACTTGTTTGTAAAAGTTCTCTGGATGATGTTCATCCATTGAACCCTTTCCCTAGTCCCTCTGTGGCTTAACATGCTTATATTCTCACAACGTTTGTCTACTGAGCATCTGATACAATAGGCTTAGCATTGAAACAATCCCAGGCAGCAGTCCACCTAGATTCTCAACATGGTCCATAAATTTACCCCCATTCACTGCTTTGAAGATGAACACAATTTTCACATCTGAGAAATAAATCTAGATCACTTGGATAGAAAATGCATTTCTTTGCCTCTTAGTGGTGAATATATTTAAGGTAAACAGAGTAGATCATGGGGGAAAACAGGAAATCAGTACCAAATATCGCTAATCATCCAGTCCATTTACAAACCTGTCCCTATTAAGGTTAATTATTGCATCCTAAAATGTCTCTATTAATTCACGGTTACCTGAACAATATTGTGAAGAAACATCCAGATGGATGCAGATTAACTTCTATAAAAAAATATCCAAATTATTACTCAGTGGATTACACCCATGGATCCCAGGATACTTTAATGAACGGGCAAACAAGAGGATAGCTGTCAGAAATTGATTACAAAGTTAACTTGCAGGACCTTTCTCAAGCATTTCTAAAGCTGACTTAGTTACAGGTTAATACATATGTGAATGAATACTCTTTCAGACAAGCATTGGCATAGTCAATAGGTCTCGCCTTTGGGACCTTATAAGTGTTTAGCCATGCAACAGTTGATGTTGTTGCACCAAGGAAATTGTGCTGCATAACTAAATACTTATAAGGTCCCAAAAGCGAGACCTATTGGCTATGCCAATGCTTGTTCTTCTTAGGTTGCGGGAATCTGCCTTCTTGGTTCAGGGCTGCCCCTAAATACTGTAATCTGAAAGAGACACGTTAGTGACAGATTCCTTACCTTAGAATATCCCCAGGCGTCAGGCTGGATCCGGAAAGTTTTGCGTAGCAGTACCCTTGCGCGTCGGTAGGCGGCGTCGTGCGGCTCCGCGTCCGTCGTCGGCATCGTGATCGCCGGGATGACGTCGCGGGCAGTACTTAGGCGCCGCCCCTGCGCGCTGACGTCAGTTCTTCTTTTTCCGCGCCAGCAAGCGCAGATCCGGGAAGAGCAGTGCCCTGGTCAATTTTTGACCATACTTTTTGGTGATTTTTTCACTGTTTTTTCCAACTTAAAGGTGTCGTAGGGATGCCCGGCTTCAAGCGATGCGGCGCCTGTGCGCGGATGATGTCCGTCACCGACCCGCATTGGGAGTGTCTCTTCTGCCTCGGCCGAGGCCACGACACCGAGTCTTGTCCCGAATGCCAGGCCCTCAACCCGAAAGCTTTGCGAGAGCGGTCTCGAAAGCTCCTCGAGGCCCGGCATTCGGCTCCACGGAGGCCCCGGTCGCGTGAGAGGTCCAGGGGTCGCTCGCGGAGTGCACACCGGTCGTCGGCGTCGAAGTCTTCTTCGTCCGGTAAGTCTAAGCACAAGAAGTCCAAGAAGCATCGTCGCTCTCGGACTTCGCCTCGCCGGTCTCGCGACTCGGCTGAGGCCCCTCCCGGCACCGTCCCCGCCCCCGCGGCCCCGGACTTGCCTGTGGAGTCGCCCCCGCCATACCCGCCCTTCCCGGGTTCGGGGGCGGATCCGGCCAAGGTACAGGAGTTCCTGTCGGCCATGGCCCGCCTCTTCGGGCCTTCAGGCCCCTCCGGTGCGCCTTCGGGCCCCGCGGGCCCTGATGGGGTTTCTCCGGCGTCGCCGACGGCTCAGGCCCCGGCGTCGCCCGTGCCTCCAGCCTCGATCCCGGCTCCGGCTTCGGCCCCGGCCTCGATCCCGGCTCCACAACCCCCATCGACGCCGGTCGACCTCACGACACCTCCGCCGGCGCCGATGTCTCCGGTGCCGTTCTCGACGCCGCCCTGGGCTCCGGGCGGCGTCGTCCCCCAGTTCCTTCCGGCTCCGGACATGGACCCGGAGCGACGCCGCTCGACGCCGGCTCCGGCGCCGATGGGACCTTGGGTCCCAACTGTCCCTCCTCCTCCTTATTTTGAACCTGAGGAGGACCAGTTGGACTGGGAGGGTCTGATGACCCTCTGACGCGCAACTGTCAGTATGATGAGGACTGGACAGAGAGTCTAGGGAGGCCAGTGGTCTGGATACTTCCCCTGACACTGGCATGCTGTCTCCTCCCGTGGCTACGGAGGAGGGGGCCAATTTTGGTACGGTGTTGCGTAGGGCAGCTGGGGCCTTACGTCTCCAGCTCCCTACTTTGACGGTCAAGCCTAACATCTTGACAGAGGTGCTTCAGCCGGCAGCCTCCTCTGCGGAGACTGTGCTGCCGTTTAACGACGCCCTCACTGACGTTCTTTTGGGCGCCTGGTCCAAGCCCAACACAGGGGCTCCTGTGGATCGGAACGTGTCACGACGCCATCGCCCTGCTCCGGGCGACCCCTGTTTCTTTCTGTCCACCCCACTCCTGAGAGCTTGGTTGTCCAAGCCTTCGCTTCCCAAACCGCCTTCCCTACCGCTCCTCCGGATAGGGAATCCAAACGCCTGGATCAGTTTGGGAAGAAAGGTTTTTCTTCCTCCAGTGCTGGCTTGCGGTCCGTTAACACCGTTTGTCTTTTGGGCCGATATACCCACTCCCTGTGGGATTCGGTGGCGGATGTTTTGCCCCAGTGCCCTGAGGAGGTCCAGGCACTGCTTTCCCGCGCCATTGCGGAAGGAAGGGATGCGGCCAAATACACTATCCGTTGTGGCCTTGACACCGCCGACTCGCTGGGCAGGTCGATTGCAACGACGGTGGCGCTCCGACGCCACGCCTGGCTGAGAACCACTGGTTTTTCGGGGGATGTCCAGAATACTCTCATGGACATGCCCTTTGATGGAGTCGGTCTTTTTGGGTCCAAAGCAGACCATGCGTTGGAGCGCTTTAAGGACTCACGGGCTACTGCCAAGTCCCTGGGCCTTTCTGCTACACGCCCTCCGCTGACTTCTGCTTTTCGCCCCTATCGTGGCCACGGTAGGGACGCCCCTTCACGTCAGCAGCCCAGCCACCGGCCCGCGCAGCAGGCGTCTTCGCGTGGCCGAGGACGTGGATTCCGCCGTGGCGGATCGGGCAACCAGCGTGCGGGTCAGGCCACCACCTCCAACCCGTCCGCGGCCTCCAAGCCCTCCTGATCCCTCCTTTCAGGTGCACGGCACGCCAGTAGAGGGCAGGGTCCGCTATCACCTTCCCCACTGGCGCACCATCACCTCGGACAGGTGGGTCTTGGACATTGTCCGAAGGGGCTACTCCCTCCCTTCGAGACCACCCCCCAGCCATGCCACCTCAATTCCACCGCATGTCAGGGGATCACTTGGTGCTTCTACAGAAGGAAGTCACGGCCCTCTTGACCAAGAGGGCCATCGAGCATGTTCCGACCCCAGAAGTAGGGCGTGGTTGCTACTCCCACTACTTTCTGGTGCCCAAAAGGACAAGGAGGACATGCGTCCTATCTTGGACCTCCGGAACGTCAATCGCTTCCTCCGGAAGGAGAAGTTCAAGATGCTCACCCTAGCTCAGGTCTTGACTGCCCTCGACCCTGGAGACTGGTTGGTAGCGTTGGACTTGCAGGACGCGTATTTCCACATCCCCGTCCTGCCGGCCCACCGGCGTTACCTTCGGTTCACGGTAGGCCCCGAGCATTTTCAGTTCACCGTGCTCCCCTTTGGCCTTACAAGTGCCCCTCGGGTGTTCACGAAAGTGATGGCGGTGGTCGCAGCTCATCTGCGCCGGGCAGGGGTTTCAGTCTTCCCCTACCTCGACGACTGGCTGCTGAAGGCGGGCTCGTCCCCGGCAGTCGTCTCCCACCTCCAGACTACGGCCGAACTCCTGCACTCGCTGGGGTTCTCCATCAATGTGCCGAAGTCGCATCTGATTCCTTCTCCACAGCTCCTTTTCATCGGAGCAGTTCTGGACACGACGCAGTTTCGGGCCTATCCTCCCGAACGGCGAGCCCGGGATATTCAGGCTATGATTCCGATCTTTCGGCCTTTATCCTGGGTTTCGGTACGGATGACCCTGAGGCTGCTGGGCCTCATGGCCTCCTGCATCCTGCTGGTCAATCATGCCAGATGGCATATGCGGGCTCTGCAGTGGGACCTGAAGTTCCAGTGGGCGCAGCACCAGGGCAACCTGTCCGATCACGTCCAGATCTCGGAGGGGGCTGCAAAACAGTTGCAGTGGTGGCTCTCGAACCGGGAATGGGTCATGGGCAGATCCCTCTCCCTTCCCCAGCCAGAGCATACAGTTGTGACGGACGCGTCCCTTCTGGGATGGGGCGGTCACATGGGAGAGGCGGAGATCAGAGGCCTCTGGTCTCCGGCGGAGTCCCGGCTCCATATCAACCTTCTGGAGCTCCGGGCGATCCGACTTGCACTCAAGGCATTCCTTCCCTCTGTCAAAGGGAAGGTAGTGCAGGTGTTCACAGACAACACCACCGCCATGTGGTACTGCAACAAACAGGGCGGGGTGGGGTCTTGGACCCTTTGTCAGGAGGCTCTGCGCCTCTGGACATGGCTGGAACATCAGGGCATGTTCCTGATGGTTCAACACCTGGCAGGTTCCCTGAACGCCAGGGCGGACGAACTCAGCCGCAGGTGCATGATGGATCACGAATGGCGTCTTCACTCGGAAGTGGCGCAAGGACTCTTTCTACAGTGGGGAGAGCCTTGGTTAGATCTATTCGCCACCGAAGAGAACGCGCAATGTCATCAGTTCTGCGCGTTGGAATTTCCAAGGCGGCACTCGCTCGGCGACGCTTCGTTGCGAGTGGAGTTGCGGTCTGTTGTACGACTTTCCGCCTATACCACTTCTACCCAGAGTGTTGAAGATTCGGCACGACCGGGCCCAAGTCATTCTTGTGGCTCCGGACTGGGCTCGAAGAGTTTGGTATCCCGAGCTACTCAATATGAGCATAGATCCCCCGATCCGTCTGCCTCTTCGGGAGGATCTTCTGTCGCAGCAGCAGGGGACGGTCCTCCACCCGAACCTGTCCAGTCTACACCTGCTTGCGTGGAGATTGAGCGGCGGCAGTTGATTCCTTTCGACTTGCCTCCTGAAGTTTGTGATGTGATTCTGGCAGCCAGGCGTCCCTCCACTAAGGTGGTATACGCCTGCAGGTGGAACACATTTGTGGCATGGTGCACAGCAAAGGCTGTGGATCCCCTTTCTGCCCCTCTTTCTGAGGTCCTTCTGTTCCTTCTCTCTCTGGCCCAACAGGGTTCTGCCCTGGGTACCATCAAGGGTTATCTTTGTGCTATCTCGGCCTTCCTCAGGCTCCCTGATCAGCCCTCCCTTTTCAAGTCCCCTGTTGTTAACAGGTTTTAAAAGGCATTACTCACCTCTTCCCTCCTGTTCCGTTTGTAATGCCTCAGTGGGACTTGAACTTGGTTCTTACCTTTTAATGTGCGCTCCCTTTGAGCCTCTGCATAACTGTCCTCTTCGTCTTCTGACTCTGAAGGCAGCCTTTCTGGTGGCCATCACCTCCGCTCGGCGGGTGAGTGAGCTCCAGGCTCTATCTTGCAAACCTCCCTTTCTGTCTGTTCATCCAGACAAGGTTGTTCTTCGGACGCGTCCGTCCTTCTTGCCAAAGGTGGTTACTGCTTTCCACATTGGGCAGACCATCACTTTGCCCACCTTCTTTCCGCCTCCGCATCCTTCCAGAGAGGAAGAGAGGCTCCACCGTCTGGACCCAAAACGTGCGCTCTCCTTCTATATCGACCGCACAAAACACTTCCGGGTGGATGACCAGCTCTTTGTTGGCTACGTGGGCGCCAAAAAAGGTCGGGCGGTGCACAAGAGGACCATCTCCCGCTGGGTTACCTTGTGCATCAAGACCTGCTATTCTTTGGCCAAGAAGGAGCCTCCTGTTGGGCTGCGTGCCCATTCCACCAGGGCAACGGCTGCTACCACGGCCTTGGGCCGCGGTGTTCCGCTGCCGGTTATCTGTCAGGCAGCTACGTGGGCCTCGCTGCACACGTTTACAAAGCATTACTGCCTTGACAGTCAGGTCCGGAGGGACGGCTTCTTTGGCCGTTCTGTCCTCCAGGACTTCCTTGTCTGATCTTTGTTCGCAGACCCACCACCGGGGTTGGTATTGCTGGGGTATCTATTCTAAGGTAAGGAATCTGTCACTAACGTGTCTCTTTCAGATGCACAAGTTACTAACTTGTGTAACGATATATCTGTAAGAGACAGTAGTTAGTGACAGATTCCTTACCGCCCACCCATCCTCCCCGTTCTGCGAACTGATTTCTAGGGTTAAGGACATCCCTTTCAGGGCCCTAGTATTTTTCAGACACCTGTGTCAGCTTCTTGCATGGCTCTGCGTTCCTGGCGCGGAAAGTCGTGTACAGAACTGACGTCAGCGCGCAGGGGCGGCGCCTAAGTACTGCCCGCGACGTCATCCCGGCGATCACGACGCCGACGACGGACGCGGAGCCGCACGACGCCGCCTACCGACGCGCAAGGGTACTGCTACGCAAAACTTTCCGGATCCAGCCTGACGCCTGGGGATATTCTAAGGTAAGGAATCTGTCACTAACTACTGTCTCTTACAGATATATCGTTACACAAGTTAGTAACTTGTGCTTTAGGGGGCGTTTTAGGGGTCTCGAGGTCAGTAGCCAATGGGCTACTGACTTTAGGGTGACTACACCCTGGGTGTGCTCACCCCAAGTGGGGGAGTGAGCACAATCCCTAATCGGGGAGTGCCTGCCATCTGCAAGATGGCGGGCACTGAAGAGGGGGCTTCACCTCGCCTTCCCCACCTGAGGGGTGGGGTTGGCAGTGGTGGGCACACCTTCTGGGCTGGCTAGTTTTTCCCGCCTGTCTTCCCGCCGAAAAGGAGGGGGGACAGGAAGGGGGCCTGCTCCTGTTAGCAGGAGAGGCTGGGGGTCGCATTACAAAGGCTGCCAGGCATTTGAAGCACCCCTGCCACAGATGGCTCTTCCTAGCCTGGGGGAGGTGTGAACACCTCCGCCCAGGAAAGGCTTTGTTTCTGGGCTCAGGGAGCGAAGGCTCCCACCCCAGGGGTCCAGAAACATGTCTCGTGGTGGCAGGCTGGTGTGTACCAGTCAGGGAACCCACCAGAGGCTGGTCGTCTTGAGTGCATTTTTAATTAAATCCCACACTGGCATCAGTGTGGGTTTAATGTGCTGAGAAGTTTGATACCAAACTTCTCAGTTTTCAGTGTAGCCATTATGGTGCTGTGGAGTTTGTAATGACAAACTCCCAGCACCATATACTCTTAATGGCAGCACTGCACTTACAATGTCTAAGAATGGACTTAGACATTGTAGGAGTACAGGGCTCATTTACCTGTACCCTCACCACTGGTATAGTGCACCCAGCTAGAGGGGTGGCTGACCTAGCCAGGGCAACGAGCAGCAGCAGCGAGAGAGAGACAAACGCGCACACACACGGCCTTTAAGGGTGGCACAATAAGTGCTGCAGCCCTTAGAGGTCTGCCCTGGTCACAGTGCCCTGGGTACCATTTACCAGGGGCTGACCTGTGGCCAGAGATGCCAATTGGGTTTGGGTGCAGTTTTGGAGAACACAAGCCCTAGGAACCTGATTGCCAGGGACCCAGGGCACTTCAAGTCAAAAGTGCATCAGTAGTATGGTCAAAAAGGGGGGGGGGGGGGGTACTGCAACAGAAACCCAGCTTCTCACAATGTTGTACCCTGAGATTACTGTCCAGTTGAGACAGCCCTCGAGTCTGTGGCTCTAAACATAGCGCTGAGAGGTATTTCTCTGCAGACTGGCACTTGAGACTTGCATTGCTGTTGGGAAGAGCTTCCGTAGTGGGCCAGTTTGGACTCCTAGACCTGCAAGTGTCCCATGGGAAGGTCACAGAAGGGCTGATGAGCCAGTTTAGTGATTGTCACGGCTCTGCGTAAAGTTTCTTCTCTCGCTCGCATTCATTGTGATGGGGAAGATGGGCTCTTCAGTACGGCTCTTCAGCACTGCAGCAGATAAGAAGATTGGCAGAATGGAGCGGATTGTTGGCGTTGTTATGTTTTTTGTCCGGAGCTGTAATTTTCCATTGGCATTGAAATGTCAGACTGCTTTCAGAGCTAGCGCTCTTTCCCGCCTGTGTGTATTGTTCTTTATGTCTGAATAGGACACAACTCGCTTTATGGATTTGAATGACGGGTGATTCTTCGCTTTTTTTGGATGAGACATTGACTCTTTTTTCTTGTTTTTGTTACTTTTTTCAGGGCCACAGACGGTGGTGGAATTGTTCTTCGAGGATTCAGCAAGAAAACACATAATTTCTCACATCTTCTCTCAGCCTGGCACCCCTCTTACCAATGTGTCCCTGAACTGGCCCCATGTCATCAGTTTAGTCACCAGCTTTCTCATGCAGCAAATGTATCCTTTCATGGCGAGGCTCTGAGGTTATTTGCTGGCTTCCTTCCAGCAGGAAGTCCTGTTAATTCAAGTGAGAATTTGGTTGGCTTGTTGTTTCTGTCTCCAATCTCAATACTCTTCCTAAACTGCAATGATACAGCTGGCCCAGCAATCCCGGCTTCCTATTTGCAGAATGTTTGATGGGTTCCTGTCAGTACACACAGCTGCAGGTGTGTCCCAATCAACTTTTCTTTACTGCACACATCAAAATGTTTAGACAATCTAGCATCTAGCCGTGGTGTTTACAAGGGGTGTGTGATCAGGTTAGGCTCTGTGTTTACAAGGGGTGTGTGATCAGGTTAGTGTCTCTTAGCGTTGACAAGGGGGGTGTGATCAGGTTAGGCTCTAATGACGTTTACGAGGGGTGTGTGATCAGGTTAGGCTCTAATGACGATTACAAGGGGTGTGTGATCAGGTTAGGCTCTCAGTGTTTAGAAGGGTTGTTTGATCAGGTTAGTCTCTCCGTGTTTATAAGGGGTGTTTGATCAGGTTAGGCTCTATTGACGATTACAAGGGGTGTGTGATCAGGTTAGGCTCTAATGACGTTTCCAAGGGGTGTGTGATCAGGTTAGGCTCTAATGACGTTTCCAAGGGGTGTGTGATCAGGTTAGGTTCTAATACTGTTTACATTAGGTGTGTAATCAGGTTAGGCTCTCAGTGTTTAGAAGGGTTGTTTAATCAGGTTAGTCTCTCCGTGTTTACAAGGGGTGTGTAATCAGGTTAGTCTCTCCGTGTTTACAAGGGGTGTGTGATCAGGTTAGTCTCTGTGTTTATAAGGGGTGTGTGATCAGGTTAGGCTCTAATGACGTTTCCAAGGGGTGTGTGATCAGGTTAGGCTCTAATGACGTTTACAAGGGGTGTGTGATCAGGTTAGGCACTAATGACGTTTACGAGGGGTGTGTGATCAGGTTAGGCTCTAATGACGTTTACAAGGGGTGTGTGATCAGGTTAGGCACTAATGACGTTTACGAGGGGTGTGTGATCAGGTTAGGCTCTAATGACGTTTACGAGGGGTGTGTGATCAGGTTAGGCTCTCAGTGTTTATAAGGGGTGTGTGATCAGGTTAGGCTCTAATGAAGTTTACTAGGGGTGTGTGATCAGGTTAGGCTCTAATGACGTTTACTAGGGGTGTGTGATCAGGTTAGGCTCTAATGACGTTTACTAGGGGTGTGTGATCAGGTTAGGCTCTAATGACGTTTACGAGGGCTGTGTGATCAGGTTAGGCTCTAATGACGTTTACGAGGGGTGTGTGATCAGGTTAGGCTCTAATGACGTTTACTAGGGGTGTGTGATCAGGTTAGGCTCTAATGACGTTTCCAAGGGGTGTGTGATCAGGTTAGGCTCTAATGACGTTTCCAAGGGGTGTGTGATCAGGTTAGGCTCTGTGTTTACGAGGGGTGTGTGATCAGGTTAGTCTCTCTTAGCGTTGACAAGGGGTGTGTGATCAGGTTAGGCTCTAATGACGTTTGCAAGGGGTGTGTGATCAGGTTAGGCTCTAATGACGTTTGCAAGGGGTGTGTGATCAGGTTAGGCTCTAATGACGTTTGCAAGGGGTGTGTGATCAGGTTAGGCTCTAATGACGTTTCCAAGGGGTGTGTGATCAGGTTAGGCTCTAATGACGTTTACAAGGGGTGTGTGATCAGGTTAGGCTCTCAGTGTTTATAAGGGGTGTGTGATCAGGTTAGGCTCTAATGACGTTTCCATGGGGTGTGTGATCAGGTTAGGCTCTAATGACGTTTACAAGGGGTGTGTGATCAGGTTAGGCTCTGTGTTTACGAGGGGTGTGTGATCAGGTTAGGCTCTAATGACGTTTCCAAAGGGTGTGTGATCAGGTTAGGCTCTAATGACGTTTCCAAGGGGTGTGTGATCAGGTTAGGCTCTGTGTTTACGAGGGGTGTGTGATCAGGTTAGTCTCTCTTAGCGTTGACAAGGGGTGTGTGATCAGGTTAGGCTCTAATGACGTTTGCAAGGGGTGTGATCAGGTTAGGCTCTAATGACGTTTGCAAGGGGTGTGTGATCAGGTTAGGCTCTAATGACGACAAGGGGTGTGTGATCAGGTTAGGCTCTAATGACGTTTACAAGTGGTGTGTGATCAGGTTAGGCTCTCTTGGTGTTTACAAGGGGGGGTGTGATCAGGTTAGGCTCTCTTGGTGTTTACAAGGGGTGTGTGATCAGGTTAGGTTCTAATACTGTTTACATTTGGTGTGTAATCAGGTTAGGCTCTCAGTGTTTAGAAGGGTTGTTTAATCAGGTTAGTCTCTCCGTGTTTACAAGGGGTGTGTGATCAGGTTAGTCTCTGTGTTTACAAGGGGTGTGTGATCAGGTTAGGCTCTCTTGGTGTTTACAAGGGGTGTGTGATCAGGTTAGGCTCTAATGACGTTTCCAAGGGTTGTGTGATCAGGTTAGGCTCTAATGACGTTTCCAAGGGGTGTGAGATCAGGTTAGGCTCTAATGACGTTTACAAGGGGTGTGTGATCAGGTTAGGCACTAATGACGTTTACGAGGGGTGTGTGATCAGGTTAGGCTCTAATGACGTTTCCAAGGGGTGTGTGATCAGGTTAGGCTCTAATGACGTTTCCAAGGGGTGTGTGATCAGGTTAGTCTCTCTTAGCGTTGACAAGGGGGGTGTGATCAGGTTAGTCTCTCTTAGCGTTGACAAGGGGTGTGTGATCAGGTTAGGCTCTCCTGGTTGATCACCAGGGAAGGGGGATTTTGGGCATTGCTTCCACCTTTCACTTGGACTGCTGTAAATGATTGCTTTTAACTTCATTGCTGACTGGGGGTCTTAGTGAGAAGTCTTGTGTAGTCCACAGCAGGAGTGCTGGTCTCTACGTCTTCTAGTTGTAAAGAGCAGGAGGCCTTTCCCAGAAGTTCTTCAGCATGACAACAAGGAGACCTGGACGAGAAGACTTGTGATTCAGGGAGCAGGAGGTCTGACCAAGGAGTCTTCTGGCATGAGGACCAGGAGGGTCTGTCTGAAAAGTTTTGTGGAATGAGGAAGAGGCGGCATGAATGAAAAGCCTTGTATGAGTAGTTGGTATGACCCAGAAATCTTCTGCTGTAAGGACCATGAGCTCCTGCCAAGTAGGTTTGTAGCATGACAAACAGGCGGCATTAACCAGAAGCAATTTGTCTGAACAAGAAATCTTGTAATATAAAGGTGAGGCATGGACGTTTTGTGGAATGAGGAATAGCAGTGTGTGTGAAGCCTTTGATGCAAAGATCTATGGTATGAACTACAACCTTACGTTGTGCTAAGAAGCACAGGTCCTTTAGATTGTTTTTAAGAGCTGTCTTAATCTCCATATCATCCATTTCTAAGCATATCCCGTTTCTCGTCACAGGAATATGTGCGCCTTGTGCAGTCCTGGTGCCAGGTAAATGTGGGCTCGTGCCGATTTGTGATGGGGCAGTGTTACCTCATCACTGGAGAAGGACACAAGGTAAGCTGAGACGCTCCAAGACCTGCCTTTGAACATTTGTACCTTCTGGAGTTCTGCAGTTTTGTAGCACTGTTTACTCTGAAATTGTGAAGTCTCTGTGGCACTATCTGTACAAAATATTACAAGACTGCTTTGGTTTGATTGGAATTGTCATGATTAGCTACTTTGGCATTTAACTATAGCCGTGATCGAGCAAGGAATCGATTGTACTGTGTGGTGAAAAGGCACTGCCAGAAGCATTCTGAACTCTCCCACGTATTACTCGGCCTTTCAGTACCAACCATATATCAAAGTCCACGATGTACTTGCAGTAAAGCAGATCTGTGCACATTGATGTGCAGAAGATGCACTCTTCCATTCATAGAGTACCTTACTCCACCTTAGAACTTTGGTAATGCTGTCCCTTCAGCGAAGGGGCCCTACACTCACCTTTCATATTGATATAGCCTAAAATGTTACTCCATTATTTAATTTTCTTTTGGACAGCCAGGGCCAACACATGCCACATTGTTGCTCAGCTGAACACTTCACCTGATTAAGCAAGACCTACTGGCTTTTCCAATGCTTGTTCTACTAGGTCTTCTGTGATTTTTATTTTCACATAAAGCCTCAAGGAAAGTTTCTGTCCCCGTATGCACCCTCAGGATTATCAGGTTCAGCGCGTTGGATTGCGCCATCGTTTCTGCCTTCCTGGTCCATGTAGTTGTACTTTCGTACCTGCCATAGCTTTCCATTTAAAGAAACCACTACTGTGGCCTACATGGAAGACGTCTGGTAATTCCCTTGGTCATGTTTCATTAAGCATGTCTCTAGTGGTCTTTGGTTTAGGAGATAACAAGCCGATCCTATGGGCCATCTCGTTGTATAGGTCTTGTATCAAAGTTCCTCCCTCCTCTTGTGTGAGCATCAAGATCATGAAGGACAGCTGAATTAGTTTTCTCTTCTAATTGTGGTCTGGGGGTTGTAGAAGATAGGACACCCTGTTTGCTCTGCCTCCACTATTTAGTCAATATCTCATTGCATTTCTGTTTAAGTTGCAACTAGCCAATTTGCTAAGTTTTTTTTAACTTGCTCTATGCTGCTGAGAACTCCTTTAATGTTTGTTTCTTATAAAGAAACCTAGGATGTTTATATACATTGTTTTTTTTTTTGTAACTCAATAATGCATTGAAAAGGTGTCGTGAATGACGAATGTTGTACACGGGTCTACCTTACATCTCAGTTTCAATAATCTTCACTTATGAAAAACACCAATTTCAGCTCGTAGTGTTTCATTCAGTGCTCGGAAGTAACCAAAATACGGAATCCAAACCGCGCTTCTTGAAACTCAA
Source organism: Calotriton arnoldi (assembly GCA_963921515.1). NCBI lineage: Eukaryota > Metazoa > Chordata > Amphibia > Caudata > Salamandridae > Calotriton > Calotriton arnoldi. Next base: position 1,279,315 of record CAWUFW010004326.1, read on the forward strand.
ATACTTTTATGTATGGATTTTAACTGCATCATTCTAAGCTCAGTGTGTCTCCATTTTATTTCTCTCCACCCAATGCCGTTATTGGTTTAACTGCTAAACTTGTGATTTCAGCAACAGGAATTTGATTTTGTCTACCCAATTTTAAAACCACTACATTGGCTTCCCATTGAGGCATGGGTAAAGTTTATAATTACTTGCCCTGCTTGCAAAGCCATTCACCTAAATAAATCAACCTTCCAAGGCACATGACTAGACCTCCCTGGCACACTGTAGCTTCAGAACTAAGAACTCTCTTCGCTTGAAAGCAGTGAGATGGAAATCCTTTCAATCTGGAAATCCTTAATTAGAAGTAACAGCTACTTCCCTTTCAGTCTGCGGCCTGGACCCACCCTCCTCTGTTGGCCATCTGAACTGACTGTTTGCTGCTCTGCAGTTTTCCCTGTTTTGTTTTTTTAAATTTAAAATGTGGGCTCAGAATGTGTTTGCTGTATATTCCTTGTAAGCCACGCTAATACCTTTCTTGTGCAGTAGTACCATAGAAAAGCATTACATAGATTCACATTTTCAGCCTCCTCCCCCCAACCACCACATATGGCACAATGAATTTACATAGATGAACTCTATCTCTGACCTGTATGTATACAACCCCTCCCACACACAGAGAAACCTGTACTTGTATTCAAACCTTCCCCCCCCACACACACACACACACACACACACACACACACACACACACACACACACACACTCAATCTCTGACCTGTACTTGTATTCAAACCTTCCCCCCCACACATGCACACACTCGATCTCTGACCTGTAGTTGTATTCAAACCTTCCCCCACACACATACACACACTCAATCTCTGACCTGTACTTGTATTCAAACCTTCCCCCACACACATACACACACTCAATCTCTGACCTGTACTTGTATTCAAACCTTTTCCCACACACATACATACATACAGTTCGATTTGTGGTAACATTAGAGCTGCCAATAGTTAAGGCTAAGGGAGACATTGTGACCTTCCACTCCATGTCGTAGTGTAATTCCATAGCAGACCTGCCTGTAATCTTTCTTTAATTTCATCTTTTGAGAGAAACGCAGAAGTCTAAAAACACTTTACTGTGCAGAAGGATAATGCCGGTCTGCAGAACTGTTGTCAGGGAACTGATTTCATCCTAGTGTTTCCCTTTGTGTGTTAACACGCCATCCTGGTTCTCTTTAGATCACTTGGTTGCTGGAGGGACTTTTGGCCCTTCAGATCACTTGTTTGCTGGAAGGATTGTTCCCCTTTAGATCACTTGGTTGCTGGAGGGATTGTTCCCCTTTAGATCACTTGGTTGCTGGAGGGACTGGTGTTCCTTTAGATCACTTGGATGCTGGAGGGACCGTTGATCCTTTAGATCGCTTGGTTCCTGGAGGGACTGGTGTTCCTTTAGATCACTTGGTTGCTGGAGGGACTGTTGATCCTTTAGATCACTTGGTTGCTGTAGGGACAGTTGCTCTTTTAGATCACTTGGATGCTCGAGGGACGGATGATCCTTTAGATCACTTGGTTGCTGGAGGGACTGGTGCTCCTTTAGATCACTTGGATGCTGGCGGGACGGTTCAATCAATCAATCACAGAATTTGTAGAGCGCACTACTTACCCGCGAGGGTCTCAAGGCGCTGGGGAGAGAAATGGGGGGGGGGGTGCTGCTACTGGTCGAACAGCCAGGTCTTGAGTAGCCTCCTGAAGGTCAGCAGGTCTTGGGTCTGTCTTAGGCTTAGTGGAAGGGTGTTCCAGGTCTTGACGGCGAGGTGTGAGAAGGATCTGCCGCCGGTGGTTGTTCTTCGAATGCGAGGGACGGTGGCGAGGGAGAGGTCGGCGGAGCTGGCGGTTGGGGACGTAGAAGAAGAGTCGTCTGTTGAGGTAGGCTGGGCCAGTCTTGTGGAGTGCCTTGTGTGCGTGGATGAGGAGTTTGAAGGAGATTCTCCTGTCGACGGGGAGCCAGTGCAGGTTCCTCAGGTGGGGGTTGATGTGGCTGTGGCGTGGTACGTCTAGGATCAGGCGTGCGGAGGCGTTTGTATGCGTTGCAGTCGCTTGATGAGCTTGGCCGGGGCTCCCGCGTAGAGGGCGTTCCCATAGTCAAGTCTGCTACTGACGAGGGCCTGGGTGACTGTTCTTCTTGTATCTGTCGGGATCCACCTGTAGATCTTGCGAAGCATGCGGAGGGTGTTGAAGCAGGAGGAGGAGACGGCGTTGACTTGCTTGGCCATGGAGAGCGTTGAGTCGAGGATGACTCCCAGGTTGCGTGCGTGGTCGGTGGGTGTCGGGGCTGCTCCCAGCGTCGTTGGCCACCAGGAGTCGTCCCAGGCTGAGGGGTTGGAGCCAAGGATGAGGACCTCTGTCTTGTCCGTGTTCAGCTTTAGTCGGCTGATCTTCATCCAATCGGCGACGGCCTTCATTCCTTCATGGAGATTGGATTTGGATTTGGCGGCGAGGGGGTCCTTGGTGAGGGAGAGGATCAGTTGAGTGTCGTCGGCGTAGGAGATAATGTTGAGGTCGTGCTGTCTGGCGATGCGTGCGAGCGGGGCCATGTAGATGTTGAACAGTGTTGGGCTGAGGGAAGATCCCTGGGGTACGCCGCAGATGATCTTGGAGGCTTCGGATCGGAAAGGTGGGAGGCGGACTCTCTGGGTTCTGCCGTCGAGGAAGGAGGTGGTCCATTCCAGGGCCTTGTCTCGGATCCCTGCGTTGTGGAGGCGTGCGCGTAGAGTGCGGTGGCAGACAGTGTCGAAGGCGGCGGAGAGGTCCAGCAGGATGAGGGCTGCGGTCTCACCGTTGTCCAGCAGGGTCCTGATGTCGGCGGCGATGAGGGCAGTCTCAGTGCTGTGGTTGCTGCGGAACCCTGATTGGGATGGGTCCAGGATGCTGTTTTCTTCGAGGTATCGAGTTAGCTGTTTGTTGACGATCTTCTCGATGACCTTGGCTGGGAACGGAAGCAGGGAGATGGGCCGGAAGTTCTTGAGGTCTCTCGGCTCCGCCTTGGGTTTTTTGAGTAGGGCGTTGATCTCTGCGTGTTTCCAGCTCTCTGGGAAGGTCGCGGTCTCGAAGGAGAGATTGATAACGTTGCACAGGTGGGGTGCGATGGAGCTGCTGGCTTTGTTGAAGATGTGGTGCGGGAAAGGGTCTGACGGGGAGCCGGAGTGTATTGTGCTCATGGTCTTGATGGTGTCATCGATGTTCACGCTGGCCCAGGCTGGCAAGGGGTCATGGTCGATGGTGTGCGGCGGGTCTGGTGTATCTATCTTAGTAGGGGCTGTCTGGGTGTTGAAGCTGTCGTGGATGTCGGCGATCTTTCGGTGGAAGAAGGTGGCGAGGGAATCGCACAGGGCTTGTGACGGCGGGATGTCGTTGGTGTTGGAGCTGGGGTTGGAGAGTTCCTTCACGATGTTGAAGAGCTCCTTGCTGTTGTGTGCGTTGTTGTCGAGGCGGTCTTTGAAGGAGATTCTCTTGGCGGACCTGATGAGGTGGTGGTGGTTACGGATGGCGTCTTTGTGGGCTGCGTGGCTGTCCGGTGTCTTATCACTGTGCCATTTCTTCTCTAGTTTCCGGCAGGTACGCTTGGAAGCTAGGAGTTCCGGGGTGAACCAGCTGGCTCTTTTGGTGGTGTCGCTGTAGGTGAGTTTTTTCAGCGGGGCGAGGGAGTTGGCACAGTCTATCCATCGTCTGAGGTTGCAGGCAGCGTCGTCTTTGTTGGATGGGTCGGAGGGAGGGCTGAGAGCGAGGTTTGCCCGTAGTTGGTCTTCGGTGACTTTGCTCCAGCAGCGGCATGGGATCTGTTGGGTGCGGTGGTGTGTGGTGGGTTTCTGGAAGGTGAAGTGGATGCAGCGGTGGTCGGTCCAGAGGAGTTCCGTGGTGTGGCTGAAGGAGACGTGGGAGCTTGAGGAGAGACGGGGTCGAGCGTGTGGCCGGCGGAATGAGTCGGTGTTGTGACGAGCTGTCTCAGTCCGAGGTTGTCGATCAGGGTGGTGGAGTTGCTGTCGTTGTTGTTCTCCAGGTGAAAGTTCAGGTCTCCGAGGAGGATGTAGTCGGTAGAGGTCAGGGCGTGCGTGCTGATGAAGTCGGCGATGGAGTCGCTGAACTGGGGTCGGGGCCCAGGGGGTCTGTAGACAAGGGTGCCTCTAAGGGTAGTGTTGGGGTCCGTGTGGATCTGGAAGTGCATGTGTTCGGCGGTGCAGAGAAGGTCGTCGGTGCTGGTCGAGACGGTTGCTCCTTTAGATCACTTGGATGCTGGAGGGACTGTTGATCCTTTAGATCACTTAGATGCTGGAGGGACTGTTGATCCTTTAGATCACTTGGATGCTGGAGGGACGGTTGATCCTTTAGATCACTTGGTTGCCAGAGGGACTGGAGGGACTGGTGCTCCTTTAGATCACTTGGTTGCGTTGGGGACTGTTGCTCCTTTAGATCACTTGGATGCTGGAGGGACGGTTGATCCTTTAGATCACTTGGATGCTGGAGGGACGGTTGCTCCTTTAGATCACTTGGTTGCTGGTGGGATTGTTGCTCCTTTAGATCACTTGGATGCTGGAGGGACTGGTGCTCTTTAGATCACTTGGATGCTGGAGGGACTGGTGCTCTTTAGATCACTTGGATGCTGGAGGGACGGTTGATATTTAGATCACTTGGTTGCTGTAGGGACAGTTGCTCTTTTAGATCACTTGGATGCTGGAGGGACGGTTGATCCTTTAGATCACTTGGTTGCTGGAGGGACTGGTGCTCCTTTAGATCACTTGGATGCTGGAGGGACTGTTGATCCTTTAGATCACTTAGATGCTGGAGGGACTGTTGATCCTTTAGATCACTTGGATGCTGGAGGGACGGTTGATCCTTTAGATCACTTGGTTGCTGGAGGGACTGGTGCTCCTTTAGATCACTTGGATGCTGGCGGGACGGTTGCTCCTTTAGATCACTTTGATGCTGGAGGGACTGTTGCTCCTTTAGATCACTTGGATGCTGGAGGGACTGTTGATCCTTTAGATCACTTAGATGCTGGAGGGACTGTTGATCCTTTAGATCACTTGGATGCTGGAGGGACGGTTGATCCTTTAGATCACTTGGTTGCTGGAGGGACTGGTGCTCCTTTAGATCACTTGGTTGCGTTAGGGACTGTTGCTCCTTTAGATCACATGGATGCTGGAGGGACGGTTGATCCTTTAGATCACTTGGATGCTGGAGGGACGGTTGCTCCTTTAGATCACTTGGTTGCTGGTCGGATTGTTGCTCCTTTAGATCACTTGGATGCTGGAGGGACTGGTGCTCCTTTTGATCGCTTGGATGCTATAGGGATTGTTCCTCTTTAGATCACTTGGTTGCTGGTGGGATTGTTGCTCCTTTAGATCACTTGGATGCTATAGGGATTGTTCCTCTTTAGATCACTTGGTTGCTGGTGGGATTGTTGCTCCTTTAGATCACTTGGATGCTGGAGGGACTGGTGCTCCTTTAGATCGCTTGGTTGCTGGAGGGACTGTTGCTCCTTTAGATCACTTGGATGCTATAGGGATTGTTCCTCTTTAGATCACTTGGTTGCTGGAGGAATTGTTCCCCTTTAGATCACTTGGCTGCTTTAGGGACTGTTGCTCCTTTAGATCACTTGGATGCTGGAGGGACGGTTGCTCCTTTAGATCACTTGGATGCTGGAGGGACGGTTGATCCTTTAGATCACTTGGTTGCTGGAGGGAATGGTGCTCCTTTAGATCACTTGGTTGCTGGAGGGATTGTTCCCCTTTAGATCACTTGGTTGCTGGAGGGACTGTTGGCCCTTTAGATCACTTGGATGCTGGAGGGTCTGTTAGCCCTTTAGATCACTAGGTTGCTGGAGGGTCTGTTGGCCCTTTAGATCACTTGGATGCTGGAGGGATTGTTCCCCTTTAGATCACTTGGATGCTGGAGAGACGGTTGATCCTTCAGATCACTTGGTTGCTGGAGGGACTGTTGCTCCTTTAGATCACTTGGTTGCTGGAGGGACGGTTGGCCCTTTAGATCACTTGGATGCTGGAGGGATTGTTCCCCTTTAGATCACTTGGATGCTGGAGGGACGGTTGATCCTTCAGATCACTGGGTTGCTGGAGGGACTGGTGCTCCTTTAGATCACTTGGATGCTGGAGGGACGGTTGCTCCTTTAGATCACTTGGATGCTGGAGGGACGGTTGATCCTTTAGATCACTTGGTTGCTGGAGGGACGGTTGATCCTTTAGATCACTTGGTTGCTGGAGGGACTGGTGCTCCTTTAGATCGCTTGGTTGCTAGAGGGACTGTTAACCCTTTAGATCACTTGGTTGCTGGAGGGACTGTTGGCCCTTTAGATCACTTGGATGCTGGAGGGATTGTTCCCCTTTAGATCACTTGGTTGATGGAGGGACGGTTGATCCTTTAGATCACTTGGATGCTATAGGGATTGTTCCTCTTTAGATCGCCTGGTTGCTGGAGGGACTGGTGTTCCTTTAGATCACTTGGATGCTATAGGGATTGTTCCTCTTTAGATCACTTGGTTGCTGGTGGGATTGTTGCTCCTTTAGATCACTTGGATGCTGGAGGGACTGGTGCTCCTTTAGATCGCTTGGTTGCTGGAGGGACTGTTGCTCCTTTAGATCACTTGGATGCTATAGGGATTGTTCCTCTTTAGATCACTTGGTTGCTGGAGGAATTGTTCCCCTTTAGATCACTTGGCTGCTTTAGGGACTGTTGCTCCTTTAGATCACTTGGATGCTGGAGGGACTGGTGATCCTTTAGATCACTTGGATGCTGGAGGGATTGTTCCCCTTTAGATCACTTGGATGCTGGAGGGATTGGTGCTCCTTTAGATCACTTGGTTGCTGGAGGGACGGTTGCTCCTTTAGATCACTTGGATGCTGGAGGGATGGTTGCTCCTTTAGATTACTTGGATGCTGGAGGGATGGTTGCTCCTTTAGATCACTTGGATGCTGGTGGGACTGGTGATCCTTTAGATCACTTGGTTGCTGGAGGGACAGTTGCTCCTTTAGATCACTTGGATTCAGGAGGGACGGTTGATCCTTTAGATCACTTGGATGCTGGAGGGACTGGTGTTCCTTTAGATCACTTGGTTGCTGGGGGGATTGTTGCTCCTTTAGATCACTTGGATGCTGGAGGGACTGGTGTTCCTTTAGATCACTTGGTTGCTGGGGGGATTGTTGCTCCTTTAGATCACTTGGATGCTGGAGGGACTGGTGTTCCTTTAGATCACTTGGTTGCTGGGGGGATTGTTGATCCTTTAGGTCACTTGGATGCTGGAGGGACGGTTGCTCCTTTAGATCACTTGGATGCTGGTGGGACTGGTGATCCTTTAGATCACTTGGTTGCTGGAGGGACAGTTGCTCCTTTAGATCACTTGGATGCTGGATGGGCGGTTGCTCCTTTAGATCACTTGGATTCAGGAGGGACGGTTGATCCTTTAGATCACTTGGATGCTGGAGGGACTGGTGTTCCTTTAGATCACTTGGTTGCTGGGGGGATTGTTGCTCCTTTAGATCACTTGGATGCTGGAGGGACTGGTGTTCCTTTAGATCACTTGGTTGCTGGGGGGATTGTTGCTCCTTTAGATCACTTGGATGCTGGAGGGACTGGTGTTCCTTTAGATCACTTGGTTGCTGGGGGGATTGTTGATCCTTTAGGTCACTTGGATGCTGGAGGGACGGTTGCTCTTTTAGATCCCTTGGATGCTGGTGGGACTGTTGCTCCATGGGCTTCTCCTTGAGCTGTCTTGATATTTGGGGTGGGAGGCCTTGAGCTCTGTAGGTTCTACTCTTCTCATCCCTGGGCTTAGGACCCATTTGCCTTTGACTGGTGGTTCTTGTAAATCTCCTCCACACTTCCAACTGCTTAACCCTCTGGTGTCTTCCTCTTCTCGCTCCCCAAGCCCTGCTCAAAAACCACTGACTGCTTAACTCTTTGGTACTCTGTTAACAGACTTTGGTTGCCTGAACAACCTCATTGTATTCTCTCCTTCTGCTTCCAGGCACTAGACTGTTTCTGCGAGGCAGCTTTAGAAGTGACACGGGAAGATTTTCTACAGAGGCTGATCCGAGTAGATGACCATGAAGGCGAGGCAACACCACAGCTTCAGTACTACCTCAAGGTACCGTGACGTTCAGTGTAGCTAGAGGAAGAGAGGTTTTACTGCCGACTAAGTTGGGGAACAGGTTTCAAGTCCCAGCCTCAGCACTTGACTGCAGTGTGATTGTGAGCAAATCTTAGTCTCCCTGTGCCTAAAAGCGTAAATCTATGCTATGCATTTGCAATACATGTGTTGTAATTATGTAGGATGTCAACCCCTTCTGGATGTGCATGGTCTTTTTTCGTCTCCCAACATCCTCATAACGTACACTGCTCCATTCCCTGATAATTAGGTTCCCCTTTTATTAATAACGCATGCATCATCAAGGATTACATTGACCTCAGCCTGTCTTGGAGTTACAGCAGCTGCCCCGAGCCAGCACAGCCAGACTTATTCTGAGAGGTGGTGTGGGCTGATGACTCTGATCTCTGTGGCACACAGGATAACCTTTAATAAATCCAGAGATTTTTTTTTAAGAATATCCAAATAAACGCCAAATACTAAGCAGAAAGAGGCTATGACACAAATTGCTAAATTGGTATTCATAAGAGTCTGAATGGTAATGCTCTACTGTGGTATTCCGATTTCAGGGGGCCCTGCCAACTGGCTTTGACTACGGTCTGTCTATGTACCTTCCTAGCCGGCAGAGACTGTCTTAAAAATACAAATGTTTTCTAAGTTTTAAGCCAGCCAACTCAGTAAGTTAAGCTACTCAGTTTGCGGTAGACTTTAACTCCTAACGGATGTTCCCAAAGCTTTGATAGACCATCACAGCTGCCTCTCAATGAATCAATCAGGGTTTTGTAGAGCGCACTGCTCACCCTTGAGGGTCTCAAGGCGCCTCGTAGCTTGTCCAAACCTCATGTACCCTCCTCTCATGGTGTGTGCTTCAGCCTATTCTCAGCGAAGCTGAGCTGGATCCGAAGCACTCGGATACAGGATTTTCAACCTTCCATGGAGACAGTCAACAAACTGAGTTCTTCATCCAGTTGTGGCCAGAATTTGACACTTTGTATTGAATTGGCAGACTGTCACCTCAGAAGAGTGGGAGTGTGGGACTGCAGATCATTCGTTTGGGCTACCCACTTCATTCCTGGAAACCCACACCACTGTCCATACAACGGGTGTCGTGCAGACCATTTGTCCTTGGTACGTCAGACCGTCCAGGCTCTTTTGGCCAAAGGAGTCATTGTGAGGGTGCCGGCGCCATAAGTTGGCCACGGTTGCTACTTCCGCTACTTTCTAGTGCCAAAAAAGGACGGGGGGCCTGGCCAGTGCTTAATTTGTTTAAAAAAGAGTAAGTGCCAGGGACCTTCTGAGGCAGCCATTGCAGCTTGCACCACTCATGGCCTCTGTCGGCGCTGCAAATGGCAGTACCAACCCAACTACTAACCATCACACTCCTACAAAACTATTTCAGGCCACCCAAATCTAAAAGAATGTGTGGGTGACAAGTATTTTTTTTTTTTATCTATATTGCATTATTAAAACATCTGTTGTGCCCATCTCAAAATTGGAGAAACAGCACCACCATGTGATAGACTGGCATAACTGCTAGTGTTAAGAATTAAGTGCCGGTGCTGAGCACCAAAACCACTGGTCAAATTAGGCACTTTTCTCCACCCTACTCTAGTCCTTCGCCCTCTTAAATCGACTGGAGAATGAGCTTTTGTGAGAGAATGCCCTCTTTCTGCATTGTTGCCCCCACTTTTTGCTGAATTGATGATGTGCTTTGACTGAGTGTGCCCTGTGCTCCTTCTAATCCGGTACCCAGGGCCTATGTTCTTTCCCTAAAACTGCATTGAAGCCTAAACCCAATTGGCATCTCTGGCCACAGGTCAGCCCCTGGTAAATGGTACCACAGGTACCCAGGGCACTGTGACCAGAGAAGGCCTCGAAGGGCTGCAGCACTTATTGTGCCACCCTTAGAGGTCCTGTACCCTTGCGCACACACACTGCCTTTGCAGGCTGTGTGTTTTGGTGCAGAACAAAGTGAAGAGTCGACATGGCACACATCTCTGTGTGCCATGCCTACAACCCACTGCCCTGGCATAGATCAGTCACCCCTCTAGCTGGGTGCACTATACCAGTGGTGAGGGTACAGGTGCATGAGCCCTGTGCCCCTACAGTGTCTTAAGTCCATTCTTAGACATTGTAAGTGCAGTGCTGCCATTAAGAGTATATGGTACCGGGAGTTCCATTACGAACTCCACAGCACCATAATGGCTACACTGAAAACTGAGAAGTTTGGTATCAAATTTCTCAGCACATTAAACCCACACTGATGCCAATGTGGGATTTAATGAAAAATGCACACAGAGGGCATCTTAGAGATGCCCCCTGAAAACTAACCCACCACTAGTGTCGAGGCTGAATGGCTGCTTTCAGCGGCCACCACCAGACATGTTTCTGGACCCCTAAGTCGAGAACCTGCTGCTCTCTGGGGTCTGAAACAATGCACATCCTGGGACGAGGTGCCAAGCCTCCTCCCCCAGGATGGGCAGGGTTCACGAAGGGGAAGCTTCAAAGGCTTGCCGCCTTTGTGAGCTTCTCCAGGCCACTTGCTGCTTTCAGCAACTGGTCCCCACTGGTTCTGACCCCCACTTTGGGCGGGAGAACCGGCGGGAAAAACAAGGGAGGAAGAGAGGTGTGCCCACCTCTGCCAGCTCCACCCCTCAGGTGGGGGAGGCGAGGTGAAGCACAGCTCCCAGTCCCCGCCATCTTGCAGATGGGGGACTCAGCCAACCAGGGACAGGCTCATGCCCCCTCCCACTGGAGGGTGGCATAATAGGGGGTGTACCCACCCCAGGGAAGGGACCCATTGGTCCCTGCCTTTTACCTACCTGTAACGCCCCTAAATCTAGTATTTAGGGGCACCCCTGAACCTTGCTTCCTCAGAAAAGAAGAAACTACAAGGAGAAGAAGGACTGAACAGCCGTGCAGCAGCTAATAAGAGGAAGACGCCCACTGACTTGGCCCCAGCCCTACCGGCCTGTCTCCACCTCGAACCTGCTCCTGCGAAATCCCGGTGTGTCCTGCAGCCAGCAACCTCGAAAACCCCGGAGGACCTGCCTGCCTTCAACCCCAAAGACTGTGTCTCCCGTGAACACCGGATTTGTTCATCTGCAACCTCTCGCTCCGACCGGACACCGCGAATCTGCCCCACTCTGCACCCGCTGTCCACGGCCCAAGCTTGAGTGGGCAAACACCACGAGGAGGTCACCCCGGCGATCCTGAACCGAGATCCGGCGACCCCTGACCTGCCTCAAGCCTCCAGCCGACGCCTGCAGCCTATATCCGGAAAGTCCCCCCAACCGCGACCAGGAGCTGGTAAGAAGATCCGACCCCAAAAGGCACCCCTGCACCCGACGCCCCACAGCCTTGGGTGACCAAACCAACGGTGCCTAACCAACCCCTAACTTCCCAACTTACCTCTCGAAGTGGGGGTCGCACCCAGAAGACCTTCGTCCCCAAGCCTGCAGTGCCTTTGCAAACCGGAGGTTCCCCATTGAAAACAGGGCACCCGATGTCGAAACAGCACCCTGCACCCGGCCGTCCTAGTGCCGCTGAGGGTGCACCTTTTGGTGCTACTTTGTTTCCCCATTTGCCCTGAGCTAAAGTCCAGGAGCTTTGCTCCCACAACCCAGTGGCCTGCTTGCGAGCAGCCACCAACCGGAGGCCCCCTATCCTCCATTGGATAACATTGGGCCTCAGCACTCTGCACCCGGCCGCCCTAGTGCCGCTGAGGGTGTAAATAGAGTGCATCCTTGACCCTGGGGGACCCCTCAGTCTACCCCCAGAACCTCAACTCCTACTACCAAATACTTTCCTCAAAACCGATAACACTATTTTCCTCCATAGGATAACATTGACTGTTTTTCTTGGAAAAGTTTCTAACTGTGGAGTTTGAAAACCTAAAGAGATTCTTTAAAATTGCACTAACTAACAAAAATGATTTTACTTACCTGTTTGCAGGAAATGTCCCAGAGTAGTATCCTGGTATACTACTCCAAGTAAGAAAAGTAATCTCATAAGTAACTTACCTGTAATTTTACTGAAAAGCCCATTCAAGTCTATGTACTGTATTTACATATATTGCATTTCTCTGAAACAATACTGTAAGTCAAAACAAAGTGCATATACAATTACAAATCCAAACTGTATTACAACTGTATATTTACTGCAAAGTACTTATCACTTACCTGTGCCAGGCTTGCTTGGTTCTAGAAAATAAAATACCTAAAAGAATAGATCTGAAAGAAAGTTACTTATAGATTCCTTACCTTAGAATTACCCCCAGGCGTCAGACTGGATCCGGAAAGTTTAGTCCGTAGTACCCCTGCGAGTCGGAAGATGGCGTCGCTCGACTCCGCGTCCGTCGTCGGCGTCTTGGTCGCCGGGACGACGTCGCGGTAACTACATAGACGCCGCCCTCGCGCGCTGACGTCAGTTCTTTCTTTTTCCGCGCCAGCAAGCGCAGATCCGGAGAGAACGGTACCCCCAGTCACTTTTTGACTGAATTTTTTGCGACTTTTGTCGACTTCGTTTTTGAGTCTTCAACCGACTCCTGGTGCACGAGGGATGCCCGGTTTCAAGGCATGCGGTTCCTGTACCCGACTGATGTCGGTGACGGATCCGCACCGCGGGTGCCTCTTCTGTCTGGAGCGCGACCATGACCCCAAGTCGTGCTCCGACTGTCGAACCATGGCCCCGAAGTCTTTGCGGGAGCAGTCTCGAAAGCTCCTCGAGGACCGGCAGTCGGCTCCGCGTCGCGCAAGGTCCCGGTCGCGTGACCGATCGCGGAGTCATCATCACTCCTCTTCTAAGTCTTCGCACTCGGGGTCAGGTAAGTCGTAGCATAAGAAGAAGTCGAAGAAGCATCATCACTCTTCGACTTTCTGTCGGCCGATGCGACGCAGGGTGCGGGTGGTGCCCCTCCCGGGGCTCCGCGTGCGGAGCCTTAAGGGTGGACTCCGGCCTTCCCGGGAGCGACCCCTGCCCAGCTTCGTCAATTTGATGAAGCGATGCACGCCATCTTTGGGCAGCCCTGCTCCACCGGCGCGCCTTTGGGCCCCGCGGACTCGGCTGGGGGACCTAGGCCTTCGACGCCAGCGGCCTCGGCACCGCAGGCCCCCCTTGGATCCAGGCCTGGATCCGGATCGGTGCCGGTCGACCTCGTGACACCTGCACCGGCGCCGACTCCACCGGCACCACGTCCACAGCCGACGTCGACCCCGGCTTCCAACCCGACGTGGACACGGAGCCGGACCGGCGTCGGCCGACGCCGGATCCGGCGCCGATGGGTACTTTTGTCCCTGTGTTCCACCCTGGCCATTTTCAGCCAGTTTGGCAGCCAGAGGAGGGTGAGGAAGACTGGGAGGGGTCTGGGGGACCCTTTGACAGACCAGTTGGAGTACGATCCGGCCTGGAGAGAGGAACTGGGGGATGCCAGTGGTCTGGATACCTCCCCAGACCTAGGCATGTCTCCTCCTACCGTGGCTACGGAGGAGGGAGCGTCATACGCAGTGGTGTTGCGTAGGGCGGCCGCGGCTCTCCACCTCGAGCTACCTACGGTGGCAGTCAGGACTAACCTCCTGACAGAGGTCCTTCAACCGACAGCGAGCTCTTCGGAGCCCCTGCTGCTGTTTAATGAAGTCCTCACGGACTTCCTTTTGGGCATGTGGTCCAGGCCCAACACAGGGGCTCCTGTGGACAAGATGATTGCCCGATGCCACCGCCCGGCCCTGGGCGACCCCACTTTCCTCTCCCAACACCCCACCCATGAGAGCTTGATGGTTCAAGCCTCTACTTCTAAAGGCGCCTTCCCTACCGCACCACCGGAAAGGGAATACAAAAAGCTGGACCACTTTGGGAAGAAAATGTTTTCTTCCTCCAGCTTGGGACTGCGGTCGGTAAACACTGCATGTCTGTTTGGCCGTTACACCCACCCTGTGTGGGATACGGTGACGCAGGTGCTGCCTCAGTGCCCGGAGGAGGCCCGGGCCATACTCTCCCGTGCAGTTGCCGAGGGGAGAGACGCAGCGAAGTTTACCATCCGCTGTGGACTGGATACCGCCGACGCACTTGGCTGGACAATTTCAACGTCAGTAGCCCTTCGACGCTACGCCTGGTTGCGTTCGACTGGTTTTCAGGGGATGTCCAATCCACACTTATGGACATGCCCTTTGGCCGATGTAAGAAAGTGGCTCTGTATATACTGTTCCCAAATAGGTACAGTGTGCACAGAGTCCACAGGCCCCAGAGGTTTGGCAGAGGCTAAAGTTAGATATAACCTTACTCTCTAAAGTGGTAGCTTGGTCGAGCAGTAAGGCAGTATCAGAGGACAGTGTAAAGCATTTGTTGTACACACTCCGTCAGCAAATGGTCTCACACACTCAAGAACTGAACTCTAGGCCAATGGTTTTGTATCAAAATATATAGTTGTTTTATTTTAGAACCAACAATAGGCATCAAAATATACTTTCTCAGAATGAGATGTTTTAGTTAAATACTTTCAATAGGCAATAGACTTTTGAACACAGTAGTTACAGTTGTTGCATTAGGCAACACAATTTCAAACACAATAATACATTGAGCTCAATGGGAATTTCTAGTTAAATGCAATAGATAACTTTTTGGATTACTTTTCTTAACACAGGACTGGATCCTAGATTCAGTCCTGGGACATCTCCTGTAAACAGTTGAGTAAAAACGTTTTGGTTACAGTTCTGATTTTTAAGGAATATTATTGTATTTTAAAAGTTGACACTTCGAAACTTTTTCACATAGAATCACCAATGTTATCCTATGGGAGGAAATTCACTTAGCAGGTAAGTGGGGTTATTGTTACTTTTTCTAACTCGGGGTTGGATCCTGGATCCAGCACTGGTGCATCTCCTGTAAACAGTTGAAAGAATGTGTTTTTGTTATACAGGCGATTTTTAACGAATATTTGTAAGTTTGCAAAATCGACACTTAGAAACTTTTTCAGCAAAAACCAGGCAATGTTATCCTATGGAAGGAAATTCAAGTTACCGGTAAGTACAGTTATGATTACTTTTCAGGGTCAGTGCTTGCCACCAAGATCCAGCACTGGGATCTCTCCTGATCACAGTTGAGTAAATTCGTTTTCGTAAATCGGCTGATTTTAGATGAATATTTTCAGTTTTCAAAAGTCGACACTTTGACACTTTTTCTTCCAAAAAGTTTCTATGTTATCCTATGAGGAAAAATGAGTTATCGGTTTTGAGGTAAGTAATCGGTCTTTTGAGTTAGGGTTCTGGGGTTAGACTCGGGGGTCTCCCAGGGTCAGTGATGCACTGTTGTTGCACCCTCAGTGGCACTCGGGCGGCCGGGTGCAGAGTAATGAGACCCAATGTTATCCTATGGAGGATAGGGGGACTCCGGTTGGGGGCTGCTGGCAAGCAGGCCACGGGGTTGTGGGAGCAAAGCTCCTAGGGTTAAGCTCAGGGCACGTTGGGGACCAAGTTGGCACCAAAGGGGCACCCTCAGCGGCACTAGGGCGGCCGGGTGCAGGGTGCTGTTTTGAGGTCGGGTTCCCTGTTGATTTCAATGGAAATTCTCCGGGACAAAGAAACACTGCAGGCTCGGGGACGAGGACCTTCCAGGAGCAACCACCACTTCGAGGGGTAAGTTCGGATGTAGAGGGTTGGTTAGGCACCGTTGGTTTGGGCACACAAGGCCGTGGGGCGTCGGGTGCAGGGGTGCCTTGGGACGTCAGATTTTCTTACCCGCTCTGGTCGCGGTAGGGGGGGTCCTCTGGATTGAGGCTGCAGGCGTCGTCAGGAGGCTTGAGGCAGGTCAGGGGTCGCCGGATCTCGGGTCCGGATCGCCGGGGGGACCTCCTCTGGGTGTTTGCCCACTCGAGCTCGGGCCGGATTTGGCGGGTGCAGAGTGTGCGGGATTCGCGGTTCCTGGCTGGCACCAGAAGCTGCAGTTCAAACACGTCCGGTGTTCACGGGAGAAACAGCTTGGAAAGTGAAGGCAGGCAGGTCCTCCGGGGTTTTTGAGGTTGCTGGCCGCTGGACACGCCGGGGTTTTGCAGGAGCAGGTTCGAGGGGAGACAGGCCTGTAGGGCTGGGGCCAAGTCAGTGGGCGTCGTCCTCTTGTTAGCTCTGCACGGCTTCTCGTCCTTCTTCCTTTTCTTGTTGTTGCTGGATCTGAGGAAGGAAGGTTCAGGGTGCCCCTAAATACTAAATTTAGGGGCGTTACGGGTAGGAAAAGGGGAGGGACCAATGGGTCCCTTCCCTGGGGTGGGTACACCCCCTATCCTGCCCCTCTCCTGTGGGAGGGGGGCAGTAGCCTAGTCCTGATTGGGCAGGGCTCCCCATCTTCAAGATGGCGAGAGCCCGGAGTTGAGCTTCACCTCGCCTCCCCCACCTGAGGGGTGGGGTTGGCAGAGGGTGGCACACCCCTTTCCTCCCTTGGGGTTTCCGCCAGTCTTCCCGCCAGAGAGGGGTCAGAACCGGTGGGGGCCAGTTGCTGAGTACAGCAAGTGGCCTGGAGAAGCTCACAAAGGCGGCATGCCTTTGAAGCTTACCCTGCCCATCCTGGGGGAGGAGACCTAGCACCTCGCCCAGGATGTGCATTGTTGCAGGCCCAGGAGAGCGGATGGCTCTCCACCCAGGGGTCCAGCAACATGTCTGCTGTGGGGCAGCCCCTCAGACAAGACGTGGATTGTAGGTTAGGTTCAGGGGGCAACTCTAAGTTGCCCTCTGTCGTGCATTTTACATTAAATCCCACACTGGCATCAGTGTGGGTTTAATGTGCTGAGAAGTTTGATACCAAACTTCTCAGTTTTCAGTGTAGCCATTATGGTGCTGTGGAGTTCGTAATGACAACCCCCAGCACCATATACTCTTAATGGCATCACTGCACTTACAGTGCCCAGGAATGGCCCTGGGTACTGTAGGGGCACAGGGCTCATGCACCTGTGCCCACACCACTGGCATAGTGCACCCAGCTAGAGGGGTGACTGAGGTATGCCAGGGCAGTGTGTTTGTGGGCATGGCACACAGGGATGTGTGCCATGTCGACTCTGTTTAGTTCTGCACCAAGACACTCAGCCTGCAAAGGCAGGGTGTGTGTGTCAGGGTACAGGGCCTCTAAGGGTGGCACAATAAGTGCTGCAGCCCTTAGGGGCCTTCTCTGGTCACAGTGCCCTGGGCACCTAGGGTACCATTTACCAGGGGCTTACCTGTGGCCAGAGATGCCAATTGGGTTTAGGCTTTAGTACAGTTTTTAGGGAAGGAACACAGGCCCTGGGTACCTGATTGGCAGGGACCCAGGGCACACCAAGGAAAAGTGCATCAGTTATCAGGCAAAAAGTGGGGGGGTTACTGCAACAGAAACCCACTTTCCTACAGCCGTCGCCTTTTCGGCGACAAGGCAGACAACGCGCTGGAGCGCTTTAAGGACTCTCGGGCTACGGCCAGGTCCTTGGGCCTCTCACCACCCACCCTCCGCAGTCTGCCTTTCTCCCCTTTCGTGGCTACGGAAGGGGTGCCCCACTAAGTCCCGCCCAGAGCCACAGGCCGGCGCAAGCTGTTCAGCCCCAGCGCGTCCGGGGGAAGCACCGGCGTGGTTCTGGGGGCCAGCGGGCGGGCCAGTCCACCACAGCCCCCTCTGCAGCAGCCTCCAAACCTTCCTAATCCGACCTTTCAGGGCCACCAAATGCCAGTGGGCGGCACGATCCGCCATCACCTCCTCCACTGGCGCACCATCACGTCGGACAGGTGAGTTTTGCAAATAGTCCGAAGGGGCTACTCCCTCCCCTTCGAGACTACCCCTCCCTCCATGCCACCTCAGTACCATCGCATGTCGGAGGATCACCTGGCCCTTCTCCAACAGGAAGTTTCGGCACTCTTGGCCAAGGGTGCCATCGAGCGCGTTCCTGCCCCAGAAGTAGGTTGTGGTTGCTATTCCCACTACTTTCTGGTTCCCAAGAAGGACAACGGTCTGCGTCCTATCTTGGATCTCAGGAACGTCAACCGCTTCCTCCGGAAGGAGAAGTTAAAGATGTTGACGCTCGCTCAGGTCTTGTCTGCCCTAGACCCTGGAGACTGGATGGTAGCCTTGGACTTGCAGGACGCTTACTTTCACATCCCCGTCCTGCCGGCCCACCGGCGTTACCTGCGGTTCACGGTAGGCCACGAGCATTTTCAGTTTACCGTGCTCCCCTTTGGCCTTACCAGCGCCCCTCGGGTGTTCACGAACGTGATGGCGGTGGTCGCAGCTCATCTACGCAGATCAGGGGTTCCAGTCTTCCCGTATCTCGACGACTGGCTGTTGAAGGCGGGCTTGCCCCGGGCTGTCGTCTCCCACGTCCAGACTACGGCCGACCTCCTGCATTCGCTGCGGTTCTCCATCAACGTGCCGAAGTCACATCTGACCCCCTCTCAGAAGCTCCTCTCCATCGGAGCGGTTCTGGACACGACGCAGTTTCGTGTTTATCCTCCCGAACAGCGAGTCCGGGATATTCAGGCCACGATTCCGATCTTTCAGCCTCTATCCTGGGTTTCGGTCAGGATCACCCTGAGGCTGCTGGGCCTCATGGCCTCCTGCATCCTGCTAGTCGATCATGCCAGGTGGCATATGCGGGCTCTGCAGTGGGACCTGAAGTTCCAGCGGGCGCAGCATCAGGGGAATCTGTCCGATTGCGTCCAGATCTCGGAGGGCACTGCACGACAATTGCAGTGGTGGCTCACGAACCAGGATTGGGTCAACGGCAGATCCCTCTCCCTTCCCCAACCAGAACACACAGTGGTGACAGACGCATCCCTTCTGGGATGGGGCGGCCACATGGGAGAGGCGGAGATCAGAGGCCTCTGGTCTCGGGCTGAGTCCGGGCTCTCCATCAACCTTCTGGAGCTTCGGGCGATCCGTCTTGCACTCAAAGCCTTCCTTCCCTCTGTCCGGGGAAGAGTAGTGCAGGTGTTCACGGACAACACCACCTCCATGTGGTACTGCAACAAACAAGGCGGGGTGGGGTCGTGGAACCTATGTCAGGAGGCCCTCCGCCTCTGGACATGGCTGGAACATCAGGGCATATCCCTGGTGGTTCAACACCTGACAGGTTCACTGAACACCAGGGCAGACGAACTCAGCCGCAGGTGCATGATGGATCACGAATGGCGTCTTCACTCGGAGTTGGTGCAAGGTCTCTTTCAGCAGTGGGGAGAGCCTTGGTTAGATCTATTCGCCACCGAAGAGAATGCGCAATGTCAGTGTAGGCTGGCTCTGTATATACTATACCAAAGTGAGGTATAGTGTGCACAGAGTCCAGTGGAACCCCAAAGGTAGGCAGAGGTAAAGTTAGATAGAACCTTACTCTCTATTTGTGGTAGTGTGGTCGAGCAGTAAGCATTTGTTGTACACACTCAGTCAGCAAATGAATTCACACACTCAAAGACTGAACTTCAGACCAATTGTTTTTGTATAAAAATATTCTTTTAGTTATTTTATTTCTAGAACCAAGCAAGCCTGGCACAGGTAAGTGATAAGTACTTTACGGTAGTAATGCAATTGAAATACAGTTTGAATGATAATTGTATATGCACTTTGGTTTGATTTACAGTGTGGATGGTGATTTGTAAAACAGTTCAATTGCAATTGTAAATGTACTATGGTTTGACTTCCAGTATTGTTTCAGAGAAATGCAATCACTTGTAAATACAGTACATAGACTTGAATGGGATTTTCAGTAAAATAGCAGGTAAGTTACTTTTGGATTACTTTTCTTACTCAGTGCTGTATGCCTGGATGCAGCACTGGGACATTACCTGTAAACAGGTGAGTAAAAGCGTTTTTGTTAAATCGTACAATTTTAAAGAATTTCTTTAGGTTTCAAAACTCCACACTTAAAAACTTTTTCAGGAAAAAGTGTCAATGCTATCCTATGGAGGAAAATATGGTTATCGGTTTTTAGGTAAGTATTCTGTAGTGGGAGTTGAGGTTCTGGGGGTAGACTCAGGGCTCCCCCAGGGTCAATGATGCACTCTATTTACACCCTCAGCGGCACTAGGGCGGCTGGGTGCAGAGTGTTGAGGCCCAATGTTATCCAATGGGGTAGAGGGGGCCTCCGGTTGGTGGCTGCTGGCAAGCAGGCCACTGGGTTGTGGGAGCAAAGCTCCTGGACTTTAGCTCAGGGCAAATGGGGAAACAAATTGGCACCAAAGGTGCACCCTCAGCGGCACCAGGGCGACCGGGTGCAGGGTGCTGTTTCGACGTCGGATGCCCTGTTGTTTCCAATGGAGAACCTCCGGTTTGCAACGGCACTGCAGGCAGGGAGACAAAGGACTTCTGGGTGCGACCACCACTTGGAGAGGTAAGTTGGGAAGTTAGGGGTTGGTTAGGCACCGTTGGTTTGGGCACACAAGGCCGTGGGGCGTCGGGTGCAGGGGTGCCTTTTGGGGTCGGATTTTCTTACCAGCTCCTGGTCGCGGTTAGGGGGGCCTTCTGGATTTAGACTGCATGCGTCGGCTGGAGGCTTGAGTCAGGTATGGGGTCGCCGGATCTCGGTTCAGGATCGCCGGGGTGACCTCGTGGTGTTTGCCCACTCGAGCTCGGCCCGTGGACGGCGGGTGCAGAGTGGGGCGGATTTGCGGTCTCCGACTGCTGCCAGAGGTTGCAGTTGAACAAATCCAGTGTTCACGGGAGAAGCAGTCTTTGGAAGTGAAGGCAGGCAGGTCCTCCGGGATTTTTGAGGTTGCTGGCGGCAGGACACACCGGGATTTAGCAGGAGCAGGTTGGAAGGGGAGACAAGCCGGTAGGGCTGGGGCCAAGTCAGTGGGTGTCTTCCTCTTGTTAGCTACTGCACGGCTGTTCGGTCCTTCTTCTTCTTTTCTTCTTGTTTCTTGTCTGGATCTGAGGAAGCAAGGTTCAGGGGTGCCCCTCAATACTAGATTTAGGGATGTTACAGGTAAAAGGCGGGGACCAATGGGTCACTTCCCTGGGGTGGGTACACCCCCTATTATGCCACCCTCCAGTGGGAGGGGGGCATGTGCCTGTCCCTGGTTGGTGAGTCCCCCCATCTTCAAGATGGTGTGGACTGATAGTTGGGCTTCACCTCGCCTCCCCCAGCTGAGGGGTGGAGTTGGCAGAGGTGGGCACACCTCTCTTCCTCACTTGTTTTTCCCGCCAGTTCTGCCGCCCAAAGTGGGGGTCAGAACCAGTGGGGACCAGTTGCTGAAAGCAGCAATTGGCCTGGGGATGCTCACAAAGGCTGCAAGCCTTTGAAGCTTCCCCTTCGTGAACCCTGCCCATCCTGGGGGAGGAGGCTTGGCACCTCGTCCCAGGATGTGCATTGTTTCAGGCCCCAGAGAGCAGCAGGTTCTCGACCCAGGGGTCCAGAAACATGTCTGGTGGTGGCAACTGAAAGTAGCCACTCAGCCAGGACACTAGAGGTGGGTTAGTTTTCAGGGGGCATCTCTAAGATGCCCTCTGTGTGCATTTTTCATTAAATCCCACACAGGCATCAGTGTGGGTTTAATGTGCTGAGAAGTTTGATACCAAACTTCTCAGTTTTCAGTGTAGCCATTGTGGTGCTGTGGAGTTCGTAATGACAAGCTCCCAGCACCATATACTCTTAATGGCAGCACTGCACTTACAATGTCTAAGAATGGAATGAGACACTGTAGGGGTACAGGATTCATGCACCTGTATCCTCACCACTGATATAGGGCACCCAGCTAGAGGGGTGACTGATCTATGCCAGGGCAGTGGGTTGTAGGCATGGCACACAGATGTGTGCCATGTCGACTCTTCACTTTGTTCTGCAATAAAACACTCAGCCTGCAAAGGCAGTGTGTGTGTGTGTGTAAAGGTACAGGGCTCTAAGGGTGGCACAATAAGTGCTGCAGCCCTTAGAGGCCTTCTCTGGTCACAGTGCCCTGGTTACCTGTGGTACCATTTACCAGGGGCTGACCTGTGGCCAGAGATGCCAATTGGGTTTAGGCTTCAATGCAGTTTTAGGGAAAGAACATAGGCCCTGGGTACCTGATTAGCAGAAGCCCAGGGCACACTCAGTCAAAGTACATCAGCAATTCAGCAAAAAGTGGGGGCAACCATGCAGAAAGAGGGCACTTTCTCAGTCAGCAATACTGCACGTTGGAATTTCCAAGGCGGCACTCGCTAGGCGACGCTTTTCGTCGCAAGTGGAGTTGCGGTCTTCTATACGCCTTTCCGCCATACCACTTCTGCCCAGAGAGGTGAAGAAGATCAAGCGCGACCGAGTCCAAGTCATTCTCGTGGCTCTGGATTGGGCACGAAGAGTTTGGTATCCCGAGCTGCTCAACATGGCCATCGATCCTCCGATCAGACTGCCTCTTCGGGAGGATCTTCTGTCGCTGCAGCAGGGGACGGTCCTCCACCCGAACCTGTCCAGCCTCCACCTCCTTGCGTGGAGATTGAGCGGCGGAAGTTGACGTCGTTTGACCTGCCTCCCGAAGTCTGTGATGTAATCTTGGCAGCCAGGCGTCCCTCCACTAAGACGGTATACGCCTGCAGATGGAATAAGTTTGTGGCATGGTGCACAGCAAAGGCTGTGGATCCCCTTTCTGCCCCTCTTTCTGAGGTACTCTTGTTCCTTCTTTCTGTGGCCCAGCAGGGCTCTGCTCTGGGCACTCTTAAGGGCTACCTCTCGGCCTTTTCAGCCTTTCTCAGTCTCCCTGATCAGCCTTCTCTTTTCAAGTCCCCTATTGTAAATAGATGTTTGAGGCATATGAACTATAGATCATATGCTTTTACATAGATCGCCATCTAGTGTTTGGTCCGGATGTTTGCACTTGGTTTTCCTTCGAAGAAGTCTTTCCAGTCACGAGGTAGGTGACTCCTCCTTTTGGTGATAGTTTGCATGGGCATCGACTCCATTGAGATTGGTTTTTTTTCCGCCATCGGGTTCGGATGTGAATTGTTGCACTCCGGTTAGGCACCGTTTCTTCGGGCCCCCTTCGACGCGCAATCCACTAACCTAGACGGTATTGTTTATCGATCGGGTTCCCATTCTCTGCGTATAGTTTGCTCTCGAAATCCTTCGATCGGAACTTTCGTGGAAGGACGTTGGGCCTACCCGTGCCGGGATCTGTAGCAGCTGATGGAACGGACTCCATTCAAGTTATGCCCAGGGTGTCGCGCTAAGTTTCCGCGCACCGACTTGCATGAGGTGTGCAACCTTTGCCTATCCCCGGAGCACGACGAGAAAGACTTCGAAGCGTGTCGGTCTTTCCGGTCGAAGAAAACCCTCCGTGATCGTCTGGCTCGACGTCACGAAATGTACCAACAAAGCGGCTCTGCACCGGACCTCCTCGAAGACTAGTACGAAGAAACGCAAGCGCAGGAAGCCGAAATGGAAAAACACATCTCCGTGTCCAAAGCCGGCTCAGATACCGAAGACCTCACACCGGGACAACGGATCGTAAGTAAAGAGACTTCCTTCCCCTACCATCTCCTTCATAAAAGGCTCCGGTGCCTCCTCTGCCTTCGGGCCAAGGTCGGCACTGAGAAAAGGTTTTGAGTGCCCCCCCTTCGCGCTCGGCGCCAAAACATAAACAGCAGCCTTCCGGCTCGTGCTCTACCCGTCCCCATGCCGGTGCCGACCCGTAAGCTTCGGTGTCGAAAACAAAACACCTTCTGGTTTCCGTGCCACCGTTGCATAAACCTAAATCTTCAGAAACGAAATCTTCGGAGCCGAAATGTTCGGAACCTAAACACTTGGAACCGAAACGGCGATGCCAAAACCGGCATCAAAAGAAAATACTGCAACTAAAGAGCCTCGGACCGATAATCCACCTTCGGATCCGAAACAGAAGGAGATAGTTATTAACCCAGAAACTGGACGTATTCATACCAAACTTCCAGAGAAAAGGAAAATGGGCCTACCAGAGGACTACCACATTCCTCTGAAGAAGAAAAATGTGGACATTAACCCCTATCCACCATATATCCCACCTTCACCCACTGATCCAAATTTACTGATTACACCTACACATTCCCCTACACCACCATCACCTGACCCACAAGACACAGGGGATGGGACATGGATGAATATGCACCACAGGATCCACCACAAGATCCTGATCCATGGGATCATTATAATGTCCCTCAACCAGATAATGACCCTGACCTATATCCATCGAGGCCTTCGCCCCCAGATGACAACATTGGGTACATTGAGCTCCTTAGTAGGGGTGCACAATATCATGGAGTAGAGCTTCATAAAGAAAGTTTAGAAGAGGATTTTTTGTTGGAGACACTGAGTTCATCTCACAGGGCTACACAAACATTACCAATGTTAAAGGCAATGCTCAAACACACTGAGGATATCTTTAAAGACCCTTTAAGAGCTAGGATCATCACTCCCAGGGTGGGGAAAAAATACAAAGCTGCACCTAATGACCCTGTGTATATCAAAGGCCAGTTACCCTTAGACTCTAGTCGTTTCCAATGCTCGTAAGAGAGCTAACTCTCAAACAGGGGACGCCCCTCCTCCTGATAAGGAGTCCAAATTATTAGATGCTTCGGGAAAAAGGATAGCCTCACAAGCCGCTAATAATTGGCGCATTGCCAATGCCCAAGCATTATTGGCAAGGTATGATAGAGCTCATTATGACGAACTCGAAAAGCTCATTGAATTCCTTCCAGATGAGCATAAGGCTAAAGCCAGTGACCTTATTCAAGAAGGTAAATTAATAACTAATACCTCTATCAGGTGTGCGTTAGATCAGGCAGATACAGCAGCTCAGACAAACACTAGTGTACTACTCCGTAGACATGCTTGGCTAAGGATTTCAGGGTTCAAGCCTGAAGTACAAGCCTCTATTCTCAATCAACCTTTTGATAAAGAACATCTCTTTGGCCCAGCTGTCGATGCATCACTGGAAAAGATGAAAAAAGATACCGAAGTTGCTAAGTCCATGGGGGTCCTACAATCACCTTCTATTAGGGGTTCCTTTCGTCGCTCATTCTATAGGGGCAGCTCCAAAAATGTATCTACAGAGACTCCCTCCTCTTACAAGGGCAACAATCAGTCGCCCTCTTCAAGAGGTTATTTTAGAGGAGGATATAGAGGAAACAACGACAAGGGAAGAGGCAGAGGTAATTCAACACGCACCTCCCCTGCAAACAACAAGCAGTGACTATATCCCCCGTTCATTCCACTCCTGTCGGGCGACGTCTTTCACAGTTTCTACCCATTTGGAATACGATTACATCAGACAAATGGGTTCTACAAATTATCCAATCTGGTTATTGCCTGGAACTTACAAGCACTCCACCGAATATTCCTCCAAGATCACACCTCATGTCACAAGAACATCTCACCCTTTTAAGGCAAGAGGGTCTTTCTTTGTTGCAAAAGGGTGCAATAGAACCAGTCCCTTTACAATAACAAGGAACAGGAGTGTACTCCCTATACTTCCTAATTCCCAAAAAGGATGGCTCTCTGAGGCCCATATTGGACCTCAGAGAACTAAACCTATACATCCAGTCGGACCATTTTCATATGGTAACACTCCAACAAGTGCTTCCTCTTGTTATGTGGCCCTTAGATACATTGTTGACATTGCTAAGTTAGCATGAGTTTTGCTTGCCCTATGCTGCTGCTTTTGCGCACGCCTCTGCTAAGAGTTTGTTTTCGCGACACTTTGCCTCTGCCCTGTACATGATAACAGATTGTTTTTCACGTTCTCAGCTTTCCCTTCAATTCTGTCTGAACATAATGTGCAAAGTCGATCAACAATGTCTCTTGTTATTCTGTTCTGGTCAGTCCCTATTACCTAGACAAAACATGTTACCAACAGCTGCAATATGGAAGAATCGAGCTTTGATATAGCGTTGTTGCATGTTTTAGAAACACACTCGAAGAAAGCCGTTCCATGGAGCTGAGCGCTGCTGTTCCAATGATGTAAACCTTTGCGTTTAAGCTTTGAGGTAGGGGTCTGCTAATAACGCCTAGAGATCTTCTGTTATATAAAATAACTTCTTACTACCAAGGGGAGAGTGATTAGGCCCAGTTATTTTGCCTTTTTCACAGTCTTTATAAAATGACGACTCCTTTTATATTCTATGGTATTGTAACAATGCTAATGATTCTTGCCTTATGCATTTTGCTGCTAGTTGTGGTTCGCATACTGTTTTATGAATCACTATAGTCAAAATAAACATTTTGAACTTATTTAGTGACTCTGATTATTCTTATTGTGGACAAGTACGTGAGAGCGAAAGAGTGTCTTGTTCCCGTGACTCTGAGGTGAGTCGGGAGTGCTCGTGTTCTGGGTTGTCTAAACATTCGTAGCTTCTTGATATTTGTAGGAGACCGAATGAGACACTATTGCTAGTCGGTTGGGATTTTGGGTACTAAGGTGATAGGAGGTACACCCCTATTTACTGAGGTCCTGTTTTCTTGTGCATAGTTCTGTGTATGAGCATAATCCCCGCAACATGGCGCCGCCAACGTTTGGTCTGGTTCTTATCTGCGAGACGTGCTCGTGCTGGTCCACAATACCCTCACTTCTGTTTCCGGAGATAGCTGTGATGGAGTAGCCTCCAATATTGACATTTTTATAGGTTTATTCAAGCTTGAAGTTTTAAAAAGTATTTCTTTTCATATAACCCGTGTTTGCGCTGCCACTCTTTAAGTTGTTCTACTGTCTTCTCCATAATGGCTGTAGTTGATATTCCGGCTCATAGCAGAGCCGCGCTGAGGGCGCACTGGACTCATTATGCGGTTCCTGATGCTGGGGCCGCGCTTATTTTCGTGGTGGAAGCCGATCCGGCTCACCAGTTTGAAGTTTTTTGCTCTTGGGTCACCTTACCGCCGGTGGATGGAACTGATGATGTTTCACACATATACTCCCACTGCCGTTCCTCAGCAGTATCAGCCTTCTAGAGCTCTTGAGATTCCGCTTGGCAACACCGTATTTGGTTTAATGGCGCCCTTCCTCACCCATTAACGGCAGTCCATTTAGGCCCTTTATCTATAGATGGGGCCACATGGCCCGTTTTGGCTGGGTTTACCCCACACCCACGTGCTTTTACAACTGCAACTTTGGCAGAGCTCCGTGTCTTACATACATCGTTAATACGCGTATATAGAGCGGTAATACAGTACGTAACCCGCACTGTCCAGGTGGGACCACCTGGCGTTGCTGTACAACCTGCGGGTCCTGGTGGCGTGACTATCAGTCCCCTTATGGTTAATGCGGTCATGGGCAAACGCCCACAGAATAAGGATGAATTTCCTTATTGACTTGCCGAGAAATTTGGACAGATAGAAGCTGTCTTTCCTAATACAACTCCTGTGGTGAAACACAGGATCTTAACTATTAGTTTACCCAAAGACTTAATTCCCGAATTGGCCGATTGTAACACCTGGGGCAGGGTGTTTGCAGCGGTATATTCTATGTGTTTCGGCACTCCCTCCATGACCGTACTCCCCTCTGTGATTAAACGCGTTCAAGATGAACACGGAGCCGAAGCGGCTGTCGAGCTGGGGATGAGACTGGTAGGAGTGTACGACGTGGTTGCTGATACGATCCTTGCGAATGTCCAGGGCGATGCCGTTAGCTTTCAAGTAGCAAACCGCTTAGAAGCGGTCGCGTATGCTGACAGACCACGAGAATTACCTAAGATTATTGCGAAGGCTTATAAAACCATAGGCCGCAATAGTCTGGGAAATAAGCCTACGACTCAAACACAAACGCAGTCTCTAAATCAACAGAGCCCAGCATGATAAGGATGGGCGCCCTTTCTTTCCTAAAAAGAATTGGCAAAGGAATAAGAAACAGGGTTCCTAACAGCAGAAGCAGGGTTCGCGTGCCAGTTCACCGACCCCTGAAGCTTCTGAACGTACTTATGACTTGCGCGATCGCGCTAAAAGTAAGTCTCCTGATAGATTTCAGGTTCCTGATCAGGGTTCTCCTCGTTCTTTACAGGAAACATCAGGCTCACAAGCCGGTGGAGGTGATCGCCAGGATCGGGGTACAAGTCAACCTGCGTTACAACCTCGTGAACAGCCCCGACAGTTTGAAGTCAAGGACAAGCAGGGTGATTTCCCTCGTACCCGACCTCCTTTTCAAAAGAAAAAGGTTGCCGCATTAACAGCGAGATATGCCACAGACGGTGAGGACACGACTCCTGAATTGGACATGGGCAGTGACTCTGCTCGACAGCGCGGCAGAAGTTACCATAGTCAGGGAGGCTCTACGTCCCCGTCTGGATGTGACAGCAACTGACACATTTGTTACTATTGAGACTGCAGATACCCGGGTTGCGTCCTGCAGAGCCCTGGCATCACAAAATGGATGCCACCAGTCACAGACACTGGGCTGCCCTCCTGCTGATGACCAACACTCGCAGTGGAGGAAGCCCAACAATAGATATCCTGTCCCAAGGGGTGTGACCACCTTCCAGACAGGGTTTAGTGTATTGGGGCTGGGTGGGTGCACTCTTAGAGTGCTTTGAAGTCCTGCACTGGGGAGCAGAAGGCTCCTCTGTGCATACCCCAGTTCAAACCGGCTCAGGGGCTTCCTGCCCCTGCTCTGGCGCGAAACTGGACAAAGGGAAGTGGGTGTAGCCACCCACTCCCCTGACCATCCCATAGGTAGGGTCATAGAGCTAGTCCCTCCCTTTCTTTTAGTATAAGAGGGGGAACCTGTGCATTGCAAACTAGATTTCCCTGGACGACGCTCTGAAGAAGAATCCCGGACCTTCGACGTTCCACTACCTTTGGCAGACTGAAGAATCTCCCTTGGAGTCGAGTGACTCCCCTGCTTTGCAGGCACCAAAAACTACAAACGACGGTCGCAAACTACGCCGCTCCCGCCGGAGTCCGAAGTCCCTGCAGCCCAAGAAGTGGCTTTCCTGACTTCTCAAAGGCCATCGTGAGTCCCCAGCGAAGCTGAGGCCAGTGGACCCCAAGAGTGACGAGGAACGGCGACCCCTGGGTACCGTGCACTATTGTCGAGTGCAACCCCTTCACAACGTTCCACGAACTTGTGCTTTGGACCACGTGTGGTCCTAGCCTCCAGCAGGAATCCCTCCGAAGATCAGAGGCCTACCACGTCCCGAGAGACCGTCGGCCCCTGTGAGCGAATCCTCCCGAGGCGTCTTCGCGATCCCTTGCCAGCCGGCTTGTGGGTCCCCAGAAGACTTTCTAAAGAAACCAAAGGGCTCCCCTGGTTGCTCCAGGCCTGCCCTGACTTACCCTCGCTGGGTGAGTCCCCCAGACCTTGCTGGTCTGCGCCATTGCCTCTTCGCACTTTCCCCGAGACTTGCTGTTACCAAGGCTTGGTGGCTCCAATCGAGTCGCCGACACCGCAGTAAGCTGCAGACATCGTGGGATACGCCGAATCCAGCTCCTGGTCGTCGTCGACGCCTCCTGGACCTCGTGGCTGAAGAGTCAAGGCACCCGCGTACGACCTGAATCTTGCGACGACGGTGGGCATCCATCTTCCTTGCCCCGAGTCACTGCCAAGTGACTTTGAACACTGTCCCCTCTGCTTTCAGGTCTTCCATCTTCCGAATCCAGGCTTGGATTCCTCCGGACACTTCTCCTGTCGCCGCAAGCAGCAAGTCTTGTCTGGCTCCCATTGAAAACGACGCCGCGACCCGACACCAAAGAACACCTATGCACCCGGCTCCCCTGGGTGAGGTAACTTCAGCACTACGGTGCTCCTGTGGGTGTGGGCCCTAGAACTACTTACCCTGTAAGTGACTTGCTTGTAGCTTCCCTAGAAGTGCCCTAAAACTCTTATTTTCTAAGTGCGACTATCGCGCTGACTCGTACATGGTTCGCGTCTGTGTTAGACACACTGCGTCCAACTCTCTTGCAATTCTATCTGTAACCGCGTCCTTCGACTCGTACAAGGACCGATCGGTGTGTTCGCCTCGAACACGCAAGGGACCTTTAACATTGAAATCTCAATCGCGTCTGTTCGCATAGACTCGTACAGGACTCGCACCGGTGCCAGGACACCACGTCCGTCCCCTGTGGGTCTCCTACAACTACCTGGGGTGGTTCTTGGGGGTCCCTCGATTCTAGATGCCCTAGACCTAGGTCTAGCCAAACTAAGATTGTGATATTCGATTGTGCTAAACTTATTTTGATAACATTTGATTTGTACATATGTTCCTGACTTCTAATCTCATAAAGAGATTAGTAGAGAGTGTTTATTAATAAATACATATATATTTGATATATATACCTGTGTGGTGTCTTCATTTGGTGATTCAAGAGATTGTGTGGTAAAACGAGCTGCTTTACATTCCTTCAAGACTTAGCCTGAAGGCTGCTCTCCACAGCTACCACTAGGATAGCTTTCTATAAAGGTTGTCTTAAACCTATCTACCATAAGAGTCGAATTGTTCTGGTGCAAGGTGTCCACTTTAATTAGTGAACAGCATATACCAGGCCAACTTCTCACAGCCACAACCTCAATATCCCATCAAACGTGAAGCAAAAGCTTTGGTTTGTGACATTCTAAGACAATTGGAGTATCGGGGGGTGGGGGAATCTGAAAGATACACGTTAGTGACAGATTCCTTACCTTAGAATATCCCCAGGCGTCCGGCTGGATCCGGAAAGTTTTTTGCGTAGCAGTACCCTTGCGCGTCGGTAGGCGGCGTCGTGCGGCTCTGCGTCCGTCGTCGGCGTCGTGATCGCCGGGATGACGTCGCGGGCAGTACTTAGACGCCGCCCCTGCGCGCTGACGTCAGTTCTTCTTTTTCCGCGCCAGTAAGCGCAGATCCGGGAAGAGCAGTGCCCTAGTCAATTTTTTACTACATTTTTGGTGAATTTTTCACTGTTTCTTTTCGAGTCTTCATCGACTCTAGGTGTCAGTAGGGATGCCCGGCTTCAAGCCATGCGACGTCTGTGGTCGAATGATGTCGATCACAGACCCGCACTAAGTGTCTCTACTGTCTCGGCCGAGACCACGACAT
This sequence comes from Calotriton arnoldi, assembly GCA_963921515.1. Taxonomy (NCBI): domain Eukaryota; kingdom Metazoa; phylum Chordata; class Amphibia; order Caudata; family Salamandridae; genus Calotriton; species Calotriton arnoldi. The sequence goes on from CAWUFW010004326.1 coordinate 1,310,395, forward strand.
GAAGTCGTGCCCTGACTGCCGGAAACTCCACCCGAAGGCTTTGCGAGAGCGGTCTCGAAAGCTCCTCGAGGTCCGGCAGTCGGCTCCGCGCCGCACCAAGCCCCGGTCCCGTGAGAGGTCGAGGGGCCGGTCGCGGAGCCCCCGCCGGTCGTCGGAGTCCAAGTCTTCGCGCTCCTCGGGTAAGTCGAAGCACAAAAAGTCTAAGAAGCATCATCGCTCTAAGACTTCGCCTCGCCGGTCTCGCGACTCGGCTGAGGCCCCTGTCGGCACCGTCCCCGCGGCCCCGGACGTGCCTGTGGAGCCACACCCGCATTACCCGTCTTTTCCGGGTTCGGGGGCGACTCCGGCCGAAATACAGGAATTCCTGTCGGCCATGGCCCGCCTCTTCGGGCCTCAAGGTCCCTCCGGTGCGCCTTCGGGCCCCGGGGTGCCCTGATGGGGTTGCTCCGGCGTCGCCTGTCCCGCCAGCCCTGATCCCGGCCTCGGCTCCGGCCCCGGCCTCGATCCCGGCTCCGGTGGTACCGCAACCCCGATCGACGCCGGTTGACCTCACCACGCCTCTGCCGACGCCGATGTCCCCGGTGCCGTTCCTGACGCCGCCCGGGGCTCCGGGCGGCCTCGTTCCCCGGTTCTCTCCGGTTCCGGACATGGAGCCGGACCGACGTCGCTCGACACCGGCCCCGGCGCCGATGAGACCTTGGGTCCCAGATGTCCCTCCTCCTCCATATTTTGAACCGGAGGAGGACCAGGAGAGCTGGGAGGGGTCGGAAGACCCTCTCACACAGCAGTGTGAGTATGATCAGGACTGGGCAGAGGAACTTGGGGATGCCAGTGGTCTAGACACTTCCCCGGACACTGGCATGCTCTCTCCTCCAGTGGCTACGGCGGAGGGAGCCAATTTTGCAACAGTGTTGCGTAGAGCAGCTGGAGCCTTACACCTCCAATTGCCTACTGTGGCTGTCAGGACTAATCTCCTGACCGAAGTGCTTCAGCCGGCAGCTTCCTCTTCGGAGACTGTGCTGCCGTTTAATGATGCACTATCTGACGTTCTTTTGGGCACCTGGTCCAAGCCCACCACAGGGGCTCCTGTGGATAGGAACTTGGCCCGACGCCATCGCCCTGCTCCGGGCGACCCCTTGTTTCTCTCTCAACATCCCACCCCCGAGAGCTTGGTTGTCCAAGCCTCTGCCTCCCAAACCGCCTTCCCTACCGCCCTCCGGATAGGGAATCCAAACGCCTGGACCAATTTGGGAAGAAGGCTTTTTCTTCCTCCAGTGCTGGCTTGCGGTCCGTCAACACCGCTTGCCTTTTGGGCCGATATACCCACTCCCTGTGGGATTCGGTGGCGGCTGTTTTGCCCCAGTGTTCTGAGGAGGTCCAGACACTGCTTACCCGCACCATTGCGGAAGGTAGGGATGCGGCAAAGTACACCATACGATGTGGCCTTGATACCGCCGACTCGCTGGGCAGATCGCTTGAAACGACGGTGGCGCTGCGTCGCCACGGCTGGCTGAGAACAACTGGTTTCTCGGGTGATGTCCAGAATACACTTATGGACATGCCCTTTGATGGAGTCGGTCTTTTTGGTTCCAAAGCAGACCATGCGCTGGAGCGTTTTAAGGACTCACGGGCTACTGCCAAGTCCCTGGGCCTTTCTGTTGTGCGCCCTCCGCTAACCTCTGCTTTCGCCCCTTTCGTGGCCACGGAAGGGGCGCCCAGTCACGTCCGCAGCCCAGCCACCGGCCCGCGCAGCAAGCGTCTTCGCGTGGCCGGGGACGTGGCTACCGCCGTGGCGGTTCGGGCAACCAGCGTGCGGGTCAGGCCACCACCTCCGCCCCGTCCGCGGCCTCCAAGCCCTCCTAGTCCCTCCTTTCAGGTGCACAGCACGCCAGTAGGGGGCAGGGTCCGCCATCACCTTCACCACTGGCGTGCCATCACCTCGGACAGGTGGGTCTTGGACATTGTCCGAAGGGGCTTACTCCCTCCCCGACCACCCCCCAGCCATGCCACCTCAATTCCACCGCATGTCAGGGGATCACTTGGTGCTTCTGCAGAAGGAAGTCACGGCCCTCTTGGCCAAGAGGGCCATCGAGCATGTTCCGACCCCAGAAGTAGGACGTGGTTGCTACTCCCACTACTTTCTGGTGCCCAAAAAGGACAAGGAGGACATGCGTCCTATCTTGGACCTCCGGAACGTCAATCGCTTCCTCTGGAAGGAGAAATTCAAGATGCTCACCCTAGCTCAGGTCTTGACTGCCCTCGACCCTGGAGACTGGTTGGTAGCGTTGGACTTGCAGGACGCTTATTTTCACATCCCCGTCCTGCCGGCCCACCGGCGTTACCTTCGGTTCACGGTAGGCCTCGAGCATTTTCAGTTCACCGTGCTCCCCTTTGGCCTCACAAGTGCCCCTCGGGTGTTCACGAAAGTGATGGCGGTGGTCGCAGCTCATCTGCGCCGGGCAGGGGTTCCAGTCTTCCCCTACCTCGACGACTGGCTGCTGAAGGTGGGCTCGTCCCAGGCAGTCGTCTCCCACCTCCAGACTACGGCCGAACTCCTGCACTCACTGGGGTTCTGCATCAATGTGCCGAAGTCGCATCTGATTCCTTCTCCACAGCTCCTTTTCATCGGAGCAGTTCTGGACACGACGCAGTTTCGGGCCTATCCTCCCGAACGGCGAGTCCGGGATATTCAGGCTATGATTCCGATCTTTCAGCCTTTATCCTGGGTTTCGGTACGGATGACCCTGAGGCTGCTGGGCCTCATGGCCTCATGGCCTCCTGCATCCTGCTGGTCGATCATGCCAGATGGCATATGCGGGCTCTGCAGTGGGACCTGAAGTTCCAGTGGGCGCAGCACCAGGGCAACCTGTCCGATCACGTTCAGATCTCGGAGGGGACTGCAAGACAGTTGCAGTGGTGGCTCTCGAACCGGCAATGGGTCATGGGCAGATCACTCTCCCTTCCCCAGCCAGAGCACACAGTTGTGACGGACGCGTCACTTCTGGGATGGGGCGGTCACATGGGAGAGACGGAGATCAGAGGCCTCTGGTCTCCGGCGGAGTCCCGGCTCCATATCAACCTTCTGGAGCTCCGGGCGATCCGACTTGCACTCAAGGCATTCCTTCCCTCTGTCAAAGGGAAGGTAGTGCAGGTGTTCACAGACAACACCACCGCCATGTGGTACTGCAACAAGCAAGGCGGGGTGGGGTCGTGGACCCTATGTCAGGAGGCTCTGCGCCTCTGGACATGGCTGGAACATCAGGGCATGTTCCTGATGGTTCAACACCTGGCAGGTTCCCTGAACGCCAGGGCGGACGAACCTCAGCCGCAGGTGCATGATGGATCACGAATGGCGTCTTCACTCGGAAGTGGCGCAAGGACTCTTTCTACAGTGGGGAGAGCCTTGGTTAGATCTATTCGCCACCGAAGAGAACGCGCAATGTCATCAGTTCTGCGCGTTGGAATTTCCAAGGCGGCAGTCGCTCGGCGACGCTTTTCGTCGCGAGTGGAGTTGCGGTCTGTTGTACGCCTTTCCGCCTATACCACTTCTACCCAGAGTGTTGAAGAAGATTCGGCACGACCGGGCCCAAGTCATTCTTGTGGCTCCGGACTGGGCTCGAAGAGTTTGGTATCCCGAGCTACTCAATATGAGCGTAGATCCCCGATCCGTCTGCCTCTTCGGGAGGATCTTCTGTTGCAGCAGCAGGGGACGGTCCTCCACCCGAACCTGTCCAGTCTACACCTGCTTGCGTGGAGATTGAGCGGCGGCAGTTGATTCCTTTCGACTTGCCTCCCGAAGTTTGTGATGTGATTCTGGCAGCCAGGCGTCCCTCCACCAAGGTGGTATACGCCTGCAGGTGGAACAAATTTGTGGCATGGTGCACAGCAAAGGCTGTGAATCCCCTTACTGCCCCTCTTTCTGAGGTCCTTCTGTTCCTTCTTTCTCTGGCCCAACAGGGTTCTGCCCTGGGTACCATCAAGGGTTATCTTTGTGCTATCTCGGCCTTCCTCAGGCTCCCTGATCAGCCCTCCCTTTTCAAGTCCCCTGTTGTTAACAGGTTCTTAAAGGCATTACTCACCTCTTCCCTCCTGTTCCGTTTGTGATGCCTCAGTGGGACTTGAACTTGGTTCTTACCTTTTTAATGTGCGCTCCCTTTGAGCCTCTACATAACTGTCCTCTTCGTCTTCTGACTCTGAAGACAGCCTTTCTGGTGGCCATCACCTCCGCTCGGCGGGTGAGTGAGCTCCAGGCTCTATCTTGCAAACCTCCCTTTCTGTCTGTTCATCCAGACAAGGTTGTTCTTCGGACGCGTCCGTCCTTCTTGCCAAAGGTGGTTACTGCTTTCCACATTGGGCAGACCATCACTTTGCCCACCTTCTTTCCGCCTCCGCATCCTTCCAGAGAGGAAGAGAGGCTCCACCGTCTGGACCCAAAACGTGCGCTCTCCTTCTATATCGACCGCACAAAACACTTCCGGGTGGATGACCAGCTCTTTGTTGGCTACGTGGGCGCCAAAAAGGTCGGGCGGTGCACAAAAGGACCATCTCCCGCTGGGTTACCTTGTGCATCAAGACCTACTATTCTTTGGCTAAGAAGGAGCCTCCT